>OY293303.1:115528377-116210990 GCA_958502075.1 Orchestes rusci
TTATCGAGTGGGAAGATTTGGCGTATTTTCAACAATTTTGAGGTTAGGTGTATCAAGTGGGGTGTCAATTTATGTTGAAATTTTCCAATTAAGACGATGAAAGAAGAATTTTTCCATTTTGATTATCGAGTACGAAGATTTAGCTTATTTTTGACAAAATTGAGGTTAGGTGTATCAAGTGGGGTGTCAATTTATGTTTAAATTTTCCAATCAAGACGATGCAGGAGGGATTTTTCCATTTTGATTATCGAGTGGGAAGATTTGGCGTATTTTCAACAATTTTGAGGTTAGGTGTATCAAGTGGGGTGTCAATTTATGTTGAAATTTTCCAATTAAGACGATGAAAGAAGAATCTTTCCATTTTGATTATCGAGTACGAAGATTTAGCTTATTTTTGACAAAATTGAGGTTAGGTGTATCAAGTGGGGTGTCAATTTATGTTGAAATTTTCCAATTAAGACGATGGAAAAAGAATCTTTTCATTTTGATTATCGAGTACGGAGATTTAGCTTATTTTTGACAAAATTGAGGTTAGGTGTATCAAGTGGGGTGTCAATTCATGTTGAAATTTTCCAATTAAGACGATGGAAGAAGAATTTTTCCATTTTGATTATCGAGTACGGAGATTTAGCTTATTTTTGACAAAATTGAGGTTAGGTGTATCAAGTGGGGTGTCAATTCATGTTGAAATTTTCCAATTAAGACGATGGAAGAAGAATTTTTCCATTTTGATTATCGAGTACGGAGATTTAGCTTATTTTTGACAAAATTGAGGTTAGGTGTATCAAGTGGGGTGTCAATTCATGTTGAAATTTTCCAATTAAGACGATGGAAGAAGAATTTTTCCATTTTGATTATCGAGTACGGGGATTTAGCTTATTTTTGACAAAATTGAGGTTAGGTGTATCAAGTGGGGTGTCAATTCATGTTGAAATTTTCCAATTAAGACGATGGAAGAAGAATTTTTCCATTTTGATTATCGAGTACGGAGATTTAGCTTATTTTTGACAAAATTGAGGTTAGGTGTATCAAGTGGGGTGTCAATTCATGTTGAAATTTTCCAATTAAGACGATGGAAGAAGAATTTTTCCATTTTGATTATCGAGTACGGAGATTTAGCTTATTTTTGACAAAATTGAGGTTAGGTGTATCAAGTGGGGTGTCAATTCATGTTGAAATTTTCCAATTAAGACGATGGAAGAAGAATTTTTCCATTTTGATTATCGAGTACGGGGATTTAGCTTATTTTTGACAAAATTGAGGTTAGGTGTATCAAGTGGGGTGTCAATTCATGTTGAAATTTTCCAATTAAGACGATGGAAGAAGAATTTTTCCATTTTGATTATCGAGTACGGAGATTTAGCTTATTTTTGACAAAATTGAGGTTAGGTGTATCAAGTGGGGTGTCAATTCATGTTGAAATTTTCCAATTAAGACGATGGAAGAAGAATTTTTCCATTTTGATTATCGAGTACGGGGATTTAGCTTATTTTTGACAAAATTGAGGTTAGGTGTATCAAGTGGGGTGTTAATTGATGTTTAAATTTTCCAATCAAGACGATGCAGGAGGGATTTTTCCATTTTGATTATCGAGTGGGAAGATTTGGCGTATTTTCAACAATTTTGAGGTTAGGTGTATCAAGTGGGGTGTCAATTTATGTTGAAATTTTCCAATTAAGACGATGAAAGAAGAATCTTTCCATTTTGATTATCGAGTACGAAGATTTAGCTTATTTTTGACAAAATTGAGGTTAGGTGTATCAAGTGGGGTGTCAATTTATGTTGAAATTTTCCAATTAAGACGATGGAAGAAGAATTTTTCCATTTTGATTATCGAGTACGGGGATTTAGCTTATTTTTGACAAAATTGAGGTTAGGTGTATCAAGTGGGGTGTCAATTCATGTTGAAATTTTCCAATTAAGACGATGGAAGAAGAATTTTTCCATTTTGATAATCGAGTACGGAGATTTAGCTTATTTTTGACAAAATTGAGGTTAGGTGTATCAAGTGGGGTGTCAATTCATGTTGAAATTTTCCAATTAAGACGATGGAAGAAGAATTTTTCCATTTTGATTATCGAGTACGGGGATTTAGCTTATTTTTGACAAAATTGAGGTTAGGTGTATCAAGTGGGGTGTTAATTGATGTTTAAATTTTCCAATCAAGACGATGCAGGAGGGATTTTTCCATTTTGATTATCGAGTGGGAAGATTTGGCGTATTTTCAACAATTTTGAGGATAGGTGTATCAAGTGGGGTGTCAATTTATGTTGAAATTTCCCAATCAAGACGATGCAGGAGGGATTTTTCCATTTTGATTATCGAGTGGGAAGATTTGGCATATTTTCAACAATTTTGAGGATAGGTGTATCAAGTGGGGTGTCAATTTATGTTGAAATTTTCCAATTAAGACGATGGAAGAAGAATCTTTCCATTTTGATTATCGAGTACGGAGATTTAGCTTATTTTTGACAAAATTAAGGTTAGGTGTATCAAGTGGGGTGTCAAATTATGTTGAAATTTTCCATTTAAGAGGATGGAAGAAGAATCTTTCCATTTTGATTATCGAGTACGGAGATTTAGCTTATTTTTGACAAAATTGAGGTTAGGTGTATCAAGTGGGGCGTCAATTTATGTTTAAATTTTCCAATCAAGACGATGCAGGAGGGATTTTTCCATTTTGATTATCGAGTGGGAAGATTTGGCGCATTTTCAACAATTTTGAGGTTAGGTGTATCAAGTGGGGTGTCAATTTATGTTGAAATTTTCCATTTAAGACGATGGAAGAAGAATCTTTCCCTTTTGATTATCGAGTACGGAGATTTAGATTATTTTTGACAAAATTGAGGTTAGGTGTATCAAGTGGGGCGTCAATTTATGTTTAAATTTTCCAATCAAGACGATGCAAGAGGGATTTTTCCATTTTGATTATCGAGTGGGAAAATTTGGCGTATTTTCAACAATTTTGAGGTTAGGTGTATCAAGTGGGGTGTCAATTTATGTTGAATTTTTCCAATTAAGACGATGAAAGAAGAATCTTTCCATTTTGATTATCGAGTACGAAGATTTAGCTTATTTTTGACAAAATTGAGGTTAGGTGTATCAAGTGGGGCGTCAATTTATGTTTAAATTTTCCAATCAAGACGATGCAGGAGGGATTTTTCCATTTTGATTATCGAGTGGGAAGATTTGGCGCATTTTCAACAATTTTGAGGTTAGGTGTATCAAGTGGGGTGTCAATTTATGTTTAAATTTTCCATTTAAGACGATGGAAGAAGAATCTTTCCATTTTGATTATCGAGTACGGAGATTTAGCTGATTTTTGACAAAATTAAGGTTAGGTGTATCAAGTGGGGTGTCAAATTATGTTGAAATTTTCCATTTAAGAGGATGGAAGAAGAATCTTTCCATTTTGATTATCGAGTACGGAGATTTAGCTTATTTTTGACAAAATTGAGGTTAGGTGTATCAAGTGGGGCGTCAATTTATGTTTAAATTTTCCAATCAAGACGATGCAGGAGGGATTTTTCCATTTTGATTATCGAGTGGGAAGATTTGGCGCATTTTCAACAATTTTGAGGTTAGGTGTATCAAGTGGGGTGTCAATTTATGTTGAAATTTTCCATTTAAGACGATGGAAGAAGAATCTTTCCCTTTTGATTATCGAGTACGGAGATTTAGATTATTTTTGACAAAATTGAGGTTAGGTGTATCAAGTGGGGCGTCAATTTATGTTTAAATTTTCCAATCAAGACGATGCAAGAGGGATTTTTCCATTTTGATTATCGAGTGGGAAAATTTGGCGTATTTTCAACAATTTTGAGGTTAGGTGTATCAAGTGGGGTGTCAATTTATGTTGAATTTTTCCAATTAAGACGATGAAAGAAGAATCTTTCCATTTTGATTATCGAGTACGGAGATTTAGCCTATTTTTGTCAAAATTGAGGTTGGGTTTATCAAGTGGGGTGTCAATTTATGTTTAAATTTTCCAATTAAGACGATGAAAGAAGAATCTTTCCATTTTGATTATCGAGTACGAAGATTTAGCTTATTTTTGACAAAATTGAGGTTAGGTGTATCAAGTGGGGCGTCAATTTATGTTTAAATTTTCCAATCAAGACGATGCAGGAGGGATTTTTCCATTTTGATTATCGAGTGGGAAGATTTGGCGCATTTTCAACAATTTTGAGGTTAGGTGTATCAAGTGGGGTGTCAATTTATGTTTAAATTTTCCATTTAAGACGATGGAAGAAGAATCTTTCCCTTTTGATTATCGAGTACGGAGATTTAGATTATTTTTGACAAAATTGAGGTTAGGTGTATCAAGTGGGGCGTCAATTTATGTTTAAATTTTCCAATCAAGACGATGCAAGAGGGATTTTTCCATTTTGATTATCGAGTGGGAAAATTTGGCGTATTTTCAACAATTTTGAGGTTAGGTGTATCAAGTGGGGTGTCAATTTATGTTGAATTTTTCCAATTAAGACGATGAAAGAAGAATCTTTCCATTTTGATTATCGAGTACGGAGATTTAGCCTATTTTTGTCAAAATTGAGGTTGGGTTTATCAAGTGGGGTGTCAATTTATGTTTAAATTTTCCAATTAAGACGATGAAAGAAGAATCTTTCCATTTTGATTATCGAGTACGAAGATTTAGCTTATTTTTGACAAAATTGAGGTTAGGTGTATCAAGTGGGGCGTCAATTTATGTTTAAATTTTCCAATCAAGACGATGCAGGAGGGATTTTTCCATTTTGATTATCGAGTGGGAAGATTTGGCGCATTTTCAACAATTTTGAGGTTAGGTGTATCAAGTGGGGTGTCAATTTATGTTTAAATTTTCCATTTAAGACGATGGAAGAAGAATCTTTCCATTTTGATTATCGAGTACGGAGATTTAGCTGATTTTTGACAAAATTAAGGTTAGGTGTATCAAGTGGGGTGTTAATTTATGTTTAAATTTTCCAATCAAGACGATGCAGGAGGTATTTTTCCATTTTGATTATCGAGTGGGGAGATTTGTCGTATTTTCAACAATTTTGAGGTAGGTGTATCAAGTGGGGTGTCAATTTATGTTAAAATGTTCCAATTAAGACGATCGAAGAGGAATTTTTCCATTTTGATTATCGAGTGGGAAGATTTAGCCTATTTTTGTCAATTTTGAGATTAGGTGTATCAAGTGGGGTGTCAAAATTTATGTTGAAATTTTCCAACTAAGACGATGAAAAAAGAATCTTTCAATTTTGATTATCAAGTGGTGGGATTTGGCGTAGTTCAACAATTTTGAGGTTAGGTGTTTCAAGTGAAGTGTCAATTTATGTTGAAATTTCCCAATTAAGACGATGGAAGAGGGATTTTTCCATTTTGATTATCGAGTACGGGTATTTAGCCTATTTTTGTCAAAATTGAGGTTAGGTGTATCAAGTGGGGTGTTAATTTATGTTGAAATTTTCCAATCAAGACGATGGAAGAGGAATTTTCCCATTTTGATTATCGAGTGGGGAGATTTGGTTTACTTTTGTCATTTTTTAAGGTTGGTCGTATTAAGTGAGCAGTCAATTTTCAATTTATGTTGAAATTTTTCAACTACGAGTCCCTATAGTAAAAGTTCAATCACCATTCACGACATAAAATGATTTCGAATTAAAAAATGTACTATGCAAACTCAGTTGGTCTTTTGGGACAACCTTTGAGAGTAGCATATTAACTATGAAAAACAAAGTACCTGTAAGACCCTTCTAACATATCATTATTAAAACTAAAAAGAAAAAGGGTCAGATAATTTAATTTTATCGACTTTGGATTGGAAACAGTGATAAGAATGATCAGTTCATGTGATAGTGACAACGCGGAAGTACTAAACATGATTTCATCATCTGAACTTAATCAGCAAACACGTTATCTGATGACGTATAGTAAAAACACGAAACCATTTGTTATTACCTCTTGAAGTCTGCCAAATTCAATTTTTGCGTATCAATCGAATAGTTATCCGATGTTTTATTGGACATTGCCCTCAACATATCCATCAACTCCTTCAGCCTAGGGTCTGTTTTCCGCAGGCCTGTAGCGCGAAGAGCCTGTAAAGTTTCAGTTTACTATTGGGGACTGTTGCTGCGTTGACTTACATTCAAGAATTTGCCCGTTGACAACAGGCCTGTGTCCTCATTTTTGAACATTTCGAACAGGACTTCGTCAGTGTGTAGGTTTTCTCCCCTGTATATAATTAGTACACGGGTATAGTGTCAAAATAAACTTACAAACATAAGTAATTAGTGTCGTGGATAAAAGCATAACCGCGTCTGTAACGTGCAAAATAAACAAAATTAAAAATAAAATGCAATGAATAATTATTACCTACCTTTGCTTGTAGTTTTCGCGTTGGAAATTGGCCTGGAACGTAACTGGTTTATTTAACTGATTATTAATGGAAGAAAACTTACATTTTCCAGATCGTTGTTTTTGGAAAAAACGCACAAACTTCGGGCATGGTTAATTGACGAAATATGAAATCCGTCGTGTTTTTTCAAAATTGAGCTGAAAATACGTGCAGGAACGATCGACATTGCCGGCAATCGATTTATTTTCGTGCGGTTGAATGTCAGCACGCCGCCGCGTAAAGTTTTACTACAGCTGACAAGAGATTTCCAAATCGACGCTGAATGGTTGCCAATCTTGTGATGCTTATGTAAAGACTACGGTAAAGATAGGAATGTTAATTAATTATCTACAAATCACATTTTTCGTTGTTATGACGATTTTATTAATCACTGTTACGCAAATCAAGTGCCTCTTTTGAGTTTTACTTGTTTGATATTTTGTATAATGCAGCCTGACATTCCTGGTTTCAATATAACTCCTCAATGCCGTTATTTTGTTAATTTGGCTAAGCGAGGTGCGAGGTTACTGGTTACGACCTCGCTGAGGGAAATCAGGAACGGACTTTGAGTCTTATTACTGAAATAAAATATTAAGGCCCGATAGAGTATTCACAATATTTTGCAATTGAAGAAAAGATCAACTCTACATCGTATCGATGCTTTATTTTTGATAAAATGGCCCAAGAAACCCAATAAATGATGAAAATTGGCTAGTAAAATGACGTGTTAGAAAAAGACGTGATATTACGTTCTTTTTCAAGGAGCGGTAAGACGTGTCAGGCAGACACGCGTGATTATCACGTATTACGTTTCAAATTTGAAATCAAGACAATTTTCGATTGACGAAAACTGTTGACAAAACAACTGAAAAAGAGTAGGTATACCGTTTTTTTGTCATAACTCGAAACCCTAGCTCACGTTTAGTGAAAAATGACAGAAGACACATCTTGTAGAGTTTACACACGTGGCAGAAGTGAAACATCTTCCCAATCTTCCCTCACTATTTAATTTTTTTTTTCAGTTTTTTTATCAAATCTCGAGTCAAATCCCAAATAGAACCTATATACCTAATTCGCACAAAATCCTTTGGAAAATAACAAAACTATGCAAACATAACCTCACTATGTTTTTTTTTAAATACTTGATCAAATTTCAAATTAGAGCCTACATGCCTAGTTTGAACACAATCCTTTGGAAAATAACAAAACTATGCAAACATAACCCCATTATGCCACTTCTTTTATATTTCTTGATCAAATTCAAAATTTAAACCTAAATACATGATTTGAACAAAATCCTTTGGAAAATAACAAACTATGCAAACATAACCTCGGGATGTCATTTTTCTTCAAATTACTTGATCAAATTTCAAATCAAAACCTACATGTCTAGTTTGAACACAATCCTTTGGAAAATAACAAAACTATGCAAACATAACCTCATTATGCCACTTCTTTTATATTTCTTGATCAAATTCAAAATTTAAACCTAAATACATGATTTGAACAAAATCCTTTGGAAAATAACAAACTATGCAAACATAACCTCGGGATGTCATTTTTCTTCAAATTACTTGATCAAATTTCAAATCAAAACCTACATGTCTAGTTTGAACATAATCCTTTGGAAAATAACAAAACTATGCAAACATAACCTCACTATGTCATTTTTTTTTTAATTACTTGATAAAATTTCAAATCAAAACTCAAATACCTGATTTGAACATATCCTTTGGAAAATAACAAAACTATGCAAACATAACCTCACTATCTCATTTTTACATATTTCTTGATCAAATTCAAAATTAAAACCTACAAACCTAATTTGAACCAAATCCTTCTAAAAATAACAAAACCATGCAAACTATAATAAAATAAATCTAATCTAATCTAATAAATCTAAAATAATCTCACTATGTTTTTGTTTTTTTTTTATTTCTTGATCAAACTCCAGATTAGAACTTACATCATACCTAATTTGAACAAAATTAGATAACAAATCTATGCAAACACGACCTCACAAGATATTTTTTTTTCAAACTATTTGATCAAATCCGAAATAGAACTTACATATACATACATACCTAAATTGAACATAATTCTTTGGAAAATAACAAAAGTATGCAAACATAACCTCACTATGTCTTTTTTTAATACTTGATCAAATTTGAAATTAAAACCTACATACCTGATTTGAACATAATTCTTTGGAAAATAACAAAACTATGCAAACATAACCTCACTATGTCGTTTTTTTTAAATTACTTGATAAAATTTCATATTAAAACTCACATGCCTGGTTTGAACATAATCCTTTGGAAAATAACAAATGCAAACATAACCTCAATATGTCATTTTTTTTTAAAATTTTTGAACAAATCCCAAATAGAATCCAAGTACCCAATTTGAACAAAATCCTTTGAAAAATAACAAAACTATGCAAACAAAATCTCAATGTCATTAAAAAAAAATTGAGCAAATCCCAAATAGAATCCAAGTACCCAATTTGAACAAAATCCTTTGGAAAATAACAAAACTATGCAAACATAACCTCAATATGTTATTTTATTAAAAATGATATGATCAAATCCCAAATAGAATCCAAGTACCTAATTTGAACAAAATTTTTTGGAAAATAACAAAACTATGCAAACATAACCTCACTATGTCATTTTATTTTTAAATTTTTTGTTCAAATCCCAAATAGAACCTACATACCTAATTTTTATAAAAAAATCCGTTGGGAAATGACAAAATTATGCAAACATAACCTCACTTGGTTAATTTTTGTTAAATAAGAACCGACGAACCAAAAAGCCAATGAACTAAAGAATCAGAGAACCAAAGAAACACCTGCCTTCCTCCAACAGCCACAAATTCGAAAACGAAACAAAACCTTTCATGTTTAATCCGTTTCCTTTTTTCCAATCCACTCCCCATTTCCGACAAATTATCACAACGCCGCAAAAGAAGTTTCACCCGAGAAAAACCAAACACTAGGTTTTTCTCGGGTTTCACTTCAAAAACGCTTACGCAAACGATAACTATCGAAAATGACCGTACGGAAACCGATTCGCGAACGGTCCCTGATTCTGTTGGAACGCCACCATCGTCCAGGGACCCGATCCTCGAGTTAGGGAGCAATCACTCCCTGGGAGTAAATTGAGCGTGGTTCTCTCGAAAATAATGATGCCTATTCTTGAAAGTGTGAGCAAAAATGTTCTCCTGACTTTTGATAGAAGTCTGTTCTATTGACTTGGGTCAGTAGAATTGAGTGGAACTGTCAAATTTCCGCTTGGCAAACGGTAATCATATGCTACCATCCACATTTAGTTTGGCGTGAGCGTGATTTTGAACACAAATACAATGTAGATGGTAGCATATGATTCCCGTTTGGCAAGCGGGAATTTGACAGTTCCACTTAACTATAACCTCTCACGTTTCAAGAATAGCGTCTGGGAAAGGGAGGGATGGAGAAAATAATGCGATGGGAACTCGTCTGCTCCCTCAAAAATATTCTTCCTTCTATCAAGTTTGAGGGAGCCGTTGTTCTCTAAATCGAGGATTGGGCCCCAGTAAATCGTCACGAGTTAATTGGAACGCCTTCCCTTTTCTGCGCATGCACCAGACGGTACAATGTACGGTTTTTGAGCTTGTTGGAACAAACCTCATTGATAGCCTCGTAGTCTTAAAGACACATTGTATGAATCATGAATCAAAACCGCTTGTTTTCACATAAACATGAACAACATACAAGCATGAACCCTTAAAATGAAAGATTTTATGCTGTTACTGTTGTTGAGTAAGGTTAATTATCAACGCAACAACAGCAACAGCAATGTTATCAACGTGCTGCATCCAAATTACGCAACAGGCAACAGGTGATTCTAGTGGCAACATTTGGTCAACAGAGCAACAGCACATGAACTGTGGTTTTCAATGTGCATGCGGAAGCTCGAGTGTTTACCTACTTGTTTATTTTATTCATGTTTTTTCTCAATTCATAGCGAATTCAGGAAAAACTGCAAATGAAGATATTCTGAGATGTTACCATCTCGATGAACAGGCAAACTGTGCAGACAGTTCATCACTAAACCGCAGGCAGTGAGCAGTGACCGCACTTCGCAGTGGTCTAGCAGGGTCCAGAACTGCACTCCATTTCAATTTGTATAAAAGTACATTGGAATAGTGTAATCACGAGCGCCATCTAACACCATTGATTGATATAATTTCTGTTTCGTATTACAGAAATCGCGCTTAAGTCTGGTGTGCGTTCCGTAATAATACTCAAATTGTGTTTTGAGTGAGAATATTATAAATTCGTCAAAATCTTACCACATATTCCTGAGGTCATGTTGCAGCTGCAGGTGAAAAGAAGACGGATGAAGGGAGGAAAAGGAGCGCAGAGAGTATCAGGGGACATTGAGTAAAACTAAAAAGTATAACAAACAGCTGAAAGAGTTGATAATTCATATGAGAAGCAATGCAGCTAGACAAACTCATGAGTTTGGAAAGGAGGTTTATAATGATAAGGAGGATACTTATACGTGGAAGTGTGTGAGGAGGGAACGTTGGAGAAAATGTAAGACGTCTTAGTGTGATGATAGTAACATATACAGGGTGTTTATTAATTGAATGCCGATACTTAAGGGTGATAATCCTTGGATGATTTCAAGACAAAAAGTTCATATGGACATAAATCCGCAAGAGCCTAGTGTGACGAAACTAGTTTTCAGCGGACCAAAGTTGGTGGATACGCCAGCCACCACATTGTGTAGAATCGATTTTTACCTTCTGGTACATTCTAGCGAAACCAGAGGGCGGAGCAGATTTCTACTATATTCTACAGTGTTCAAAACAATACTGCGACTGCGGTATTCGGGCAGTTTCAGCGAGGAGGGTATATAATGAGGTCCACCATTGTAAGAATTCAGTTATTGATTGGTCGCGAAATACAGGGTGTCTCACGGTCTATGGTACGTTAGATGTTTACGGAAAACTAGGCATAGGATCGACCTGAAAATTTGGCTGAGCCCATAATCGAGTATGATCTATATTTTAAAAATATTTTCAGTTTTGCAGTGTTGCCGCTTCTTTCCAAAAGTCGTAACAACTTTCTTATTTTTTAATGGACCTGTATATTATTATTTTTTTGGATTCCTTGACTGATTCTTATCACTTTTGCTTGATATACTCCTATACCTATCGGCAGCGGTTTTCGAGATTTAAATTAATTTATAATATTTTTGTCATAAAACACATCAGTGGATTGAGCTCAATAATTTCGTACTTGAAAACGGTGGAGAGTTGAAATTGCTATGCCGACTAGAGGAAGGTAGGTTGATATAGTTCCAATGGAGAAACCGATCTGAAAATATACAGGGGTGCTTCAAATTTATTAATCTTTTTCCTTCACACAAAAATGATAAAAAATCAATTTTTTCAAATGGAACCCCCTGTATATTACTCGAAAAATGAAAAGGCCAATAAATTTTCTTTCAAATGGTATCCCATGTTCCTATACCTAAACCTTCAGGATCTACAAGAAAAATGCATTTTACTAAAAAATAAATTATATTGGTATACATGATATGAAAATAAAGTGAAAAGTGGTTGAAATACTCTTAAAACTACAAAAGACATTTTTGATGGAAACAAGAGAGGATGAAGGTTTGAAAAATGAATTAATAAATCCCTTCAAAAGTTTAAGCAAAAAAATAATTTTAAACTTCTAAAAAGTGAAGTCCCTTTTGGGAAAGTTCTGAAGAAATGAAAAAGAAGTTCAAGCTTTTTTAAAGTTACAAAAGACTTTTTAAATGGAAACAGGAAAAGATAAGGCGTCAAAAAAAATGAATAAACCCCATAAAAAGTTTAAAAACCCCCAAAAAAGTAGTTGAATCCATTTAGAATGAAAAGAGTCACCACGATATAGAAAAATTCACTTTAAAACAAAAACTTTTGGAAAAATAAAAAAGCCCGTTTAAAAAACTACTTTCAAACCCCTAAAAAGTGAAAACACTTTTGAAGAGGTAGAGGTAGCAAAGAATTTGAAGAAAAGTTCAAACTTTTTGAAAGCTACAAAAACATTTTTGATGGACACACAAAAATATAAGGCGCCAAGAAAAGAATCCCCTAAGAAGTTTGAAAAAACCGTAAAAAGTGATTATGAAACAGAGTCACCATGATATAAGAAAAGTATCCTTCAAAACAGAAAAAATCACAAAAACAGTAGGAAAAATCGAAAACCCGTTCCAAAATCTACTTTTAAACCCTTAAAAAGTAAAAAAAACCTTCTGGAAAGGTCTTTGAGAAACGCAAAGATATTAAATGAAAAAAGTTCAAAATTTTTTAAAGCTACAAAAGACATTTTTAATGAAAACAAGAAAAGATAAGGCGTCAAATGAATGAATAAATCCCTGAAAAAGTTTGAAAAAAACAAAAAAAGTAGTTCAAGCCATTAAGAATAAAAAAGTGTCATCATGTTATAAGAAAAGTGCCCTTCAAAACAAAACCATTCACGAAAACAGTGGGAAAGAACAAAAAATCGTTTGAAAACTACTTTTAAACCATTAAAAAGTGAAAAAAAAAAATGAAAAGGTCTTTTAAAAATGCAAAGAAGAAAAAAAAATTCAAACTTTTTAAACAGGAAAAAGTAAGCCGTGAAAAAAATTAATAAAACCCTTAAGAAAACGAGACAAGCCACAATCGTTGTCTCAAAAGTGAAGCAACAAAATGTATAGATTTTTTGATTCTCTACAAGAGACACCTCTTGGAAGTTTTAGGTTTTTCGAGTTAAAATATTTCATGAACGGTCAATCGTAGCGCAAAAATGAAAAGAATAAAATTCATAGATTTAAAATTCTTCACAAAAATGGTCTCTTGGCTTGGCATTTTTCGTTAAAAGTGAGGGTTTTCGAGTTACTACAAACGAACTATAATTTTTATTTCGCCCTACGTTTGCATTGCGTAAAAAACGTTAATTATTTAATCAATTCCAAAAATACAGCTTTCCGTTAAATCAACTTGTTGATTAACTATGAGCCGTTTTATAATCAATTTAATGCAACTGATTACTTACAATGAAGGTAGGAAAGCACAAAAAATAACGAATACTATGACAACATGGGAAGCTTCTAGTCCAAAATTGAATGCAAAACGTATAAATGCTACGTCTTATCTGTACGGTAAAAGCAATGTGATAAAGTGGGTAATATATAGGTGATCAATGTACACAGAGGTTAAATATAATATATTCTTCCCAAAAATCATGACGTTTATTCTATCTATTTAACAATCAGATATCTGCAAATATTCATTAAAATCAGCCTGTTATCGTTCATGATATCCTGGTCAAAAAATAAAATATTTCGCCCAAACTCATCTTCTTAACCTCAAGGTTATTTAACTCGTTTTAAAAATTGTTAAAATTCATAAGACAAAGTGGTTTTTTTCAATGTATTTTTTCCAAGGCGATAGATACAAATGAAGAAAATCCGCTAAATCTGACTGTTTATTCATGCGCTCCTGCTGGAAAATTCAGATGTAACGGACATATAGAAGTGGACTGCAGTTTTGATGGTCAATAAAAATAGAATTGCATTTTTAGTTATGCTTTTGCAATTTCTGTACTCCGGATGTAATCAGATGAATTCCAATAGATCCGATGGCTTTTCGATTTAGATTTCTGTACCTTGTTTGCCTCAGTAAAACAAAGCGCTAAATTTGATTTTGTTTGTTTGATGAGAGCGACATCTATTGATAATCGAAAAAAATGTTTGAAGAAGAATATACCTTACTCGGACCAACACGCCGGTATTTGTCCTACAGAGGGGGATAAACTACCACTGTGTAGTATCGATTTGCTTCTAGTAGTTTCCGGAAAATCCAGAAGGCATCAGAGCTTCTAGACAAATTGATAATAATCGGGGAGTTTTGACGACGGATATACAGGGTGTCCAAAAAGTCTGGAAACGGTAAAAAATCTCGCAAATTATGCATAGAATAAAAAAACTTGTGGCAAATATTTTTTAAAACATTTTTTGACTTTTAATATTTGACGATTACAGCGACATCTTTTGATTATCGAAAAAAATGTTCTAGACAAACTTTTTTTTTGCCATAGAACCAGGGTCTGCAATGGGGGTTTCCATTTAAAATTTCAAATTTGTCCCCCGCTCGGGGGGTTAGGAATAAAAATGTGGTGTCGATAAATAGTTTTTAAAAAATTATTGTTTTTTTGTTTTTTTATTCTATGCTTGATTTGCATGATTTTTGACCGTTTCTAGACTTTTTGGACACCATGTATAACATTTCAATTTCTGTATTGTAATGAGTTTGTGAATGGAAAGTTGAAACATAAATACGTGTATTAGTGAGATAAATAGTGAGCATTTGTAAAAAGTGACTGTAAATAAATTAGTGAAAACTGGATTTCTATGGCAGAAAAACGTCACTTTGAATCAGACAAATATCTTTCCTTGAATACAAAAAAAAAGAGATTCTTCAAAAATAAAAAAACCAAAAGACATGACACTAAATGTTTGTTTTAATATTGTGAGGGAACAGTTAGCGTGAATACCGGGACTTTCGCCATCGATCGAGATTTGAGTGACTGCTTATACAGGGTGTTTCCTAAAGATTGGTACAAAATTCGTTGTGTGATTCCTGGGGTATTTTCATGAAAAAAAGTTCCTATAAACATTTGCCGAAAAATGCTTCCTAAGGGAGCTACGCCCCTTTAAATAGGGCACCCCGAAGACGGTTTTTCCTCAATATTTCCGAAACCTTACATACAAAAATCATGAAATTTGGTACAGCATACAAACTTTTAATGCTGAATGAGAATTTGAGCTCAGAATTTCAAAATTTTAATCAGGGGCGTACCATACTGGCGTACCATACCATTTAAAAAATTGGATTCTTTTAACCTTTAACCCCGCCAGTATGGTACGCCCCTGATTAAAATTTTGAAATTCTGAGCTCAAATTCTCATTCAGCATTAAAAGTTTGTATGATGTACCAAATTTCATGATTTTTGTATGTAAGGTTTCGGAAATATTGAGGAAAAACCGTCTTCGGGGTGCCCTATTTAAAGGGGCGTAGCTCCCTTAGGAAGCATTTTTCGGCAAATGTTTATAGGAACTTTTTTTCATGAAAATACCCCAGGAATCACACAACGAATTTTTTACCAATCTTTAGGAAACACCCTGTATATTGTGACGAAACATGTGTTCAGCAGTTCTTCTCATTGTTGGTAGAAGCGCAGGGCATTTGTTCCACAAAGCTGCATCAGCCACCACTGCGTGTAGAATCAATTTGCTTCTAGTACATTCTAGCGAAACCAGACGGCGTCGAACCTTCTACACTGTTCTGGGTGTTACTAGAATGTTCTTATAATCCTGGCGAGGGGATATAAATTCGCCATTTTGGGGAAGGGAGTTAGTTGTGATTTAGCGATCGTTGCATTAATTGTGAACGGACAGTGTTGAATAAGTGACTGTACATAAATAATTGTCAGTGAATAAATTAGTGTTTTCTTAAGCCGAAATTCTCAACAATATACAGGATTTTTCAAATAAAGTAATGTCCGAAAATGCTTCGTTTCCAAAATACAGGGTGTTGAAGTTTCAAGAAAAAAAAATGCCTTTTTCATTATAACTTTCCTACCACTCCAGATATCTCCACAAAATTTGGTACACTTCTTATAACCATCAAATTACATTTTTTGATGTTAAAATGTTTGAAAAATGTTTACCAACGTTGTTCGAACAACATTTGTATTGAATTTTTTTATAGAAAAAAATCGCTTTGCTCAAAATCAATATCATGTTCAAAATACTCATTTTCTTAGGAGTTAATTGGTCTTATGATATTTTTTCGTACGGTTAGCGGTTTTCGTTGAAAAAAATTAAAGCCATTTTGATGCTAAAATAAATCGCCAAAATCTGATATGGTGTTTTGTATGTAAAATTCATTTTTGTCTAATTTGTATTACAGTGAAGTCAATTTCTTTTTATATCACATTTGAATTGTAGTTATGTAAGTGATTGACCTTACTTTAATACAAATCAGACAAAAACGAATTTAACATACAAAACAATTAGATTTTAGCGATTTTGCCAGAATGGCTTTTATTTCTTTGAACCGTTGTAGTTGTGGTTGTGATATAAGTTGTTGTAAATAGTGAGTGTAAATAGACAGTAACTTTAAATAAATTAATCAAAACTGAACAAGTGTCTTCTATAGCGAAATTCGTTACATTATCATGACCAAAAGCGACTTGACAAATTTGAAAAATTTCTAGTATTGATAAATGAAAGTGGCTATAAAATTTGAAACAATAAAAATAGATCGCGTAAACTTTATAAATTTGGAATCTGGAGGAAATTCTCCATCGAACTAAAAAAAACGAGGTGCCTCATTAGAAAGAAGTGAACATCTGGCAAAAGTTCTATTTTCGATGCGTTTTTGTCATTTTTGACTAGAAATTCTGATTCCCAATGAAACTTATTTCAACTTTGATGATTTAAACATGTGTCCAAGACCAATAAGGAGAAATATTCAATACATGGTGGAAGGAAAGTTATGTTTAGAGGAAATAATTCGCTCGAGAAAAAATCTTGGATAATATTTTACTATTTCTTGTGTGTTTTTTTTCGCAAGATGTCCGACAACGGCTACTGTCCGGCTAACAGGTACTTTTACCCTCCTCCATTTAGATTGAACTAATTAAATATTATCGTTAATTAGAACTTTAAAAAAATACCAAGTCTATGATGGCTTGCCCAAAAGTGATATTCTTAAGTGAAAAAAGGGTATTCTCTTGATAAAGCAAAACCATGAATTATTTTTTTACTCTATTTCACTAGTTACCCCTAGCTACCCTTACAAAGTATACCTTTCTTATGAAAATATGACGAAAAAATCAATTTTTCGATAAAAAAAAGAAAGTATGAGTGCATACAAAAAAGTTATGACTATTTGAATGAATGAAAAGTTGTGTAAGTGGCGCCCCCTACAAGTGAGAGCCAAATCAAGGTCAGATTTGAATTTCGCATGTCAAACAATCCCCATATAGCAAATTTCATCAGAATAACTTGATTACAAGTTATTGAAAAAAATCAAAAATTAAAATTCATCTTTGACACCCTGTATCTCTTTTGATATCAACTTTCGGACGGGACAATTTGGGTTTCTATCGTAATATTTTTGTGTAAGGTATAACCCATCAAAGTTTTTGGAACACCCTGTAGATTTGACTCAAAACTCAACGTATAATCTGAAAATACAGGGTGTGTTATTTAACATTTTAAAGTTAAGTGTTGCATTTGGGACACCCTGTATAAATGATATGGCCCGAATTAAACAATCCAGTATAAACCAAACAACTTTTGTATTACACTTTTTTTTCTACACCTTGTGTAAAATGAGTTAAAGGGGGGTCAAAATATTGAATACACATATAACTTGGAATTTAACGTAGAATCTAAAAATTGAAAAAAATACAGGGTGTACTATTTAAAATTTCAAAGTTGGGTCACCCTGTATGAACGATACTGCTCAATTGAAAAAAATCAGTATAAACCAAACAACTTTTTCCTGTACACCTTGTATAGAATGAGTTATAGGGGTGAATCACCCTGTACATGATAACTATCAGTGGGTGAAAATAAAACAACAAATATAAGGTAGGTGTATATTTGACACAATTTGCCATTACATAGGTATTAAAATATATTTTAGCTAATACTTTGGTAAAAAATCCTTAATTCTAAGAGCCTTTATTTACACATTAGAAAATTTCGGATAACACAGTTGAGGGTTTGTACTTACTCTACTAAATATGAGAGGTAGAGGAAGGCATCTATAGTCGAGAAATACAGTGTTATTGTCAAATACCTTCTATTGATATGATACGATATGTTCCATTCACTCATATATTGCAGTTAAGTCCCCATATATTGGCAGTGTTTCATATTCTGTAGACAATTTGAGCAGTCTGATATTACATGTAAATATTGGCGTATCGGACTTAAATTAACATCTAACAAAATATCACATTGACATTAACAGGCTACACGTCCAACCACGATTAAACAAAAACTCAATGGACAAGACAAATAAAGCTGCCTATATACAATAAATAAATACTAGCACTTAATAGACATGATACATGGAGCAGTCGAAATGCGCGTGTCCTTAATGATATGCTTACATAGGAGTCTCATTATCCATAGCCATAGCGCCTTGGACAGTATACGCAGGAGGCCCACTATTCATAAAGGCCATACTGCGCATACTGTTCCGCGCTGGATTGCCTCTTTTTTGAGGCACTTGCGGCGTAGCATGACTATGATGATACTGCTTGGGAGGAGAATAATTCGCCCTAGCCCCGTGAAAATTAGAGTAACTTGACCTCACCGACGCTGGTCTGTTATTGTACAAATCCTCAAAGTCCTCGTTCAACGTTGTAGTTGACTGCTGGTAAGAGGGATTAGTATGTCCTCCTTGCCAATGTTGATTCAAAGTACTTGTACTATTGACATAGTAATTCGGCAACGGAGACTCAACAGGACTTGGGCTGGTGGTACTTTCATAAGCCTGGCACTTCTGTTGCTGTTCCAGCAGCTTGGTGACAGGATTTTGCATCCTGCGCGAGTTGCGCGTTGAAGATCGCGCATGTGACTGTCGCCGACTGTTAGTGCTGTGTCTTCCAGTAGTGCCACGTTGCATAACGCTTCTCCTCTTTACTCTGCGGGGGGTCATGGGTTTGGGCGATGATGGCATTTGATCGAATTCGTTGTCGGAATCTCCTGGCTGGTTTTCCAAGTGCGAACTGAATTCGATCGAATATAGTGACATGCGCTGCTTCGAGTTTTTGCGTACTGACTTATGTGATGCTGTAAATGTGAGTGGTTACAGTACAGACTAATGGGAGGTACTGTGAGGTTAACTCCGGCCGAAAGAGTACCACAGTACTGTAGGTGTTGACTTCCATTTTGTTGGGTTCAAACGATACATTACGCGATTTCGGAGGGCTATAAAGTTTTAATTGGTACCACTAGATGGCTTTTTCATGGATCTAACTGATCGAAATGAGTGAACAAAAACGAATAAGATAATCTGATAGAGCTGTTGTGAATGGGAACCACCTGCAATTATACTGGGTGTTTATTGATTGAGTGCCGATACTCAAGGGTAACAGTTCTTGGATGATTTCAAGACAAATAGGTCAAAAAATTTTTTTTTTTTTATAATTATTTTGATACTATTCCAGATATCTTTATGAAATTTGGTGCTATGCATTAATATGCATTTTGTGAGGTCTAAACAATTTTATTATTTTCGCCAGTGGCGTCCGTACGGGTTTTGCATTCAATATTTTTGGAGAAAAAACTTGGACGCCACTGTTTCCTTTCAAAATAAAAAATATTTTTGAAATCTCTTCACAGGGTGTCCGGGAAAATGTGGGAGATCTCTCGGATTCAGATAGGACATTAAAAAATAAGATGACAAGTTCCCGTAAACTTTTTTCCTAGAAGCCCTCTCTACGGAGATACGGGCCCCGAAAGGACGCCACTGGAAATCGATTTTTCTTGAATAACTTTTTAACCACTTGATATAATTTGATGAAAATTTGATATGATAAACAGTGAACATTACCTCTTAAAATACTACCCTTAAAACATGATTAGCTTGTTAAGTTTACCACGGGCCGACTAGGTTGTTCATTTTAATGCTTAAATTTTCAACACCCTGTATGATACAGACTTAAAAAAAAAAAAATTAGATAGCCTGAACCCTGAGCTAAAAAGGTACTCTTGTTCATTATCGATAAATGGACCAAAAAAAACATATTTTTATTGAGAAAAACCTAGAAAATATAGCCATAATGCTGTCCTTGACGAAATTAAAAAAAATTGTTTTTTCAGAATGATTTTCATAAACATTTCGTTTTTAATATAGGTTAAGATTTTTTCAAAAAATTTCGTCAAGGAAAGCACTGCATTATGGCTATTTTCGATGTTTTTTTTCAATAAAAATATGTTTTTTTCTCGAGAACGGCTCATTTTATCGATAATAAACAAGAGTACCTTATGTTTATTTCAATTTTCAAGGTATAATGCACTACTTTTTCGTGATAAAAAATATCGAATTTTTATCAGCGATTTTTTTATTAAATAAATCACTACGCCACTTGATTCAGAGTGCCTCCAAATGGCTGTGACCAGAATTTCAACAAAATATAATCATCAATAACAAAGCTACGACAACTTGAAATTCATAAATTTTCTAAGCTAACGGCCACAAAAGAATACCTTGTATCAACAGTTGCCATGGAAATTGAATTTGTTTTATTACCTGTAACAATGAACTACAAATTGAATAACGAGATGTTCAAAATAACATAACATTTAATGAAATTAACGGAACGGAATTACATTACAATAAAGAACTAGTGGAATTTTTTAATAAAAAATAATAAAATTTTGGTTTGATAGGTTCAATACTGTTTTGTTTGACAAATCCAAAAAAAAAAAAAATGAAAAAAAAATCGAACACACTATGATTAAATATAAATATTCTTGCCAATAAATAGGTAATTTTACATTGACACTAAGTAGTGGCAACAAGTAACTCCATCTCCATGGCAACTGTTGATGCAGGATTTTATTTTGTGACCGTTGACTTGAAAAATGTACGAATTTTAAGTTGTCGTAACTTTGTTATCAATGAATATATTTTTACGAAATTTTGGTCGCAGCTATTTGGCCAAATCCAATGGCGTATTCATTTATGTAATAAAAAAATCGCTAATAAAAATTCGAAATTTTCTATCACGAAAAAGGACAGTGATATGCCCTAAAAATTGGAACAAACATTTCAAAATTTTTCCTGTAGTAGACCCTTCAAAACTTGACATTTTAAAAAAAAATGGTTGAAATCGGTTGATAACCTGAAATTTCACAGGGGTGTTTCCATTCTAAATGGGTCACACTGTAGAATACAAATTTTGAGTTATTTATACGGGAAAATGTGAACAATGTCTCCTCAAAATGTCATCCCTCCCCGTTCACTTTTTATAGCCCACCAAATTTGAGGGATTTTTTTTTTAAACAATTTCATAAAACTTCCTGTCCATATACAGGGTGTGACTTGATGATAGGCCGTAATTCCAAATACGTACTCTTGACCCAAATTCAAGAAGAAAAGGTTCTATAGTCTGGTTTTCGGGAAACAGGCCGCACATTTTTGGTCAATATTATTCGTGAATCTGCCCCTCGGGACGCCACTGAAACTCATAGTGCTAATTAAGCGTCTCGTTACAATGAAAAACTCTGCCAAAATTCAAGAAAATCGGCAAAATGAATTTTGAGATATTAATAATAAATCCGAGTTCTGAAACCTCCTATTTTGAATTTTACGAGATATTTTGATTCAAAAAAAAAAAGATCCTTGTGGTTTTATAAATTGGTCAGTTCAGATTTTGCCAAATATCTTCTAAACGGTTACACTGAGCGATAAAATGATTATAACCACAATGAAAAATCATCAAATTTCCTATATAAAATTTCCTTATTTTTTTTTGTATCATGGATATTTCACTAGATATATTGATTTGGAAGTTCTTCTTCATAATGGAGTAAAGTGGTTCTGAAATTTGGTCAGTTCAGATTTTTTTAAAAATCTTCTAAACGGTTACATTAACCGATAAAATGGTTATAACCATGAAAGACCATGAAATATCGTATAAAAAACTCTTATTAATTTTGTTTGTAGCATGGATACTTCACGAGATATATTGATTTGAAATTTCTGCTCATATACAGGGTGTCCCAGCAAGGGTGGCCACCGGCCATATCTCGGAAACAACTGGACCTAAAAGTTCAGGAAAAAAAATATGATCACTAAAGTGGCCACGAGGAAATGCTGGGAAATATTTATAACTTCGAAATTTTTCCGCTAGGGGGCGCAATCAAAGCTTAAATATTAAAATTCGAAATTTCTCCGGAAATTCTCAGATTGAGGTATATCTTTATCAACATGGTTAGAAAACCTAGACAATTTCACGTCTTTTTGGTACAGGGCTCATTGGCGTACCGATCTTCGTGTGAGTAGGGGAAGGTAGTGAAAGTGTAATTGTTCAAGTGGCTGTAACTTATAAACGACTTGTCCGATTTTGTTGCGTATAGGCTTGTTTGGAAGATAAATGTGAGTACTTTCGTATATCGTATCCAGTGATGCATGATTGTCTCCAGAAAAGTTGCTAGAAGGCGTAATTTGAATTAAAAACTGTTATTTTCGTTTCACCGCAAAAAATTAAATGGTACGGTATAATTCTGATAACAGAATCGAAATGAAGATTAAATTTACAAGAAAAAACCTTAAAAAAAAAAAACTTAAAAACCTTAAAACATTAAATTTTACATAATTTGGACTAGTTATTATTATCAGAATTATACCATACCATTTAGATTTTTGCGGTGAAACGAAAATAACAGTTTTTAATTCATATTACGCCTTCTAGCAACCTTTCTGGAGACAATCACGCATCACTGGATACGATATACGAAAGTACTCACATTTATCTTCCAAACAAGCCTATACGCAACAAAATCGGACAAGTCGTTTATAAGTTACAGCCACTTGAACAATTACACTTTCACTACCTTCCCCTACTCACACGAAGATCGGTACGCCAATGAGCCCTGTACCAAAAAGACGTGAAATTGTCTAGGTTTTCTAACCATGTTGATAAAGATATACCTCAATCTGAGAATTTCCGGAGAAATTTCGAATTTTAATATTTAAGCTTTGATTGCGCCCCCTAGCGGCAAAATTTCGAAGTTAAAAATATTTTCCAGCATTTTCTCGTGGCCAGTTTAGTGATCATATTTTTTTTCCTGAACTTTTAGGTCCAGTAGTTTCCGAGATATGGCCGGTGGCCACCCTTGCTGGGACACCCTGTACAAGATATATTTATTTTAGAAATACCCTTGATAATCGAATATCTGACAAAATAATAATCATTGAATGTTTTCATTTGAGAATAGTAGACAAAAAAATAATGTGAAAAAATCTCCGTCAGAATTCAACTAACAGTGCAAAAAGTTCACAAAATCCAAATCATTCTAAAAGTGAAAAAATAATTGAAGTCATCTGTGGAATTGAACAAACAGACAAAGACAGAGACAAAGAAAAATAAAAAAAATTAAAAATGTTCTTAATAGGATACGTCCCAAAAGCACATTTTTTTTTCTATATAGAGCAAAAGCGCTATTGCATGTCAAAAAATTGTTAAAATAAAGCGTTTTTTATTTTTTCCTCGAAAACGTAGAAAGACACGACAAAAAAGTTATTAAAAAAATATAAAATTTTCAGAAAAATCACTGGCGCATATTTTTCGTCAATATTATTCGTGAATTTGTCCCTCGACACCCTGTATTGAAAACATAAAATAATTTTAATCTAATAACCTTAGCATAATATTTCAATTAACCTCCTTATAGTCCTCCGTTAACTCAATCACGTTGTTAAATAGCATCGTCCATGTCAAAATGGAAGAACACTATGACAGAAGTGAGAAGAAAAAAGCGAAAAGTTCACAAAACAACAATAGTTGTACCTCCTGAGCTTATCTTCTTCAGTCCAAAATAGGAAAAGCTCAAAAATGCGTTAGAGCGAGCCTCAAACTACATTCACAACCATGCAAAGCAAACACTAAATGGTGGCTACAAATACAAAATGAAGATGCTGCCATCTCTTGGTCAATAAAACAGATGGGACTAGTCACAGAGATCAAAATAGTAAGCATTAGTACACAAAGACTTGGGCCTTAGTTTATTCGACTTGGCAGCAGGCGCAAGCGCATCAAAAGAGTTGCTTCGTCTGACTGGAACTCTAATTGCGTCCGCATAGACGCGACTATTTAGCTTTTTAGGCCGGATAAAGTCATTGTTATACAAATTGTCAAATTCGGTTCGCTTGGCTTTTACGTGCAAATGCCTATTCGAACCGTGCAAATGGCCACTGTTGCTCACATACATTGGATGTAACAGAAAATTATCAGGCCCATCCGCTTTCTCGAAATTAACTGAAAATAAAGATACTAGCGATAGCGTTGTTGTTAACACTAGTTAGCAAGGTAGACCTCTTTCATGCTTCAAGTGATGGCCTTCAAAAGAATCTTTGCAGATAATGATTTAATGTATCCAGACATCGTTTTGTTTATCAGTAGATTTGTTTCAACACAATCAAGGACCGTACTTGGAACGATCATCGTTCCTCTCACTAAACAAATCGTACTAGCTGCACATGCGCAATATACCACATTCACCATCTCTGGTGCAGACTATTATTGTAAACCGTTTTTTTGACATAACGGGAAAAAATACATACAGCAGAGAAATCAAAATATCAAACAACACTCCACACTTCACCAAACAACTCATTTGTTTTACGATTGTATATGGTGTTCCAGTAAGGGCGGCCACCGGCCATATCCCGTAAACTTTTCGTCGTAGAGGCTTGCGGCAAAGAAAATGTATTACTAAAACGGCCTGGAAAATATTTTTATGTTTCTGATATGGTCGCTAGGAGGCGTAACAATCAACTCCAAGTAGACAAATAGGATTTTTATAGAATGTTGCCCAATGAAAATATATCGATGATATCATTATCATATTTAGTGACTATTTATCTACACTTTTTGTCTGGAACGTTTTTTTCTATCTATCAAAATAAAGAGGTGGGGGAAGATTGTTTTTTGGAACAAACGGAGATTTCTCCCGTTTCGTTTGACCGATTTTAACGAACATGGGCTCATGAAAGAGCATAATCTGCACTACAAAATGCTCATTTGCTTTTGAATTTGTGACTGTCGCCGTCGTCGCTAGATGGCGTTAACTGAAATGGTAGCATGTTTTTGAGTTTTTTCCAAAAAAATCAAATGTAATAGTATATTCATTTTCATATATTTTGAAAGAGGATACATTTTTCTATTGGAAAAATGAAAAAAAAAACAAAAAAATGTATTCTTTTTTTTTTGTTTTTTTTTTCAATTTTTTAATAGAAAAATGTATCCTTGTTTAAAATATTTAAAAATGAATATACCATTACATTTGACTTTTTTGGAAAAAACTCAAAAACATGCTACCATTTCAGTTAACGCCATCTAGCGACGACGGCGACAGTCACAAATTCAAAAGCAAATGAGCATTTTGTAGTGCAGATTATGCTCTTTCATGAGCCCATGTTCGTTAAAATCGGTCAAACAAAACGGGAGAAATCTCCGTTTGTTCCAAAAAACAATCTTCCCCCACCTCTTTATTTTGATAGATAGAAAAAAACGTTGTTTGATTCTTCAATTTAGTGGACTGTATAAGGTATTTTTATGGTTAAATGAAAGGATTTATCTTCTTTCAATGACTTTTTACTGCTTTTTTTTACAGTACAATTTGATATCTGTCAAAGTCTCTATTTTTCGCACCTTCACCTTGTTGGCGGGAACGTTCACACAATTCATTAATGGATAAAATCCCTTGAAGCATTCCTTCAACAACACAACATCAAAATTCATTACAAGGAAGAGGACAAATTTTTGAAAAGGCACGTTTGATCACTCCATTAGCAGTCTTGACACTAGCAACGCGGGCCACATTGTCCTTGCCACTGTGTACTTCTACAACACGTCCTAAGCGCCACTGCAAAGCGGGAGTATTGTCCTCCTTGATGAGAACTAAGGATCCGTTTTGCAATTGTGACTGAGTGGACTTCCACTTTACCCTTTGCTGTAGCTCACTAACATATTCTTTGTTCCATCTCGTCCAGAAGTTCTGCTTAAGCTGTTGAATACGTTGATATCTGGACAGTCGGGATTCGGGAACATGTAACAAATCTGGATCAGGCAGCTCCGTGAGGGTTTTTCCAACGAGAAAATGAGCTGGCGTCAACGGATTTATATCATTTGGATCGGACGACAAAGGAAAAAGAGGACGCGAATTTAAAATAGATTCTATCTGCGCCAACAAAGTGTACAACTCCTCAAAATCTAAGTTAGCTGACCCGGCAACTCGCTTCAGATGAAATTTTGAGGATTTAACGCCTGCCTCCCACAATCCACCGAAATGTGGCGAATAGGCCGGCATATGGTGGAATTGGACGTTTTCTTGAGCATAATTCTCTGTTAGCGATTCTTTATTGTTTCGCAAAAATTCATGCAACTCTTTTAATTCACGATTTGCACCGACAAAATTCAACCCATTGTCGCAAAAACCGTCACTAGGTCTACCCCGCCTCGATACAAATCTTCTAAATGCCATTATAAAAGCCTGGCTAGTTAGATCCGTTACTAACTCCAAATGAATAGCATTAGTCGCGAAGCAAATGCTTGGAAAACCTTGCTCCACGACCTTTACGATCTCTTATGGTCAAAGGACCCATATAATCAACACCAATGACTTCAAACACTTGGCCTGAAGTCAATCTGGTTCTTGGCAAATCGCCCATGATCGGTTGAGTTATAGAAGGATTAAAACGAAAACATTTATGACACTCTCTGACTGTGATGTTAGCCAAACTACGCCCAGCAATCGGCCAATATTTTTCTCTTATAGATCCTAACATCAATTGCGGTCCGGCATGTAATAAACGCAATTGCTCATACTCAAAAATAAGCTTAGTGAGACGATGTTTGCTAGAAATCACCATCGGATGTTTTTTGTCATATCCGTAGTAGGAACTCTTATGACTCCGTCCTCTATAAACGGATTTAAACCCAATAATTTACTTTTATTACTCAACCTTTCTCCATTTTCCAAAGATGCGTAATCTGCTGGAAAAGAAATTTTCTGAGAAAGTTTAACCAAACATAAAACTGACGCGTTTATCTCTTGAACAGCAAGAGGGCCTACTGCACGTTCATTTATTTTATTTTTGGAGATTTTACAATTTTTTATAAAACGTATCATCCAGGCAACAGAACGTTTCAACCTATTAAATTTCGAAAATCTACCAAAAATATTTAAATCTGTTTCTTGCGAAATCAAACACAACGGTTGACTTTTCACGCGTATCTCTGGCAATTTTTCAACACTAAGAGGTGAGTTAGGCCAATGTTCTTCTGACTGACGCAACCATTGAGGTCCATTCCACCAAATATCCAAATTCAACATTTGACTTGGAAAAACGCCCCGAGAAAGAACGTCGGCTGGATTACTATTAGTGGGTACATGCTTCCAAATACAAGATTTAGTTTTACCCTGAATTTCGGCGACTCGATTACAAACGAATGTATTCAAGTTATTTGGGGAAGTTTTTAACCAACCCAATACAATGGATGAATCGCACCATAGAACGCACCTACTGAAATCAATACTCAATGATTTCTTAACCTTCTCTACTAAGCGAGCCAATATCAAGGCACCACAAAGTTCTAACTTTGGAATAGTGAGCGGCTTCAAAGGTGCCACCTTTGATTTAGCACTAAGTAACCGCACAGTAATATTCTCGTCCTCATCCGTCGAGCGCATTGAGTTTTATAAGGCTTTAGAGAAGGAAACCTTCAAAAATAATGGCACCATCATCCAATTTTGGACGTATGTCTTGAGAAATTCACTGTATCGCTATCCTTGTCGAGTTATATCTATCTGCGTCGCCGAAATCTGACCTGCTTTGGACGCGGTTGCCGATTTGGGCAAATCTTCATCAATGAAAATTCCTCTGTGTACAAAATTGATTGATAAGACATGATACAATGAAAATTAAGGAGGATTGAGTATTGTTCATTTTTCAAGAAGGTGCATCAAGGTTCACTATTCTAGATTATCGCATAATCAGACACATTTACAACCATGATTTCGTATGAATCAACTCAATGTTGAACGGTGATAGTGTCTAATGATGATATCATTTCATATCATAAATAATGTGAAACATTTTTGTGCTACTCAAAGCTTAATTACTAACATTCATTAAATAATGATTTTTTGTGCATTGGATACAGGCGATACATAGTAAATATTAGTCCTAGTACACGGCAACGCTGCCTTTAAACAGCTGGTTTCGATTTTGAAGGAAGTGCGGTGATGCCATGGGGTTTCAACTTGAAAACTTCTACTTTCGTGCTTGTGAAGTGTTGTATTGTGACTTTATTTGTGAAAAATGGTAAGATTGTGCTTGCTGTGTCAAAAACTGGACCATTCGGATCCAGAAATCACCATTCACAGGTAAGTGTCAAATTTGCATTGAGCATTGACTGGAGAGGGATCCAGTGGTGTAGAGTGTAGGCATCATCATATATTTCATTCATGAAAATGAGGATTTTTCAATCTTCAGGAAGTTTAAATGTTTGTTTTTATTCGTGAATAGGTAACAACGAAAAAATGAAACTGATTTGAAAAAAAAAGCCTGAATGGTAGTGTTTTATGCAATAGGAACAGATTGTTCTCAAATAAGAAAGGATATTCATATTACTTGAATACCTATTCCATTATTTCCTCGATTATTTCATACACAGTAAAGATGAATTATTTATTGGATACTTCCTCAACTGTCTTATTTTCGTTTTTTTTATTACAATAAGGTTAAAGTCTTCAGTAAGAATGCTTACTTTTACAATTATTATTATTATAATCACTTTTTAGAGCTCTTAAAACCTCGCGTTCATCTCGAAATTAACTTTTTGACATATCGCCCTCTTTGCCTGTACCTTTCAATTGGAATTAAAAGTTTTGACGACGCCCAGTCTTTCTTCCTGTAAAAGCGAAATATAGTTTTTCCAACAATTTGCTCGAAACCAATCAATAGACTTTTATGAAGGGACATTTTTGTCAGAAACGTCAAATAAAAAAGATAAAGGGGGTCTAAATTAATATTTAAAAAAACCTTGTACAGGGCACAGCTAAATGGACCCCGCAATTCACTTTTTAATTTGACGTTTGGAAAATAGTTTTAAATAAAAGTTTAATGGTTGAAAATAGATATTTACCCTGTTCCCAAGGCTTCCGAATAAACCTTTACATTTTAGAACGTGCCAGAAAAAATGGCAATTTTGTTTTTAAGGTAGGTATAGGATATATAAAAAATGTTTAATTTTCTGGAGAATGCGAAAAGTGAATAGAAACTGCAAATATTGGTACGTGCAAATTGAAGCAGGGTACCTACGCATTATGTATTGTTTATTTGCCCATACTTCTTTGAATGTATATCTAGACATAAATGTTTTTGGGCCAAATTTATGTCTAAACATACAAAATTAAATTTATGTCTAGACATTAATTTAAAGAAGAATAGACCAATAAACAATATTGCTAACCTGCTTCAATTTGCAGGTATACCAATATTTGCGGTCTTTGTTTAGTATGACTCCTGCACCATATTTCTTTGAATTTATCTCCACTCACTTTCCAGCACTGATAATTATTTTGGTATAGTTAAAAATAGTTTTTCGGCCATTTATTTATAATACTTTTCGCCTGTACATATACTTATGAATTAGAAACAAGAAAAGTAAAACGTTGCTGTTTCCTATTTTTTATATTTTTTTCTTGTTATCCAATTTAGATTTCCAAAAAGAGCTGCGAAATATTTGGTGTTCTTTGGTGAGGATTGACGAGGACCGACTTCGAATCAAACCTTCCTTTTTGTGTTCGGCCCATTTTAACCCACAAGACTATTTACGTGACATTGATGGAATCAAATATTTAAAACCGGGAAGCTTGCCAATCATGACTCACCGGCAGACCATACAGTTTCCCGTCTCCAAAAACAAAAATCATAATAATATGGCAAATTGAGTAAAATGGCCTCAGAGATATGTAAGAAAGGCGAAATATAATTTGTATTTTGGTTGACATTTTATTCGGAACCGTAATTCATTATTGTCGGAAGAACAGCAGGAGATTACATTTTTAATGTTATGAAAATTTCAATTTTTATTGATTCAGAAAGTCAAAAATGTGATATACTGTCATATAACAATAACGACATAGGTACCTACCCAAATTAATATTTATTTATATTTTTCATACAAAACGGTTGAAACTCGAAATGTGCCGCCGCTGTTCCAGATGAAAATCGAGTTCGGACGTACGTATTATAAGAATCACATGTTCTCATGCGGTGTTGCCCGATGGGTTCGGATTCCTCATTTTATCTCTTTCCACTCATAGTGTTGTCTCTTTCGCACTTATTGTGATGTTGGCGTCAAGACTAATACCATTTTATGAATGGGATGCGCAGTCTATAGTATTTAAAGTCAATGGTCGAGCGTATGTATACGCATCCGCCATAAGCATTAGAGCTTGAATCTGAAAATCCGTGCAATTCATGGGTAACAGCTTCAATACATATAACATGACGTGGTATTTTAACGTCATTGAGAAAAGACAATTCATCGCGAAATTTTACCCATAAAGTGTGAATATTAGCCGGTAAAGCTTCCCAAGAAACTTTCTCTAACCAAAGCTTCTGAAGCATGATTTTGACAATTATTATACTTGGCGCTAACAAACCCAAGGGATCAAAAATTTGCGCCGTGTATGATAAAATTGCACGTTTCGTAATCTTTTCACTTCTTGGAGGGACAATAATTTTATAGGTTAATGTATCTGACGAACAGGAATACACTAAACCCAAAGTCTTCATATTTTCCTTTTCTCCGAATTCTAATATATGAAAATCATCGTTAGACTTGCTGAATGTTTCCAACATTTTGGGTTCATTTGAAAACCACTTGCGAAGTGGAAAACAGCAACTTCCCATAATTTTCAAAATACTTTCACATACATATGCAGCATTTTCTATTGTATCCTCACGATATAAAAAATCTTCAACGTAAAAGGAATTTCTTAGAACTTCAGCAATTTCCGGTAACCTTTCTTCGCATTCGTATGCTAGCTGAAAAATGCATCGGATCGCTAAAAATGATGCTGCGGCATGACCAAATCTGCACGACCTTTTAAAAACTCTTTAAATTCATCCCAATTGGGTGTATTATTTGTGCATTTGAATTGCTCCCACTCACGAGCCGTCACTGGATCTAACTTGGTAGAAACTAAATAAATAATCAAAGTATCCCAATGCGCCGTTGGTTCGTTGAGTTGGGTTAATGAATTAAGACTCTTTGATACTAGGTCTATTACTCGGCGTAATTCACTAGCGGATTCCTTCTCAATCGATTGCAGAGAAAATAATGACTTTACATGCCTGTGCACTAATAAACGTACATTATCAAATCTGTCACACAAGGCGTTCCAAGCGATGTCATAATTTTCACAGGAAAAATCCAGGGATCGGATAACGTCAGAAGCAGCGCCCTCCAGCGAAGCTCTCAAATAATGGAATTTTTGCATCGAGTTGAGCGACGCGTTGTCATGAATTAAGCTACCAAATATTTCCCGAAACTCAAGCCATTTATCGTAATCTCCATAAAATTTAGGCAAAGGTATAATTGGCAATTTTACAATTTTTGAGACGTCAACGCCGTCCCCATTGCCATGTGACACATGTGCAATATCCAACACATTATTTTCCGTTTGAGCTCGGTTTGGAACTATTTGATACCTTTTTATCAAACTTTTTGCTCTAGCTACAGCGCTATAATATGACTCATCAAACTTTTCTCGTTCGGAAGCTTCTATATCTAACTCCTCTATACTGACTAAAAATTCCAGATTTTCTTGAACGGTATCGAATTTTGCGCTGACCAATTCAATTTTGCGCAATCTTTCTTCGATCTCTGCTATGTCTAAGTCGAATAAAACGGACTTAGCTTCGAATTTCTCTAATAATTTAGAAAAAACGGTAACTTGTGATTTACATGTTCCGCGGGCCCTGGTCAACTTATCTTTTTCTTCGACGACCGCCATGTCTGTTTGATTCAAAACGAATTTTTGAATTATTCTATGGTACACTTTGCTGGCGCATACAAAATCTCCCTTTTCTTTAAACAAGGAATTAATCGCAAGGACTTGCCAGCTCATTCTCTCTCTTCTCCTCAATTATGTTTCTTCCCGGTATCGGGGATTGTCCAATGCTCTTTATATCCGGATTATGTTTCTTCCCGGTATCGGGGATTGTCCAATGCTCTTTATATCCGGATTGTGTTTCTTCCCGGAAACGGGGATTCTCCAATGCTTCTTTTATCCGGTTCTGATGGACCAATGTTTGATTCTTCAATTTAGTGGACTGTATAAGGTATTTTTTAGGTTTAAATGAAAGGATTTATCTTCTTTCAATGACTTTTTACTGCTTTTTTTCACAGTACAATTTGATATCTGTCAAAGTCTCTATTTTTCGCACCTTCACCTTGTTAGCGGGAACGTTCACACAATTCATTAATGGATAAAATCCAACAACGTCCCAGACAAAAAGTGTAGGTAAATAGTCAGTAAATATGAAAATGATATCATCGATATATTTTCATTTGGCAAAATTTTATAAAAATCCTATTTTTCTACATGGTGTTGGTTGTTACGCCCCCTAGCGATCATTTCAGAAACTTGAAAATATTTTCCATGTTTTTCTATTGGCCGTTTTAGTAATAAATTTTTGTGACGCAAGCCTCAACGATGAAATGCACATCATCATACACACATTATAAATGCATCAAAAATACTAAAAACTCATTATCTGCATAAAATGTTTAACAAAATCCAAATATCCCATAACCATAACTAAGAGGTTTACCTTGCATAAACTGAAACGAATTATTTACTAATAGAATACAGTATCAAAAATGCCTACAAAAATCTAAATTGAGTGCATTCCCATTCACCACTTACCAAATGGTTTGAGGATCAAATCCACCAATGAAATCAACTGCAAGCATATTTTACTGTAGGTGTATCTTTGATGTACTGAATGTTAAGATTCTATTAAATGTATGATATTTTTACAAAAATAAAAAGCAGAAGACGATCAAATTGATGATTTTTTTTCTTGTTTAAAATTTCAAAACATTACTTTAGTTTTTTTCCTTTCACTTTTAATCCAACGCATCGACAATTTTTTTTTTTTCAAATAATACAACATTGGCCCTTTATTTAATTTTTCTTTTCATTTTTTTTTCTAGTTTATTTTTCTATTGATAAAAATTTTGATTCTCACATATCTATACATTGTTCCTTTCAATAATTTATACATTACATACAGGGTTGGGAAAAATTACCAAAACGGTCGATTATCTCAAGAAATATACAAGGTTGCCAAAAATACTGACTGACTGACTGAAAAATTATAAATCTTTGGTCACATTAACTTGAAACTTTATATTAATTATCTTGAATGAAATAATTAATGAAACACGTGTTTGATTGTTTTTCAAGTATCACCCGCCAAGGGGTTGAAAAGGGTGGAGGTAGCATTAATCATTGGGCATTATGTAGGCTAGATTAAAATAGATGAAAATTGATTGGACCCTTCATCTGAAAAAAAGATATCTATGATTGGCCACAACTTTTTGGGCGACCGTGTATATTTCATTTTGCCCCATATACAGGGTGTTCCAACGATAGAGTAAAGTAGGTTTTATCATATAGAATATGAAAAATATCAATATCAATATGCGTCACAGGTTAGGGGTGTAAATAACGCACATTCTGGAAATATTTGGAAACATACAGGGTGCGTCACAAAAGTATGGCACGAAAAAGTATGATTTTTTTAAATGGAACCCCCTGTATATTAATTGATATTTCAATTCTTTCTTCAATTTGGAACAAAAATTGTGATACAACTAATGTTCCTAAATTCAACCGTTATCGAGATATCGCGTTTTAAAAATGGCATTTTTGCAACTTTGACAGGCTATAAAACTCAAACTATTCAAGTTAGAGGAAAATGGTTTGCACTTTCCTATCTTAACTTTTCATAGCTCTTCTGTCATTTGGATAGAAGGTAACGTCAACTGTCAACTTTTTTCGGCACATTTTGACATTTTTTCACAATAATGGATTTAATCTCCTTGAATAGCTCTTGAAAAGTTAAGATAGGAATGTGCAATCCATTTTTCTCTAACTTGAATAGTTGAATAATTGAAATATCAATTAATATACAGGGGGTTCCATTTAAAAAAATCATACTTTTTCGTGCCATACTTTTGTGACGCACCCTGTATGTTTCCAAATATTTTCAGAATGTGCGCTATTTACACCCCTAACCTGTGACGCATATTGATATTGATATTTTTCATATCCTATATGATAAAACCTACTTTACTCTATCGTTGGGACATCCTGTACAGTATGACCCCGTTAGAGGACTAGAAATCTAAAGATATGACAAAAAGTCAGTTTTATAAAAGTTCTGCTTGATCTAAACATAACATCTTTCGAAAAAAAAATCTTCAAATATACATGGAGACAGAAAAGTAACAGAATGTGATAATTACTTTAAAGAAACCGCTAATATTTATTATTATTTTTTTTTTATTTTGAACAGAAAACGATGAAGAAGAAAGATAAGTATAATAAGAGCCGGTTGTTAAAACATACAATATTGTTATTTCTATAAAAAAACACTTAAAAGATACACTATTATATTTTTGACGATCCCTGTAAATCCTAATCAAAGTTTCTTACGAAAAATTAAATTTTCAAAATAAGTAGAAACTTTACCAGGAATGACATTAAGATACTTTTCCCTTACACAAAATAACAATTTTGTATTTTTCGACCAGTCCTGTTTTATACTTATCTCTCTTGTTCATCGTTTTCCGTCCAAAATTTAAAAAAAAAAAACAATTTTTGCTGATTTTATTTAGAAAAATAGAATAAATTGCATTTTCAATTTTTTTCCACTCCAAGAAAATTACCAAAAAAATAAGTAGAAAGTAAAAAAGTCCTGGATCAAAAAACTAATAATTGAGAAATAATGATTGGAGACCCGAAGTAAATATCAGACTAAATGCCAAAAAATTAAACTTTTCGATTCGCTAATTTTTGATAAAAATGTATACATATCTTAAATCGGAATGTTCAAGAAAGTTTGGGAAAAATAATTTTGTTTTTTTTTCCTTCAAACTTTTTAAAATAATGGCCTTAACCTGAAAATAAGAAAATGTATAATGGCACATAACAGAAGGTGTTACGCAATTTTTACGCAATTTTAACGCAAAAAGACCTACATAAAAAATAAATATGAATTATTGCTTATGATATTCCTGCTCCAATTTTTTTAAACAATTCAAATTTATTTTTAAATATATTATGAGTCAACCAAACATTATTTTTTTGGCACTTAGCCCTTTATTTACTTTATCTCTTCAATTGTAAAAATTAAACCACTAAAAAGTGATAACGAAAATTTGGGAAAATTTAAAATGAAATTAGCAAAACACTGGAAAAAGTTAGATCAGAGAACTAGACGAGAAGCGACAAAAATTTTCCCGCCAAAAAATTCAGGTGGGGGATCCGATACTTTCTGTCAAAAGATTTGTCATCTGTTTATTAGTCCGAGTGTTTAATCAGTTTTGACTGTCGAATTCAACTGTTACCATGGTTACCATTTGTAGTTTATTGCTAGTATCGTTAGCTACGGTCGATCAGTGGATCAATCATTATTTGTGGTTTGGGAGATTAAAAACTCTGTTAAAAGCTTGATCGAATCTACTTCGAAAAGTTTTATTAATGCCTGGGAAAAGTTGTGCTTTTCGCCCGCATTGCAACTTTACACTATGTTAATCAAAGTGAAATAACTCAAAAACGGCTAGTCCAAACATAGGCAAACTATGTATTTTTGAAAAGAGGAAAATCAGGAGATTTTGGATCTGTATTAAAATATAGGTCATTCCATTCAAAAAAGTTAAATTTTTTCACATTTGCCCGATTTCCAATAGTGATATTATGTTCTTTCTCTTAGTTATTATAAAATGTTCAGGAAAAATCATGTGAACACTTTTTTTGTATCTCTGTCAATAGGGTTACTAAAGTGGTGGCAAATTATAATGAAGAACCCCGTACACATGAGTTCATATTTTTAATTGTCAAATTAACGTTTGATTTTTCAATCATACTGTATGTTTATTTTTGTTGAATGTTTTTGAGTACCTAGTATAAAAAAAAATATATCAGGCTTTTTTTCTACGATTGGCCTACGTCTTATTTTTGTTAAACAGGTTCAAAAATCCTCCTATATCAAACTTCAGAATATCTCACAATTTTTATTCTGGGCCCGGACGCCCGGACTATAAGTATTCGTTGCCCCGCGTTTGACAGCTCCCATCGTATCAATTTAACTTGGATACGATACAAGCTGTCAAAAATTTCAATGTCAAGGCCAAATAAATGTGTTCTCATTTAAGCAATGGGAAAAACAAGTTTTTGTCGCTTCTCGTCGTTATTTAGTTCTCTGGTTAGATATAAACAAAGTTAAAAAAAATATAAGTAAATGATTTTTAATTTCCTGCTTTAGAAACTTTCGTTTTCAAGTTTTATTGAATTATGTTTATTGATTAATTTATTTCAAAAGAATCTTAATTTTGACTTTTTCAAATATGAACAGGGTGATTCCGTCTATGTTGACCCTTATGCTAGCCGCCTTATCTACGGAAATATGTAATATTTGTAAATATGAAAGGTTTAGATTTTCATAAGAACTTTTCAACAATATTATTAAAGGAAACAGAAGACAAGTTTCAAAAACATGATACCTTTCACATCAGCCGTTTAGGAAATATTCAAATTATGTGTTCAGAAGTTAAAAATAACATTCGGGTTGCCATGGATAAAATAATAAAATCACGATTAGATTGTATCAATAGAAATCGCAATCAAAAAACTTTATTTTCTAGACGTTATTACAAATATTTACGAGTCAATAAATTTATGCAATTTCATCAATGACAACCGGGATCTAAATAATGATTTTTAAACATACAGGTTGACCTATCGAAAACGAAACGGTATTGATTTTGGGCATTCAATGTCATGTAAAAATAAAACACTTATTAGGCGCATAAGCAAACTCATCCAGGCCTTTCGACCCTGATTATAACTGCCAAGTTTGATGCATCTGCTGTAATTTTTGTTCGTTTGACCGCTTGTCAATTTTTTTTTTATTTAATAAATAATTACCCGCAAGAGTTAACTGCTCCAAACTAAGAGGTTGGGATGAGAGATCCTTTTGAGGAGGTATTTCACCAAAAAAAAATGGGAGAAATAAATCCTCGTTCAATAAAAAGTGCGGAAATTCAAAAACTGACAAAATAAAGGTGACAATATTTAACAAGTGAACTACCGAAAAGTGAACTTGATCAGACAACAAAAAAAACTGGGATACGGGAAAATCAATAAATTCATAAATGGAAACGTAAATAATAAAAATCAAAAATACCAAAATATTCCTCTAACAATACAAATCACGCTCTTAAAAATGCAAAAAATATCATACATCCAATTCAACTATTTCAAAATTCATGTGTGATACCAAGCAAGTTAGTATTAAACTATAACTTTACTTAAACTAATACTTACAAGTGTCATCCTCCTCCAAAAACGTGCGACTCAAGCAAATTCCGACAATACTGGCGAAAACCTGCAAAACTCCATTCACATTTATGCGTGACAAAAAACCAAACAAACCGCTAAAACGACTTGTAGTCCCGAATGGAAAATCTCCACGTGGACATAGTCCACCAAACATCCCTCATACTTCGGTTCCTCGATGTTGACGACTTTGCATCCTGGACCATTTTTCTTCCACCAGCTGTCGCTAGTATTATCTAATTTGAGCACTTTATTGGTCTGGAAATGGAAAATAATAACCCTGTCCCGTTCTGAGTTCAACTTACATCGTGATCCAAGCCGGCCACATTGAGATAGAGGCAAATGATGAATACGTTCCACGCTATCCAGAATAGATGCCAGAGAAGATACTGGATAGAATTCAACGTAAGATATCATTAGAAAAATGTATGTTACCACTTACAGCAATGATGTATTTAGGTCGATATTGATAGGCGCCAAAAAAGCCAAAGATGATGAAGATAATTTCGAAAAAATTAACCAGCAGTGGTATCCAGAGGAAGCCAAGAAAGTCGAAGACTTGTCTCTCGACGACACTTAACTGAAAAAAAAAATATATATTTAATATAAATGATGAACCAACCAACTTTTTAAGAAAAAACTTATTTTGCCAAAGCTGGTTCTCTCGAAAGGGCGGTAAAATGCTATTGTCCTTTGAACAAAATTAACAAATATTATTGAAATGCATCCTTATCACCCAAATCATCTTCTTAATATACAGGGTGTTTCAGAATAACATGCTTATAATAAAGGGGGTGATTCTTGGGCTCATTTTAAGAAAAAAAAATCATATGAACGTATGTCCTAAACGCCTTAACTTTTGAGATACAGGGTGTCAAAGTTTTAAAAAATAGATACTTTTTTTACAATAACTTTGTCATTACTGTAGATATCTTTATGAAATTTGAGTCATGTATTTTAGGCATTAATACTCATTCTTTGATGCACCAACAATTTAATTATTCTGACCAGTGCCGTCCATGCGGGTTTTGGTTTGCATATTTTTTGGGAAAAAAGTTAAGGCGTTTAGGACATAGGTTCATATGAATTTTTTTTCTTAAAATGAGCCCAAGAATCACCCCCTTTATTATTAGCATGTTATTCTGAAACACCCTGTATAAAAATGAGTACCGATTTCTTCTGGAAGATCAATAACTTGAGAACGGCTGGGGCAATTTAAGTCATTTTTTTTTAATTGTTCCTTGGGATTGTTTTTATGACGAGAAAAACTGGTAAATTCCCCGAAAAAAACCTGAAAACACAACTTTTCATCCGGGATGTCACATTTCCGTGACAAAACAAACTAATGTCAATGTCAATGAGTAAATTCAATAGGCGCGTTCGAGTTTCCGCTCTAAACACTCTGAGCACGAAGAGCGTGAACTCGAATCATAGACCTGAGAAATGAAAGAGACTAAACTCTACAGCATAGCAGTGGCGGCCATTTTCAATATCAATACAAAAATGACATTATGAGAGAAGAGGTTTTCTATTTTTTCCCATACAGGGATGTTGTTTGCGTCTGTTAGAATATCTACCCACAGACAAAGTCCAGTTTCATTTTCAGAGTTGATACTACGTCCATACAAAAATTAAAACTAAAACAGAATCATAGGTCAGGACTGATAAGGCAACGTTGCCATAATATTAAAATAGGTGCATTCAGTGAACGTAAACATAAAACTAAAACAGTGCTGATGCTGATTCTATCCAGGCTTTTATCCTATCTAATATATTATAAATTTGAATCCCGTTTTTCTTGGTCACTTGAGAACGGCTGAAGCGATTTAGGTGTTTTTTTTCAATGTTCTTTGAAATATGAGGAGTGATGTTATGAAAAGAAAAATTGGAAAATTTCCCTTAAGAACCCGAAAACACAACTTCTCTTTCTTTGACATAGTGAGGTTATGTTTGCATAGTTTTATTATTTGCCAATGGATTTTGTTCAAATAATTATGTAGGTTCTAATTTGGTGTTTGATCAAAAATTGACCAAGTGCGGTTATGTTTGCCTAATGTTGTTATTTTCCAAAAGGTTTTGTTCAACTTTAATAATAATATCGTAGGTTCTATTTGGGATTTGATCAAAACATTTTTAAAAAAATGACATGGTGAGGTTATGTTTGGGTTAGTTTTGTTATTTTCCAAACGATTTTTTTCAAATCAGATATGTAGGCTCTATTTGGGATATGATCAAACATTTTTTTTGAACATTACATACATAGTGAGGTTATGTTTGCATAATTTTGTAATTTGCCAAAAGATTTTGTTCAAATAATCATGTAGGCTCTAATTTGGGGTTTGGTCAAGAAATTTAACAAAAATTGACCAAGTGAGGTTATGTTTGCCTAATTTTGTTATTTTCCAAAACATTTTGTTCAAATTTAATAATAATATCGTAGGTTCTATTTGGGATTTGATCAAAACATTTTTAAAAAAATGACATGGTGAGGTTATGTTTGGGTTAGTTTTGTTATTTTCCAAACGATTTTTTTCAAATCAGATATGTAGGCTCTATTTGGGATATGATCAAACTTTTTTTTTGAACATTACATACATAGTGAGGTTATGTTTGCATAATTTTGTAATTTGCCAAAAGATTTTGTTCAAATAATCATGTAGGCTCTAATTTGGGGTTTGGTCAAGAAATTTAACAAAAATTGACCAAGTGAGGTTATGTTTGCCTAATTTTGTTATTTTCCAAAACATTTTGTTCAAATTTAATAATAATATCGTAGGTTCTATTTGGGATTTGATCAAAACATTTTTAAAAAAATGACATGGTGAGGTTATGTTTGGGTTAGTTTTGTTATTTTCCAAACGATTTTTTTCAAATCAGATATGTAGGCTCTATTTGGGATATGATCAAACATTTTTTTTGAACATTACATACATAGTGAGGTTATGTTTGCATAATTTTGTAATTTGCCAAAAGATTTTGTTCAAATAATCATGTAGGCTCTAATTTGGGGTTTGGTCAAGAAATTTAACAAAAATTGACCAAGTGAGGTTATGTTTGCCTAATTTTGTTATTTTCCAAAACATTTTGTTCAAATTTAATAATAATATCGTAGGTTCTATTTGGGATTTGATCAAAACATTTTTAAAAAAATAACATGGTGAGGTTATGTTTGCATATAGTTTTGTTATTTTCCAAACGATTTTTTTCAAATCAGATATGTAGGCTCTATATTTGGGATATGATCAAACATTTTTTTTGAACATTACATACATAGTGAGGTTATGTTTGCATAGTTTTGTAATTTGCCAAAAGATTTTGTTCAAATAATCATGTAGGCTCTAATTTGGGAAATTTAACAAAAATTGACCAAGTGAGGTTATGTTTGCCTAATTTTGTTATTTTCTTAAGGATTTTGTTCAAATTAGATAATATATCGTAGGTTCTATTTGAGATTTGATAAAAACATTTTTTTTTTAGATGACATGGTGAGGTTGTATTCGAAATGTTTTGTTATTTTCCTAAGGATTTTGTTCAAATAAGATATTAAGGTTTTAATTTGAGGTTTGATTTAAGAAATTTACCAAAAATCGTCCAAGTGAGGTTATGTTTGCATAATTTTGTAATTTTCCAAAGGATTTTGTTCAAATTAGATTATAAAGGTTCTATTTGGGATTTGATCAATTTTTTTTTCAATAATGTGAGGTTATATTTACTTAATTTTATTATTTTTCAAAGGATTTTGTCCAAATTAGATATGTAAGTTCTATTTGGGATTTGAAGTGTTGCAACAATAGATACGTTTTCAGTTTAAACATTTCAAAAAAAGTACGCTAGAAATGTTGTCAGATATTTAACATATCATCCTAACTGGAAAATCGCTGGGAGAATTCATATTATTTTTTATACAGTGTGACCCATTTGTTTTGGGAACACCCTGATAAAAAGTTTATTTCTCAACCGATTTGGTTCGTTTTTTTTTTGGATTGTAGAGCTCGAAAAATTGTATATTCTTGGCAAAAAGTGACCTTCGCCATTTTGACTTCAAGGCCTACTATGTTAGTTTTTAAGAGCAAAATTTCAGGAAACCATATTAGAGATTTTTTTAGAAAAACTCTGTGTGCGCCAATGGATTCAGCATCCTTTGAAACGGGTCTATACAAATTTTCAACCGAAAATATCAAGTTGAAAAAAATTAAAAATTCGCACTTTAACAATCTTTGATTCTATCAAAACAAATAAAAATGACATAAAACTAAAAATTTGTAACTTCTACCAAACCACCATCAACTTCAATGCATTTATCATTTCTTTTGATAGAATCAAAGATTGTTAAAGTGCGAATCTTTAATTTTTTTCAACTTGATATTTTCGGTTGAAAATTTGTATAGACCCCTTTTAAAGGATGCTGAATCCAGTGGCGCACACAGATTTTTTTTTAAAAAATCGCTAATATGGTTTCCTGAAAAATTGCTCTTAAAAACTAACATAGTAGGCCTTGAAGTTAAAATGGCGAAGGTCACTTTTTGTCAAGAATATACAATTTTTCGAGCTCTACAATCCAAAAAAAAAACGAACCAAATCGGTTGAGAAATAAACTTTTTATCAGGGTGTTCCCAAAACAAATGGGTCACACTGTATGTTTGTTATGTCTGCGCCTTGAATAACAGAATAATTATTGAAACATCGGAAAAACTAAAAAAAAAAAGAAAATTGTGAAACAAATTAATTTAGCACAACATTAATTATTGATTATGAGGCAGTATGGAATTTGCCGGGTCAGCTAGTTATTTTATAAAATACAGGTGACCACCTTGTACAGACGCATAACAATAATTTTCCACTCAAAATGTTCATAACCATAAATAAAGCAAAAGTTTATCGTAACCTCCATCGTAACCATAAATCACAAGGGACATTTTTATTTTCACTCGTTTGATTGAAATACTGTACAAAATATAAAACGATTTCGTAATTTTCAATAATTCACTTGACTCATCCTCTTCTCATATCTCAAATTGGTACATGCTTATCTCATACTCATACTCCATAAATGTGAATCATTTAATTAATCAAGATAAGAATACTCAGTTTTCTGCAGACGTGTATTACTCATTGAATCTTGAAAATATTTTGAAATCTGGTTCATTTTATTGGCACAACGGCCGACATATTTTTATTTATCGGTTTCAAGTTTTCATCGCTACAAACCGAGTTTTGTCTATTTTTATACAGTCTACTTAACAACTTAGCCATTTTTCATCCGATCATTGCCAAACAGTAAGTGGATAGTTTATTGTTGGTTTAGTATGAAATTTGGCATTGAACTGTAAACTAAAACTTTATTGGACAAAATGTTCTTGTCCACTGATTTATAAAAAAACTGTGAGGAATTTATGAATATTTTTTTTTTCATACACTCCAAAAACATTGATGAACTCGAGATTTGGCATACACATTTTCACTAATCGAAACACTTTTTTGATTTTAGGAATTTCGTATAACATGCAGCGAGGAAAATGTAGACAAATGACCAAAAAAGTTTTTACTAGAATAATTATTGTTGTCACTCAGATAGTTTACGATTTTTTAAAACGTGCGGAATTTAAAAAAAAAATAAGTTTCATCGATTCTTTTTCCAAGTTTGATGTGTACCTATCAAATTTTGTATTTGTTTCGATAAAGAAAATACTAATTCCGCAAAACTATCAATACTGGTATAATGATTCCTATTACTCCAAGAAAGTGAGTAAAGTTGCTTGGAATTACCCGAAGAACTGCTCTCAATTATTTTTAGTAATTCCGGAATAAGTTTTCTTAAACGATGATAATTTTTGTACATTTCGCTGGAATTATAGAGAGTGCTAATGGCTATGAAAATACTTAAATTATTCATTTTGGAATAGTTATTTTCCTAACAAGTTCGCAAAGTGATGCTTTCCCGCACGCAAAAGCAGTTAGACGAACGACGCGAAGCGGAGTTCGGATATGCTTTAAGGGCGGGAAAGACACTTTGCGAACTTGTTAGGAACAATATTTTTTCTACGAGCGTCCACAGATTAGACACGAAAAACTTTAGATAATATATTATTTGAACGCACTTAAAAACATAGAACTTGAGAATAATGATTATTTATGTTTAACAATATTTATATTGAAAGAACAGTTTGTGGCGGCAGCTGGAAATTGGATAATATGGGTATAATCAAAATCATAATTGATTTATTTTATATTTGAAATGCAAGGGCATGTCCGATCACTGTTCATAAAATTTCCTCTTTTGTCGCCTTATTCCCTGCTATTGGCAACACTGTTTTGATTTGACAACACACTCTAGACAGCTGTGTCATTAAGATCAGTCAGTCTTCAGTCTTCGTTTAATCGTTTATACTTTTATAAATTTGTTTGTCCGTTTGTTTGTATACATGATCAGGTTTTTTTGATGCCAGTATTCAGCTCAAATCTTTCGAAGATTTCCACAGTAAACACAGTAGTTTGCACCAAAATCAAGCAAGAACAACTCACAAATGCCGATTGAAAGTCGTCATTATCAATGTTTGTTTACGTTACTGGCGAATGCGTTTTTAACGCAAAAAAAGAATTGTGTGTTTCATTTTGATTTTGACTGAAAAGGGAAAAGTAACAAGAACATTATTTTGTGCATTACAAAGTGCATTATCTACAGTTTGGTTGGTATGGAAACGAAGTTCAAAACAACAAATTGGTAGGTAGTGTTTTGACATTTGACATTTGAGTGCGGGAAAAATTTTTCCCGCACTAGTGCGGGAAAAGGTTACTTTGCACACGCAAATGAGTGTGCGAAGTGGCTACTTTGCGCACGCTCGTAGAAAAAAATTTTACTGATAATCAATTATTCCGAAATTAATTCTTGTAAGCGGTAATATCCTCAAAATATTATCAAATCTACTGAATCTAGCGATATTTTTTTTCTAGTATTTTCGTTGGATCTAGTGAAAAATAAAAATAGCTTCCAGTTACCTGAAACATGGAATTACCTACTGATTTTTTGAATAATTCCGGAATTACTACAGCGATGTCATAGTCAAGGAATTGTTATTGAAGAATTTCTGGGCTGGTAATTTCAGAATTAGATTTTAAAAGCGGAGATGATAATTTTCTAGCATTTTCATTAGAGCAGGTAAAAATAATCAAACAGATATAAAATAATTCCTATAGACCTTAAATTTCGGAATTACGGTTTCAAATGAATAATGTTTTAGTAAGTCCGAAATTAGTGGTGGTCAATGGTGATAATTTAACGTAAAATAATTTTTAAGTCCTAAAAATGCTGATGTTTTGAGAATAATAGTTCCAGCTAATATTTTGAGAATTAGTTTATGATCGCGGAAATTATGGAACAATGAAAATGAATGCCTGTTTGTCTAAAACCGAATTATATTCGCAAATAATTAAATAAAAATAATAATATTAAACTTTGGAAATGATCGTTTATTGGAAATTATTACCTCCACTGACTGAAATTTTTAATTTTTTCCTAATTGAAGCAATCAAAAATACAATTTTTTTGGATTTTTTTCGTATCTGTCGTTCTCATTCAGCCTGTCTGTCTCGTTTTACTTGTTTAGAAAGACTTCACTGTTTTAAAAAAAATAAGTTTGAAAGATTTTATTTTTCGATATACGAAAAAAATCTGAGAGAAAAAAAAATTGTATTTTCGTTTGCTGTTTTATTTAGGGAAAAAAATAAAAATTACAATAAAGTCGATGACGTACAGTGTTTCAATTTGATTTGTCACACTTTCAAAAGGCTGTAAAATATTTATTTTTTGAGCTTAAAGCTTGACCAAAATAAGAAATTATAATTTTGCTCGGTTTTTCGTAAATTTATATGTGATATACACACCAATATTTTCTAAACTGTCAAATGTCAAAATTATTGACATAACTTATTTTTTTTCAAATGGCAAACCCTATACAGTGAAGACGTAAATAGTCCCCCCCCCTCTAACTTTTGAACGCATTAATATTTTTGGCTCAAATTTGGAAGTGTGTTTCTGGGTAGGCTTTACTAAGTTTTGACCTCCAAAAAAAATTTTCATCTGTCAAACTGACAGCTGGGCACCATTTTGAAACAAAAAATTAAATGGAAAAGGGGGTCATGTGATACTTTATTGTAAAGGTCCTTCCATTCTCTTTTCACCCCCAAAGTTTGAAGTCCTTAGCATTTTTCATAAGGAATTAATAATTAAATAATTTGGCATGATTTCGTTCTTAATATTATCTTTAGTATTAGGTTTTTTTTTAATTTTTTATTAAATACTGTTGTAGAAACAATCACTTATGTTATAGGTTAGTTTTTTCATTGTTAATAAAGTTCTTTCAAGAATTAGAGATAGTATTTTGACCCAAATAATTTATTTTCGATATGGCGTCATTTCCTTAAGAAAAATGCTAAGGACTTCAAACTTTGGGGGTGAAAAGAAAATGGAAGGACCTTTCAAATAAGGTATCACATGACCCCCTTTTCCATTTAATAATTTGTTTCGAAATGGTGCCCAGCTGTCAGTTTGACAGTTGAAATTTTTTTTTGGAGGTCAAAACTTAGTAAAGCCTACCCTGAACAACACCTCCAAATTTGAGCCAACAATATTAATGCGTTCAAAAGTTAGAGGGGGGGGGGACTATTTACGTCCTCACTGTATATCATACATATTAAGAAGGAGTCTTTTTTCTGATCACGAAAATACAGCACACATGCGCCCTTTCTATTTATTAGTTTAGTAATTTGTAAGATTGGGGCACAATAATTATTATTCACGTTGGGATTGAGACACAGTTATCAATTTATTGTTCATGTTACACGCTTTAATTCAAAAAAAACATCAACAACTCTAACCGCCGAAACCGCCATCGCTAATCGATCATCTGTCAAACCTCTCCATGATCAGTGCTGACCAAAATGTGTACGTCAACACGAGACCAGTCAGCGACCATCAAAAGGCCTCGAAATGACGACGAGGCGTCTCACTGATATTACACTCGGCCATCCTGACACTTGGTCTGTCCTCAGGCCACCTTGTCTTGATCTCGAGCTCTTCCAGGAAAACCTCGCTTCAACCACTACAATTTTAGCGACTTTCGCTCAACTCCTATACATAATAAAACCAAAAAAAAAAATATATATAATACGACATATTTATTAGCAACTTTTGCTTAACACTTTCAAAAAAAAATAATCGAAACTTTCGATTGTATCCAAAACCAGAGCGACTTTCGCTCAATTCCCAAAATTATATCGACTTTTGCTGAACATGAAATTAAAGTCACTTTCGCTTAAACTCAAAACTATAGCGACTTTCGCTCAACTTAAAATCATAGCGACTTTCGCTTAAACTTTTTTTTTTTTTTTTTTTTTTTTTTTTTATTTAATACGACATATTTATTAGCAACTTTTGCTTAACACTTTCAAAAAAAAAAATAGAAACTTTCGATTATACCCAAAACCATAGCGACTTTGGCTCAAATCCCAAAATTATATCGACTTTAGTTTAACATGAAATCAAAGTGACTTTCGCTTAAACTTAAAACTATAGCGACTTTCGCTTAACTCAAAATCATAGCGACTTTCGCTTAACTCAAAATCATAGCGACTTTCGCTTAACTCAAAATCATAGCGACTTTCGCTTAAACTTAAGATCATAGCGACTTTCGCTTAAAATCATAGCGACTTTCGCTTAAACAAAACCCAAAAGTGAATAGCGACTTTCGCTTGAACATGAATTAACATCAGCGACTTTCGCCAAAACCTCAAAACTTTTAGATTATTATCCACTTTTTAATGTTATCTGCAGCTACCACAGTGCGTCGTCTATTGAATCCTTCTCTTAAGTCTTCTGCTTCATACCTGTCATTCAGTAACTTTTTCGTAACTCGAAAGGGACCTTTGTGTTTAGCTAGTAATTTCTGGCTACTTCCAGTTGCTGGATTACTGGTTATTTTAATCATTATCAAATCTCCTTCATTGTATTTCACGGCGTCTTTCCTAACTTTGTCGTATCGCTCTTTTTGTCTTCGTTGATCTTCGGTGATGTGCTGTGAAATCTTCGATCTTAGTTCATCTATATCTTCTCTATTTATATCATCTTGGACTGCATTAAGAATTCTGGCCTCTGCTGCGTGTTTCGAATTATACCCGATAAGTGCTTTCATAGGTGTTGAATTGATGCTTTTGTTGTAACTTGTATTCATAGCGCTCTGAATTTGCTTCACTTTCTTGTCCCATTCTCTGGAGTCATCACCAGCTGTTGAAGTTGCTAATGCACTTAAAATAGTCTTGTTGTATCTCTCGCATTGACCATTACTACGAGGCGTTGCAACCGCGTTCAGTACATGTTTAATTCCATACACGTCACAAAATGATTTAAATGACTGAGACGTAAATGCCGATCCTCTATCACTGATTATTCTAGAAGGCACGCCAAAAATGTATATCAGGGTTGTCAATGATTTCACAACATGCTTGGTTTTCGGGTCTTTAACAGGATCTATCATCACAAACTTCGTAAAAGCATCCACTATTACAAACAGGTACTTATTTTTATTTTTGCTTGTTTCAAAAGGGCCCACATGATCAATATGTATTGTGTGAAACGGAATTTCAATTTTTTCTATGGGATTCAATTTGCATTGACGTTTTGATGAGTTCTGTTTGTAATAAATACAATTTAGACGGGCACCAACATATTTCATAACGAATCTTCTCATTTTGGCAAACCAGTAATTTTCGCGGATGCGTTCCAGAGTTTTCTCAATACCAAAATGTCCTGAATCATCGTGGCATAATCTACATATTTGCATTCTGGCAGCTTTGGGAACAACCCAAGTTTTGATCCCGTTTTCTAGCTTCCTGTACAATTTGTTACCCTTTAATTCATATTCCTTGAAATACTGTTCTGTGTCACGGTTTTTATCTCTTGATTCCAAAATTTTCCTTATTTTGACAATCTGTTCATCTTGTAGTTGTGCAGATGTGATCCAATCCCCTTCGGTAAGGTCAACTTGGAAAACTTCGACTTCAAAATTCGGTTGTTCTATTGGGTTTCTGCTGATGGCATCTACATGTTTCATTCTGGCACCGGCTCTATATTCAATATCAAACATGTAGTCCTGGATTTCCAGCCACCATCTCCCAATGCGAGGAATTAAATCCTTCTTTGACAGCGTCGTTCTCAGAGCATTGCAGTCAGTCACGACTTTGAATTTCACTCCAATCAGATATACTCTGAAGTATTTTAGAGCATATACTACAGCCATCGTCTCAAGCTCATAGGAATGATAATGACGCTGATCAACGGTTAACTGCTTGCTAAAATATGACACCACTTGAGCTTCCCCCTTTTCATTTATTTGAAGTAATATGGCCCCAACACCAATTGAACATGCGTCAGTGTGTACTTCAATTTTTAATTTTGAATTATATATGGCAAGCACGGGAGGTGATACTAGAATTTCTCGAATTTTATTGAAAGCCTTCTTCTGAGGTTCTTGCCAAGACCAACAGATTCCTTTTCGGGTTAGCCTCGTCCGAGGTTCGACTATCATAGCATAACCCTCAATAAATCTTCTAAAATAACTCGCCAATCCCAGGAATTGACGCAGTTCCTTAACGTTTAATGGCGAGCTCATACCTATTAAAGCGTTTATCTTTCGTGATCCTGGTTTAACACCTTCACTACTTATTTCACGGCCAAGATATTCTATGCTAGTTTCTAGAAAGACACATTTACTTAGCTTCAGGGTTAGATTATGCTCCTTAAGACGTTGTAGTACTTTCTCCAAACGTTCTAATCCATCTTCAATTGTCATAGAAGGTATAATGATATCATCGATATATGGAAATGCGAATTCATTTTTATAGGTGCCAAGAACTTTATAAATCAATGACTGGAAAACGGAGGGGGCATTTGACAGTCCAAATGGCATCCTCAAAAATTCAAAATGTCCATCTGGGGTTACAAACGCCGTTTTCTCGATGGAATTTTGTGCCATCGGAACTTGATAATACCCAGACGCCAAATCGAGAGTTATAAAATACTTATATCCTCCGAGCTTATCAATTTGATCTTCTATATGGCAAAGTGGAAATCGATTCTTGATGGTAATGGAATTTAATTGTCTGTAATCGACGCACATTCTGTAGTCTCCTTCTTTTTTCTTGACGAGAGTAATAGGACTAGCGTAGGGCGACGAAGATTCCCGGATGATATTGTTCTCGAGTAATTCTTGAATGATTTGACGAAGAGCTTGCTTTTCAAAATCCGGCATACGATATGGGTTGCGTACTATCGGCGTATCAGTTACACATTTTATCTCCATTTCCACTGTCTTTGTCCTTCCCAACGATTTAAGCGAAGAAGATATGCACTCCAGAAACTTTTGTAATAAGTCAAAACATTTTGCTTTATCATCTTCTGAAATATTCCCATAACGAATTGAATCTATGGTTATATTGCTATCATAGACCTCTATCAAATTTATTTCGTGATGACTGTTGGCAGGTATACCATGGAAATGTAGATTATTCCCCTTTTTGACCATCGTTATGTGATCTTGATTAATAAAGTCTCTTCCAATTAACAAATCATATTTTAAATAATGATCAGGGATGACTATAGCTCGCAATTTAGCCGATACTCCTTGCACAGAACAAGTAATTTCACAATACTGTTTACTATTTACTGAAGTGTTCATGAAACTGCACAAAGTTATTTCTCCTGCATCAACAAGGGGCAAATCAAGAGATTTCACACAGGAAACTTTAATAAGTGTATTTGAACTTCCAGAATCTATCAAACATTTCAGCTTCTTTCCATTAATTCGGACAGTTTGCACAAATACATTATGCTCGACATTATGACTATAAGATGGAGCCTTCGCAGATTCTACCAAATGTACGTCTTTTTTTTGAAATGGGCACTTATCTTCATAATGACCTAAACGTTTGCAATGTTTACATTCAATTTTAGGTTTTCGACAATCTTTAAAAGTATGACCTGGCAATCCACAATTGAAACAAACATACGGCCTTGGAACGTTACTACTGTCTTTGTTTTGATTTGTACCTGGTTGATAGTTATCTCGCTCCCACTTATATCCACTTGAATTGAACTGAGGCTTGAATTTGAAACTGGGCCCCTCAAATCTATTTTTACTATCAGGCATACTCCCCATAGTATTCAGGTACGCATATAAAATGTTAACATCTGTGTGCTGAGCTGAGCGTATCGTGCGCGCAATGTTTTCATCTTGTATACCTCCAATAATTGCATCGACTAAATAAGCATCAGGAATGTCTAAATTCAAAGCCCTCAACTTTGACAACTTTTGAAAACAATAATCCCCTAAACTTTGCCCAGGTCTAGCTTCATAATTGGCAGCATCTTTGAGTAAGTTAGAAAATGGAAGTGACTTACGAAATTGTTGACACATCAAAGACTTCATTTCATTCCAGCTGGAGTCAAGTTTAACATTCTCATCGTACCACTGACGTGCGTTCCCTCGAAGTCGTCCAACAATCATCCTGAGTATGGTATCGTCATCCCACATGTATCTTTCAGCCAAACTATCAACTTTAGCCAACCAGTTCTCAATTACAGATTCATCACGCGAAGGGTCAAAAACCGGCACAAGAAATTCATCACTAGCCCGAACTACTGCACTTATAGGTCTTTTCTTCAATTCACTGACTTGTTTTCTTAGTCTTTTGATTTCACGTTTTGTGCGGCTTTTCGTCGAAGTACTTGAACACGTGCTGCAGGAACTTGACGAACTACTAGGAAGTCTACGCTTTTTAGATTTTGTCTTTCTTCCGGCATTGTCTTTGGTACGTTTCGTTTTCCTCGAGGTTTTACCCATGTTGTGGAAAAAAAAGGTCAAATATGCACTCACAATTCACAATTTGGTTATCCCACCGCTGCTTTGTAAGATTGGGGCACAATAATTATTATTCACGTTGGGATTGAGACACAGTTATCAATTTATTGTTCATGTTACACGCTTTAATTCAAAAAAAACATCAACAACTCTAACCGCCGAAACCGCCATCGCTAATCGATCATCTGTCAAACCTCTCCATGATCAGTGCTGACCAAAATGTGTACGTCAACACGAGACCAGTCAGCGACCATCAAAAGGCCTCGAAATGACGACGAGGCGTCTCACTGATATTACAAATTAGTATGAATATGATTGAAATTTTAATTTTTTTAGCATGAAGATATAGTATTTATAGAATCAATTTAAACTGCGAAAAAAAACGCTCGCCGGCGCGGTACAATGGATCAAACAAAGAATGAAAGCTGTTACGTGCCGCTTAGTAATATGAGTGAACTGTGAGACAGCGTAATATCGGATACATTTTTTGCTTCGTTGTAGGTCAGTTCACACATACTATTAGGCAGTACGTGACAACTTGCATGCTTTGTTTGGTCTATTCTAGCAGTTTTTTCGTTGTTTTCAACTTAGTTTGAAAATACTATACACGAGTTTATTCATTTGTTTCTAATAATCGTCCTGGTTGCACTCGAGTTGTTAAATGTTATACGTGAATACTGTTCCTTTAGAGTAAGTTGGTAAAAATAAATAAAAGTGTTAATTCCTAATTAGAGTAATTCATCAAAATGCTGTATTGATAAACCAGAAAATCTTAGATAATAATAATCGTTCATTAACCAAAGCTTATACAATCATAATAATAATGAATAATAACAATAGTCGGTGTGAAGAAATAATGGTAAAATAACAACGACAATGTAATTATAGAATTTGAAAAAATGTACTACATACTATTATAAATATATAAAAATAATAAAAAGAAGAAAAATATTAGGAATTTTCTGGTGTGGCATGGAACTCTTTAAATGGAAATATCTCGAAAACGGCTAACTTGAGCGAACTTTGACAAGAGTACCTTATTTACTTGAAATCATCTGGAGAATCTTTTTATTCAATAAAAGATTGAAAAAAATAACTGAGAAAATAGTTATGGACATTCCAAACCACAAAATGTGAAGTGTAGGGCGCTCTCTAGCGGCCACAGTAAAACGGACTTCATAATCGAATTTCTCATACCACAAAACCCCCGTATGCCAATTTTCAAAGCAATATGTGAAAAAGTGTCCAAAATCATGACAAAATTCAATTGTTAATTTTAAACTTGATCACCCCGTATCTCGGAAATGGTGACATTTCGAGCTGAGGTGAGTTGCGTTAAATCGGCTTATTTTGACCTCAGCAACATGTGGTAGGATTTTGTACAGACCTTTTAGAGACACCCTGTATAATCACAATGAGCCATGAAGTTTAAATTTTTATAACAGTCCCAAAATATTTTATTTCTGAAGCAATGGATAATCTAATTTTTCACGTTTTTCACTTTTTTTTTATTTATAGTATTTTTGTCATTGACCACCATGAGCGTAACAACAAATTTCCAAAAAAATTTACCAACTATGAAAACTAATTTTTCTAAAACTTGTTTCTACGGCAACTATAGCATTTGTTATTAAAGCATGTTATGTTAAATGTTGAAAATAAGTTGAAATAATTCCGTATTCATCACATGCAAGCAAAGTTATTTTAGCGTTTTTCTCGAAAACGGTTGGATTTATCGCAACAAAAGAAGTATCCCTTTCTTATGTCGAAATGTCGAGAGAATAAATATATTTGGTCAAAAGTCGCTTACAGTGTAGCACAAAAAAGTTAAGACCATTCAAATCAAAGTATAGGTATAAAATATTACAAGCGGGGCCAAAGGTATTGCGAAAAAACTGCAAATAAATTGCAACTTTAACACCCTGTAATTTCGTCAATAATCAATTTTCGAAAAAATGTTATAGGAAGAGGTAGCATTTATTTTTTGTCTAGAACTCTCACCTGAATTTTTTGCTCATCATTTCCGGACACCCTGTATTTGAAATCTTTTTTAAGAATGTGACAATTCGACTTCTTCCATGTTCGACAATTCTCGAAAATTTGCCATAATTTTTCAAAAATTAAGTACAAGACAAAAGTCTTTGAGACATTTATGTCATGATTTCGAACGGTTTAAAAATTATTGAAAGCGTAATAAAGTTATGAGGAATCTCCACATTTTTCGATAAATGAAAATTTCAAGTTAAATATCTAACGGATTGCGAAAAGCATGTGGTTAAATTTAGATGTGGAATTTCAATATTTTTCCTTTACGACCATTTCTAGAAATCAGAAATTGTAAAATGGAGAATCAGTTTTAAATGCATACATTCTAAAATTCACCATAATTATTGGACATAAAGTTGACTTTTCAAACCTTCAAAGATTAACAACAATTCAAACCCCGATTTAAACAATACAACATTTTGAACATTTTTCTTTACAAGAATCAATTTTCCAATGACTTGAAGTTCGATAAAAAAAAAACTCACGGTTCGAAAATGATTTCACCTGTCAGAGTTCGACAGGAAACTGGACTTTTTTTGTCAAAAATATTGGACAATTTTACGAAAATTTTGAACGATTATGACTTTAGTAGAGTTGCTTTCATTTAAATGGCGATTTTATTCACATGATTTTTTTTTTAATCGTTGATTCAAATCACATGTTAAATATACAGGGTGTCCCAGCAAGGGTGGCCACCGGCCATATCTCGGAAACTACTGGACCTAAAAGTTCAGGAAAAAAAATATGATCACTAAAGTGGCCACGAGAAAATACTGGAAAATATTTATAACTTCGAAATTTTTCCGCTAGGGGGCGCAATCAAAGCTTAAATATTAAAATTCGAAATTTCTCCGGAAATTCTCAGATTGAGGTATATCTTTATCAACATGGTTAGAAAACCTAGACAATTTCACGTCTTTTTGGTACAGGGCTCATTGGCGTACCGATCTTCGTGTGAGTAGGGGAAGGTAGTGAAAGTGTAATTGTTCAAGTGGCTGTAACTTATAAACGACTTGTCCGATTTTGTTGCGTATAGGCTTGTTTGGAAGATAAATGTGAGTACTTTCGTATATCGTATCCAGTGATGCGTGATTGTCTCCAGAAAAGTTGCTAGAAGGGGTAACTTGAATTAAAAACAGTGTTTTTCATTTTACCGCAAAAATTCAAATGGTATGGTATAATTCTGATGATAATAACTAGTCCAAATTATGTAAAATTTATTGTTTTAAGGTTTTTTTTTATTTTTTTTTCTTTTTTTTTTTTAAAGGTTTTTTCTTGTAAATTTAATTTTCATTTCGGTTCTGTTATCAGAATTAGACCGTACCATTTAAATTTTTGCGGTGAAACGAAAATAACAGTTTTTAATTCAAATTACGCCTTCTAGCAACTTTTCTGGAGACAATCACGCATCACTGGATACGATATACGAAAGTACTCACATTTATCTTCCAAACAAGCTTATACGCAACAAAATCGGACAAGTCGTTTATAAGTTACAGCCACTTGAACAATTACACTTTCACTACCTTCCCCTACTCACACGAAGATCGGTACGCCAATGAGCCCTGTACCAAAAAGACGTGAAATTGTCTAGGTTTTCTAACCATGTTGATAAAGATATACCTCAATCTGAGAATTTCCGGAGAAATTTCGAATTTTAATATTTGAGCTTTGATTGCGCCCCCTAGCGGCAAAATTTCGAAGTTAAAAATATTTTCCAGCATTTTTTCGTGGCCACTTTAGTGATCATATTTTTTTTCCTGAATTTTTAGGTCCAGTAGTTTCCGAGATATGGCCGGTGGCCACCCTTGCTGGGACACCCTGTATATTCCCTTTTCCGTGACCCGTGACGTAACCGCAGAAAAGCAGTAAACAAGCATTATTACACAAGACTCTGTATAATATTCCATAAATTCTACAGGGTGTGCTAAAAAAACGTTCAAATTTTCGCAAATAGAATAGACTGAAATTCAATTTTGATACAAAAATTTCAACATTGTCGACATTCATTGTCCTAGGTACCTACACCTATCTTCAGCAATTTTTGAAATATTGCGAATTTCAAATCAAACGTGCATTAATCTCACTTTTATCAAAGAGAAACCGAGTTAATGTCTTGAGTAAATGTGAATGTTAAATGTGCTTCTATAAACATCAGTTTACCTGAAAAATCATCGAAATCAGACAATTTCATTAGATGAAACCACGTCTGATACCTAATTATCAATATTTCATAAACGATTTGAGATAGGTGTAAGACAATGTTTACATTTTTTAATTGAATGCTAAGATGAGCGTTTAATTTGTTATAAACAATTGAGGCGTGAAAATTGCGTTATTCCTCCGTTTCTTGAGAACTAAAAGAGCTATAAAAGTGTCGATTGAAATGTTGTAGAAAATGAAAAAACACAGAAAATGAGCAGTTCCATTGTCTAATATGTCTACGCTCACATAAAACGAGAACAAGAGGAAAAAACGCACCATCACCGTCAATCCAGTTCGATCATATGATATTGAGAAATGGAAATGGGACTCTAAAACTTGATTTGCAACCAAGTTTGCAACTACTGTAACATTACAACATTACCATTACGTGCAATTATGTTCATTTTTGGGCTCGTTTTTGGATATTTTGAAAAAAAAATCGAATGATTTTTAAATACTGATATGAAATTTGAAATCATTCGAAAATTCTTGCAAATTGTCCATTAGTAATCATTGATAATCAGAAAGCAAAAATGAACACCAACGAACATAGTATATAATTCAATGAGCGGGAAATGGTGGATATTACTCACGAAGATGAAGTTTGCGTAATCATCTGAGTGAGTAATATCCATTTTTCGCGAGTAGAATACTATACTTTTTCTATGATCATTCAATAATTATAATTGAAGCGAACTTTGAGATATTCAATTTCATTTGGACGGCACTTTTTGACAACTACTTAACTTAAAGTGAGGTTAGGTTGTTAACTCAATGTGACAATGACTATAAAACAAATGTGGATGGTCAAATGGGTTGTTTCAAAATGATGCATCTGAAGGTTGACATTTTGTCGAGTGTTCTGATTGGCTACAAAACAATGGAGTAATGGGATAAGATCATTTCATTGGTAGAAAACAATTGAGTAATGAACTGGTATGAGTAACGAGTTACATTAACCAATAGAAAGTGGATCTATAATACATCTCATCTAGGTATTATTTAATAGTCATAGAAAAACAAATTTTTCATGTCATCCACAAAATTGTATGGGTATAAATAGAAATAGAAAACCAATAATTGAGCAACTCGGAGATGCCTTCTTATCTTAATAGATTAACTATTTTTGGTAAGAGTAGGGCTCTTGGGGTCGGCTCGATTTTTCAACAATACGTGGACGTAGGTGCTTGAAATTTGGTGTGTGATTATAAGAAGTGTTCCTGAATGATTTGGTATTTTTTTTTTTGAAAAAAAAACATCCCCTCCCCCGAACTTCAAGAGTAAAAGTCCCTTAAAAAAAATGCTAGCGCTACCAAATTTTATATGTGGTTCAATGATATGAAAACTAGTCATCATAGAAAATTTCAACTCTCAATATGTGTTATTTTTTGAAATATTCCACTCTCTTTATCACGACTCCCCTCCGCTTCGAAGCCTAGACGAGCGCACCGGACAACAACGAGGTTTCATGACTAGACCTCACAATTTATGCCGGCACGAGAATTAATATGGGTTGTATGTTCTGCTCTCGTCGCGATGGGACCGTAGCTGGATTTTCAATAATAATATGATCTTGTCATGGGTTTACCAATTATCATTCTTGATAAAGTATGGGTAAGTAAAGTATATAATTAATAACTGGGTGAAATATTTTTCAAACAAATGATCAATTTTGCTTACCTAGGTAATTTCAAGTCCCGAGTCACTTTTGAGAAATAATGTTTTTGATATAATTTTCACAATATTTTCCTGGAAATTCGATTTTTGAATGACCCTTGGGACCGGCTTGAAAAGTCATAGAAATCATTCACCGATTAATTTGAAAATTTGTGCGTGCCACTTTTAAAAAATATCTAATACAAATTCGAGTGAATTTTCCGGGAAAATTCAATTTTGGATTTTTCCGAATTTCCCGATTTTCCACCCTCATAATTTTTAAACATCACTATTTCACGTAGAAATAATATTTTTGATATAATTTTCACAACATTTTCTCGGAAATTCGATTTTTGAATGACCAAAACAGTACGAGTAGGGCTCTTGGGTCCGGCTTGAAAAGTCATAGAAATCATTCACCGATTAATTTGAAAATTTGTGTGTGCCACTTTTAAAAAATATCTAATACAAATCCGAGTGAATTTTCCGGGAAAATACAATTTTGGATTTTTCCGAATTTCCCGATTTTCCAATAATAGACAAAGAATCCCCTCATAATTTTTAAACATCACTATTTCACGTAGAAATAATATTTTTGATATAATTTTCACAACATTTTCCCGGAAATTCGATTTTTGAATGACCAAAACAGTACGAGTAGGGCTCTTGGGTCCGGCTTGAAAAGTCATAGAAATCATTCACCGATTAATTTGAAAATTTGTGTGTGCCACTTTTAAAAAATATCTAATACAAATCCGAGTGAATTTTCCGGGAAAATACAATTTTGGATTTTTCCGAATTTCCCGATTTTCCAATAATAGCCAAAGAATCCCCTCATAATTTTTAAACATCACTATTTCACGTAGAAATAATATTTTTGATATAATTTTCACAAGATTTTCTCGGAAATTCGATTTTTGAATGACCAAAACAGTACGAGTAGGGCTCTTGGGTCCGGCTTGAAAAGTCATAGAAATCATTCACCGATTAATTTGAAAATTTGTGTGTGCCACTTTTAAAAAATATCTAATACAAATCCGAGTGAATTTTCCGGGAAAATACAATTTTGGATTTTTCCGAATTTCCCGATTTTCCAATAATAGCCAAAGAATCCCCTCATAATTTTTAAACATCACTATTTCACGTAGAAATAATATTTTTGATATAATTTTCACAAGATTTTCTCGGAAATTCGATTTTTGAATGACCAAAACAGTACGAGTAGGGCTCTTGGGTCCGGCTTGAAAAGTCATAGAAATCATTCACCGATTAATTTGAAAATTTGTGTGTGCCACTTTTAAAAAATATCTAATACAAATCCGAGTGAATTTTCCGGGAAAATACAATTTTGGATTTTTCCGAATTTCCCGATTTTCCAATAATAGACAAAGAATCCCCTCATAATTTTTAAACATCACTATTTCACGTAGAAATAATATTTTTGATATAATTTTCACAACATTTTCCCGGAAATTCGATTTTTGAATGACCAAAACAGTACGAGTAGGGCTCTTGGGTCCGGCTTGAAAAGTCATAGAAATCATTCACCGATTAATTTGAAAATTTGTGTGTGCCACTTTTAAAAAATATCTAATACAAATCCGAGTGAATTTTCCGGGAAAATACAATTTTGGATTTTTCCGAATTTCCCGATTTTCCAATAATAGACAAAGAATCCCCTCATAATTTTTAAACATCACTATTTCACGTAGAAATAATATTTTTGATATAATTTTCACAACATTTTCCCGGAAATTCGATTTTTGAATGACCAAAACAGTACGAGTAGGGCTCTTGGGTCCGGCTTGAAAAGTCATAGAAATCATTCACCGATTAATTTGAAAATTTGTGTGTGCCACTTTTAAAAAATATCTAATACAAATCCGAGTGAATTTTCCGGGAAAATACAATTTTGGATTTTTCCGAATTTCCCGATTTTCCAATAATAGCCAAAGAATCCCCTCATAATTTTTAAACATCACTATTTCACGTAGAAATAATATTTTTGATATAATTTTCACAAGATTTTCTCGGAAATTCGATTTTTGAATGACCAAAACAGTACGAGTAGGGCTCTTGGGTCCGGCTTGAAAAGTCATAGAAATCATTCACCGATTAATTTGAAAATTTGTGTGTGCCACTTTTAAAAAATATCTAATACAAATCCGAGTGAATTTTCCGGGAAAATACAATTTTGGATTTTTCCGAATTTCCCGATTTTCCAATAATAGCCAAAGAATCCCCTCATAATTTTTAAACATCACTATTTCACGTAGAAATAATATTTTTGATATAATTTTCACAAGATTTTCTCGGAAATTCGATTTTTGAATGACCAAAACAGTACGAGTAGGGCTCTTGGGTCCGGCTTGAAAAGTCATAGAAATCATTCACCGATTAATTTGAAAATTTGTGTGTGCCACTTTTAAAAAATATCTAATACAAATCCGAGTGAATTTTCCGGAAAAATACAATTTTGGATTTTTCCGAATTTCCCGATTTTCCAATAATAGACAAAGAATCCCCTCATAATTTTTAAACATCACTATTTCACGTAGAAATAATATTTTTGATATAATTTTCACAACATTTTCCCGGAAATTCGATTTTTGAATGACCAAAACAGTACGAGTAGGGCTCTTGGGTCCGGCTTGAAAAGTCATAGAAATCATTCACCGATTAATTTGAAAATTTGTGTGTGCCACTTTTAAAAAATATCTAATACAAATCCGAGTGAATTTTCCGGGAAAATACAATTTTGGATTTTTCCGAATTTCCCGATTTTCCAATAATAGACAAAGAATCCCCTCATAATTTTTAAACATCACTATTTCACGTAGAAATAATATTTTTGATATAATTTTCACAACATTTTCCCGGAAATTCGATTTTTGAATGACCAAAACAGTACGAGTAGGGCTCTTGGGTCCGGCTTGAAAAGTCATAGAAATCATTCACCGATTAATTTGAAAATTTGTGTGTGCCACTTTTAAAAAATATCTAATACAAATCCGAGTGAATTTTCCGAATTTCCCGATTTTCCAATAATAGCCAAAGAAGACTTTCATAATTTTTCAACATCACTCACGGGGAAAAGCCAAGAGACTCTTTTTGTAAACAGTAATTTGAAGATCTAAGTGTTGTGACAAAACATTTGTCCAGCGTCCAGCATGATACTTCTCAGGGACCCAGACGGTCGATCAGAACAGAACAAACAACATATGGACCATTCGAACTCACATGTATTATTTGTCCTATAAATCGGCACAACACACCACTGTGTATCGATTTTCTTGTAGTACATGCCAGCGAAACCAGACGGCGTCGATGCATCTTTACTGTTTTACAGATTTCTGCAGTATTCTTGCTTTTTTGGCGTTGGACTATTCGTACTAGGGTTTCCAAATTTCGATGAAACATTTTACGATATTTTTCACATTTGTTCCTTTGCCCCCTTAAGAGGGGTGGGGTGTAACTATCGAATTTCAAAAACGAATCTACATAAAATATGAAATCTGTTTATTTATTTATTTTTTTGTAATGCAGTATGAATGTTATCGGTCAAGTTGAGATAGTTTTGGATAAATTGGCTCAATTGGGTTAAGTTGTGTTTCCTGGCGTTTCTCGCAGACATGAGGGTTTTCGAGTTACGGTTGATCTTAGCGCAAAAGTGCAAAGGAAGTCAATTGTAGTACAAAACTGAAACGAACAAAATTTATAGTCTTGACATTTTCTACAAAAAATGTACTGGCATCATTGGGTCACCTTGTGTCAGGTTGGGACAGCTTCAGTTTGGTTAGTTTAGGTCAAGGTGCGTGATAAATTGATCTAGTTTGGGTCAAGTTGGGGTAGTGTGGGTTACTTTCAGTACAGTTTTTTTTTAATCCTCACATTCTTTTACTCCTATTGGAATATATTTTTTTTTATAACACATTAAAATGTTTTTAGATTTATGAGGGAATAAAATGGCACTATACGGAATGACGGAGACCCCGTTACATAATTTGCATTTGACACACATCAACCAGAATAGATTTTTTTTCAAACAACTATTCCTCCACCATCATAGCAAAAGAAAATATCCTTCTTAATGTCAAGAAAAGCGGATGAGCTCAAATTGGCCAGAATAATAGAGCTCATTTAGTTAATTATTTTTAATTCGTCATTTTACGATTATTATTTTGATATAATTACGTTTTTTCACAATGATGTGACTACGATGAATAACGATTTCGATTTTGATGAAGGTGTTTATTCAAACAGGACAAAATGGATGTTGATAATGATTAGTGTTGTAAGAGGAAATATTTCCGTCGGTAACGGAAATATTGGAAATTTTCGAAGGAGGGATCGGAAATAATGGAAATATTGGAAATATTGAATTCGTGTTTCCTTATGCGTTTAGAAGGTTTAGTACATTGAAATTACATAGATTGACTGGGAAAGGTGGTCAAAAACTCATCAATCCAGTGTTCCCAACCTTTTAGAATGAATAATCCCACCAAAATGTCCAAACATTCTATTTTGAAACATAAAAATCCTTGACAAGAAAATAGCGGCGCTGGCGAAAATTTTTCGGAGAATGGGATTTTTTCTTGTAAAAAAAAAAATATTTTGAGGGAAGATCCCACGAATCGGGAAAAATCATAACTTCACCATAGATCAGTGTTCACCATGCTTCATCCTCATCGACATTAGTTGTGTTTGTTCTTTCGGTGTACGATAGTGTAGGTAGCGCAGATTGCTGGTGTAAAATTTATGGCTACCAGTGTAAAGGAAATTCACCAAACGCGTTAGTACATTTAGTGCAGATTAGGTGCTGAATCATCTGCCAACGTAACGCCTGGTTTACATTAAATTTCACTTCGAAGTGGAGGACTTCCGCTTGTCAAATAGGAATCATAAGATACCATCTACATTAAATTTGGCATAAGCGTGTCTGAGCACAAATTGAATGTAGAGGCCAGCATATGATTCTTGTTTGCCAAGCGGAAATTTGACAGTTCCATTTCGAAAACAAATTGAATGTGATCCTTACCTACATAATTTCCCGGTTAAGATAAATAAGGATTGATGAATGATGAACCAGAGAGGACGGCGCGAATATGACTAATAAATGACCGGGCTTCGTGATTCTTTAAAATTTTTCGAATCGAGAAGAGATGATTGATGTGAAAATCAAAAATCCCACAAAATTTAATAAAATCCCTAGATCCCTCGCGAGCACTAGCCTAGTTTATACCGACAACTTGGTCCGCGGACCAAGTACCAAATTCGGACTATATCCGAATCAAATATATTTGGTTCGAATGGTGTAAACAGTTGCGGACTAAGCTGATCCGCTCTAGGTTCGGTACTCGCCAGCAAGTGTACCGAACTAAATTTGGTTCGATCTGGATCAAAATTATGAGGTTATGTTGATTGTTATTATTGTGAATTGTGTTGGTTCTGAGTTTCTAAGGCAATGTGAGCGTACTTACTCATGTTTTTTTTGGTTACGAATTGTGTTGATGAATAATTTCGACTTGTTTTTGACATTTGACGAATTGCGAGCGTACACATTTAGTTCACGCGTTGCAAGACGGTGTAAACAGGCAGGAAGCAAGCATTGGTCCTACCGTACTCGTTTAGTTCGGTCCGCCAGGACCAAGTCGGTGGGGATAGTACGGTAGGACCAATGCTTGCTTCTTGCCCGTTTATACCGTCTTGCAACGCGTGAACTAAATAAGTACGCGCGCAATTCGTCAAACGTCAAAAAAAAGTCGAAATTATTTATCAACACAATTCGTAACCAAAAAAAAACATACGTAAGTATACGCTCAGATTGCCTTAGAAACTCAGAACTAACACAATTCACAATAATAACAATCAACATAACCTCATAATTTTGATCCAGATCGAATCAAATTTAGTTCGGTACACCTGCTGGCGAATACCGAACCAAGAGTGGACCAGCTTAGTCCGCAACTGTTTACACCATTCGAACCAAAGATTTGGTTCTAATATAGTTGGAATTTAGTACCTGGTCCGCGGACCAAGTTATCGGTGTAAACTAGGCTAATCATGTGCTTGATGCAGACGGCGAAACGCCGGATTGAAGCGCACGGCTGACAATTGGGCAAGTGACAGTGATGATGACATTGAGATTGGGATTCCCATTTTCCCATTCTCATTGTATTGTTTTGTTGTAGTACGTAAGTTGTGAGGTGCGAAATTAGATGTGTTGTGCCGATGTGCCGTGTCTTATTCTTGTATCCTTGTGAGAACGGACAAAACTGTGAAAAATGGGAAAGACAAAAGAATCTGCATTTACAAAGAAAATGATATCTACCAGTGCAGATACTGCTTTTTCTTCAAAAATACCTCAGAATACTTTTTCTTTTTTATATTATAATATTATTTTTTTTTATACGTTCATATAATGTTTTGACTTTAATAAACGTTCTTAAAAACAAACCCGACACTTGCTAATTTATATTTCCAATATTTCCAAAATTTCCAGAAATATTTCCAGTAATATTTCCAAATTTTATATTTCCGGAAATTTGACAACACTAAAATGATCAATCCATCATACGTCAAGTACTTTCAAATCATTTATTTCGCTTCATATTTACAATTAGTTACAAGTGGTTAAATACGAATATCTGTGAGTTTTTCCTTTAATATCAAGCTTTCACACTTTCCACTTTTGATTTTGAGCCACCGCCATTTATTCTTCCATGTAACCAAGGGATGATCTGATCAAGGTTACCGAACAGTATAATCTGAGTTCATGCGCTGTTTGGTAGCTTGTCAGTAGAATGACCTAGGACCCATACCTAGGACCTAGGATGTATAAGGGTGGTATAGTATAGGTACAGCAAATGCCAAACAACTTTCGATTTTCGTCATAATCGCCACCAAGCACGTTGTTATGAAGTTTGCTGGTGGTCAAATTAGGTCACCACTGTTACCAGCAAATCACATAATAACTCGCTTGGTGTCAATTATGACGTGAATCGAAAGTTTTTTGGCATTTGCTGTATATTAAGCGTTTTCCTGTAGTATATGGTATCATGAAACCATTCCAGTTTGGTCTGTCATCAACGTCACTTTCAGCCAATCGGCGAGCTGCAAATGACATTAATGACAGACCAAACTGGAATGGTCTCATGATACTCTCACACTGAAATATAGAAAATTGTTACACTGTACACAATCGCTTGACACCAGATTAGTGTCTGAGCTCAAAATTTCAAAATTGGTGTCAGAGGTGTGTTCAGGGGTGAAAACCCCATTTTTTCATTTCGGTTTATTCGAAACATATTTATAGGTATGTGGTATTTTTTTTAATAAAAATACCTCGGGAATCACCATTGGTATTGGTATTGGTATGGGTGGGGGGCAAACCACCGCCCGGCGAGTAGGCCTTAAAGGCCTTTTTCGCCAACCCCAGGACCATTGCAGTTCTAACTAAGTTGATGATGGAGAACATCACCTAGTTATATATTTGAACTAGCGGGACCAATTAATTTAGGCTAATTATTTAAAATTTTGACAGTCAGTTATTGATAATACTGCAGTCTACTCAGTAACGTTAGCCAGTGAGAGTACCACTAAATGTCGAGCAGAAATGATTCCTGCTCACCTCGGGTCTCGAACCCGATCACCGCGAACTACCTCTCTGGTGACTTTCGTCGAATACGGCGCCTTAGACCACCCAGCCACCTAGTCGCTGAGGTGCGGGAATCCCCATACCAATTTGTTTAGCAATGTTTAGGAAACACTCTGTAATAACCTGGATAAAACAGTAGAACCTACTACTGCAGCCCCTCAATGGCCCCCAGTATATTACAAAAACCTTTAAATACAGGCCTAAAACCAAGGAAAGCAAAAATTTCATCCATGAGACATTACGTTTCTATGGCATCCGAAAGTAAATGAGACGTTCAAACATTGTCTGACTCAATAAAATAATAATATATTTCATTGGTCTGACTACTTGTTCATCTGGTATCAAGACAAGAATAGATAATAATAATATGTACATATATTTCTAGTAGTCTTGGAGATAAAAAGGATTTTCGCTGTCCCCGTTTTTTTCACGCACAAGTGTAGGTACGTACCTATCTATTTCTCTTCCAGGATTTTGTATAACACTACAGTAAGTGAAAATAGCTATTCTTCAACAGATTCGAGTTCATTGATTCAAAATATCCAGTTGAAGTCAGATGATTTTGATTTTCTTTGTTTTGCGATTTGTGTAAATGTTCACGTTTTTTTATTCTCACCCCATACAATTATGAGTTTTTAAGGATGCGGCAACATTGGTTTGCGCTTCTTGTATCCAGTTTATTTGGACCGGTGAGGATTGAGGAGGAGAATTGCGTAGACTCTTCATTGGCCAAATACGGCGCCAAATTTCGCGGGAAATTTCCGTAGAGTTCTCATTGGCCGAATGCACGGCGTCATATTGTTTCGCGGTAAATTTTCATTTTGCTACTGGCTAGCAGGAATGACTGAAAATTTTCGACCAATAAAGAAAGTCCGTTCAAAGTGGGGAAGAAAATCGAGCCTATAAATGCCACTTTGACTTTGTTCTGTTGTATTCTTATCAGAAGCGTGTGGTGTGCGAGTGTGCTAGTGTAGTGATATTTTGTATGTTTCTTGTTTGTTTCTGTGTCTGATACTATTTCTGTGATCGATGGCGGATCTCGTGGGAAATTTACACCGTTTATTGGCGGGGCGATTGGAGTATCCTCATTTGATAAACTACCTGACAACGGGTGGGGATACTCCCGAGGAAAAGTCGGCGGCTAACCTGTCCGGTTTAAGGCTGATGGAGCATTTTGGCATCATCCCGTCCATTGACGACTTGATTCCCTGCATCGCTCAAAATTGCAACGAGCAAATGAAGGCGATCAGGGATCGAGGCCGGAAGATTGGTTGGCGTTTCCAGTGCTCCGCTCGTCACAAAATCTCACCGACCAACACAACTTATACTTATAGGTATATTGTATTCAAATTAACATCTAACTATTCATGATATTTATAATTTAGTTTATATTTTTGAACACAAAATGAGATATGTTTATTGGAGCCCTATCGCAAAAATATACTTATTATATTGTTTTTTTTTTTAAGGTGTTATAATTATGGCACGTAACCAAATACAACTCCTATCTTTTCCCTACCAAGGGTGTCCCTTCAAAACAAATTATTCAAGGCAATAGGTATGCTGTTGTTCTGAATATACAAGATAAGAATTTCCGGAAAAAGCGTCGGATAATAAAATCAGGTTGTTAAAATCAAGACAATACTGCCCTGAAAAATAGTTCATAATATACAGCAAATGCCAAAAAACTTTCGATTCACGTCATAATTGCCACGAAGCGAGTTATTATGTGATTTTCTGGTGACCAAATTTGACCACCAGCAAACTTCATAACAACGTGCTTGGTGGCAATTATGACGAAAATCGAAAGTTGTTTGGCATTTGCTGTACCTACCTATACTATACCACCCTTATACATCCTAGGTCCTAGGTATGGGTCCTAGGTCATTCTACTGACAGCGCATGAACTCATAAATATTATACTGTTCGGTAATCTTGGTAACAGCTTCCCTTGGTTACTTGGTAGAATAAATGGCGGTGGCTCAAAATCAACAGTGGAAAGTGTGAAAGCTTGATATTAAAGCGAAAACTCACAGATATTCGTATTTAACCACCTGTAACTATTTGTAAATATGGAGCGAAATAAATGATTTGAAAGTACTTGACGTACAATATGACGTATTTATTCATTAGCAACATCCATTTTGTCCTATTTGAATAAACACTTTCATCGAAATCGAAATCGTTATTCATCGTAGTCACATCATTGTGAAAAAACGTAATTAAATCAAAATAATAATCGTAAAATGACGAATTAAAAATAATTAACTAAATGAGCTCTATTATTGTGGCCAATTTGAGCTCATCCGCTTTTCTTGACATTAAGAAGGATATTTTCTTTTGCTATGATGGTGGAGGAATAGTTGTTTGAAAAAAAATCTATTCTGGTTGATGTGTGTCAAATGCAAATTATGTAACGGGGTCTCCGTCATTCCGTATAGTGCCATTTTATTCCCTCATAAATCTAAAAACATTTTAATGTGTTATAAAAAAAAATATATTCCAATAGGAGTAAAAGAATGTGAGAATTAAAAAAAAACTGTACTGAAAGTAACCCACACTACCCCAACTTGACCCAAACTAGATCAATTTATCACGCACCTTGACCTAAACTAACCAAACTGAAGCTGTCCTAACCTGACACAAGGTGACCCAATGATGCCAGTACATTTTTTGTAGAAAATGTCAAGACTATAAATTTTGTTCGTTTCAGTTTTGTACTACAATTGACTTCCTTTGCACTTTTGCGCTAAGATCAACCGTAACTCGAAAACCCTCATGTCTGCGAGAAACGCCAGGAAACACAACTTAACCCAATTGAGCCAATTTATCCAAAACTATCTCAACTTGACCGATAACATTCATACTGCATTACAAAAAAATAAATAAATAAACAGATTTCATATTTTATGTAGATTCGTTTTTGAAATTCGATAGTTACACCCCACCCCTCTTAAGGGGGCAAAGGAACAAATGTGAAAAATATCGTAAAATGTTTCATCGAAATTTGGAAACCCTAGTACGAATAGTCCAACGCCAAAAAAGCAAGAATACTGCAGAAATCTGTAAAACAGTAAAGATGCATCGACGCCGTCTGGTTTCGCTGGCATGTACTACAAGAAAATCGATACACAGTGGTGTGTTGTGCCGATTTATAGGACAAATAATACATGTGAGTTCGAATGGTCCATATGTTGTTTGTTCTGTTCTGATCGACCGTCTGGGTCCCTGAGAAGTATCATGCTGGACGCTGGACAAATGTTTTGTCACAACACTTAGATCTTCAAATTACTGTTTACAAAAAGAGTCTCTTGGCTTTTCCCCGTGAGTGATGTTGAAAAATTATGAAAGTCTTCTTTGGCTATTATTGGAAAATCGGGAAATTCGGAAAATTCACTCGGATTTGTATTAGATATTTTTTAAAAGTGGCACACACAAATTTTCAAATTAATCGGTGAATGATTTCTATGACTTTTCAAGCCGGACCCAAGAGCCCTACTCGTACTGTTTTGGTCATTCAAAAATCGAATTTCCGGGAAAATGTTGTGAAAATTATATCAAAAATATTATTTCTACGTGAAATAGTGATGTTTAAAAATTATGAGGGGATTCTTTGTCTATTATTGGAAAATCGGGAAATTCGGAAAAATCCAAAATTGTATTTTTCCGGAAAATTCACTCGGATTTGTATTAGATATTTTTTAAAAGTGGCACACACAAATTTTCAAATTAATCGGTGAATGATTTCTATGACATTTCAAGCCGGACCCAAGAGCCCTACTCGTACTGTTTTGGTCATTCAAAAATCGAATTTCCGGGAAAATGTTGTGAAAATTATATCAAAAATATTATTTCTACGTGAAATAGTGATGTTTAAAAATTATGAGGGGATTCTTTGTCTATTATTGGAAAATCGGGAAATTCGGAAAAATCCAAAATTGTATTTTCCCGGAAAATTCACTCGGATTTGTATTTGATATTTTTTAAAAGTGGCACACACAAATTTTCAAATTAATCGGTGAATGATTTCTATGACTTTTCAAGCCGGACCCAAGAGCCCTACTCGTACTGTTTTGGTCATTCAAAAATCGAATTTCCGAGAAAATCTTGTGAAAATTATATCAAAAATATTATTTCTACGTGAAATAGTGATGTTTAAAAATTATGAGGGGATTCTTTGGCTATTATTGGAAAATCGGAAAATTCGGAAAAATCCAAAATTGTATTTTCCCGGAAAATTCACTCGGATTTGTATTAGATATTTTTTAAAAGCGGCACACACAAATTTTCAAATTAATCGGTGAATGATTTCTATGACTTTTCAAGCCGGACCCAAGAGCCCTACTCGTACTGTTTTGGTCATTCAAAAATCGAATTTCCGGGAAAATGTTGTGAAAATTATATCAAAAATATTATTTCTACGTGAAATAGTGATGTTTAAAAATTATGAGGGGATTCTTTGTCTATTATTGGAAAATCGGGAAATTCGGAAAAATCCAAAATTGTATTTTCCCGGAAAATTCACTCGGATTTGTATTTGATATTTTTTAAAAGTGGCACACACAAATTTTCAAATTAATCGGTAAATGATTTCTATGACTTTTCAAGCCGGACCCAAGAGCCCTACTCGTACTGTTTTGGTCATTCAAAAATCGAATTTCCGGGAAAATGTTGTGAAAATTATATCAAAAATATTATTTCTACGTGAAATAGTGATGTTTAAAAATTATGAGGGGATTCTTTGTCTATTATTGGAAAATCGGGAAATTCGGAAAAATCCAAAATTGTATTTTCCCGGAAAATTCACTCGGATTTGTATTAGATATTTTTTAAAAGTGGCACACACAAATTTTCAAATTAATCGGTGAATGATTTCTATGACTTTTCAAGCCGGACCCAAGAGCCCTACTCGTACTGTTTTGGTCATTCAAAAATCGAATTTCCGGGAAAATGTTGTGAAAATTATATCAAAAATATTATTTCTACGTGAAATAGTGATGTTTAAAAATTATGAGGGGATTCTTTGTCTATTATTGGAAAATCGGGAAATTCGGAAAAATCCAAAATTGTATTTTCCCGGAAAATTCACTCGGATTTGTATTTGATATTTTTTAAAAGTGGCACACACAAATTTTCAAATTAATCGGTGAATGATTTCTATGACTTTTCAAGCCGGACCCAAGAGCCCTACTCGTACTGTTTTGGTCATTCAAAAATCGAATTTCCGAGAAAATCTTGTGAAAATTATATCAAAAATATTATTTCTACGTGAAATAGTGATGTTTAAAAATTATGAGGGGATTCTTTGGCTATTATTGGAAAATCGGGAAATTCGGAAAAATCCAAAATTGTATTTTCCCGGAAAATTCACTCGGATTTGTATTAGATATTTTTTAAAAGCGGCACACACAAATTTTCAAATTAATCGGTGAATGATTTCTATGACTTTTCAAGCCGGACCCAAGAGCCCTACTCGTACTGTTTTGGTCATTCAAAAATCGAATTTCCGGGAAAATGTTGTGAAAATTATATCAAAAATATTATTTCTACGTGAAATAGTGATGTTTAAAAATTATGAGGGGATTCTTTGTCTATTATTGGAAAATCGGGAAATTCGGAAAAATCCAAAATTGTATTTTCCCGGAAAATTCACTCGGATTTGTATTTGATATTTTTTAAAAGTGGCACACACAAATTTTCAAATTAATCGGTAAATGATTTCTATGACTTTTCAAGCCGGACCCAAGAGCCCTACTCGTACTGTTTTGGTCATTCAAAAATCGAATTTCCGGGAAAATGTTGTGAAAATTATATCAAAAATATTATTTCTACGTGAAATAGTGATGTTTAAAAATTATGAGGGGATTCTTTGTGTATTATTGGAAAATCGGGAAATTCGGAAAAATCCAAAATTGTATTTTTCCGGAAAATTCACTCGGATTTGTATTAGATATTTTTTAAAAGCGGCACACACAAATTTTCAAATTAATCGGTGAATGATTTCTATGACTTTTCAAGCCGGACCCAAGAGCCCTACTCGTACTGTTTTGGTCATTCAAAAATCGAATTTCCGGGAAAATGTTGTGAAAATTATATCAAAAATATTATTTCTACGTGAAATAGTGATGTTTAAAAATTATGAGGGGATTCTTTGTCTATTATTGGAAAATCGGGAAATTCGGAAAAATCCAAAATTGTATTTTCCCGGAAAATTCACTCGGATTTGTATTAGATATTTTTTAAAAGTGGCACACACAAATTTTCAAATTAATCGGTGAATGGTTTCTATGACTTTTCAAGCCGGACCCAAGAGCCCTACTCGTACTGTTTTGGTCATTCAAAAATCGAATTTCCGGGAAAATGTTGTGAAAATTATATCAAAAATATTATTTCTACGTGAAATAGTGATGTTTAAAAATTATGAGGGGATTCTTTGTCTATTATTGGAAAATCGGGAAATTCGGAAAAATCCAAAATTGTATTTTCCCGGAAAATTCACTCGGATTTGTATTAGATATTTTTTAAAAGTGGCACACACAAATTTTCAAATTAATCGGTGAATGATTTCTATGACTTTTCAAGCCGGACCCAAGAGCCCTACTCGTACTGTTTTGGTCATTCAAAAATCGAATTTCCGAGAAAATCTTGTGAAAATTATATCAAAAATATTATTTCTACGTGAAATAGTGATGTTTAAAAATTATGAGGGGATTCTTTGGCTATTATTGGAAAATCGGGAAATTCGGAAAAATCCAAAATTGTATTTTCCCGGAAAATTCACTCGGATTTGTATTAGATATTTTTTAAAAGTGGCACACACAAATTTTCAAATTAATCGGTGAATGATTTCTATGACTTTTCAAGCCGGACCCAAGAGCCCTACTCGTACTGTTTTGGTCATTCAAAAATCGAATTTCCGAGAAAATCTTGTGAAAATTATATCAAAAATATTATTTCTACGTGAAATAGTGATGTTTAAAAATTATGAGGGGATTCTTTGGCTATTATTGGAAAATCGGGAAATTCGGAAAAATCCAAAATTGTATTTTCCCGGAAAATTCACTCGGATTTGTATTAGATATTTTTTAAAAGTGGCACACACAAATTTTCAAATTAATCGGTGAATGATTTCTATGACTTTTCAAGCCGGACCCAAGAGCCCTACTCGTACTGTTTTGGTCATTCAAAAATCGAATTTCCGGGAAAATGTTGTGAAAATTATATCAAAAATATTATTTCTACGTGAAATAGTGATGTTTAAAAATTATGAGGGGATTCTTTGTCTATTATTGGAAAATCGGGAAATTCGGAAAAATCCAAAATTGTATTTTCCCGGAAAATTCACTCGGATTTGTATTAGATATTTTTTAAAAGTGGCACACACAAATTTTCAAATTAATCGGTGAATGATTTCTATGACTTTTCAAGCCGGACCCAAGAGCCCTACTCGTACTGTTTTGGTCATTCAAAAATCGAATTTCCGGGAAAATGTTGTGAAAATTATATCAAAAATATTATTTCTACGTGAAATAGTGATGTTTAAAAATTATGAGGGGATTCTTTGTCTATTATTGGAAAATCGGGAAATTCGGAAAAATCCAAAATTGTATTTTCCCGGAAAATTCACTCGGATTTGTATTAGATATTTTTTAAAAGTGGCACACACAAATTTTCAAATTAATCGGTGAATGATTTCTATGACTTTTCAAGCCGGACCCAAGAGCCCTACTCGTACTGTTTTGGTCATTCAAAAATCGAATTTCCGAGAAAATGTTGTGAAAATTATATCAAAAATATTATTTCTACGTGAAATAGTGATGTTTAAAAATTATGAGGGTGGAAAATCGGGAAATTCGGAAAAATCCAAAATTGAATTTTCCCGGAAAATTCACTCGAATTTGTATTAGATATTTTTTAAAAGTGGCACGCACAAATTTTCAAATTAATCGGTGAATGATTTCTATGACTTTTCAAGCCGGTCCCAAGGGTCATTCAAAAATCGAATTTCCAGGAAAATATTGTGAAAATTATATCAAAAACATTATTTCTCAAAAGTGACTCGGGACTTGAAATTACCTAGGTAAGCAAAATTGATCATTTGTTTGAAAAATATTTCACCCAGTTATTAATTATATACTTTACTTACCCATACTTTATCAAGAATGATAATTGGTAAACCCATGACAAGATCATATTATTATTGAAAATCCAGCTACGGTCCCATCGCGACGAGAGCAGAACATACAACCCATATTAATTCTCGTGCCGGCATAAATTGTGAGGTCTAGTCATGAAACCTCGTTGTTGTCCGGTGCGCTCGTCTAGGCTTCGAAGCGGAGGGGAGTCGTGATAAAGAGAGTGGAATATTTCAAAAAATAACACATATTGAGAGTTGAAATTTTCTATGATGACTAGTTTTCATATCATTGAACCACATATAAAATTTGGTAGCGCTAGCATTTTTTTTAAGGGACTTTTACTCTTGAAGTTCGGGGGAGGGGATGTTTTTTTTTCAAAAAAAAAAATACCAAATCATTCAGGAACACTTCTTATAATCACACACCAAATTTCAAGCACCTACGTCCACGTATTGTTGAAAAATCGAGCCGACCCCAAGAGCCCTACTCTTACCATTTTTACTAATTAGCTAATCAGGAAATTCATAAAATTAATTAATGTGACACAATTGAATTATCAACAACATTAATAATTAATCAACCAAGAATAGGGCATTGGGAAGTTCAAAACAACATCGATAAATCAATCATCTAATTAATCACATACTTACCATTTGGAAAACACATAACGCAAGAAACAAATGCCTTCTGGTGCATAATCCCATGACATAAGGGTGGTTGAAAATGTTGACACAAAATAATTCAATATTCCACTGAATAGCCGCACCACATCTCCAACATCATATATCACAAACACATTTGCTGATTTCACTAATATTCAATCAACCGCTGCGATTTCCATGAATCTGGCATCAGAAACTCTCGGAATTTAAAAACCACCTTTGTGTACGTTTTTTGCTTGCAAACGCAGGAGTCGTTTATTGAAGACTGAATCCTGACATTCCTGACGTCTATGTCAGACGGCCATGGAAGAATGGAGTTCAACGTTGCCAAGTTTCTGTTTCGTCAACCTGATTTTTTAATACCAGTCCAGGCCGGGAGGCAGTGAGTTTTTTTTCACTCATTTTCCCAGTAGATGTATAAGAATTAATCGTTTCAGTTGGTGACAAAAAAAGTTGAGTTTGACTAAGATTTCAAGATGGATTTAAAAAATGAAAATACGTTACAAGTCCACTAATTTTCCCAGTCATTTTATTTATTTATTCATTTTATTTTATGAAAACGAAGTGTAACTCGAGAAAAAACCGATAATAATTCACAGGGACGTACAAACATTTTTTTAAACTAGCAGCCTAACAAATAGAACATATACATATACAGGGTGTCCACCCTAAAGTGTCCTCACCCCTGTAAAAATTTGGTTTATCAACCGATTTTCAAAAATTTTTTTTTTTTTTGATAGGTCTCGACAAAGACTTTTTGAGCATATGCCTAATTGGTACCAGGGGCGTACTTATGGGTACTTGTGAAGGTTCAAAGTGGGTCAAATTTGAGAAAATGATATTAGGGCATTTTTTAGTAAAAAATTGACAACGGAATCTTAATCAGCATGACAAAAACCCCTGTACACATTTTCAACAAAAAAATTGTTACTGTTTTGTTTTTTTTTTGTTAATTTATCAATTTAATACTTAGGTACGCACTGGTTATTGAATCTGTACGTGCAGTAAAGATTTTAATAAAATCCCTGAATGAGTGTTTTGAACAAAAAATCATCGATACCTAATACAGGGCGACAATGGGGTCTGATTGACGTTTCAAACTTAGGACTATTTTATTCGGGCACCTTGAAGGTTAGAGAGTTGATTTTGGTGTATGCATATAATATGAAGAAATCATATTTAAAATAGTAAAAATAGTAAATATCGGGACAGTCTTACAATCTATCATAACAATTTCTGACAATTATTCTGAATGGTTCCCTCAAATCACAGAAGTTGGCTAATCTATTAATAGTAGAACAAACTTTGTAGGCTGGAGACATACGGGGTGTTTATTAATTGAATGCTGATACTTCAGGGTGATAATCCTTGGATGATTTTAAGACAAAAAGTACTTATGGACATAGGTCCGCAAGATCCTGGATTTCAAAATACAGGGTGTTGAAATTAAAAAAATATATATATATATGTATATATATATCATTACTCTGATACTATTCCAGATATCTTTTTGAAATGGGATTCACGTCTTCTATGCATCAATATGTATGGGAATGTTAGAGGGGGCGCCACTGATTAAAAAATATTAGAAGACACAGCATGGTGTCAATGCAATTAAGTAGATTTAATTTTTTTTTAACGAAAACCATGCGCCGGACCAAAAAAAAAATCAGTAGAACAAATTGGCTCAGAAATAAATATAGATTTTAAAAATAATTTTTATTTTACAAGGAAGCGGTGGCGTATAAAATTTTTTTCAAAAAATATTCAGTGCAAAACCCGTACGGACGCCACTGGTAAAAATAATAAAATTGCGTGTGCAGCACAAAACGCATATTGATGCATAGAAGACGTGTACCAAATTTCATAAAGATATCTGAAATGGTATCAAAGTAATAAAAAAAAAGTAATTTATTTTTTAAAACTGCAACACCCTGTATCTTGAAAATTAGGCTCTTGCGGAGCTATGTCCATATGAACATGTTGTCTTAAAATCGTTCAAGGATCAGCTCCCTCAAGTATCGGCATTCAATTAATAAACAGCCTGTATAGGCAACATTGGTGTTAGCGGTGCTCAGGTAGAAGAAATTAGTGGATCTACTAGATACTCTTGGTGTACTGAAAAAATCTTATTTGAAAAGTCTGACGAGTTAATATTGCCATTGATCAACTTATGCAAGAAAAACACTTCATCAAGGCTTACCATACCAAATCTCTCCAACAACATTGTTGTATATTCCAATCTCTGGGTATACTCCGTTTTCTTCGAGTGCTAAAATTTCATACATTTCCTATGCATTGATTCAATCAGCATGATGTATTTCTGATATATTTGCGACCAGATTATTGAAGCATACTCCATCCCATGATACTGGGGTACCACTCGGATAGGTGTTGGTCCTTATATAGCGAGAGAATGAAAATCTTGCAAAGAGGCCGAGCCAGAATACTAATTGTATTGAGTGTGATCCGGAAGAGATCTTGGGATTGATCGTCTGTTTGACATTCAAAAACACAGTTTTTCTTGACTGTATCACCTGTCTTCCCCTTGATAATCATAATGAAAAGAATTGAAGTACTAAGCAAACGTTTTGACAGCGTTCTGGGGACCCCGATATGTGGTTCCTCTTCCAAGGTGACTAGATCAGGTATGACATGATGAACTTTCTCGAATATTGTTTTCAATCTTACGAGTATACGCTTGATATGCCTCACGGATCATAAGGTTGACGGAGACTCTAACACTCTTCAATTTTTCATGATGGGTTGCACTTTTGGTTCTTTTATATTTCCTAAATAAACTATTGTTCTTATGTTTTAGCTTGGAAATAATATCACCGATGAACCACACTGAAAACGTCCTCTGTCTATTCTTATATATAAGTCAAATGATTCATATAGCAAGTCATAGAACATTTTTGTCACTGTGTATTCAAGTCTAAGTAATTATCCAACTGATCCCGATTGACATTAAGCAAGGCGAAAGTTGAAGGTTGCCTTTTTTGAAGTTGTATGTTTCAAAATCCTTCACTGAAAAGTTCTCATACTTATTTGAATAATGCTCGAAAGTCACTGGCAGAGATGGGTGATGTATATCCTCTCTCACCTCCTCTCTCTTATAAAGCTGTAGATAATATCACATTTGTTATCAGTCGATGATCTATCATTTTTAAAAGTCGGAACGTTGAAATCACCTGACACAAGCAAGTTGAATATATTCCCATGATTCTATGAATTCGAATATCTTTGAATACTGCTCATAGCTGCATGATGGTGGGATGTACAGCAGCAACAGGACAATGAAGGGACACACAAGTTTACAGCCAATTACACTAATTTCCAGAACTCCATCTACAATTATATCAGTATTGAGTTGCAGGAGTTGGATTTCCTTTCGCACTGCCACCGCTAGCTTTCCGCATCTTGACCTCATCTGAGCACATTATAATAGTGAGGAAATAGTTTCGAATTTAATTCACCCGCGGTTAACCGGTCCAAATCAACAGACAATTTCGAAAGGCTACCAAAGGACAAGTTTGAGAACCGTGTTATATTTAATTTTCATATTTATCTCATTTAATGCACTGTGTAAACAAAAAAATATGCCGATTTTTTTAGATAATAATATGCTTTTCCGTATTGAGCAATAAATATTTTCGACTTGAGTTTGATGTGTTTCACTAAGGAGTTTTCTATTCACACCCTGTATATTATAAGATTTTCCAAGTTTTAGGTATAGTCAATACCAATTTGACAGCTGGCAACAGTGGATTCGGTTAGGCGATGACATCTATCATAATAATTGTCAGGAGCCAGTCTACGTTAAACCATTCCTACCCGGGACCGGGAGATGTGATATGAAACTTGATACTTGATTTGTGCGACAGGTTCACGACAGGTTGCATAAAGCAGGTGGTAGAGAGAGATGAACAATAGTTATTCGGAAATATTTTAAATGCCCTGTTGTCACATCTTTTAGATAGCTTTAATAAACACATGAAACCGCGTCTTGCGAAGTATTACTAATTATTGAAGAAGTGTTGCCCTGTGCCCTGTATACAGGGCAATATAAACATTAATCCGGAAGTGTATTGTTTTTAAGATACAGGGTGTTAAACTTTTTTAAAAAATTTAAAATATACCGCCCTGGCTTTATTGTAATTTTAATTTTTTCGAGATAAAGCAACAAAATAGCTTTTTTATTTTGGATTTTTTTCGTGTTCGGCCTTGTTTTTCTTGTTTTAAAATACTTTACCCGTTCAAAAAATTAATTAAAATATTTTGCAGAATATAAAAGTTTTTTTTTCAAAAACGAGGCCAAATTCGAAAAAAATTGAGAGGCAAAAAATTTACTTTTTACAACAAAGTCAGTGGCGTACAATTATTAAACAAAAATATCCGGAAAGATGCCTCCCGGGACTTCACTGGTTTTTATAATTTTCACTAAGCTAGGTCTGACGTGAGCCTTTATTACTAAAAACTCGACTAAGAATAAATCTGCCAAATTTCCAAAAAATTGGTTTGAAGATAAGTTGAACAGGGTATCTTAAAAACAATAACGGATTTCCGGACTCATGTTTATATGGATTATTTTTCATGAAATTAGCTCAGGAATACGCCGTTAAATTTAATGTACGCTCTTAGGAAAAAAAAAATATTTTGAAAACCCTTGCATTATGCCAGGAGATAGTTTTTGTAAAGAACTGAAATCTTCACTAGTTCTATTTCATGCGTTCTTGCGCTACAATGCTCCGTTCGGTAGATATTTGGAAATAAATGATTACTGCAAACTAACTCCAGTATAATACTGTCACTACTGTCAGCATCATCTAATAAAACTCCAACCAACTAAAATACCTTTACTATTTTTTACTAAGTAAATATAATCCATGGAAAAGTGAAATTTTAGAATTTTTGTGGCGAGCTTGAAGCTTGAAAAAAAATTTCTTTTAAATTATTGGGCTGCAATGCACCGTGCGAAAGATATTTCCAAAAAATGAAATATATCTGGCATTATCGAATTTTTACGAAAATGTTTTTTGTTGAAAATTTGAAACTCCACAAATTTTGTTCTGTGCACTTTTGCGCAAGTTTGGGAAATATTTGAAAACAATTTAAATATTCCGAGAACCCTCGCACTTGAAAGAAAATGCCAAGGTTCACTATATGTAGATAATTTGGATCTCTTTAAAATTATTTTTTGAAAGGTTGCAAAATGTTTATTTTTGTTTTTTTTCTCGAAAACTATCATAGCAAATTAGATGAAAATTTTGGACATAGAAAAACACCGAAACAAATCTCTATATCCCATTAAAAAAAAATAAAAATGTCGTCACTTTTTTTTAGACGACTCTATATTTGCGAAAATATTTTACACTCATATTTATAGTATAGGTCTGCGCATGAACGAAATTCCTAACCTGAATGGTATATGAGCTGTGGATGCCTGACGCGCTATTGCAGGACCCTGTATATTATATAGCTTATATTGTTATGTGTATTTACATTGTAGTTATTTTTTTTTCAATTAAAAAAAATGTATAGTGGGTTGCTGTGCTTCAGGAAATTCGATAGCACCAGGACCGGAGTAGATATGTTCAACAATTCGTATCGTAGTTTGCAGTGTCGGCTCGCGGGTTGAATGTTGAAAACCAGTGCAGGGAATATAAAACTGGCACATACGCCATACTAATAATTCAACAAAAATAATAAACTGAAAAAACTGGAAAATTATTTATAAAAATAACTACTCAAACGGGCAAATCTATAGCAACATGGCTATACAAATCCGTATAAACATAAAAAAATCCGTATAGTTAGCAACGGAGCAACTAACCGCCCAATATAAAAATATTAAGATCCGATATCCGATCGAACGTGGACCGATCCATAGATAAATAAATATACAGGATGTCCCATAACTTATCCACCATAGAGCAGAGCATCAGCAGGTGAGAATATAAATGAAAATTAGAAGATTTGATGTGGTGGCAAATATTAATCGTTGGAAGCGCCCTCTAGAAATAAGGTTCAAACTAATACTAGTATACCAATTTTGAATCTGTTATCTTTATCCGTTTCAAAGTTTTTCGGAAATAAAGTTTCACTTTCAACCCCCTGTATTTTTTTGACGTCGAATATTCCCCACCACATTTATTGGACAGATCTTATTTTCATTCATATCAACAATTGTTGCTCTATGACGGATAAGTTATGTGACACCCTGTATACAGTTCACCAAACTGCAAGGTATAATACGTCGTCATGTCAACCGAAACGCAAGCGTCACGTGACACAAACTTCACTTCGATTCAGTTTCCCGCCAGACTCCGGCCAACACAACACATTTTGAGGCGGTGTTGCTTCAGCTCATACTTCATTGGAAAGGAAGCATGACGCGCCAGTGGTTTATTTTGATTATTTTGATTCAGTATTCTGAGAAAACTGCTGGTACCAGCGGTTCCTAAATGATAACATTTTTGTTTTAAAATAAAGTCTCTAATTTGGAAAATATTACTACAAAAATATAGCGGATCAAACCAAATTGTTACGAAATAATAAATTCATTTGATGGTGGATGAACTCCATGAAGATTGAGATTCAATGTGCCACATCCTCAAAGAGTGTTTTCTCGAAATTCACTTAGAAGAAAGCACACGAGGAAAATGATTGAAAGAGGAATAAAACTTTTCCCTCGACACCAGGTTCACCTCTACACTAAAGACAAAAATATGGCTTGACATAGATTACGTGGATATAAAACTTGAACAAAAGTTTTGACGTTGAAATGTGAATTTCAATCCTGGATGTTTAAGGCAATTTTAAAAAATTCCATTTCATGTTAAAAATTATTTTTGCTACACATTTATCGTATAAAATCTGAATACCACGATAGATAACAATTTGATTTGTGCGACCTTTGAAAGTGATAAGAGAAAAATGTATTCTTTACCATATCTATGTTTAGATATCAAAGTAGCAAGATATAGATAATACAGAGAACAATTTAGTGCTTGTCTAGCGTCGCATGAAAGTGGGAGTTGTTTTAGTGTATGTACGTAAATACACAAATACTTGCATCTTGAGTTATGTGTGTTTTTTGTAGGCAATGACCTCCCGTTTCATCATTTACCGAATTTGGATGTTATTTTGTAGTCCCATGGTGAGTCCATGAAACTCCAAGGGCCTTATTGTTACCTGTTCGAGTACATTGACATAAAAGTAAAAATAATTCACTTGTATCATAATTGTCGACCCCGCTGATAAGATGGTGTATGTTTATCATGTTTATCTCAGAATACCTATTTAAACATTGGATAAATCACAATACATTTTCTTTTCCTACAAGATACAGTGAATGTTTGTACGGTTCAAAGGCACAATAATTATTGTCAATGTTTTTGCTGAATTCCTGCATGCCAGAGATTAGCAAATCACTGTAGTTTCGGGTGCATGTGGTGTCGACTAACTCAAATCGGTAATTTATCTTTAAAATGTGTGACTAGGAATTAGATTTCGAAAAATCTTGTGTAAAGTGAGCAAACAATCAACATGTATAATAACCAAGAAAAAGTCAACATCATGTAAGTGTCGAAGAATAATCAAAAATGATGGCTGATAATATTGATTGCAGTGGTGCGGCTAACAATAATTATGGGTCGTTGGGTCGCAATTCCAGTGTTATGTCCCCCAGGAGGGTGATTTATTGTGTCCATGGCAAACCCAGCGATGGATGTTGCAAAGTATTGGAGCGGGAAGTGATTGACGTGGAGCCTATCCAGGATGAAAACCTTGCAGCTATTTCCAAGGAAAATACAGATACGACGGATTTGGGTGAGTAAATAGACTTAATTTCTATCTGGATAGATAACATCCTGTTTGCATATGTCAATCATGATTATACAAATTATAACGTTTTTCAAGTGATTTTGTATCACTTTCCTTATCAGTTTGTATGAATTTCATCAAGATGATTGGCCACGTTTTTGAATTACTTAGATTTTAGTTAAAAGTTATTTTTAATTCATTTGGAAAAAAATTAAATAGTCCTCCAAAGTATGAACTGGTTTGTTTCAATTTCTCTGAAGAAATTGTTTTACAATATGGTATACTATAAGTTATTCTGGATGAATGTTCTCTCAAAGTTTCAACCCTCCAACACTTCCTGGTTGCTTGAAAATCCTTCAAAACCAAAGATGTTTTTATTTTGATTTGATCTATTAACAAAGATGTGAAACATCAAATCCAAAATTCTATGCGAATGGTACAGATTATTGCAAATTTTCTCCAAAATTCAAAAAACTTTTGATTGAAAACCAGAAAATATACTTTGATGAGAATTATGCAAGGGCAAGATATTTGGAAAAGTATCAAAAGTGTCTCTTCAAAATTTCTGATGAAGCAGCATTCAAAAATGGAAATGTTTTTGGAGAAAAAACCTTCCTTTAAATGTCACTTTTTTTCGCTGTAAGTGTGCTTTTTCCTTGAAAAAATGTTTTGATTGAAACTGAAAAAGTTGATGAATCACATTATTTAACATGATGTAAATTCAAAAAAGTATTCAATCTAAAAATATTAACATTTGGGACACCCTGTATACACCTATTCCAAACTTTGGTATTATTGCAATTTTAAAGGTTCTTGAGTTCATGGTGAACGGGTTTACGTGTTACCATTTTATAATATAGTCTTATTATAAAATAAAGTTACTGATAACATTTTCCTCACTCAAGCTGAAAAGAATCGTTTTTATTGAGAACCATCGAGCTTTGGACCAATATCGCCGAAGCAATGCGAAGCCCTAAAAATCATCCTCGATCAACAATTTGGGTTCCAAGAGAACCCCAATACTGACTATTGACAGGTGACAAGACACGGAAAACATCATAAACTGGAAAAACTATTGTCTACGTTGAAAAAGCATTCGATTTTATTTACTCATGGAATTTCAGTTTATCAACCAGATTAGAACAATTTACATTTTTATTCACTGATAATTTTGCAATAATGAATAATTGGATTTAGTCGGAATTTTCAATTTTGAGATAAAACTGTCGAATTTTTATCAACAATTCACAATACATAAATTTGTTATGGTGATTTTGGAAAATTTAGTGTTGAAGCGATCGGTAAACTGAGTAAAGCTCTATCTAATTGGATTTTTGAGTTATAAAATTGTTCCTTCAGTGTTAATTTTTGGACGTAGCTGAACTTTTAAGGAGAATGTCTTGTAAATAACCTTAGTCACCCTGTATATTTTGTTGAGGATTTGATGATAAATTTAGTGCTGAACTGACTGATGAACAGAGCCAAGTTTCATCTTTTTTAGTTTTCGAGTTATGATCTTTTTTCTTCACTGTCAATTTTCAGAATCATGTATTTTTTTTTGGTGATTTTGATAAAAAATTCAATGCTGAATCAATTGAGAAAAATAGCAAAGCTTTATCTTTTGTAGTTTTTGAGTCATGAATTTTTTTACTCAGTGTTCATTTTTGGACGTCATTTAAAAATTTCAGTGAACTTTCCGAATAACCCTTTACATATTTTAAGCGTCTTCGGAAAAAAATGTTTGTGAAAAAAAGAGGTCTACTTTTTTAGTTTTTGTGTTGGGAATTTTTTGCTTTAGTGTCAATTCTTGCACGTTACTTTGTTACCTATTAAACGTTAAAACAACATTTTGTGTTATGATTGAAAATTTAATTGGTGAAAAAAAAGAACTCTATCTTTTTTAGTTTAACACTTTTGATTTTTTTTCTTCTTTGACAAATTGAGACTCCACTAATATGCAAAGCAAAATTTTTTGTATATTTTCCCAAACATCCTGTATATTTATTTAAAATTTTGATGGAAAATTAAGGGCTGAATCGATAAGTTGAAAAGCTAGATCTTTTGTAATTTTTGAGTTATGATTTTTTTTCTGACAGTTTTTGGACGCTACTAAACATTGGGACAAAATTTCTTGTACATCTCACCAATCACCCTGTATATTTATTCGGTGACTTTGATAAAAATTTAGTGTTGAGTCGATTGATGAAAAGAGCAAGGCTCTATGTTTTTTGGTTTTTGAGTTATGGATTTTTTTCTTCACTGACAATTTTTGGACGTCACTAAAAATTTCTCGGTGATTTTGATAGAAAATGTAATGCTGAATCGATTAGTAAAAAAAGGAAAGCTCTATCTTTTTTGGTTTTTGAGTTATGAATTTTTTTCTTCAGTGTTAATTTTTGCACTAAACTCTAAAACTAAATATCTTGTGAATTTCCTTCAGTCAGCCTTTTGTTGGTGAACTCAACAAAGTTCTGCCTTTTTTAGTTTTTGAGCTATGAATTCTTTTCTGCAGTGCCAATTTTTCAAAATCTCTTGCAAATTTCCCTAATCACCTTGTACATTTATTTAGAGATTTTTATAAAAAAATTAATGCTGAGTCAATTGGTGAAAAAAGGAAAGCTCCATCTTTTTTAGTTTTGGAGTTATGATTTTTCATTGTCAATTTTTGGACGCAATTTCCTGTTAATTTTTTTGATCACCCAGTATATTTATTTGTTAATTTTTATCAAAAATTTATTGCTAGACCGATTGTTGAAAAAAGGAAAAAAAAAATTTTATTCTTTCCAAAGACTAAAGAATAATCTATAATTTCCCTACCCCCTACTTTTTATCGTCATTTCACGAATTGTTTTGAAAATTGGGACAGTGTGCTGAGATTTTATAATAATTCTTTGGATAGGATTGGAAAAGTTTTTTCATTTGGCACTCTTTTCCAAAACGAAAACTAAAGGTAGTTTACTCTTGATGTTTTCGATCAACACAAACCTCCGGCGCCTTTCTTCTACTCCGTTGCATAGTCACTGTTTTCTCAGTTAGTCTGTCCCAGCCCATGTGTGTATTCGTTCGGCGCTCCAATCAAATACATTTTCGCTATGGAAATTGGTCGAGAGTATTCGGAAAATCGCCTGATGTGAGGGCGCCACCGTCTGCTATTTGAATACACACTAGGGGCAGGAAGCGGTTTTACTTTTTCAGATGTATAATAATCGTGCCGATTGTACTTATATTTTAGTTAAAAACTAAGAGATTAGTACATTTGTCATTTTCTAGTACAATTTCCTGCGTGGTCAGTCATTGACAGTCTGCGGTCTGCGTGTATTCATTCAAGATAAACAGTGTTGCCAGACGTAGGGTTTTTTTTTCTACGAGTAGGAATAATCATGCTATGTATATATCGATGTGGTTGAGGATTTTTTAAAATCAATAAAATACGGTATTTTAAAAAGGGTTACGCCGCGGTAATACACGGTGATACCACGTCTATTTATGGACTTTTTTTAACGTAAAGTAATTAAAAGATTTTTGAACCAAAGAGAATCAAACTATTTTTTTTCGCTGAAGGCTCTTTATTTCATACCCATTCACCCCATTCACCCATACCAACACTTCACGAACCGCCACTGACCTCTAACGTAACCTAACGTCCTTTTAGATTTTCAATCTTGATATTCTCTTACGATATCAATGTTTTATTATAAAAAAAATGCGCGCGCACACAACATGAATGACGTCTGAAGTGTGCGCGATTACGCCTTCACCCGTAAATTTGTTTATTGTAACCACATAAAATGAATTATTATTTCAGTGAACAAACACTGTCACATCTCAGATGAGCCCGAAATCGACAAAAGAGCCAGAAAGAAGCTCATCATAGCCAGTATTTTATGCGTAATATTCATGATAGCTGAAATAATTGGTATGCACAAACACAAATAAAAAATCCGCTAATCTCAACTCAATCCAGGTGGATACCTATCCAACAGCTTAGCCATAGCCTCTGATGCTGCCCATCTACTGACGGATTTTGCCAGTTTCATGATATCGCTGTTTTCACTTTACATGGCAAATCGACCCAAAACCAAGCAAATGTCATTTGGATGGTATAGAGCTGAGGTAATTGGAGCTCTCACTTCCGTATTGATGATATGGGTTGTGACGGGAGTTTTGGTTTATATGGCTATCCAGAGGATCATCAATGAGGAATTCGAAATTGATGCCACTGTTATGCTTATTACTTCTGGAATTGGTGTTGCTGTTAATATTGTGTGAGTACTTCCGCCAAAGTGTCCACAACTGACCATAAGTGACAAGATGAGTTTTTATTCTAAAAATATATCAAAAGGAGCCGAACTTCAAAATTGGTCTATGTTTACTGTTAAGTTATAAATATGCCAAGTGCCATTTCACATTTTGCAATTTTGCAACTTTGTTTTTTTCTTATCAACTGTTTTTTAATGATATAAATGGAAAATTCATCTGTCCTTCAACGGTTTTCGATTTACTGATTTTTTTTACAACTTTATTGTCCCTCATTTTTTCGATATTTCACCACCCTCTATATTTTTTTAATGATATTTATGGAAAATTTCGTGTAGAATTTACCTGTTCAAAAATCAAGTTGATATCTTCAACAGTTTTTGAGTTATGGATTTTTTTGCACGAGTGAATTTTTTAAAATTGTGTGATGACATGTATATTTTTTTAATGGTCTTGTTGGTTGACATTTTTCAAATGAGTTTTTTGTAGATTTAGGTCTTTTCCCGACTTCTTCGTCAATAATTTTTTCTAATTGGCTTTTGTTATGTATGTTTTGTCACTTTTTCCGAGTTTTGTTTTTTGAAGTCTTTTGACCCTATTTTTTTTCAGCGTCTGGTTTTTAACAGTTTTTTGAGAACTTCTCTCGTTTTTTCAAGTGTTAAAATATTCTTCTATTGATTTAAACCACATTTTTGATGATATTCCTCATTTTATTTGCTTTTTATTATAACTTAATTGAACTTCTGTCCTGTTTATTCGCATAACTCACTCTTGACTTTTTTCAGTTGAATATAAATCCCCATTTTCGATTCTTTTTGCGTCACTCTAGCTGTTTATTGTTTGTTATGATTGTTTTGTTGTTTTTATTGATATTTTCCTGTTTTATTTATTTATTTATTCGGCCATTCTCCAACTGTGCCTTTTAACATATTTTGAGTTTTGGGTTAGTCCTGCAGAAGATAATGGGTTAAAAAATGAATAAGGATTCTTTTTGAAATCAAAGAAATCTAAATTTTGAAGCGACATCAATTCAAATTTAAAATATGAAACATTAATAACTCTTTGACTTTAATTTTTCCAAATACAGACCTGAATTCTGTATCAGAATTGTCAGTTTAAATACGCATAAAAAATATATATTGTTGTTGACTTATTCAATAACCCTCGTATCGCGCAAGGTTACGAAGATACTATTCACTATCAAGCTCGATGACTAATTTTCAAAATTTGTCTAAAAACTATGTTTTTTCAATATTCGAAAATTTGTTTCAAACAACTCGTAATCACATTCGATAAAAAAGTTGCAGTCCGGCAATGGTGCGGTGACGGTATTACGTGAAATATGCCTAAGGCTACGTTGCCGCTGTGCTCTTCTCCCAAGAAATTTCCTTGAATATCTGCCTCGTAAGTTGACACTGATTTTCTAGTGAATAAATAAATCTTAATGTATGTTGATGAGATGATGTTTTATTTAATGGGATTTTGGCATTTAATTTGATTTCCTTGATAAACATATGGAGACATTTGGTTGAAAAAAATTCGAAAAAAAAGAACCAGGCTTCTTAAGCTCACCCCCATAACATTCCAATTTTCATTTGCAATCAACGCTAATGATCAATTATCTTGAAATCGGAAACCATTTAATCAATGTCTTCATGACTACAATTTAATAAAAAAATGCTTCACACTTCCTGAACCCAGTCGTCAAACTACATTTCCGCATGATGTGAAACAAAAACCTAATTATGGAGTTTCACAGACTTCATAAAGCTGATTTATGCAATGGTTAATAAAGATTTTTTTTTGTAGAATGGGTGTATCTCTTCATCAGCATGGTCACAGTCATGGCGGAAGCAATCACAACCACTCACATCACGGAAAGGACAATAAACAAAACATAAACGTTAGAGCGGCGTTTATTCATGTGATTGGTGATTTTTTGCAAAGTACGGGGGTATTGGTTGCTGCTATTGTCATTTATTTCAAGGTGGGTGTATGAATTATTTGTTGATTGATCGTACAAAATTTGATTTTTTCCAGCCCGAATGGGCCATAGTCGATCCAATAATGACCTTCCTCTTCTCCGTCTTTGTCTTAATCACCACTTTTGCCATCATTAAAGACGCATTGCTTGTTTTAATGGAGGCCCTTCCAAAAGGAATCGACTTTGAGTCAGTGATGAACATTCTCATGAACATAGAAGGAGTGAAGCGGGTACACAACCTGCGCATTTGGGCACTGAGTTTGGACAAGATTGCCATGTCTGCGCATGTAGCTATAAGTAAGTTATCTGTTGCAAAAACTGTCAGCTGAAGTTGATATTACAGGTCCAGGAACCAATCCGCAAAATGTATTGATGGTTGCCACGAAGAATATTCACGATAAATTCAACTTTTTTGAAATGACTTTACAAATCGAGGAATTTGAGGAGTTTATGGAAGATTGCAAGCAATGTCAGAATCCTTGAGTTTTATTTATTTTTATTTTTAGAAAAATAGAGTTCTACATCTAGTTGTTATTTTGATTTACCCGACTCGGAGTTTGAGCGCCCACAGAAGTGGCAGTGGCGATGACAATACATACAGGGTGGCCCATCGAAAACGTACCGGCATTGTCTGTCAGCGCCAAATAGAAAACCAAAATTCATACTTCCTCGGTATAATCGAACCGTCCAGTAAACTAGCCAACAAGTTAACAAACAAAACGTTTCAAAAATGAGAGATTTTTCCAGTTGACCTGCTGAAGATTCTGGAAAATTGCTTTTCCAACAATCGTAGATGATCCCATCACAATGATTTGGGCAATGAGAAAATTTCTTCTAAGTTGGCGAATTGTTTTCGTGACTTGAAGATTGGGGAGGTTTGCAGCTCTTTTGCAAGCTCCTCAAATATTCTAAATTTATACCAACCTTCAAATCCGAAACCAATAACTCCGGAAGAGTTTTTGCTTTCTGGAAATTAATCCTGTTTTCTCAACTACAGAGATATTTTCGGGTCAAATTAAATGATTTTTTTTTCCAAAATTTTATCTTCCAGGTCTCAGCTTTATCTCTTATTTTGTACAATTTTTCCATCTTGTCTCATATTATCTTTCAAATGAAAATCTCATTTTTACTAATCTCAATAATTATTGTTTCACTCGTTTTCAAATTTGATTGGTATAAAATAAAACACATCAACTAAGTTAATATAAATATTTTAATGATATAAAAATATTTTTATAATAAATAAAAGTTGTCTTTGAATAGGTATATACAGTAGGTAACTTACAAACTAAAATGAACTTTATTGCTACACTAACTCTTTCAATATTTTAAATTTTAAAATACCATCGAGCTCTATGAGATTCATTATTTAAGTTAAACACTTAACACTACTTCAGTCATTTTGGTTAACTTAAAAGCTAGATGGCATTGGTTTCAAGTTAGCAACAGAACTCATTCTTCTCACTTTAATTCCAGCCAACTTTCTTTCAATATCGGCTAAGCTTTGGCCTCTGGTTTCGGGCACGAAGAAAATCGTAAATATCAACCCCATAAAAACAATGCCACCAAAGATCCAAAAAGTGAAGTGGAACCCGATGGCTTTACCAAGAAGAAGGAACACTTTGGTGACGATAAAAGTACAGGTCCAGTTGAAACCGGTAGCAACAGAAGCGGCAGGTCCTCGGATTCTAGCTGGCAAGATTTCGCCCATCATCAACCATGGAATTGGGCCGAATCCAAGGGAGAAGCCGAGGACGTACAAGACGAAGCTGCCCAATGGCACGTAGCCTATGAAAAGTAAGTCCATCTTCATGACGTCTTTTAGGAAAAAGAACAGTCCGAGGACTCCCAGGGAGATAACCATGGAGACTGAGGAGATGTACAAGAGCACCTTGCGGCCTAGTTTGTCGATTAGGGAGGCGGCAATGAAGGTGGATACGAAGTTGACCACGCCCACTATAGTGGTGGCAATACCATCGTCAATGGTGGATCCGGCTTCGGAGAAGATTGTCGTGGTATAGAAGATAACAGCGTTGATGCCACTGAACTGTTGGAAGAACATCAGCCCCAGAACAATGCCCATCAGTTTCAAGTGGTTGACTGAAAACAGCATTTTGAGGCTTTCCAATGTGCTTTCTTCCATCTCCGACCCTTCTTGATAGCTTTTTTTCAATTCATGGAACTCCTTGTCGATGTTAGTCTGCGACCCTCTCAACCATTGCAGTGACTCTTCAGACTGGGTTTCTCTGCCTTTGGAAATGAGGAAGCGGGGTGTTTCTTTTATCATCCAAAACACCACGATGAAAGGAATGGAGATGATTATCCCAACCAAGGCCAACGCCTTCCACTCGTAGAAAGCACCAAAGAGGTAGCATACTAGTATACCGGTGTTACCAAAGGCGGTTGGCAAGAGTCCAAGGGTTCCTCGCACTTCTGGTTGGATGGTTTCGGCTAGGTATACCGGCAGTGTGAGGGAGAGCACGCCCACGCTTACTCCTGAGATAGTCCTGCTGATGTATAAGTAGATGTAGTTGGGCGCGAAAAAGGTTATTATGAAGGCAATCAGGAAGAGAAAGTCGGTCATGAGGATGGTCCATTTTCGGCCAAGGCTTTCGATCAGGAGGCCACCTAGGATTCCACCTCCTAATGCGCCCAACGGCATTAGACTGGTGATCCATGAGACCTGGAAATATTTGGTGTTAAGTTGGTGAGAAATTTGAAATAAATTCCAAAAGTTGTCGAATAATTGTGGTAAAATAGATAGATTCATAAACTAATCAAAATCAGTTCTTCTTCGCATAACTTCTTTCAAATTCAGTTTTGAAATACAGAATTATACGCTGTAGATTTCATCTTTAAAGAATGTTTTATTTGTATTTGCAAGCATCAGTCAAAAACATTCTGCAAAAATAAATGTGTTTTGAATGTATTGGTCAAGAATGCTTAAATTTTGAAATTTTATTGCGAAAGCGTCAATAAATTACAAATTGATTTGAGAAGCTGTGATATTTACAATCACTTCCGAAAAAATTAAACCAACTATGGTTGCAAATTTGGGAAAAAAATAAAAGTCCTTTGAAAACTTTTGGAATTGTTAATTAGTTTGCTTGACTGGTCTACGAGGGCTATGCTGCTTGTTGTATCCTGTGCCATCAATGAATAAAAATACATGCAAGAACTTGAGCTTACCTCATCTTGTGTAATGTTAAAGTCTCTTTTGATGGAAATGGTCGCAGGAGAGGTGTAGGCTGAACAATATCCAATAATCATAGACACCCAGGACACAGCAATGGCAGTGATCAACTGTAACAAAATTCCACATTAGAACTTATTCCCGAACGTACCAGATTTCAGCACCTGAGATCGCGTACATTTAGGTGCAGGTTCACTATCTGGCAGAGAAAACGTAACATGTGTGTCGGCACGCACTAATACCCGCATGTTCTATAACCGATTAGAGTCCAGACAATTAATTGTACAGATCGACAATTTGTCGCGAGAACTGATTAAACTGACTATATTTGCGATCACTGTTTTATAACCATCATGTACCCCCTCTAAAAATTTGATTTTTTATTAGATATTCGTGGCACGACGTACTATTGTCCTTATCGACTATTGTTTCCTATTCTAGTGTCCATAACACCATTTAGGAAGGACCTTTATTATGTTGTTGATCTTCCGATCGATTTATATTCACCGCACTTCTTGCGGTTCACGAATTGACTGAAATGCAATCATTATTTCTATGCGAACTCCGGGAAGTTTTTCCTTTTCCATCATGTGTGTGGGTTGGACATTCTGACGCTTTTCAATGTATTTTTGCAAAATTAACCGAAAATGTGACCATGAAACTTGGGGAGTCAGAAACCTTATTACAACATTCATAAAGGGTTGTGATTAACCATCAGTAATATGAAGCTACCATGTTTGATAAAAAGATGCAGTTCAAAATATACACTAATTCATACTTGGTTTGCAAACTTAATCCTCGTGTGTGATAGCTATCATCACCTTATAATAATATACTTTTATCGAATATTTAGTTTCTTTATGTATTGGAAATAAAATATCGATGATATAATTTGTATTTATTTATAAATATCTGAAAGAAAGTGATTCGAGGAAGTCAGTACATAACAAAAGTCAATAAATCACGCTATTTACCCTATAATGTTTGTTTATATCATTTATCGAGCTTATTAACCCATATTATCTTCAATGAAATTTATATGCTCATTTTTGTTTGAGCTGCGGGATAATTATTGCATGTGTCATTGTACACAAAAATCAATGAAAGATTGTTTGTTCTGTTCTGCGATCTGATTCGTCCATGTTGAAGAAAAATACGATGGAAAATAAATTAATTGGTTCATTTTCACCGAGAAGCCAATTTTAATCAAGGTTGACTTTGAACAGAAAAAGATAGAAATGAGAGAGCAGGTTTTGGATCTCTGTATGTAAAATAATTGTTGAAAATACCTGCTTTCGTGTTGGACTTTTACAAAAAAAATTAATTGATATTTTCAAAACGACTAGGAATATTACAATGAAATTTATTAATTGATTTTTAACAGTGGCACGCGTAGTCATCGAAATTGATATTTATGAAGGGAAAAATGATACACCACTGGTTTTTTTCAAATAAACAAATAATGTTCGACTTCCTTACTTATGACAGAAAGGAAACATTGTTCTAATTGATCATCTCCTTTTTCAGTCGTTTTGAAAATATGCATTAATTTCTATTTTTGTTGTTAAACACCCTGTATCTTGATTCTCGAAAACGAAACCTCAAATCATACAAGTTTATGAGAACTTTACTTATCATTATTTTCCATCGACTGTTGAATTTTCTCGATTGAAGTCTGCATAAATATACAGGGTGTCTCAACAATATTTGGATAAAAAAGTGAAAAAAATTGATTTACATTAAAAAAAATCATTACTTGGAGACTAAAAGAAGGAGAACTTGTCGCTGGTCACCTGTAGATTCAGCATTAAATTTTTTATAAAAATCACCAATAAAATACAGCGTGTCCCAGTAACTTCTTACCAGATGGGAAAAATGTATATTATTGATTTTATGGAAAAAAACTTTCTGTTAATAAGTTCTGCTTCGTGAGAAAATGAAGTTCCAGTTCCAAAATATTGTCTAGGATATACAGGGAGGCTCAAGAATCTAAATGTATCAAAATACGAGGTAAGTAAATTTAATTTTTATTTAAAACATATACACGATTTTCCATATCCATATGACTTAAATAAATTTATTCATTACTTAATACTTTTTACATAAAGATTGTTTTCAGTCACTGTGATTACCATTACATACGAAAAGAACTGATTAAAAAATAATCTGGTAGTCTTACACAACAACCATAGTCGTACAATTGCCATTTTGAATGGGATTGTTTCATGAGAAAATGCTATATGTAATTTTTTGAGCCTCCCTGTATATCCTGGCTGATTTTTCAGGACTGGAACATTATTTTCTCGAAAGGCAGAATTTTTTATGAAGATCCACTTTTTTAATAAAATCAATAATAAACATTTTTTGCATTTGGTAAGAAGTTACTGGGACACACTGTATACATACAGGTTGTCTTGAAAAAATTTGGAGAAAAATTGCCTAAAATTTGGAAAAGTGAAACTAATTAGGATTTCATAAAAATATTCATAACTCAAAAACTAAAAGAAATGGAACTTTGCGCTTTTCACCAGTCGATACAGAGTGACCCATTTGAAAGCGGGCCACCCTCATAACTTTTCAATTTATTGATCGATGTTGACGATTTTTTTTTTGAAATGTAGAGAGGGGAAAGGTGTATTTTGAGGCCATACGTCGCCCAGTTTTTTCCAAAAACCAAGATCTCCTTGAGCATATTTAGAGGCTGAAAAATCCAGAAAACATATTAGCGATTTTTTTAGAGAAAATCTGACTACGCCACTGGATTTTTCATCCCCTGGTACCAAATGTTGACAAGAGAATGTATATATTTGATAATTTTTTTCTGATAGACTTGCTATCGCAAGAGTTTCGAGGTACATAATAAAATTTATCTTCAATTTTTAATATTTTTTCATTAAACTTGGTACAGATCCATTTCAGGGGATGAAAAATCCAGTGGCGTAGTCAGAATTTCTCAAAAAAAATCGCTGATATGTTTTCTGGATTTTTCAGCCTCGAAATATGCTCTAGTAGGCCTTGGGTTTTGGAAAAAACTGGGCGACGTATGGCCTCAAAATACACCTTTTCCCTCACTACATTTAAAAAAAAAATCGTCAAAATCGATCAATAAATTAAAAAGTTATGAGGGTGGCCTGCTTTCAAATGGGTCGCTTTGTATAGGGTGTCTTGACAAAATTTAGAGAAAAATTGCCTTCAACTCAGGAAAGTGGAACAAATTAGTATTTAAAAAAAAAAATTTAACTCGATAAACTAAAAGAGATGGAAACTTGCGCTTTCCACCAGTCGGCATTATAATTTGCACAAAAATCACCAATGAAATATACAGGGTGTGTTCACAAAACTTGGAGAAAAATTGCGTTAAATTCAAAAAAGTGGAACTTCAGCAGTCGATTCAACATTAAATCTTGTATGAACAATATCGATAAAATATACAGGATGTCTCAACAAAATTTGGAGTTCATTTGCCTTTAATTAAGGAGAAAAGCAAGACAAATTAGTGGAGATAAATTAATTTCTACCTCGTCAATGGTATAATAGATAGGGGAAATCTGACTTCATCACGTAATTCTACAGAAAGTCTTCATAATAAAAGTTGATTTTTCATTATTGTCGATGATGCGAATTTTACGGAAAATATGTTAAAAAAATTGAAATATTTATGTTGCAATTAATGGATTTATAAATTAATTTATACCTCTTCAACTGTAATAGATAGGGAAAAACTGACTACATCACGTGACTACAGAAAATTTTTCAAAAAAAAACGATTTTCCATCTTTGTCGATGACACGAATTTTCCGGAAAATTGGTTGGAAAAATAGAGAATATTTCTGTTGCAGTTAATGGAGTTATAAATCAATTTATACCTCCTCAACGGTAATAGATAGGGAAAGTCTGCCTACATCACGTGATTCTACAGAAAATTTCCCATAAAAAGAGTCGATTTTCCGTTTTTGTCGATGAGACGAATTTTTCGGAAAATCACTTAGAAGAGTTTATAATATTTCTTTTGTAGTTGATGAAGTTATAAATTAATTCATACCTCGTCAACGATGATAGATAGGAAAAATCTGACCACATCACGTGATTCTACAGAAAATTTACCATAAAAAGAGTCGATTTACCATTTTTGTCGATGAGCCGAATTTTCCGGAATAAAAATTAATAATAAAATATACAGGATGCCTCAACAAAATTTGGAGACAAGTGCGATTAATTCAGTAGAGTGGAACAAACGAGTATGTCTTTCGTAAAAAATGTCATAACTCATAACTCAAAAGCTAAAAGAAATCACCAGTCGATTCAGCATTGAATTTTGTATAAAAATTACACCTGAAATATACAAGGTGTTGTTGAAGAAAAATTGCGTTATGTTCAGGAAACTACAAAAATTAGATTTTCATTAAAATATTCATAACTCGAAAACTAAAAGAGATGGAACTTTGCGCTTTTCACCAGTCGATTCAGCATCAAATTTTGCATAAAAAATATACAGGGTATCTTCAAAAAATTTGAAGAAACATTGTATACAAATCAGGAAGGTGAAGAAAATTAGGGTCTCATAGGAATCATCATACACCCTATATAATTTGATTTTTTCATGAAAACTACTGATCTTATGAAAATAAATAAGATACTTCTTGATAAATTCTGCATTTCTTTTTTTATGAGTTTTTAAAAATTCAAAAAAGAATTAAGTATTTATGTAGAAAATTTAATTCCAGTGAGCTCTACCCTGTTCTCCTGATCACGAATGGGTATATCTTTCAAAAAATCAAAAATTTCATTTATCCCAATTTCAGAGTCCTCCAGTGTCGATATACAGGACAGAAAAATAAGGTTCCATACAGTTATTAAAGGTCTTCCACACAAATAATCTATGGTTTTCCAGAAAACAAGTCAAATTTGCTGTACGTCTTATGACATGTATATATCAAAACACAATTTGTCTTTTTTCTTTATAAATTGATTTAACTTGAAGAAAGAAGAATGTAAACATAAATAAAGAATCCAATTGCTTTATCACCCCAACTGAACTCACCTGTGTTTTGATCTTGCTAAAAGGCACTCGTCCCTTTTCCTGCGGCAACTCCGGCACCAAATCGTCCTCCTTCTTATTATCCTGAAGAGGTTGAATCTCAGGTATAGCCATCCTTATATTGTCGTTCATTCTGTTGTTGTACATAGTATGGGTCGACTGGAAGTCTCCAAGAGAAGACAAGTTCGTGGCGGTGGTGCACGCAGATATACACGGAGTCTCCTGAGCAGGGAGTCTTTGATGGTGTCCATTCTGTGAACAACAGTTTTGTGATAATCAACGACCTCTAGGTCAAAGAGATGTTCAATAATCCGCTAGCCTCGTGAACAAGATAACTGATTTACGTCACTATTGTGAATCTTGGGAGGTCGAAAATTCGCAGCCACTCTGAATTGGGATTCGGGAAATGCAAAAAAATGTTTTAAGTGTTAAAAGACAGAGATAAATAAGAGACACGTGTTATTTTTTTTTTTTTGACTTTTTTGATGGCATAATGGCAATTAGTTACCATTTTGTCTGGGAACATTGAAAATTTACGTCTTCCAACATTTCTTTTAGTAGCAGTTTCGATTTTCGGCATTATTAAAAAATTTTACTCCATTATAATGCTATAACGAATCAATACAAACAAAATAATAATTTGAATTTTGATTTATGTTCATATTCTGTTCAATCATCAAAGAGGGATACAGCCCGCAGAATCTACAACGGTTATTTTTTTCCAAAAAAAAAAATTTAAAGCCGTGAATTTTAATTGTAAATTTAACTTTTTCAATTTATTTTTATTATTAAGATGAATACTGCATTTAGTTTCAGATCTCATTGTTTTTGCTTTATAGACTTATTCGATATGTTTGATTATTTATTTTTGGTGAGGTGGCACTTCACCTGCCACAGGCCACAGCGTTAAAGTCGAAAGCTGCCTGCAATGAATCTGTTCAAAATTAAGAATAACAAATACAAATAAGTGGAAAAACCAAAGGGGTAAAATATGATTATAATAATGGAAATGAAAAGCAATAAAGATTTGAAAAATCAAAATTCATCAATCCATTTAGAACTCAGCTTTCCTTTCAACAAAAGAAAAAATTGCTTTGAAAAAATAAAATAACAAAAAGAAATAATTACTGCCTTGTTGCACTTTCCAAAAATTATTTTCAAAAAGTTTCCTTCCAAAAGTCAATTAAATTAAACATAATTAATGGAAATGATACTAAATTTAGTAGACATTGCATTGTTAAACGCTCCAAAGATGTTTTTTTTCAATTTCACTTCCTAAGATTATTAATTTTTATATCTGTTGAATATTCAAAATAAACAATACGAATAAAAAAATTGTAAAAAAATCAAAAGAGAAGTAGAGTCCAATGAATGGAAACAAAAAACGATAAAGGGTTTGATGGAAAATGATAATAAATTTAGATTAGATTAGAATTAAGATCTAAATCAAGTTTAATTTCGGTTCACTTTTTGAGGTTAATTAAATGAATAGTTTGTTTAGTTGAAAAAAATTAAATAGAAAAGTAAAATTGTTAAGAAAAAGGAGAAAACAAATTGTTCAATGAAAATAAAAAGTAACAAAGAAATTTGATGATGAAAAATGAGTAAACAAAGTAAAAGATAATAATAATGAAGATATAAGATACAAAATTCAGTATAGTAGAAATACTAGAAATGAAAAAAAGTCATGACAGTAGCTTGGCCATGTAACATGCATTCCCCAGTAGATATTTGTTTATGAATTTATTGAAAATTGAAAATTATAAATGCAAATATAATCCTGAGAAACTAAGTTAAAAGTGAAAGTGTAAAATAGATGAAAAAAATTACACAAAATTGAGCTTTAGAGCCAAATTCTGCAACTTTCAATTTATAAATTTTCATCAAAACTCAATCTTTTGAAAATGGATATTATGATTTCATTAAACTCTCAAAAATTATTAATATACCTTCTTACGATGGAAAAACTAAAAAAAAAACACAACTATAAAAGCTGCGTTCCTGTTTTGTAAAAACAGTTCCTTCCTTTTACATTTGGCGATCAAAAAAATGAGATCATCAAATCAAAGCCGACAATTGAAATCGTCTGGTCCCAACAATTTCGTCTAATCTACAAAATGACCAAGATCAAGACCTCGGAATTTGTTATAAGTATCTGCCAAAAAATTCAACAATTCTACGCAATAAATCGGGGTATCTGGAGCAAAGATAAGAAATGTTTTTGTTGACGCAGAAACAAATAAATCAATACATTCATGGGAACTGCGAAATATAAATGATGACTGTACAGGCCTTCATTGTTTTAACGATTCGTGAAGTTTGCAAACACTGAAACCAAGTCGATTAATCGCAATGTTAACTATTACCTCGACTAAATCACCAGGCAGAACTTCACATGGAAACATTGTGTGAGAAACTGAGTTAAATCAATCGATATTGAACACCCTACAAAATCGTAAAACTTGGAGGTGCAGAAAAATGTTGAAAAACAATAGCTTTATCTGCACATTGTTTCATGCATTTATTGCTTTAGAACCAATAAAAGATTTAGGTTTAAATTGGTAACGAGCTGGGTACATGGATCGAACTTACCATGAAAATATACTTTGTTGCACGAATTTTCCCTGGTCAACCCATGACACGTGAAGACATAACTTTGTTCATCGTTTCCACGTGGTTTTATCAATAATTATTTTTCCTCATTACAATCAGAGTTTCACCCCGCTCCAAATAAGGGCACAATAAGACAATCACTCATAGTGTTTATGATTCTATACATTTAGAGCGTCCAAACCCATTTTGAAAATTAAAAATGCCATGTTGCACGACTTCACACCAAACTTTGATTTCTATGGAATTTTGTTTAGTCCGCCACTGGCCACAATCATAAACATCCGTTTGGTGATCATGTATGTCGGGAATTTCCCAAAACCAATTGCAATTATTGCAAAGATAAAAGATTGCAAACTACCATTTCATCATCATTTTAAAAACTAGCTGAAGCAGAGTTCCCAGTTTTCTAGTTGTCTGTAATGAGCAAATTCTACAGCTGAAACTCTCTGGATCAAGCAAACTGGATTCAGCAGGTCGGGGGCGCTATCCAGTCATTTATTGACATGTTGTGATCCATGTAGTAATGAACACGTGTATCGTAAAGAATCCACTTAAACAAACATGACGCGGTTTATTATTAATTTTCGTCTCGCGTTAGTAGTGAAAAAGCGGGTTTAAAACAATCAATTATTCATTATATGCTTGGGCATTCTTTAAAATTATCATTGTTGATCTCTTTCAAATATTCAGTGAAGTATTACAACGTTAAAATTTATTTATATGAAGAAATAAATCTATTCAAAAGGAGCTGACGATATAGCGCTGGGAGTTTCACGCGAGGGATTCTCTCAAAACGGGGGCACCCTTAGACAATAAATTATGACCTATGTGACTTTATGAACAATAAACTTTAAAATAAATTTCGAAAATCAAAAATTTAATGTTGCGAAGTGGAGATAATCGATAAAAGAAAAGTGCGCAACCGATCAATAAATACAAATAAAGTAAAAATATCTTCGATTGTTGATAACAACATTTAACAGACATCTTTCACTTCGATTTTGAATTTATTGATCGAAAAATACAACTGTTTGAGGGCAAGTTTTGTTTTGCACCAGTTTTTACTAACAGGTGCCGCAATGATTCACTGCATTGCAATTGATAACAATAGTGAACACTTGATATGGTAGATTTTGTCCCTTGAGTCACTTTCGAAGCGAGAATTTGTTTAGTCACATATATTTTTTGATTTTTTTTTAATGCTTTTATATTGTATTGTATGGTTATTTTTCGTATTTTAATCAAAATTTTCATTTTTAACCGTTACATATCTAGAATATTCAAAATGTAGGGCGAATTGAATAGAAAAATTAACGAAAAAGACAATATTATGTATTATATGAAACTACAGAAAATCGTCCTTGATCAATATTAAGATCAAGTCCATTGATTTGAGCAATAAATTAAAAACAAATTATCTATTGTGTTTCATAAAAACAACATGACACAGTTAAAATGTCAAATAATTCCTACTATAGGAAACCGCGAATTAATTCCACTGATCGATTGTACAGATTCAACCCATTAAAAAACGCCATCAATTACCCCATTATAGCATAGTACCGTTAAACGAACAAAAGCATACAATTGTTAATTACCATCGACCTTTTATGAAATTCAAAGTCAAAGCGTCAATTTTCAGTGATGGCAATAATTATTGACAATCAATGGAAATATCCTGCCAAAAATCATAATCCCACTCTTACCAGAAATAACCAGAAATGTTCCATATTTACGAATCGATTTGAAAACACAAAACAGCTGAATTTTCCGATTCACAATGAAAGGTCTATTACCCCGTATCCCGATGTTCTCCAATACTTCCAAACAGCTGTTGCTACATTGATTTTCCCAGAATGCACTTAGGGCACTTGGTCCATGTGGAGTCAGATTTCTACTAGTTGGGGTTTTATTTGCTGTTGATAAGCACATTGGTTCTATTTTTGGAACTTTATCAGTGAAAATAGATGTTTGGAAAAATAGACGCCGATATGGCTTCTGGAGTTGATTGATCCAGAGAATACATTAATTAGCTGGAGCACGATATCAATTATTGAAATTATTTCATTAGATAATTACAGCTTGTCATGTAAAGTTCGATTTATTTAGACCATCAAACATGGTACATGGACAATTCAAGAATGTTGAAAAACTCCCCCAGTGAACCAATAACGATAACAGGGTGGTCAACGCCGTGCGCGTGGTGATTTTTACGCGGGGGATTTGCTCAAATTTAGGGCACAATACCAAAATCCTCTTTATTGTTTTTGATTCTATGAAGAAAGAACTTCCAAAACTGATTTTAAAATTGAAAATCTGATGTTGTGGAGCGAAGATGATCTCCGATAAAATGCCCGCATGACTCTATCCTTGTGTTGTCAGTGTTCCAGGCTAATAATTCACAATAGAGGACCTCATCGATAAAAATTGAGTTGAAATACCGAGCTCAAAATGACAAAACAGATAGAATACATGATTCTAAAAACCAGTTGTGGAGCCAAATAAATGCGGAAACAAAAACAAAATAACACTTTTGTTTCTTCAATGTTGGGACATTTAGTCGCGTTATGAGTTTTGGGCGAGAGTTCGCTCAAAATGAGGACTCAATAAGACATTTTATTATATTGTATATGAATCCTTAGACAATAAGCTTTAAAAATCATTTTGAAAATTAAAAATCTAATGTTGTAGAACGAAGATAATGGCCGATGAAGAAAATGCGCGCTTCGCATATGACGGTCTGCTGTGTACTGAGTATCGATACTCAATCAAAATTCGCCTAATTGTTTAATTATTTATCAATTATTTCAGTATTATTCAATTGAAATAATGCATCTGATGTCGTTTTTTCAGCTATTTTCTCAAGCAGTTCAAAAATAAGAAAATATTTTAGTTCAAATTCCATGCATGGTATTTGCTTATATTTACTTTTTAGCTCTTCAAAATAGATTTACGCTCGATACTTGGATTTGAACTCGTTCTGTGAAATTTTGTTTGTAAAAATTTCCAAAATCTTATGGAATTCCAATAGATTTTGGTGTTCGAAAACAAGAACATAGGAAAATAGGAACATATATACATATAAGTGAGAAACACAATCAAAATAAGCATTTTTAATACAAAATACAAGATTCTTCAATTTAATAAGACAGTAGCTTGATAAAACATAAACATTGACAATACAGTGGTTTGAAATGTTTAAAAAAGATAAAAAATTGAACAAATCAATTTAAAAAACCTAAATAACCTCCAAATTCAACATAGAGAATGAAGTCCCCATAATCACTCGAATGTGCAAAATACTTTCAAAACAAAAAGAACACCATCGAAGATTTTTAATACTGAAACAAAAACGAAACAACATTTTTATAAAAGGAAAATCTTTAAGAGAGGATTAAAAAATTCTAAACAGGAAACTCACTAACTAAAAAGTTATTCATTTGAGAAACACAGGGTGCCTCCAATTAAATCGGCACTATTGCTAACTTCTTTATTATTGAACATACGAGGTCGTTTAAAGGAGAGAACTAGTAGTATTTTTTGTGCGGATTAACATTATGCTGTCGAAAAAACAATTGAACAATGCGTTCTCGATTTATTCCAAAAAACGTTTTTTTTTTAAATGGGACACCGTGTATATTTTTATCATAATTGATCAGCCACTCTTTTCTAAACATTAAAGGTTATTATGATTTTTTCCTGAAACCAAAAATAACGGGGTTATGCGTATTTTCCTCGACCAATTTATAAACGTCAAAGTAACAAAATTTAATGATTTAATTGTTTCAAGATGAGCTCAACAAACAAAATACGTTTAGAACGATATAATAACTCTGATAGCAAATATGTTTCCAAAAAATTTCCCATCAAAATGTCCCATTCAAAAAAAGTATTTTTTTTTAAATAAATCAAGAACGCGGTGTTCGATTGTTATTCTGTTAATACCAGGTTAATCAGCGGAAAAAATACTACTAGTTCTCTCTTTGAACGACCTCGTATCTTCAACAATAAAGAAGTTAACAATAGTGCCGACTTAATCGGAGGCACCCTGTATATAAAAAATCAAAAAAAAAATAGTTGGCGGTAAAAACCTAATAAAAAATCTTTTGGAATAATTTAACAGCAAAAAAAGTTTTTTTAAGCGTTATGATAATCTAGTCAAATCGAGAATCAATTTTTTAGAAAAAAAAATGTCAATAGTACTGGCAAAATCAGGTTTTCAATTGATGTACTTAAGTGATTTATTCATTGGAATAATTAATCGATACCAATCAAATCGATACAGCAAATTATCTCTAAAGCATTGCCTCCATCCATCAAAAATTAGCGACAAGTCGCAATCGAATATCTGAGATCGAGCGCCGGGAAGTGAGAAACAATATAGACTGCCATCTGCTACGAATTTTCTAGAACCGACCGCTATACAGACTGTATGAATTGTCTAGAAAAAAACTGATCTATATAGTGGAAATCATTACCACTAGCTGGCGCCAAAATTTTCAAAAATTCGTACTTACCCATCTTCTTGTATTCCATGGTAAAAAAGTAGACCAAGCTGATTGGGATGGAACGTGGTGTCGATGCGTGGTTGGTACCCTATAATAGTATTCTCTGTCAATTCTGGTCATAATCACAGTCTATCATTAAATCACAAACAACGCGAACTAATTGGAAAATGCCGGCTCATTTACTTTCTTCGACTTTGACAAGTAGCGCGACTTTTTGAACTGAAACCGCTGTATATAGTCGAGTGGAGTAAGAATAAACGAAGTTGCTAGTTATATAGTAGGTAACGTACCTGATGCGCGTACGCAGCGTTCAGAAGAAAGACACTATTTTTCGAAAATACATCCCTCGTTTTTCTCTCACATTTGTTGATCAATCAATCGGAATAGGCATTAATCAAAATGTATGCACAATAGAATTATTGTAATTGTCCTTAATTTGCTCAATTGTTGAATTACCTTGTGTGTGACAACATGCGAAAGTGATTTTTGGCGCCGACATTGATATTTAAAAATATATTTTTGTCTATTTATCATTGTAGCCAAATGTGTCCATATAATGCTAGTTTGATGAGCCACAGTGTCAGCGTGGGTGATTTTAGTTTTGCTAACATCATTATAGATTGTATTATATTATAGAAACTATGACCTCTACAGATTTTGTTGATTTTTTTTTGTAGCAAGACGCTCAAGTAGCACTAATTAGATGGTAATTATAAGTTCCAGTGGCGTCCAGAGGAAGAGTTTCACGAATATAATTAACAAAAAATGTGCGCCACTGGCTTTTTCTGTTTTTTTTTTTTTAATTTTATCCAGATGTAGCAGTTAACTTCTTATCTTTCTTTGTTTCCGAGGAAAAAAAATCAAAACCACTTTATTGCATGTCGAAAAAATTGTTAAAATAAAGTGTTTTTTTTTTCATCTAAAAAAATTATAAAATTTACATATTTATGCCTGGAAAAAAGTCATAGGTGAAACTGTTACGGTTGCTAAGAGATGGAGCAGGTGTCATTTTGTCATTCGAACAAAAACTGTTTCTGGAAAAATGTCATATCTAAAAAAGTGTCGTTGTAAATAGGTGTGATTTTTCCAGAAAAATGTCTTATTTCTTATTGTGCCGTTTTTGATGATAAGATTGTTTTTTTTTATTTTTTATGTCGTAAGACGAAACTACAATTTTTCTTAAGGAAGTTAAAACAGAATATTTCTCATTAATATTGTCATGAACGTGAATATGTATTCCATAAGAATAAGACCAAACTTGAGATCGCTTTTCTGCAAAACTACTTTTTTAGTTATGACACTTTTTCCGAAAACTATCGATAATTAGGTACCATCTAGTTAGTGCTAATTTACCGTCTTGCGTATCAGGTAACACTACCAAAACGAAAATAAATTAAAATTCAATTAAATCTCATACTCATACCTACTAAAAAACAAATTTTAATGCAGATTAGTTTTTATTATTGAAATTAAAAGTAGTTCCTAATAAGTTTTATCAGGAGTGTACGTTCATCATACACAGAAAACTACAATAAAAATTAGTGAATAAATCAACTAAAGAAAGTAAACAATATCGTTTTGAAAACTAAAAGGTATCACTGCGAGGACAAAAAACAAAGAAAAAAAACAATTATAATTAATTGAACGTCAGAATGATTTGTAAAATAGATAATCAAATCTATAATAATAATAATAAACAAATTTAAGGTTAGCTACGTAAAAATAATAAAATGTCAATGTGGTTAAACAATAAAGTAAAAATAGTGAATAGAAAAAGTGTTTTGAATAATTTTTTGAAAGAATGTCATCAATCAAGTTACTGTCCAATTCCGGCTATCCAATTTAAGCCAATATAATTTTGGAAATTTTCCTTACTTTATCAATCGGATTAAGCTTAATCCGATTGATAAATTTTTGGTATTATCTGCTCCAACAATATTTGAATATTAATCAGAATCTGATGAAAACCTATAATCGAGATAAGATTAAACTGAATAAATTGGTTTGCCTAAATCAAAATTCCGAACAAGTTTTTATATCTTAATTAAAAAAAAATATTTACGTCAAACCAATTAACACCAAAATCTGCACAAGTCCACAATGCAAGGTCTCGAATGAATCAAACCCAAAATTATGCTTGGTCACGTAGCGTAGGTCAGATAAATAATGTGAGACTGTTTAGAATTTCTAGAATGTTCTTAGCTGTTCTGGTTTTTTCTTGATCAATGTCTATTATTGATTTGTTCCTTTTGTTTAAAAAATGTGGTGTTTTTTATGAAAATATCTTGCTTGTGAATGCTTATAAAAACGATCACTTGTCATAAAAATATTTCAACATTACAAAAATTCACGAGAATCAGTCACAAGAAAGCCGTAAGCCGTAATAAAGTTCTTTTGACGTTTTGGTTGTATTTTTAGGCAATTAGAGTTTACGATAGTGCAAATTTTCAAATAATTTATGTTTTACTGCATTTTAATGTGATTCGACGTCATAAAAATGTGTGACAGAGAAAATTAGCAAATTGAAATATTTCCCAATTTTTCCAAGTGCATGGCATTTTTCCAAGCTGTAAGAAGTAACGGATACATTATTTTTCTGCTGGCACCCTATTATACCTAACTGTAGATAATAAATTTTCCTAATACTTACTTTAAAAAACACGAAATAACTGATCATAAAAAATATTGAAATTTTTATGTCCCAAAAATTATTCAAGCTCATTGGAGCTATCCATAATATTAATATTCATCAAGGATATAGCTTTAATAAACCGTGATTTGACAATTTTCCTGATAGTTGAGACGACAATCAAAGTCATCCATCCAATATTTCAACTTGGCAACACTGCTTCACAGCTGTCAGCTCTTATGGTGCGTCCCCATGGGCGTAGTGGCCGCGTTTTGACGTTTTAAGCGTATTGACATACCCGTCCTAATTGGTTGTATAGTTTTGGATCATGACGGCGGGAATATCACGAACCAATCATATCGCAAGACCCACCATTAGAGCAAAGGCGAAAATCAAAATGGCAGAACTTTAGTTCGTATCCAGAATGTATAGGGTTTAATGAACTCAGATAGATTCTGACCTATCTGAATGACATGGTAATGCATTGAATAATAATTTGTAGGTATAACCACAGCTAAATTACACCATAACTATTATGCTACAATCACATGAATTCGAGAAATAATCTTGTAGCGCCCTCTATTAGAAAAAGGTGAAAATAATTTTACCGCCTAGCCATTTTTCACTATTTTGTCGGCCCAGACTTAGAAACGCCTACTTTCTCGCCTCTTTGGAGGCAGTAAAATTCAGTTTTAATGTCGTGTCGGCAGAAAAAAAAGGTTTTTTGACTGCGATCATAAAAATTTATGATTATTTGAAGGAAATCACAACCATCACAATGTTATGTATGGCCGTTTTTACGTAATTTTTTAAGTATTTTGTATTTTAATACTGTTCTGTGTTTTTTGTCCATTTTGATATGTTTTAATGAATCGGATACTTTTTTTATAAATCTAGGAAAAAAATGACAGAAAACACCTTTGAATAAACAAGAATTTGATTTTGTATAAATAAGTTTCAATTTTTCAATAATAGTACCATAAAAATCATTTACTATAATGAAATCAGATCTTAACGTATAAAAACGTTTAAATATCTCAATTCCATTCGAATAATTAGGAAATATCCAGAAAGTGAAGATGACGTCTTCACTTTCTGGATATTTCTTGAAAATTCGACCCACGCCCACGCCCAATTCATCACGTATATGTCGATTAAATCACGTACCTTTTACTTTTACATAATTTGACAAATCTACTAAAAAACCCTTATACATTTTTCCATTACGAATAGCTGGATTAATAATAATTCTATAATACATTCTCTGTCTAACAATTATCAATATTATTAACACGCAAAAGCTAATTGAAATGGCTTGTAGAACGAGAGAAGTCAGCGGAAAATTCCGTTGGCTCGTTTTGTGAGATAATCTGATGGGTTTCAAGATAAATCGTAAATGAAAGCTGATTTATACTAGTTTAATCGTTGATTACTCTGCTTATTTTTAACTGAAACGGAATATTTTTGGATTTGGAATGATAGGGATGCGTTGGGTCATCGACTAAACAAAATTTACTTATTTAAACAAATATACTATTCCTTTTTATAAGACTAGAGGAAGTTAATTCTTTATTTATTTTCCATTTTGTATACATATAGGATATTTAAAATGGAGCGGTAGGTTCATCATTGTCTCTTTTTGGAAGTGCATTCGATATTTTTTACCTTCAGAAAATAATGTTCAAAGAGAATTTGACTAAAATTGCATTCGATAATATCACCAGTCCGGCAACGCCGCACTGTTTCTTTGTTGGAATATTTCACCCAGTTAAAACGTGTACAGTTTGCAGAAAACGGACGATTCAACCCTTTCTAATCACAAATCAATAAGTGATCATAACCTTATAAAATAGTGTCAATAAGACAATCAACAATCCTAAACGAAGCCAGGACGTTGAGGTTGCCATATTGTGTTAACTTTTTTGTTAGGATTTAATTATTATAAGATAAACCTGCCCTTGGTTTGTTTTTAAAGATGCAAAATGTATAGCAAACTTTATGTTAATTACTTTTTAATTACATCAGCTATTTTATGACAGTCTGTATAATTAATAATTTATTTTTAATGAAACGAATCTGGTTTATTACAGCAGTCTATACTGCAAAATATTCCACTAATGTAAAGTCATTGTTGACCGGACTAGAACCATATCGGGCTACTTAAACACCTTTTAGCACGTTTCTTCCTATCTCTCTCTCCATCTTCGGTACACTGGAATCTCAATCAATTTGGCCAGCATTACCAGCAAACTGGCTCTTCAGCAGTAGCAAAACTGCGTGTTGAAATATGACTTCAACTGTAATTAATGTAGTACGGGCGCATTAAAATGCAAGGTACGTCATCGCGACTGAACGGAATGTGGTTCCATGTAGACGGAGGTGTGTCAACCAATCCCAGGCCGGCATTTAGCAGGCCTCCACAACGTCATACGGCCTTGTCTATAAACGTTGATTCCTATACATGACAACAGTTTGTTTAATCGTAGCGATCTTGATTGATTATTTACGTCAAATAATGGATGGCGTGATCCAGTCCATCAAGCGCCTTGACCTCACAATTAGTCCAATTTGAATTTTCAAGCGGCTAAATTGGTTGCAAGTGTGACGTCACAGACACACCTCCTTCACTTGACCGCTGCGAACGTGTTCAATGTAGGAATTTCACTCATTCTCGCTAGTTTATTTTTAGACTTCAATTGCACAATTTTACGAGATTCGTCAAGTTTTCTCAGGATTTTGTTGTGGACACTTCTGGATCTATTCGGTAATTATTTCCTGACATATTAGTTCCGTCAAAATGGTGATATTTCCAGCGCATCCTTGAATAAGTTCTTGGCGAATGGATGGAGTACTTCAATGCAAAATATTATTCGACAACTCGGTTCTAGATTAGGTACTATGTACTACCCATCATCTAATTTCTATTCCCAGTTGTCTAATAATGGCCGTTTCATGTTTAATTTTAATGGAAAGCTTTCATGATGGAAGGTGCTCAAGGTTATCCATAATCTTGATGCAATCTTGGAAATAATCTACTCTTTGAATTGGAAAAAAATCATAACAGGTACGCCTCCGAATTTTTATTTCTCAAAAATGAGAACTTTAAAAAAATCTGTCTACAGCACAATCCTGGTATCTTTTTGGAGAAGGAAAAAATAGACATATATATTTTCAAAAACTTATGGTTATATTGATTTTATAGAATAAAATATTGTGACTAAAAATGTTTGAGGATTTAATGCTTATTTTGTATTTATTTCAGGTGCAGTTACGATTATCCATAACAATTATCCTCACTTTTTCCCATTATAATGAAATAAAATACTACCAATATGAGTCCGCGGAATCTTCAATAGTTATGTTTTCTAGATAAAAATATGACAACCGTGAATTTTTAATATCTATGAAGTTTTAACGTTCTGACTTTTTCTTTGTACTTTCATTGTCCAGGTGAATACTGCAATAATTAGTTTTTAGTTTCAAGGAATTTTCTTTAGCCAAAATCAGTTATGAATGTTTTTCTATGACTATTCAATAATAGATGTATAGTATACATCCACTCTCTTTTGGTAATTGTAACTCGTTACTCATACCAGTGACTTTTTTTTCATTACTCAATTGTTTTTAACCAATGAAATGAGCTGATGTCATGACTCCACTGTTTTAGAGCCAATCAGAACATTCGACAAAATGTCAACCTTCAAATACATCATTTCGAAACAGCCCATTTGACCGTCCACACCTATAGTCATTGTCACATTGTGTTTACAACCTAACCTCACTTTAACTAAAGCAGTTGTCAAATAGTGCCGTCCAACGGCCGGGCTGGCGCCTCGTGTAAAGCGTTGGGTCAGTAAATGGGAACCGGTCCGGTGTTGGGTCCGAACCCCAGCAATGGCAATAGACCGTAAAAAGTCGCCTGCCTGGTATTTTAGCGGCGCCCACACGGCAGAGTGCAAAAGGTATAATTGTCCTCCCTATTCACGCCGGTAACCAGGCCGGGGAGAATCGGATTCTCGTAAGATGAATGACAAAGGTACACACTCGCCTGTCGGTAGGTTCCACCGCGCGAACACAGCGGTTCTCCTGTTCTCCAGTACAGACTGATAGGTCCGATGGAATCGCGATGACCGTGGTTCGGAATCCACGTTTAACTGTAGGGCCCATTGCAAGGAGTGTAAAAACCTCCTTCCCCCACGTCCAAATGAAATTGAATATTGCAAAGTTCACTTCAATTATTGAATAATCAAAGAAAAAGTATAGTATTTTACTCGCGGAAATTGGATATTACTCACTCAGATGATTACGCAAACTACATTCTCGTGAGTAATATCCACCATTTCCCGCTCGTTGAACACTCAGGATCTAGCCAAAAATTTCTGGGGGAAGAACACAAAATTTCCTTTTAAATCCCGTCCACTTTCAACTAATCCTCTGATATAGGCAAAATAGTTTGCCACTCCACTATCTATGTCCAAAGCACGTTTATTTATTTATCAAAACCCTATTGCACAATAATACGTAATTAATCAATTTTTTCTGCGATAAACTGGACATTGGTGGGTGATTGTGGGCTGTTCACATTAGAACTTAACGGCTTGATTCTTTTTTACACCGTTTTACATGCATTTTGCTCATTAGAATTGATTGTGATTAAAATTCATGAGATTATGAAACAAGTCTATTGTCTGTAGTGTGTTGTGAATTTTAATGTTGCAAATCGACAAATCTGAAGTTTCATGCCAAGAGCAGCGGAATATTCCATAATTCTAAATTTACATTGCTAAAAACATATAACGAAGCGATGATGGCACAGAAGTTAATGATAATTATATAGCACAATTGCATTTATTATTTACAGTTTATACCTATGTAAAGGGGATATTTTTTTCTTTATTGTCCTACACAAATTCACCAAATTTTTTAACTCTATGCGTTATATTTTTTCGTGACTGGACTACAAATTACGTACGTGACAAACCAATAGTCCAACGAATAAAAGACAATAGTCGAAATATCATAGGCGGAGACAGAAGTATTGTTAAAATAATTATTGTTTACTAACATATAAAAATCATAACCTTCACCCAAATAGTGTTCTTTCGTCACGAATCTCCAAAGACCTTTATTTTAAATAATTATCGATCATTTCAATTTTCAATAACTCTCCCATACATTGTTATCCTGATTATTACAATTCCAATGGAAAATACCTTGCGTAAGTTCGGAAACCGGCTTCTGCGTATATGATCGATATATAGCAATATAATATATATATGTACCCTGTATATTGGGCCGTATCCGTATCATTGCAAACCCAATAAGTTTAAGTGTTAACTATCAAGACAAAGTATCTTGATCAAGGATAACAAGAACAAATACAATATGTAATTAAATCGTTTTTTCTAGACTTGTTTGGCATGTCATTATCCAGATAAACCTGTCTGGTTTTAATCTTATCTTGTTACACGTGAATTTTGATTTTGAACGATGTGGGTCATATTTGGAACTTTGACTTCAACTTGAGTGCAAAATTTTGGGATCAGATATTATGATGTAATTGTTTTATTGGTTCAATGATCCTCTAAACTGATTGAAAATTTCCTTTAATTATGACATTTGAAAAATCATTACTTCACCTTACCATCAGTCATGTTTTGTAATTTCTCACAAAATCAAATTCCTATTTGCGATTTTGCATTTTTTTTTTGATGAAATGAATAAAAACAATATTTATAATTGAAAAATAAGATCCCGTTTCCAAATAATTAAATGTAAATAAACGGAACAGTTCATTATTATAGTATAAATACCCTTCTATTTCAATTTTAAATTTGTATGAGACTTATCTCATTTATCGTATGACTTCGATTTCCCAAATATATAACATATAGCTATTGAAGTGCTAAAAGTATTCAAACAACCAAAGAATTAGCGTGGATATAATTCAACTGGAATAAAATTATTACCAAGCAGTCAATTTCTCAAAATACGATGAAATCTCAATAATCGTGGTGACAAGTTTCGCTAAAAATTTGAATCAGCAGATCTTGTCAAAATTGAGTCGAACACACAACGTTTACATCTGAGCCATCTTCACGAAATTTAAAATAAAATTAATTTCTTGATCTGCAAGAATCTTAGCACATTAAGATATTTTTTTGGTTAAATTGATTTTATAAGGAAATTGAAATATGTTGTGCGTGGTTGTAAGGGCCAATTAAATTATCGCAATGCAACTATAACAAAACAATTTACGATTAATAAAACTTACCCACGAGTCTTTTTTTGTTGTACAGTAGGCCTATAAATATGGCTACTTCCCAATAAATTGGTTCTGGATGAAACATCTCCTAGATCCATTTTTTAGTAACAACACGTAGCGAAATAATCAACGTACGAGCGACAACGACCACGATTAGAATTGCACTAGCACTACCAAAACAGCGGGTATCACGCTTTTATATTTATTTCGACAGGTAGCATTTCCAAGATAGCGACGCGCATGTATTACTGACATCGATGATTTTCGCGAATAATTCGTGTTAATTGAATTTTGAGTTAAGATTGTTACCTTGAAATGATGGGTTTATTCAACGTAGTTGAGAAAAAAAATTATGTACGTCTATGGGCCATGACTTGGACAATTGCCACAAATTGACTTGATTATTTGATTAATAAGACGATGATCTTGTGTGTTATTGTTGTGATGCAAATTTGTTAGTCTCGCACTTTTCAATAGACTGATTCATTAAATAAATAGACATAATTTGGGGGCTTAGTGAGGTTTTTACAGGCCAAAATGTCGCGTTGGGGGATTTGTGACATTCCTCAAATATGATATGCATGGTAATACAAAATAAATATCGAAAATAATTGAAACGACGATCTCGTGATGATTTTTTTTGGCAAAATATTTTTTTTGAAGAGTTGAAGAGAGTTTTATACAGTTCATAATATTATCATATGTGCAGGAAGTGATTGCTCGTCCAAAAATTTGAAACAGATTTCCTATCAACACACTCTAAAATGCATCATACAGAGGGTGTTGAAATTGAAATAAGAATCGGTTTTTGCGAATATCTTCGGAAACGTTTATCGTATCTACAGAAAACAGCTTTTGTGAGCATTTTTCACACTTAAGGGGATTTATCCGCTCGAAAAAGCACTGCTAGCAAAATGGGTATTCATCACGTCAGGGTTCAATCTAGTTGATACACCATCGATTTTTTTGATTAAACGGATTATACGTCTCTCACAAGAATACAAGAAGGCGGGATATGTAGATTTTTCGTATTTTTTGACCATTGAGATACCGTTTTTGTTACCGTTTTAAAATAGATATTGGGTTGCCTAGTTTGATATCTAACCTATCTAATAAAACTTGAATTATTGTTCCAAAAGGTGAAGTAATAAAAAATGGCGCATTCCAGAAAAAATGCTTGCATTGAGTAAAATTTCAGACCGGATGAATCCCCTTAATATTAATAAGTTATGTTTTGTGCGGAATATATTTTTTTTAAAGTCATAATTGGTGAAGGTTTTCAAGGGGTAGTGGGTGTTTTTCTCCCCAACTTCTACGCTACTGAAAAAAGTACTGTTTGAAACGCTCATTTGAACCGCCAATGTTTTCTACACAAAAAAAGGTACTCTTAGTCATAAGTTCCAAAGTCTAAAGTCGACCGTTTTCGAGAAAAATCAATTTTTATGTTGAAAAACATGGTGAATTTTTTGAAATATAAAAAAATTTAGTATAACAAAACCAAACGGCAACTTCATAATTGCAAAATAGAAAAAAACAAATCAAAAACAGTTGATTCAAATATTGGAAATGTCCGCCGTTAGCTTCAACAAATTTTAACACCCTGTATCTCGAAAATGGTGCATTAGTTACTAACATATAAGACCACAACAAACAAGATAAGCTCACGCGCATCTTTTCCGGTGACCGCCCATTAAAAATGCATAGGGTGTTCGGTGCCCATATCTAGGTTATGTTTTCAACAGCTATTTTCCAATATCTTTCTTATGCATGGTGACCCAAATGGTCACCATGCGCAAATCGCTTTCAATTTCGTCTAGTTAGTGAGCTTATAAAAACCTTGTCTCCATATTTTTTATTTTTGGGCGAGCTAAAACATCCTGAGGTCCTGCGCATATATTAGGTTTGTTCCAACCCGACCGATAACCGTACTTGGAACGATCCTTGTTGTGCGCACTAACCGCACTTTCAACCGCGAATGAATAATTCCTTGCACCGTCCCGTTAGGCGTTCCAACCTAACATGGAACCGTTCAGGAATCGGTTTTATCAATTTTATCAAAACACCCTGTATGTGTTGGATGATTTTCATAGGAAAACTAATGCTAAACGGATTGGTTAAAAAGTTAAAACCGCTATTAGTTTTTGAGTTTTTTTGAAATATGTATTGTCAATTTTCACATTTTCGAGTTTGACATGATTTATCCTGTTGATTTTGATAGAAAATATTTTTTGATGATTGCCAGAAACCTCAATTTGGTTTTTGAGTTTGCTTTTTTTTTTAACTAATTGACCATTTTCACTTTCCAAAAATTTGCCCCATATCTGAGCATATTTTCTTGAAATTGCTTAAAACAAAGCAAAGTATGGCAACACTTTGTTAGGGTATTGGCTGATAATTATTTATTCCTTGAAAACACTGTCATACTTTGTTTACATTTTGTTTATTAGATTTTTCCTTAATATACTTATTTTTAATTGTTGACATTTTCATTTTCAGAACTTATATTTTCAATGAAAAATTATAAAGAAACAAGTTTGTGATTAGGCAATTATCAAAATAAATTTTAGTGGATTAAAAATTAAAATCCGTCTGCGAATCTATGTTCATTTTGAAAAATCTTATTTTTTCTCAAAAAAATCGGTCAAAATCAACATCGTTTTATTTTCAAAATTAAAAGAAGTTATGTTTTATTTTCATAGAAAACTTGGTGATAAATCAATCGGTGAAAACCTCAATCTTTTTTGGGTTCCTTGAATTTGTTCAAGAAACTGATGACCATTTTCTCTTTTTGGCGCAATTTTATCAAAACATCCTAATGATTTCCATGGAAAATTTCCTACCAGTCAATTCTAACCAATCATAGGCTTGCATTTTAACATGTTGCTATGGCAACGACCTAATTTCATCGGAAATCACCCTACTCATAATCACGTGACTGAAAGATTAATAAGTGGAAATCTCCCTGGCTTTGCATCTGAATGTAGCTCCCATATGATTACAGTGTTGCCGTCCCCACTCTCCCTAACAATCCCACACTGTGGTTGTTCCATGGGAGCTACATCCAGCCGCTACTATTAAATCTTCTCGAATAGTTTTGGCATGAAATTTTCTTGCCGAATCTCCCGCGAGGTCGAATTAAAAATCCGGAAATTTGCAACTCGACAAAATTTCCGGAAATAATTCGAGCTCTAGGGAGATTATAAGTGAAAACCTACTGCTGAATCGATTGGTGAAAATCGCAATCTGCTACCTCATTTAGTTTTCAAGTTATGAAACCGAACATTGTCACGTTTCTCAAATTTTTCTTGGTAATTTCAATAGAAAATTAAGTGCTGAATTCATTGGTTACCTCATTTGGTTATATTTCTTTCCAGGGATTTGATAATTTTCCTTTTCCTGAAACTATTTTTTTTTTTTAATACAAAAATAGCAAAAACAGTGACACAACAGTTTTTGCTATTTTTGTACTAGCTTTCATCTCATCATTTCGAAATTGTTACATAGACCAAACACATATCAGTGAATGAAAGATAATTGCGACAAAAAACCCAAGTGGTTTTATTTTTGTCACGGAACAATTTGTTTTGATTTAGCATAAACCGGACTTGACTATTAATTACATAGCCTGACAAATCGATAAACCAAGTTTATTAATAATTGTTTACCGTTGAATATTCAGATGAATACACAAACTGATTAATTGAACTGTTGCAGTAAAAAACCGCACAGGAAGATCTGTTCAAATTAGTTTCAATTCAACCACAAATTAACTCAATTATTTATGCATTGTCGATTATATTGGCAACAAAGTATAAATAGTGAATTCAAGGTAATGTCGATGGCCCGAAATGGTATCAACTAGTTTATTATGAAATTTATGTACGGTTTTATAGGAAATAAATAGATGCGCCAATATTCTGTAAACCGATTTCTCATTATTCTCGTAACCTTAGCTTTTTGCAGTTTTAGCACCTTTTACATGCAAATTTTTAATGTTTATTTTGGCGTAGATATGTGCACTTCAACCTCCAATAAGATCAGACGTAGCAGGTTGCAAAATGTGCGGTAGTTTTCCGTTGTTATAATAGATTTGACATTTGCAAATAAGATGGAATACAAAGCTGTTAACGTATGTTTAAAAGAACATAAATGCTAATTGATGGCATTTGAGGTGTTTTATTTATTTGCCATAAGATAAGCGTGTTGGGAAAAGTCAGTGACGTGCAAAATTACGAAATGACGTCAAAAAAAAATTGAAACTTCGTCTATCTGTCGAATGGATCCGAATCAAAGATACTTCCTGCTGATAATATTAGGAAAATTTTCCTTCAGCCATGTACGGAAGGAATAGAGGAAAAAATAAATAAACTATAAGCGATGGTGGATGACAGATTTTGTGAAAAATAGAACTACTTTTTTATTTTTTTTTAGTGGAGACTTATTTATGGAGGGAAAATCATAGTAGTGTAATATGAATTTCTTTTGATGATTAACACTAGAACGGACTATAAACCTCTACTTGTTGTAAGAAGAAAGTTGAATTTAATTTCTTGTTATCAAGTTCCGTTGGAGGGTTTGGTTTGATCAAATAATGAATGATAATCATATTTTATGAAGATAATTTGCCAAAAACGTTATTTTTACCACATTTCCAGACCCTGGAAGGACGTGAAAACTTTTCAACATATTTTATTCGTGGACCACGAATTATCCAAAAATTTTGTCACTGTTTTTACATTTATTTTATCTTATCCAGAATGATAAAGAGATGAATAGCTTAAATTTATCTGGAGAGTTTGGTTTGAAGATTTGATGAACTAATAAAAGATAATCACATTTTATGAAAAAAAAATCAGATTATCAGTTATCAGGCTTCATTGATCACCTTAAACACGGTTTATATAATATACAGTTGGTTCACTTCCTGTCGACATCTTTGAAAATGGTGTCTCTAAAGCGATTTGCTGAAATTTCCAAAATCATAAATAAGATCCGGCCAAAAACCGGCCCAGAACAAGTTTCACGAGGGGGACAAGTTGGAGAAAAGCGATCGATTTCCAAGCGGTGTACGAAACACCAACGACGAATCTCAGCCGGAATTTCCAAGCGGCGACACCTGGTTTGATGTTATTGGGACCAGAGCGGGACTGGGAATGCGGCAAGCCTGATCCACTTTTGACGATGAGTGAACTTTCTTGTCTTTGGTTAATATTCGGTGCCTGAAATGACCCCAGAACTTTGAAAAAATGTGGAAAGTTCATTTGGAGCCTTTGGTTTGATCAAACAATATACAGGGTTATTCACGTTATTCGACACGAAACATTATGGGTAAAGTATCTGATTTCAAAGTATGTTTTTTTTTCTGAATGGATAGGGACCCTTCAGGGCTACATTTTAAAAATATTTTCATATAATACAGGATGTCCCTAAAACACGAAACGTATCAAAGTTGTATTTTTTTAAATGGAATACCGTGTATATTATTTCATTTTTGATTTGTATGATCAAAATTAGGGTAAGTTTGATCAAGGTTTAATACACCTAAACCTTATGGTTTTTGAAATATCTTCAATTTTGCGAAAATGTAGTATTCATTTTAATGCTTAATTTCTCAGCTGTTGTTTTCTTTTTTTTAACCAAATTAATAATCAAGTCTACCAATTGATCAAGTTTAATGTCACACTTATCAAACTTTTAATAACTTATACAGGGTGTCTAAAAATTGTGGTTAAATAATCAATATCTTTAAACGGTAATAGCTTGTTTAATTTAAATGGGATACCCTGTATTTTATGTCAACAACAGATGTAGAATTTTTTTATCTATCAATTATTATTATACGTTTCTATAGCTAACTTCTCACGTTTTCAAGTAAAGCGAAGAAAAAGAAAAAAAATAGGCTTCTCATTAACACCAATAGATGGAGATGCCGTCTCCAAACCCTCGTTAGGAACATTATTTCACCTATGGTATTTTGACAACTTCTATTATTATTTCCTTGAAGTTGTCAGTTATTAATTAATATTTTCAATTACTAATCGATATTTTGCGCAATTTGGTTCGAATAAATCCACAACTTTAAAAATATGTGGAAAGTTTATTTGGAGCTTTTGGTTTGATCAAACAACATATTATATCTAACTTTTATGAAAAAAAAACGGTAAAACTCACATATTTGCCTCATTTCCAGACTTTGGAACAACCAATTGTAACTTGAAAATATCTTGGTTGATAGATTATCAGTAATCAAATCTCATTCAGGACCTAAAATTACCCTTAAACATCAATTTTGACACTTATTCTTCATTTTTGTTGCAGTTCCACTAAATCCAGAACTTTGAAAAGATGTGGAAAGTTTATTTGGAGCCTTTGGTTTGATCAAACAACATATTATATCCAACTTTTATGAATAAAATCTGTGAATCTCGTGATGTTTGCCTCATTTCCAGACTTTGGAAAATCTGATTGAGTCGTAAAAATATATTGATTGATATCAGTAAAAAAACGCCTTGTTTCGATTTTGTTTAAGTTTTCAGAATATACATATATCCGAGGTTATCAAGCATCTTTTTGAGAAATTCAGCAAAATAGGTAACTTTAGTTAGTTAGTCTTCATTTTATTTCTCTTTCTATTCCATAAAATTGTTTGTTTGTTCCAGAAAGGTAATGGATCAAGTCCATTTAATGCATGCATGATCAGCATCTGCTCTGGCTACAACATTTCAATACATTATGATACAGAAACACTTGATGCAGCTTCTGTTGGAACATCAGATTGTTAACGTTGACTCTTTTGTGATGTTTCGTCAAATGCGAATAAATCCACACAGCCAGTAAGTTTCGCAATCATAGCCTCGTCTTTACTTCGCTGAGCAGCAGCCATTGTTTTTTGTACGTCGTTTTCTCACTACCTGCAAGGTGAATTCAATACAATTTTTTTTATTGACAGGCCTCACATGGATTTCTTCAAGTGCAAAGTGCAATAGACTAGATAATAATATTTTATGAAACGGTAAAAATTGCATTTTCATGGGTTCTACAATCCGTTTTTTATTAATCGTCGCGCTAATAGTTCAATCTCATTTCTTGGCATTTTTACATCTCAAAATTGAAAATACAGAGTGACCCATTTGAAAGCGGGCCACCCTCATAACTTTTTAATTTATTGATCGATCTTGATGAGCATTTAGAGGCTGAAAAATCCAGAAAACATATCAGCGACTTTTTTAGAGAAAATCTGACTACGCCACTGGATTTTTCATCCCCTGGAATGGGTCTGTACCAAATTTCATGAAAAAATATTCAATTCGAAAATATTATTTCTGTGTGTAATTTTTTTCAGTCTCGTTTGTCTGTTTTCATAGTATTTTGACATGAGAATATCTTTTAAAAGTTTATATTTAATAATTTTTTTCTGATAGACTTGCTATCGCAAGAGTTTCGGGGTAAAATACTTTTTGTTGCATTATAAAATTAATCTTCAATTTTTAATATTTTTTCATGAAATTGGTACAGATCCATTTCAGGGGATGAAAAATCCAGTGGCGTGGTCAGATTTTCTCTAAAAAAATCGCTTATATGTTTTCTGGATTTTTAAGTCTCTAAATATGCTCTAGCAGGCCTTGGTTTTTGGAAAAAACTGGGCGACGTATGTCCTCAAGATACACCTTTTCCCTCTTTACATTTCAAAAAAAAGAATCGTCATTAACGATCATAAAATAAAAAGTTATGAGGGTGGCCCGCTTTCAAATGGGTCACTCTGTATGTACAGGGTTATTGATTATAAATGCCCCCCCATATAACTTTTTAATTTGACGTTTTAGAAAAAAGTATTCTAAATGAAAGTTTCATGGTTGAAAATGAAATTTAAAAAAAAAACTTCCTGCCTGGGCGAGTTCTAACTTTCTTATTTCAAATTGATACCCTATTTTTTTATTTGATGTTTGGATTCTCCTTCAAATTTTAACCATTTTTTATGTAGCATATCCTATACCTAAGTTTGATGTATATAAAAAGATACTTAATATTTTATAGATTGAATAATACTAATTCATTGTTATAAAAAAGTAAAATATATCTATGGTTTCAAAGTATTGACGTAATTGTGTGTGTGGGATATACCAAAACTTCTCTGATTTTAAATCGATACCCAAAAAATGAACAAAAAATAAAATAACGTCTTATACAGTGTGTCTGCTTAAGTTGGCCACATATGGGAAACTTTTTTATTATTAATTTTAGGAAAAAAAGTTATTCTTTATAAAAAGTTCTGCATGTTCCAAAACCTAAAATGCAATCATCAGATATTCCATTTTTTCATTTGAATTAATGCATTGATTTAAATGTCCAATAATTAAAATAAGAGATTACTGTTTAATATTAATTTATTTATAAAATTTAATAAATTTAAAAAAGAAAAAAACAATCATTTTAATGGTAGTGTTTATTTTTCTTTATAACAATTTTCGATATTGTCAAATTTTACTCTTGAGTGAAATTCATATTTTTTGACAAACCTCGTATACGACTGAAAAAATGTAATATCTGATGGTTGCATTTTAGGTTTTGGAACATGCTGAACTTTTTATAAAGAATAACTTTTTTTCCTAAAATTAATAATAAAAAAGTTTCCCATATGTGGCCAACTTAAGCAGACACACTGTATAAAAAAAAATCTTTTGAATCAAATGCAGAATTATTTATACTTTGATACTTTTACACTTCAAAAGTACTTAATGACGTGACATTTTCGTCAATACGAGCGTCAATAATTCGAAATCATAGATATATTTGACATTTTCACAACAATAAATTATTATTATTCAATTAATCAATATCAAATATCTTTTTATACATTAAACTTAGGTTTAGGATATGCTACATAGAAAATGTTTAGAGTTGAAAGGAGAATCCAAATATCAAATGAAAAAATAGGGTATCAATTTGAAATAAGAAAGTTAGACCTCGCCCAGACACCCTGTATATGTGAAAACAGGTTTTTTAAAAATTTCATTTTCAACCATGAAACTTTTATTTGGAACACCTTTTTCTAAACCGTCAAATTAAAAAGTTAGAGGGGGGGGCATTTATAATCAATAACCCTGTACCATTGTTTTGGAAAAACGCAGCAAAGCTCTAAGGACTTCTAGCTCATTAAGGAATAACTTTTTCCTTATCGAATTATTTTTAATATTTTTATAAAAAACTAAGAGCTTTTTTGTTACTCACTTGTCTAAACAACTTTTGTTTTCCCATCTGTCTGCTTTTTCAGAGAAGAGAAATCAGAGCCACCATGACTTCTTTTCTTGAGGAAAGTGATCTAGAGCTAGCCTCGGATATCTTGACGTAAATTTTATGTTCGGGATACTTTTGTAGGATTTTCTGCAGACAACGTGGTATTTAACTTTCATCCTTTATTCCAAAATCTCCTTTTTTACTTCCAATATTTTTTTCCGGGGTAGAAACATTTCTTTCTTTTGCTTCTAAATATTGTTCACCGAAAATATTTTTTTTCTACACACTGAAAATAAAGTTGTTCGTAATATCAATAAACCCCGTTAATCGAAGTCTGTTTATTGGCACAACTAACAATTTTATTATGCTGATAAAAAGGTTCATTGAGTGGATCATCAGAGATTATTGTTTAATGAAAAGGGTTATTAGTTCAACGAATTCATCATTGTTCTCCTTGCTTAGCTACTGTCTTTCTTCATTGACTCAACGAATCCTGTTTATTGGGTCAATAAACACAGTAGGTACATCCAGTTATTTTTCGTAAATTAATAAACAATATTCATTAGACGAACGAATACTGGGCATTAATTGAGAAATGTACTCGTTATATCAATGATTCAGTTCGACAAATAAATGAACATGTACATTGGTTCAACGAAATATGTTGATTAATATCACGAACAATTGTTAATCATCTCTTTGAATCAATAAACGCGTTCATTGACTCAACGAAGGTTCATAAACTGATGTAACATATTCGTTGAGCCAATGAATGTTTTTATTACCCTTCGTTGGATTTAAGGATAAAAAATAAAGAATCAATGAAAACGAACGATTCGTATATGATTCGATAATGATGTTTCATAGAATCAATAAATATGTTCGTTAACTTAATCAAGAAAGTTTATTGAGTATTCGTTGGCTCAATAAACTCGTTCATCGGACGAAAACGATTAATCCGTTCGTTGAGCCAATGTATTTCAGATTATTATCACGAACCTTTTTGGTTCAGTGCATCCATTTTCAAAATATGGTATGGATCGAGAAAATATTGAGATCGTGAAATAATTTGTTTGTGCAGAAAACTACATCTGATCTTGTTTTGTCTAGAAATCGATACTTGATGTCGGATTTTGCATAGCCAACGCAATATGAAACTCAAACTTTGGGAACGGATATCTCTAAAACTTTAAAACCAAATTGAATGAGGGGGTCGAGATGACTTCACGGGCAGTGGATTTTTAGAAAAAGAAAAATTTCACCCTCAAATATACGTCTAAATGAGCACATTAAAAAAAAAATTGCGGTAAACACACAATTTGAGCCAAAAAATAAAATTTTATTCCCAAGAAAAGCAAGATTTTTAGCGACTCTAAACACCAAAACTCGTTGGTTGCAGACAATGTTAAGAAATTCAATCGCAACGTTGCCGGATATTTATCTGCCATATAGAAAGTGATGTCGCAATTTATTTTGCCAAACGCAAACGAGTCCAAACTAACCAAAACTAACCCAACCTAAAGAGATGATATCGCTAAGGCGAGAAAGTCGCAGATAATTGAATATCATCTTCTCTGGTTTGAATCGATAATCCGAACAACCACTGGCAACGCTGTATCACCTTGACGAGGTTGTCTAACAAACTGTCAAAACAGTCCATCTTTTCCCCATAATAGATTCTCTGATATTCACGAGAGCTGGCAAAGAACATGCTCAGCACTTTCGTCGTCCTCGTGGCACCCTCTACAAGTCGGATCCGTGACCACACCCAAGGTGTTGAGGTGCTTAATCCGCTTACAATGTCCCGTAAGTATTCTTGTCAGTTTTCCAAGGATGCTCCGCGAGAGCCCAAGGAGGTACTGGGAGAGAGCGCTTCTTCTATTCTTTGGAACTTTGGACTACACAGTGTAGAGCAGTTTCTGTTGATGTTCTAGGTTGATGAATTTCCCACAGAGGCAGGTAAACGTCCCCAATTTGTCCGTCACAGAGCCTTTCCAGAGTCTTCATCACAAATGAAGTTGAACTGAGGTCTGTAGGATTTTGAGTGAGTGTAGTCGTCCTTATGAGGATAAACGCGACTCTTGCCTGTCTCCATCTTAACGGAATATAGCTAAAAGCTGGACATGCCTTGAACAAAAGTTCTAGGTGTCCGATAATAACCTCCAGACTCCATTGAAGCATCGCCGGGAACACGCCATCGGTTAGTGCGGACTTAAATGGTTTGAAGGTCTTCATCGCCCAGGCTATTTTTTTTTGTTACCACTGTGTCGATAATCTTCCCGTCTACTCCGATGGAGTACGGTTGGCCATGCGTGGCCGTCAGTGGTGTTGACGATATATGTTCCATTACTACTCAGATAGCTTGGCTGCATGGAGGGGTCTCTCGAGAGAACCTTCTTGAGCCTCGAGGCTGCTGATGGCGACTCCTGCAGCAAGGTCTCTGATACGACCTCGCTGCAGAAATTCCTCCATGCCGTTCTTTTCTTTTTTCTAAGTTTCTTCTTAAAGATCTTCCTAGTATTCAAACCCATGTTCTTTGGACAAGAACTGCAGGTGGTAAGAGAAGTCAAATACCTAGGCATCATCCTGGATGACAAACTCACATGGAATTCACACCTACAGAAAATAGTGAATCGAGGTGAAGCCACAATAATGGCAACAAAAAAAGCGATAGGAAAGAATTGGGGCATGAATCCGCGCATGGTTCACTGGCTCTACTGTACCGTGGTAAGACCCACTCTTGCTTACAGCTCTGTTGTCTGGTGGCCAAAAATCGAGCAGCGACAAGCAGCCACGGAACTGGGAGTATCTAATGATGTCACTCTTGGATGGATACCAGGACACACAGGGATAGCTGGGAACGAGCGGGCGAATCTACTAGCACGCAAAGCTGCAAACACACCACTTCTGGGTCCAGAACCTGCTATTGGTATTACAAAATCCTCTGTGAGAGGTTGGCTGAAGTGTTGGTCCAAAAAACAACAGAAAGCTAGATGGTGCCAATCACCAGGTCTGAAACACAGTAAATTAATGATGGCAGACGAGATCGAATCATCATTTTCTGGAAGCCTACTGCAACTCAGCAGGAATCAGCTTAGGAAAGTAACAGGTATATCAACTGGACACTGCACTCTAAGGTAACACATGCATATCATGGGTCTTTTCAACGAGGAACCCATATGTAGGCTGTGCAACGAGGAGGAGGAAACAGCCTCCCACATTGTATTCGAATGTGAAGCGCTGGCGTACTGGAGAAGAGATAATGGGGAATTCACAACCACTCCTCAAAGGACGGACAGGGAAACAGTAGAACGAGTTATGAACCTCATTCGGGCAATGGAGCTCTTCGACTGAGAGACAGGCACAGAGAAGATACAATAAGCCCAACTAGAGGCTGCGGTGTCGGGGCCAACAGCCCGAAACTCGTAGCGCCTGTACTTCAGTAATCAGTTATCAGTATTCAGTCTATTTTCAAAGAAGATTCAACTGTTTATGTTTTTGATTTTATGAGGATCTTAATTTTTCAGATTCTAGTTAGGTATCTCTATATTCGAAGAAATAATTGAAAACGAATGACACATTTTCATGGCCACTTTTTCTGCTCTTCAAGATAGTATGGTCGAAATTGATATCCGACGTTTCGAATTCTCGCGACCATCATCAACGGTTGATCTGAAGTCTCATAGCATGATTGTTGAGTTGGATACAAAAAAGAGTATAGACGTCTTAAAAAATAATTAGAATAGACAGGATTTTTTTTAAAAAATCTCCGTACAAGAATAAAAACCTTATGAATTTTTATGTACAATAACGAACTAAAACCTGCTGCACGTGAATATCAAAAACATGTTTTTCAAAACAGTATCAATAAAACCACAAATGCTTTTCGTGATATGTATTTATTTATTCCAGTCATTGCCACGCAATATTCTAGACTACCGTAAATGAATTTAGAAAAAATTCATCGATGTTTTGTTGCGAAATTTTTCCGCTTGCCGCTGGTGCCAGATGAGTTTCGTCGAATGCATTCCAATCTCATTCTGACTTCCGACAAAAATTTAGTCGGGAAATATTTTAAGATATACCAAGCAGAAAACTTTCCGTTGTATTTAATTGTATCTAATATCAAGGTTTGGATAGTATTCAAAAGAGTTGGATGGCAAGGGAATAGTTCAACATGTGTTTTTTTTTTATAATGTTACAGCTCAGCGCAATTTTTATAAAATATACATCAGCATTCTAGCTGTTAATTGTTCATAACAGATATCACATTAGAAGGAATATTTTTCGCATCGAATTCATGCACAATACTCTTATCACCTGAAAGTCGCACTTTACGTAAATTAACGTTGCGGAGCTGTCAATATTTGTTTAAAAAAAATCATTGAATATTTTTTACTTTCCGTGTTAATAAACTACCATAATGGCATCGTTCATAAATCGAATGTTATGTTTCTGCAGGGCAATCTGATAGAGTGTAATTAAAGATAGAGTATACAAATCGTAATCGCTTATCGAACAGTGGGACAAAATTGTGGTTTCCGTAATTTTCTTCCGTGTTTACTTTAGCTGCATGCATGAGATAAACTCAATTTTAGGTTTCTGGTATGGAGATAAAATCGAAAAATATCTGGGGATTTAGGAACTGAAAATGTCTCGATAATTTGCTTGAACTGTTCACTCGATAAGTGCTGCTTCTCTATCTTATACCGAGCATTAAGAAATGAAGGTCAAAATTTATGAAAAAATATTGTTTTTTTAAATCGTCATATTAATATGATTAAAGCTTAAATATTGAGGAACTATCCATAAGTACTCTGTTAAGTACGAGTAAAACATAATTTTGTTATTACTTATTATTAGTAAATATTCCATAATACATTACTTTTCCAATATCTTAGTCTTCTTTTTCAACAGCCCCCGTATAAGCTTAAGTGACAAGAATAGACACATGTGTACTGGTACTGAAAGGAATACATCATACACTATACATCAATAATTTGGCTTTAGTTAGCCCAATATTACTTTTTAAAAAATTTATTTTTGAACTTAATTTTTTGAAGGCTTGTGATAAGCTACAATAACAAAAGTTATTGAATGTTCACATCATCTCATACCTACAAAAATAACAAAAAGTTGTTGAAAAATCTTTGCTGGAATTTATACAGCGTGGTTAGAAAAAATGATTTTTTTGCCAATTTGAACTTACTCTTTGAACATCCTGTATAACATTTTATTTCAAAAATATCGTTAAAGGGGTTTTTGAGTATGCCAAATCCAGAAACGCTATCCGTTTTCAATTTAAAAAAATGCCTAAAAACTTTTCGCGTATTTGGGGCCCTTTTATCAATAATAGTGGGCCATGGAAATGACATATGTCAATTTTTTTGCATGAAAAGATAGAGCTTTTTGAGTACTATAAGCTAAAAAAAAAGTTTTTTCAAATCGCTCTATTTTTAGTTATATTGCGAATTGTCGCCAATCAAAATGAAACACACTGTATAGGTATGGTTGTAGGGAGAATTAGTTTTGACAGTTAGTAATTTTTTGAAAATTTGGTTGTTGCTCTGATAGTGGCCAATGATAGACATTTTCGTATTTATAACATGCAAGCAAACTTATTTTACCGATTTTCACAAAAAATTTAACCCCTATAAATCTAACCAAAAGTGGTATAGCTTTTTTATGTCCAAAGGTTGGGAGAATAAAAATATTCACTTAAAAGTCGAAATTCAACTTCAACACCCTGTAACTTCGTTAATAATTGATTTTCAAAAAAATGTAATAGGTAATGGTAGCATTTATTTTCGGTCTAGAATTCTCTCCTGATTTATAGTATTGAACCAGAACAGGCATAAAATAATAGTTATTTTCCTTACAAGTTCGCAAAGTGATGCTTTACCGCACGCAAAAGCAGTTAGACGAACGACGCGAAGCGGAGTTCGGATATGGTTTAAGGGCGGGAAAGACACTTTGCGAACGTTTTAGGAACAATATTTTTTCTACGAGCGTTCACAGATTAGACACGAAAAACTTTAGATAATATATTATTTGAACGCACTTAAAAACATGGAACTTGAGAATAATGATTATTTATGCTTAACAATATATTTATATTGAAAGAACAGTTTGTGGCGGCAGCTGGAAATTGGATAATATGGGTATAATCAAAATCATAATTGATTTATTTTATATTTGAAATGCAAGGGCATGTCCGATGACTGTTCATAAAATTTCCTCTTTTGTCGCCTTATTCCCTGCTATTGGCAACACTGTTTTGATTTGACATGACACTCTAGACAGCTGCGTCATCAAGATCAGTCAGTCTTCGTTTAATCGTTTATACTTTTATAAATTTGATTGTCCGTTTGTTTGTATACATGATCAGGTTTTTTTGATGCCAGTATTCAGCTCAAATCATTCGAAGATTTCCGATAAACACAGTAGTTTGCACCGAAATCAAGCAAGAACAACTCACAAATGCCGATTGAAAGTCGTCATTATCAATGTTTGTTTACGTTACTGGCGAATGCGTTTTTAACGCAAAAAAAGAATTGTGTGTTCCATTTTGATTTTGACTGAAAAGGGAAAAGTAACAAGAACATTATTTTGTGCATTACAAAGTGCATTATCTACAGTTTGGTTGGTATGGAAACGAAGTTTAAAACAACAAATTGGTAGGTAGTTATTTGAGTTGACATTTGAGTGCGGGAAAAATTTTTCCCGCACTAGTGCGGGGAAAGGTTACTTTGCACACGCAAATGAGTGTGCGAAGTGGCTACTTTGCGCACGCTCGTAGAAAAAATGTTCATCAATATCGTGAATGATTCAGGGCATTCAGGCGTATACTCAGTTTCAGAACTATCTGGTCTACGGTCTGCTTATCCTTCTCTCATAAAATCTGACCAATTTTAGCTCAGGGCTATTTATGCGCTTGTAAGGGAAGAAGGGACGCTTTTTCTCCATACAAACTTATTCCGCTCATCACACGGAACTTCCTAAGGGATAGGCATATTTGATTTACATATGGTACAATAATTCTTCACACAAATGCAGAAAATGATGAAGAATCCACAAACAATAATAAACTTTTCAAGTACCCAAAAATTCTCCGAATTGCCTCCTTCAATGCGAAAACCATCCACATTTCCACATTCACAATATCACAATCATTGAATTCCTGAAACAACACCGTATTAATTTTGCAAAAGTGCAAAAAACAAGGCATCAGAAAAAAATGTTCACTCCAGAACTATATATGATCACCATGCAGGACTAATGAGACCTTGATTGCAGTGAGAAATTCCATCAATCACCATCAACTCCCAATTCCAGTCCAAGCGATAGAAGGGACTTTGATAGCAGTCCCAGAGCCTCTCCATGCAAACAACAACTGAAAACACATGTTGCGGAATGTGGACCACAGCCAAACTAATTCAATAAAAGAACTATCACCTTCCAGTGACAATGGATGTTGTCTGGAAACCCACAGCTTCTCCAGATAAATAGTTCAAATAAGGATTGCGAGAAGTTCACCAACATTGTGAACGCAGCTGGAGAAGCTCCAACAAGAAACCTACCTACTTCCAAGAACAAAATTCTGTGGGAACCTCTGAGAGCTAAAAGTGTGAGAAACAGGATCCGAAGAGCTACTTTACTGGCGACCCATTCATAAAAAGAAAGCTATACAGAGCAAATGAAAAAGTCAAAAAACGCCTTCTTTTCAATCAACGACCCTACACACACCGACAAATCATCATCCATATACAGACGGAGCATATTCATCCAGACGACACATCATGGCAGGAGTTCCCTCTTCATATTCACTGCTGACATTCCCCATCAGTACAAAATGATAAAATGCTGCTATAGGAACATACAGGTCCAGTAACAAAGACATTCACAAGTTGGAAATCTGTGAGAAATATTGGAAAATCCTGATCAGACCAGAAAAAACGAGTGCAGTGCTATTCTCCAAAAATCACAAAGAGTTCATTCAAACCAACTTGACCTGGAACAACCACCAAATCGAATGGAAAAATGAAAAATCTATAGGAGTCGTTAGTCGTATTTAACCAAAAACTTACATTTGGAAAATGCATCAACAGCTCTCTAGGATCAAACATCTTACGTAGAACTGACAAAACTACACTGTAGAGATTTAAAATTTTCCAAAGACATTTACAATAAACAAATCAGTGGAATTCGAAGAATCTTCTTTTGGCAATCAACGTGCCTTCAGCCAAAATTCTAAGGGATATTCACAAACTGGTTCAAAAGATGTTCTGGAAGATATCTGATACTCTAACCGGTTTTATATGGTCATAAATAAATATCAATATCAAGTACATTAAAATAAATTAGTTTTGTTAGCGCCATCAGTTAATACTAGTTTCCAAACGAGGCGCCAGTTTTATTCGACAATTTCGGAAAATTCCACGCTGAAACGGTCACAATACGGACAGGATTTTATTTTATAAAGAACAAGTAAAGTAGATAGCAATTAAACCTCGTCAGCTCTCTGACAGCAATAATAACCGGTTTTTCACACCTGTATATCCACATCAGCAGTGTGCATTATTTATTTGAATCTATCCATAACCGTCAAAAACAAGTGATCATCCGAATATGAGGGAGTTCTAATGAAATCGTGATCAAGTGAGCCAATAAACTAAGTTCATCGGCGGCTTTTGGTCGTTTTTCATACATCAAACCATCGATCTATATCTTCGTACACGCTGTTTCCATGTCCCAAATCCCAACAGAGGCTCGCCTGTTATTATCAAATAAAACCTGACACACATTCCCAAAACTCCACACCATCAAAAACCGATAGTCGATTATTTATAAATTTTTCAAAAATAATCCGCAACCTTCATGCTTCCTGGTTCACTAATCCCAGATATCAAAATGATTAAAGTACGTGACGAAAAACCACACTATCGACGTTCTAAGAATTAATTTGTTTTGAATTGGGGTTCATATGGTGTGGCACACACACCTTCATTTTCAGCCAATAGAAAAGCAGAATTTCGAATAACAAGCCTGTATGGTTGCTGAATAAAAAAATGTGCCAAACCAGAACTACTTTGAATATCGATGCATTCTAATAATAAGTCACCTTTCCAAAAAATTAATTTACATTTTGTTTTTCGTCAACGGTAGTGTTGTGACCAATTCAAATTTAATCCTTGAGGTTTATAGGTAGATAACAACAAATTGGGAAATGTCACTGTCACTATTAATCAGCTTGTGACACTCCTTCATGACCAACAAATTTTGTTTCTAGAAACCAACAAGATTATGCACGTAAAGTCACATACACATACAATGTTACCCAATCTGATGACATTATCAGAGGTTATTGCTAGATTGTGTTTGTTTTGTTATATGAATTTAATTGTACCTCAAGGTTTTGCGAAATTTGTCAAAATGATTGAAATGTTGCTTCTTCTAGAAAAATTATTGTGGTCATCTGACAAAACTTTGGTAGCACCGGATCCATCAGTCAGTTTTCCGTATTTTTTTGTCAACAAGTCTTGGATTTTTCTTTACGGAAGTATAGTAAGTTTCTTGGTTAAATAAACATTAAAAGATACATATTTGTTCCATCATTTGCAACCTTGAGAAAGATCGTTCATGACGTGTTAACCAACCCGATTTCTTTCCCAGAAACGGTTATAGCTTCCTAATTTGGTTTTTGGTTGAGTGATTCATTTTCTCTTTTTATTTCCATTTGGTCCTTTGCAAGATCAAAATTGTCTGGATCATCATAACCAACACCTGATCCTATTACCATATGCGTCGTACATAATCAGATCATATTCAACCAACTCACACCATTGTTCGTTATCAACAATAGCGCAATTGTCTGATGAGAAATCTGTACTTGTACTCATCAACACCATATTGCGACATGACACACCTCCCACTTTGAACTCATGTCGTAACAACAACGATGATTTATTGGAGATTTATTGTTTCGTCAACATGACTGATCATTTTTGGTTTTAATCAATGACAATGTTGTGAAGCCAAAAAATTTGTATGGCATGACTCGTTTCTGGTTTCCGAGAGCACAACAAGATTTTTCAAAAGGTGGTTGGCATCAATGCAATGTTATCTCCAGTGATCCCACGCGTTTTGGTGTGAGTTGTATTTTTAGAAATGCCGGTGCTAAGAATAGGCAGAACGGCAGAACAGGATCTTTTTGGTTATTTTTATAGGCTGGCCTTACACTAGAGGCTGAACGCACACGACACATTTATCGTTCGTCAAACCTTCCGGATGCAGTATAAACCCTCATTTAGATGAGACTCCTTGAAGCTCCCTCTTTTTGTATCAGTTTTATGTCTTCTTCCTTCGACGAGTTCTAATGAAAGGATAAAAAATGGACTGTCGGTCCCATATTATATTTTTTTTTGTGAAAAACATCCTCACCAAAATGATTGAGTAATAGCTCTTTTCAATAATGATCTTTTGTCCCTTATCAGATCCTCTTACTAAATTAAATAAAAAAAGTCAGAAACAAATTTTTGACAAGCTCTTGTATCAACAGGAATGACAGCAGAGACTGAAACTCGGCAGTTGTAATCAGGAAGTAATGTATCACTCGACCACCCCTTTTACCCTCGTTTAGGGGGTGATCGACGTCGCAAAGTTGATAATAGGCTCACAGTTTTCCCCCTTGGAACAAAAATCGACGGGTCTAAGCGTTTTTTATTTCATTTATCTTCAGTGTGACGAGTTTTATACGTTTCTGTCGTAAACACGGCTGGTCCGGCCAGCGGCGTAACTACAGCCCCGACTGGATTCATAAAAACTATCAAAACTGGAAACATGTCAACAACTTAATATTGACAAATGAATATTGGAGAAAAAAAACGCTGTTCATTTATACAGGGTGTACGGGAAAATGTGGCAAATCTCTTAGATTCAGGTAGAATATGAGAAAATGAGGGGATTAGTTCCTATAATATTACTCCGTAGAGGCCCCTCCCGTGGAGATATGGCTCCCCAAGGAATCGGTTTTCTCAAAAAACTCAGTCAGTATGATTTGATAAACATGATGGACACTACTAACGACCTCTTAAAATAGTTGTACATTCGATTGCCTTAATTTTTCACATCCTGTATGACGAAGACTTGTATAAATTTGGATAGCTTGAACCTTGAACTAAAAAAATGTAGGTACTCCTGTTTATTTTCGATAAAATGAATAGTAATGGAGAAAAAAAATGTAAACCTATAGTTTCCTTGAAATCTACATTATTTTTTCAGGTTGATTTTCACGAACATTTGTTCAAATAATTTCGTTGAGGGTACCACTTTTCATGACTTTTTCGAGTTTTTTTTAATAACAAATATTTTTTTTCCTCCAGAACGGTTCATTTTATCGATCGATGTTATTTTTGACAACAGTTGTATTGATATTATTGATGTTCATGGGAAATGAATGAGAATCATGATGATTTGGAGACATTACGAGGCAAAATATTGTGGATTAACAGAAATAATTAGAATCTACAATGAGGCGTTCGGATTTCGTTGAATATGACTTAAGTCCAAATTTCAAGCTATCCAAAGTTTGTTTTCAAGTCTTTATCATACAGGGTGTTGAAGAATTAATCAATAAAATATACAACCTAGTTTGCCCCTGGTAAACTTAATGGGGTGGTTTTGATTTGAGGACAGGACACTATTTCAAGAGGTCCTCACTCCTCAGTAGCGTCCGTCATACAAAAATTGCATGGAACTATATCTATTACTTTGAAAGTTATTTAATAAGTCCTTTGAGGGGTCATATCTCCGCTAGAGGACCTAGCAAAAAAATTTATAGAACTCAAGGTAGGAATTTTTTTGTTAATGATTCTTGTCCTTAGTATATAAGTATATGGTTGGCGGTTCTTGGATATCAGGACAATAGGAGAATAGAAACTACTGTTCTCTACGCGACGTTTCGTCTATATTATAACAGGCTATAACAAAAAGACACAGCGTGTAACAACATTGTTGCCCCAATAATTGACGTTAAAAAACAAATTTAACATTGCTGGCAGTCAAAGCTTGGTATTAAAATAACCAAGCATCGGAAAAGAAGGAAAAACAAAAAAAAAATTAGGTCGAGACCAAGATTCGATCCTGTGATCCTTTGGATACGAGACGCATACTTCACCATTGAGCCACGATAGGATTTCGTTAGATCATCTATCGTGGCTCAAAGGTGAAGCATGCGTCTCGTATCCAAGGGGTCACAGGATCGAATCTCGTCTCGACCTAAATTTTTGTTTTCTATTTTTCCTTTTTTTCCGATGTTTGGTTATTTTAATACCAAGCTTTGACTGCCAGCAATTTTTTTTTTTTTTTTAACGTCAATTATTTGCACTTTAATTGTATGAGGCAACAATGTTGTGACACCTGTGTCTTATTGTTATAGCCTGAAGAAGTCTTTAAATATAGACGAAACGTTGCGTAGAGAACTGTAGTTTCTATTCTCCTATAATCCTGATATCCAAGAACCGCCAATTATACAGGGTGTTTCAGAATAACATGCTAATAATAAAGGGGGTGATTCTTGGGCTCATTTTAAGAAAAAAAAATCATATGAACGTATGTCCTAAACGCCTTAACTTTTTTCCCAAAAAATATGCAAAGCAAAACCCGCATGGACGGCACTGGTCAGAATAATTAAATTGTTGGTGCATCAAAGAATGAGTATTAATGCCTAAAATACATGACTCAAATTTCATAAAGATATCTACAGTAATGACAAAGTTATTGTAAAAAAAGTATCTATTTTTTAAAACTTTGACACCCTGTATCTCAAAAGTTAAGGCGTTTAGGACATACGTTCATATGATTTTTTTTTCTTAAAATGAGCCCAAGAATCACCCCCTTTATTATTAGCATGTTATTCTGAAACACCCTGTATATTTAGGTAGCATTTTTTTCATGTTTTATCCGAATCCAAGAGATTTCCCACATTCTCCCGTACACCCTGTAGATGATCGACAGATTTTTACAAATTTGAAAATGTATTTGCATTATGGGTATGAGAAGGTGGAGGGCCACATAAAAAGTCCATTGCCATGCATTGGTGTTGCAGTTACATTTTGTAAGTGATTTTTTCCATCGTCATCACACATTCTCTTGAAATATTATTATGTTCCTGTGAATGCGGTACCTCGGTCTGTTATTATTCTGTATGGTTCTCCAATCTTATATTATTGTGTATCATGGTGTAATATAGGTTTTCGTTCATCATCCAATATCCACTACAACCCATCATAATATTTTATTTCCATCACTCAAAAGTTGTTTGCCCACCGTCGTAATTTTATTAATGTGTTTGTTTATGCACGTAATATAATACCTCATCCTGGAAATATTTTCATTGGGCACGATAAAACCGTGTTTCCAGATTTATCTCTTGATAGTTCATTCAAGTGCGGAAAAAAACAATTGTCATAAAATTAATCATCAAATAATGTGACTGGGCACATTTTCTGCATAAGTTCGAAGAATGGGCAATAACAATAATGATAATTCTGAACATAGCATGATTTATTTGCCGAGAATGAACCGGGTGCGTGTGATTCATTCTCCCTAAGTTTTTTGTTTCAGGTTTCAGAAAATTCAGTATTTTTAACATGTTTCAACAAAATGTCAAAAAAATTTTCTCTTTACATAAAAAATTATCAAAATCTATTTACAGGTACATGTTAAAATATCCGTCTACATCAAAATGAACAAAGTATGCGTATCCTATTCTCAAATATCTTCAGAAGAAATCATAATCTACTTGAACAGAAAATTAATTTTAAAGAGTTCCCGGAACTCTCAAACTTCCTATAAACAAGAAAAATCTAAAACCTGAATGTTCATCTATTTCACCGCACCCTATACAGGGCATTCCAAATAATTGTCCACCAAACTATCGAAGAAAATATAGTAATCCACCCGGTATAGTCAAAGCAATAAAGCGTATGACAGTCATGTAAGTGATTTACTGACTTATTCATTATTATAGATCACCTGTCAATAAAACGAGAAAAATATTTACCACGACAATAACGATCCTGTTATATGAAAAGTTGATCGAAAAACAAAATAATTGGATGACGTAATTTGTACTAGGAAAAAACAGCTTTTCTGGAAAAATTGGAACTTCGGCTTGAAAAAAGCAGTTTAGGGGTTTGGACTAGAGCGAAAAACTTTGAAATAACATTATGCCGGAGTCCCAGAAGAAAAGATCATATATACAATCTTTTCGGTAAACCTACAGCCATCTCTAGCCATTAGAATGCTTGAAACAAGACAACATAGGTACCCGCTGATAAAAAGAGTTTGCAACTGTTAACTGGCGCAGTCAGCAGAGTATGGAATTATTGCAAAGAAGCGGGAATATCATTTTAGCAGATGGTCAGAATAAGTTAAAATTAAAAGTTTGGCACATTCTATAAAATGTACCCAAGTCAAGATTTCTAATAACTTGAGGGTAGCTAACATGGACGAAAGTGGGACAAGAATTCTCTTAAAAAAAACCCATCTGCATTGCGTCCTAATACCCTCCTCCTTTTCTGGTACCGCTCATTAGCGATGCCATCTAGTGATTAAATAAAACTAAATTTATTAATAAATGATAAGTCTCAATCGCCGGCTGTTGGATTACATCGGTGAGAAAAATATACCGGACGGACAATATTGCGAAGAGATTTTTGGTATGCCATAACATATTGACATTATATCTTCATGCGACGCTGAGAATCACGTCATAACATTTGTTTTAACTGGAGCAGTACTGTTAGGAGTTTTCGTAACAAGAAATAAAACAACTATTGATTAAATATCTGGATTGACTAGTACGTATAAAAAAAAAATTCTTTGAAAGAATGCTTTTGGAAATGTCTGCCCAAAATCCATATTGACAGATGAGAGTGAAGCAGCCCTCAGAGTAATATTTCCATCATCAAAACTCTTCTTACTCTACTCATTTCATGTTTCACAATCCATCTGGAGATGGCTGTTGGAGAAGAAACACTCTATTGAGAAAGAAGATCGTGAAATTTTGTACAGACAGTTCAAGAACATACTTATTTCTGCAAATGTTGAAACTGCAGAAAATAAATACAGATCGGCTTTATCCATAGAAATGAATGAGAAGTACCCATCACACTGGGTAACTTATTTGCAGAGGTACTAGGAGCCACGTCAAGTATGGCATACAGGGATAGTAGCACACATGGCAATCAAACTAGCAATTTTACTTTATAAAGATCTAGTTTTGAATCGCTGTAAAGCCTACGACGTCGTCACATTAGCCTAGTTTACACTGATCACTCGTTTAGTTCGCTCCGATAGGACCAAGTGGGTGGGTATAGTACGGGAGGACCAATGCTTGCTTGTCGCCCGTTTACACCGTCTTGCAAGGCGTGAAATAAAGGAGTATGCGTCAAATGTCAAAAACAAATCGAAATTATTTATCAAAACACTTCAGAACCAACAAAATCACAACACAACTCACAATAATGACAATCAACATAACCTCATAATTTTGATCGAGATCGAACCAAATTTAGCCCGGTAGGTAAATCTGCTGGCGAATACCGAACCAAGAGCGGACCAGCTTAGTCCGCAACTGTTTGCACCATTCGAACCAAATATTTGGTTCTGATATAGTTCGAATTTAGTATGTCGGTGTAAACTAGACTAATAAAATAAACACACTCCAGTGAGATGATAAGAAAAACACTTGGAAGAACAGTTAGGTATAAGCAACGAATATCCATTATATATTGAATAATATGTTTGTTGGTATGAGTTTATATGTCATGATGAACTTTTTCAAGACGCACGCATCTTCCGCCACAATTGAAGCCGTTTAAATTCTTAAACGCACCAAAACGGGCGTTTATCTTTAAATGCGTTTGACCGACTCGAACTTGTCTAATTTCGCCGGTGCATGCGAAATCTTGTAGTTAAACGCCGTCAAATCTTAAACGAGTTTAAGGCCCGTATTCTCCGTTCGTACTTGAGCTTGTTTAAGATTTGACGGCGTTTATCTACAAGATTTCGTATGCACTGGCGAAATTAGACACGTTCAAGTCGGTTAAACGCATTCAAAGTTAAACGCCCGGTTTGGAGCGTTCAAGGATTTAAACGGCTTCAATTGTGGCGGAAGATGCCTGGGTCTTGAAAAAATATATCCTGACATAATAATATAAAAACTAATACCACCGAACATATTATTTATTATAAATAATGGATATTCGTTGCTGATACCTAATTGTTTTTCATCCCACTGTGAGTGTGTTTATTTTATTATTACTAGGAGGAGTCTGAACACGAATTACTTCTTGAAGCCGATGTTTTCGACATAATAATAGTTTTTGCATGGATTTACATAAAAATAAAAAATACTATAAGCGCGTGGACAATTTTAATAATTCAATGAACGTTAATTATGTCATTTTTCAGAAGATTTCATTTTTATTGAGTTATCTACAAAGTCAGCAATGCCATAGTGTGGTTTTTAAGATAAATCAAAATGCCATTTGCAATAATTGCGATGATGAAATAATTAAAGTACAAAATGGTTTTATTCAAATAATATCACGTTTTGGGATGTCCGTAAAATAATAATTCACCACCAGAAAATAATCTTCAACCATATGAATGCCTTTGAGATTTTTGTGTGGTTCTCTTCTGCATGAACATTATCAAATATGGATTTTTTTTAATCATCCTGAATAAAAATCTAATTTCTGGTGATTTTTCGTTTCGTTCCTTTCTGCATCAAGATTAAGCATAATTACGTCCATATATTAAAACAATAATTATTTATCAAAAAATATTCAAATTATTTCAAATATACCATGCATTATGTAAAGTTTATATTCAATTTCTCCTCGAAGAGAAAGTGACAGATTTCCGCTAGCCAAACGGGAATCATATGGTACCATCTACATCGAATATGTGTTCAAAGTCGAGCTCACACCAAAACATTGTAGATGGTAGCATATGATTCTCGTTTGGCAAGGAGATATTTATCACTTGCACTTCGAAGTGAAATTGAATGTAAACTAGGCATTAATGTCGACTGTCAACATCATATGGTCTCCAATCAACTTGAATACCACCAAAATGTTCCCAAATCTCCGACGTTGCCGACCTTTCTCTAGGTTTAACTAAACGTTGCGAAAATTAGCACGGTGCATACCAAGAAAAAGTCGAGGACGTTTAACTATTTGAACGCGTTTTGTTGAATGCGTTTATCTGTAGAATCGGAGAATACGGGCATAAGTGCGAACGGAGAATATGGGCCTGAGTCGACCAACCACTGTTGAAAAACAATTCCAAAAAGGAAATGAAATCTTTCATTTGATGTAATTATTAATTCACCAAACGCGAACTGCTTCAATTTTTATGTGTTCATTTGATTTCCAACTTTAGAAGATTCTTCTCATCATATAAATTTCGCATCTCTGAGCAAAACATAATGCGAATCACTTTAGAGACAAAACACACCTGCGATTAGCAACGACCGATCAGAGACCTCGATTCATAGCCTATTGCTAATTAATGGTAAATTGTGCCTAAATGCATCCGAGGACATATTGTATGTAAACATTTCAAAATACAAAAACCCACTCCGGACCTGTGTACCATGACAACCGCCAACTTCACTCTTAACATTAATAATGCTTGACATTTAACATTTAACAGTAGAAGCCAAAAGCCACAAGCAAAATGAAGAATTGTTTATTCTAACCTCTCTCTCAAGTCACAATTTTTATATTTTCTAATTTTCTTGTGAAAATGTCTGAAGATACACCAAAGCCCCTCGATGAGGATCTTCCGAGATATTTGAAGGAAAAAATCGAGAAAAATCGCCAGAAGGCTTTGGCCTTGAAGAAAAGCAAACTGGTTCAGCATCCTTATAAAAAAGGGTAAGATGAATGATCAATAGTTTATAAGTTTATCTTTTAATTTTTTCAATAATCTCGTTATCTGAATTGCTTGTTTTATACTCGTATTAGTGAGTCGATAGTTTAGATTTTATATATCTTTATGGGTACTTGCTGTAAAGGAAACTCGGGTAATTTGTTAAGTTTACGTGATAAATTTTGCAATACGCACTCTCGTTTGGAATGTGCAAATTAATTATGTTATATTATAAATAAAATAACGCTTACTTAAAATTGATCAACTGTCTAGAAGAACATTTTTTATTAACAAACCCAGCAGTGACAACAATTTACTTTTCTTCCAGCCCGGTTGTTTCCATAGATAAAGCAACCATCAAAATCGGTGTTACCAAGTACAAGGATACAGGTGGTGGTTTTCTGCTGGAAGAGAATCCCGAACAATCAGAGCCTGAGGTTGTTACGGTTGTGCAACAAGAAGCTGCTATTGCCGAGCCGGATCGACCTGAATGTCGCACTTGCCAGAAACCGTTCGCTACTTCGTGGCTTTTTGATACTTATGGTTGCAAGTGCTGTGATGAATGCAAGTAAGTAAAAAAAAAAATAGATCATACATTAGCTTCAAAAAAAAAAAAAAAAAAAAAAAAAAAAAAAAAAAAAATACATGTTTTACTTTAAATGGTTAGGATAAGTAAGTAGTAGAAATTACGTAATAATTAAATAGTGCTATAAATATAAATATGTACAATGTTCAATGCAAAAAATTAACAATTGACATAAACACAAACTTCGGAAAAATTAATTAACAATATACAGAAAGCTGCAGCAATATATCACTTTTTTATTAGTAATTTTCTAGTATAAATGCCCTGAGGGAATAGACACATAAATGGTAGATGTCTTTCATTAGATTGATGGGAATTTCTATCCTAAGATTGACAAATTCTCCCGATAGATGGCGTTATGTACTACAACTTTTCACATAAATATATACCTATTTCTTTCTATACCCCCATCACAGTTTATCCAACAAAGCTCTGCCCCTTAATACATATTTTGCACCAGCATCATTGCCAAGTGTCCAATTTTAACCACTCCATTTTAGTCTCCATATTTATCAACAGTTAAAACATTATAGAATCGTGATAAAATCAACTTTCATCTAATACTGCATATTTAAAGATAGAACAATACCGATATTTTTGGCATCCAGATATGTATTTTTCATTCTGGCACGATTTATTTAACAATAACTTATCATCTCCTTCCAAAATGCCTCGAAAATCTGGCAACAAGATCAGGTCTCTTGTATTTGCGATCTGCCAGTCGCTTTTACTACGTATCGATTTCACATTCAACCGTAAAAAGTTTCATTCATGTTTTTTCGTCTATGTTCATATTGCTTGGGTCTTGTCAAGGTTATGCGGTGTTGCTTTCATATTGTATTTATTTTAAGTGCTCAATTTGCCTTGTTTTTGTGTGATTTTTACACTATTTGTGATTTGACGATGTTATTTGTACATTAATATGGTGCGAAAGTGTCAAGTTTGTGTTAAATTGGACCATAAAAACCAGGACTTCCCGTTCCATCCGTAAATATACTGCCATCTTGATTTTTTAATAGATTCTAGGACCTCCCACCTTGTTACTTCAGTGGCGTATTATGTATTTTCGGAAATGTTTGCATACAGAGAGAAATATATTTTAAATAAAAATTAACATAAAAATTGAAGTAATAAGAAACTTTGCTCCTATACATAATATACATTTTAAATTTGACAGATTTATTTTTAGTAATAGAATCCAACTCCACGGAAAACTTTTTTTTGTTTGTAAATTGTCAAGTCTTTTCACTTCTCTGTGTCTTTCATATAAATTCTCCACCGAAACAAATGCACCCTTAATTTAATTCTAATCTATTCATGCGGTTATATTTATGTATATGTTTTGGTTTTGTTTGGAGCACACCCCCACACCTTTCACCCTAATAAGGATGTGACCAAAAATTCGTCATTTTATCTAGCCCTCGAATTTGTTCTGAAAGACGAGGTCAACTTTGTCCCCCCTATAGGGGTTGAATTTTGAAAAACAACGATACATGTGTTCAATCAATTTCATTCAAGATTGTTTATATGAAGTTTCAACATGATGTTAACAATAATACATAATATTTCCTCAATTAACGATTTTTTCCATACCCACTCCTTTTTTGTCCGAATTTGACCCCCTTCGCAAAATAACGTAACACGTATTTAATTATATAATTATTAAAATTTTTCATCAATATATGATTTTTCCTTCACCCACCTTTTTCACTCCTCTTAGAGATAATAAAATTTCTCAAAATCCTTTCTTAGCACACCTAGAAATATTTAGCAGAACATATCTGAAAAATTTCATTGCTCTATCTAGAACAGTTTTGGCTGGGCGTTGATGAGTCAGTCAGCCCAAACATTTTATAAGTAAAGTTGAATAGTGACAAACTCACTACAAGTTTGAAATAAATAAAATTTAAATGTCATTTGAAATATAAAAGCAAAGCGATCAAAAAATATTCAAAAAAAATCAATTCTTTATTCCTCCACTATTCTTCAAAATTTTATTTTGCTATCTATTATTATCTGCACCTGACTTCCTTCAATATTAGATATTCAGCAAACCAACCTTTTTTGACCCCTTCGCATAATGATCTACTCATGATTTTATATTTTAAAGAAAATTGTCAATCCATTTTTCCATACCATTTTAAGCAACCGCATTTTTTTTATCATGTTTCAACATTGCAAAACTCCTGTTTCAAACCCGTTTTCCTGCCAGTGTTATTATTTCGTATTTTCAGATAAATCATTTTAATCCTCCATCAAAAGTATAATTATTATTTTTTATTTATTGCGATATGGTATTTAATCTACAATAGGTGCCCGAATTCCTTCAATTTGATATTGAACCATGTCTTTCTCAAAGATATTCAATGTTTTTTGTCAATGTATGCAATATTATAGGTATAGTTGTCATATGCATTATCTAACAAATATCGCAATAACCAATAACTTCATGTTTACTTATAACCAAAAACTTGTGTGGGATGTCATACATTTTTTTCAAGCAAAATCCATTCATTAAAGATAAAAACAATGAATAAAAGAAACAAATAATTTGAAACATTCCCAACCCGACTGCCGCCCATGAACATCATTTATCGATTCGCCTGGTTCCGCCTATTCTATCCGCGCGCTGTTGCCCTGACCAAGTATGTAAAAAGAGATGGAATAGAGTTCCTTGTCCCACTCGTGAGCTCTTTTGAATGTGTTTTGGATCGCAAAACATAGGAATTTATGAATGGACCGGTTACTTATGCTCGGTCTATTTTTTTTATAGTCAATGATTGTGGCTATTTTGAAAAGTATTGCAGTGTATTGTGGAGTACATAGTACTGTGAAGTATTGTGAGTAAATGTGAGATATTGCGGCCGTGTGCTAAGTGTTTATTTTTTCATTAATTCACTGCACTTTACTCATACAATCTTTTGTAGGTATCTGAGAGTTTATTTCTTCAAGGCCTGATTATAAGGCGCAAAACAAAAATCCCTTTTTATAAAAAAAAATAAAAGTGTATTATTCATTTTCAAGATATCATCTTGGATGAGAACAAATTAAGAGCATTCCATGCAGTTATTTCAAGTTATCGAATCCATTGTAAATCAAAAAATCTTTGATCGTTTTGAAATTAGAGTCTCCGTCTGGATAAGGTTGTACCATTTTAAGGAATGCATCTGAAGGCTACTGCAAATGTGATCATTACTGGCTCATTTAACTACAAAAAAAGGCGCGAAAAATTAACAACATTTTAAATCTTTTTTTTTTTCGGTTTTTGCAAGGATTTTTGTTAGATCAATATTTATTAATTATTAACGAGTACGAGTACTACAAATACTGTCTTGGGTTCACGCTGTTCGTGCTTCGGAGGTTGCTAGTGGAAGTGAAAATCGAAATAATTTTTTTTTCTTTAATTTTAGCTTAAAAACCGACGTTTGAATTTTTTTATTTAAAGATTAGATTCTTGTAAATACTTCCAGTTTCTATATTAATATAGGACGTATACTTTTGATGGAGAGTTGTGACTTATAACTGCGGAACTAACGCTATCCGAAAGTATTCTTGTCGTTTGGGTTACAATGATTATTCCAAATGATTTCCACTTTTGACAGAAAGGAGTTTGATTTGTTCGTTGTGAATGAAACATTCATTGGTCATTTCGGATGAGACAAGTAGTGTGTCTGTCCTTCAGATTTTTCAATAAATGACGTTTATCGATGTTTAGCCGTTGAAAGTGAAAAGTCATTTGGATTTGAGTAATGGATGTACTAATTTTTCTCGCTTAATATTTGTTTTTATAATTATTACTCATACACATGAGTACAGGGAGTTCAAAAATTTGTGGTCATAAATGATTGAACATAAGGAGGTTAAAATCTCGGTAAAAAAAGTGGGTACTTCATATAAATTGTTTTGCTATCTGGATTTCTTAGGAATAGGTTTACAGGGTTCTTAATTTATACAAGGTGGACCAAAAGTAATGGGACATACAGTAACAGCAGATTCCTCACATAAATATACTGCAAAATTCATATTTGCCTTGGTATGGCTCTTGCGTGTAGGCGGTTTCTACTCATCCAAATAGTAATGACTTTTTTGTGCGCACTCGATCAACTTTTTTTTAATTGGAAAATTGACTTCATTTTTCTTTTTCACATAAAAAAGGTATACCTTGTGATATACTATAATCTGAATAAGAGTAACCTTTTTCAAGATATTTGCACTTAAAGTAATCCATGCAGTGTGGTTTCGAATGGAAAATAATTTTTGACATAAATTTTGACAAGTGTCTCGATGTTGAATGTTTCTTATAAAAAAAATAAATAGAAAAAAACATTTATTTTTGTGAAAAAATGTAGAATAAGATTATTTTTTTTAATCAATAAAAATTGAGCATTGAAGCTAATGTCAAAATGACCATGGTAACGCAGTTTTCCAAGCTCCCTTTGTTTATTTTCGAAATTTTCCATTTAAAACCACATTGCATGGAGGTAAGTTCAAAAATCTTAAAAAAGGTTACCCCTAGCCACTTCTATTTTCAATTTTAGAAAAATATACGAGGGCGTACAAAAAAGTTGTGACTATTTGAATTAGTGAAAAGGTGTGTAAGGGGCGCCCCCTACAAGTAAAAGCAATTCCATGCTCAGATTTGAATGTTGCATGTCAAACAACCCCCATATACCAAATTTCATCAATATAGTTTGATTATTTCCAAAGTTATTTGAAAAAATCAAAAATTAAAATTCAACTTTGACACCCTGTATTTCTGTCAATATCAATTTTCGGAAAAGGCAATTTCGAGGTGATAGCAATATTTTTGTGTGAGGGATCTGCTGTTACCATATGTCCCATTACTTTTGGTCCACCCTGTATACTTACTTAAAATTAAGTTTAATCATAATTTCTAAACCTCTACTGTGGCAACCCTGTATAACAATTGACCAGATTTTTGTAAGATTTTTCGAAAACTGTTCCCCAAGTCTCTGGACACAAAATTTATTAATTTAAAAATGTGCAGATGTCAAACTATTGTGGTCAAATTATTGACAACAATTTTTTTTTTCCATTAATTTTTTTAGTTTAAATTAATTTAATTTAATTTAAATAAATAGCCGTTTTTTCATCTGCGCAAGTGATTTTGTCTTGGATTTTGTACTTTCTAACTGTTATAAATAATAAAGCAAAAAACCAACAAGGCTGGCGATCTTGATCTCTCCGGTTCTACACTCAATGGACCGGAAGGAGGTAATGGAGGGATCAACCCTAGAAAAATTAGCTTGTCAGAATTCACTTTTTTGTATGCGATTTAATTAAATAATTTTTAAACAGCTATCCATCTTATACTGTTTGAGGTTATGATTATTATATATTATTCCTTCATTACGAAATTTGGATGTTTGACAGTTTCGCTTGGGAGGTGCATTAGCTTTATGTTTAGTTGCCCCAAGAATATCGATATTACCAGAAAATAGTTCTGTGATAATTATTGCAGTCAATTATACAACTCGAATGAAAAATGTACCAGGCACCTGTGGAATCAGACGAGCCGCTTTCGCATCATTTTATGCAGAGAACGACGTGTCCCTGGAATTCAACAGTACACGGAGTCCGGCCCCAGATCACAAAGTTTACGCCACAATACGGGTTGCCTAGCATAACCAGCCTAGTTACGAATGCGATTCCTCGCATTGACAGACCACGGGCTTGTCAAATTTTATTTTTTCAACACCCTGTATTTTGAAATCAAAGCAACATTCGAAAAATATTCAACATTAGAACTGAGCAACAGCACATTAACTGTGTATCGCAATTTGCGGAAGCTCGAGAGCCAAGTTGGGTGTGTAGCTTCTCGTTTATTTTATTAACATTTTTCTCAAATTTATCGACAATTTGAAAAAAATGAAAACATCCTGAGACGTCACCATATCTTTGTATGGTAGTGTTGAGTGGGTCCAAAACTTCCTACATCAAAGCTTGTATTAGTACATTGGCAAATCATAACTTCAAGCGCCATCTGGTATTGATAGTGAAAGACATAGTTGGTGAACCTTCTGTTGAATATATTACAAAATAATTGACAATGTGGCCACTAGTTAGATTTTCGTGTATGTTGTCACTGTCAATCATTAAAACATCAATTTCATTTATCACTGTTCGACTTAATTCTTAACAAAATCCATTTAATTATAGTAGAATACCCAGATACTCTACACCTTCTGTACTAGTTGGATAGATGGCTCTGATACTGTTCTGTAATATTTAGTTTGGGCGGAGGTACCTACAGTTTTTTGTAATTCATCTTATGTAGTATTGAAAATAAACGTAAGTTTGTATAACATTGTTCATTTCATTTTTTTTTTCAATTTTTGGAATGGATAATGTTATACAGGGTGTCCCAGCAAGGGTGGCCACCGGCCATATCTCAGAAACTACTGGACCTAAAAGTTCAGGAAAAAAAAAATTATCACTAAAGTGGCCACGAGAAAATACTGGAAAATATTTATAACTTCGAAATTTTTCCGCTAAGGGGCGCAATCAAAGCTTAAATATTAAAATTCGAAATTTCTCCGGAAATTCTCAGATTGAGGTATATCTTTATCAACATGGTTAGAAAACCTAGACAATTTCACGTCTTTTTGGTACAGGGCTCATTGGCGTACCGATCTTCGTGTGAGTAGGGGAAGGTAGTGAAAGTGTAATTGTTCAAGTGGCTGTAACTTATAAACGACTTGTCCGATTTTGTTGCGTATAGGCTTGTTTGGAAGATAAATGTGAGTACTTTCGTATATCGTATCCAGTGATGCGTGATTGGCTCCAGAAAAGTTGCTAGAAGGCGTAATTTGAATTAAAAACTGTTATTTTCGTTTCACCGCAAAAATTTAAATGGTATGGTATAATTCTGATAACAGAATCGAAATGAAGATTAAATTTCCAAGAAAAAACCTAAGAAAAAAAAAAACCTCAAAAACCTTAAAACATTAAATTTTACATAATTTGGACTAGTTGTTATTATCAGAATTATACCATACCATTTAAATTTTTGCGGTAAAATGAAAAACACTGTTTTTAATTCAAGTTACCCCTTCTAGCAACTTTTCTGGAGACAATCACGCATCACTGGATACGATATACGAAAGTACTCACATTTATCTTCCAAACAAGCCTATACGCAACAAAATCGGACAAGTCGTTTATAAGTTACAGCCACTTGAACAATTACACTTTCACTACCTTCCCCTACTCACACGAAGATCGGTACGCCAATGAGCCCTGTACCAAAAAGACGTGAAATTGTCTAGGTTTTCTAACCATGTTGATAAAGATATACCTTAATCTGAGAATTTCCGGAGAAATTTCCAATTTTAATATTTAAGCTTTGATTGCGCCCCCTAGCGGCAAAATTTCGAATTAAAAATATTTTAAAGCATTTTCTCGTGGTCACTTTAGTGATCATATTTTTTTTCCTGAACTTTTAGGTCCAGTAGTTTCCGAGATATGGCCGGTGGCCACCCTTGCTGGTACAGTCTAACTTTAACTACCTTTATTTTCAATACTACATAAGATCAAATGATAAGATTTGGTGGTTTCTATTTGAAGAAAGTGATTTTTGGCACTTTCCTCCATTTCATTTTTGAGTTTATTTCTTCATCATAGTTCGTATAAGTACATGGATACTCAGATCATGATCAATAATGAAGTATTTAGAGTGATATAACATTTGATTTTTGACAAAATTGAGAATATTCTATTTTGAGACATTTTTAATTATCCTGTAATATTTAAAACGGCAGAAATTTCACTACATTGACCGATTTTATAGGGAATTTTATCCATGCATTGTGATATAACTAACATATTATTTCAGGGAGCTGAAGGAATACAAACTCATCACCAAAACCGAAGCCAAACGCCAATATCTCCTCCAAGATTGCGATTTCGATAAACGCGAGCCCCCACTGAAATTCATCACTCGCAAAAACCCCCACAATGTACGTTGGGGAGATATGAAGCTTTATCTGCTGCTGCAGGTGAAGAGAAGAGCCGAGGAAGTTTGGGGGAGTGAAGAGGGTCTGGAGGAGCAAAAGGAGCGCAGAGAGGAGCAGAAAGTGTTGAGCAAAACTAAAAAATACAACAAACAGCTGAAAGAGTTGAGAATGAATATGAGAAGCAGCTTGTATGATCGAACCAGTGCTGCCAGACATAGTCATGAGTTTGGAGATGAGTTCTATAATGAGGAGGACGATACTTATACTAGGAACTGTGTGAGTTGTTCTTATGAGGAAACGTTCGAGAAAATGTAAGTCGTTTTAGTGTGATGTTGATCATCCGTTTAGTTGGTCCTGTCTCGTACAAGTTATTTTTTAGTATTACAGTTTTTAATAAACCATGTATTTTTTAGTTTTGTGTTAATATTATTCCATTTTTGACGACGACGCAAAAACAGTGAATATCTTGAAGTATAATTTAGTAACGTCTACATTCAATTTCACTTCGAAGTGACAGATTGCCATCTACTTTGAATTTGTGTTCAATGTTGATGGTAAAAGATGGTTTCCGTTTGACAAGCGCAAATCTGTCACTTTCACTTCGAAGTGAAATTGAATGTAACTCAGGCATTTTCGATAAGGTTGTGGTGCTCATATTCCATACGAGAAATATGTATATTCTCGGGAAAGTAAACTTTGATAATGATACTCTTGTATCAACATTATAGAACATTGGGTTCAGCTGATCAGTTATTTTTGAATTCTAATACAGTGTGTTTCATTTTGATTGGCGACAATTCGCTATTTAACTAAAAATAGACCGATTTGAAAAAACTTTTTTTTAGCTTATAGTACTCAAAAAGCTCCATCTTTTTATAAAAAAAAATTGACATATGACATTTCCATGGCCTACTATGATTGATAGCCCCAAAAACGCGAAAAGTTATTGGGCATTTTTTTAAATTGAAAACGTATAGCGTTTCTGAATTTGGCATACCCAAAAACCCCTTTAACGATATTTTTTAAATAATATGTTATATGGGATGTTCAAAAAGTAAGGTCAAATTTGCAAAAAAATCAATTTTTCTAACCACGCTGTATTTTCAAAAGTGAAGTGTGCAGCGCCCTCTTACGGCTATAAAGGTGTCCATATTCAAATTTCGCATTCTAAAAAACTCCCGGGTATCAATTTTCGAAGTACACATCTTGAACTTCACCGCCCAGTATCTAGGAAAGAGAGCAGTTTCGGAATTAGGTAAGTTGCTTCAAACCAGCTTATTTTGATGTCAGCATATGTGGTAAGATTTTGTAAAGACATTTGTCTCTAAACCAATCCTCCTGTTGGTATACAACCAATACTGTTTTATTCTTAAAACCAAATAATTTGTCATCATTTCGAACAACGATACACTACCAATTGGAAAAAGCTTCAGCTTACATCACTCTCCTTCGCCATTTTTTCACACAACAGCCGACGCCGAAAACCGATAATGTTTGTTTCACGCTATATCAATTTTACTTCCGTCGCGTAACAAATTATGTTCAAATTGAGGTTAACACTATGTAGATTTTCAAGGACATTATTTTGTTGTGGTTTCGCGATTATTGCGCTTTTCACGGAGGGACGTTCATACGACTAAAATGGCCATGTCTACTATCATTATTGGTTTTTATTTTGGTGGACAGAGGGCGTGGTTCGTTTTAGTTGGACTTGGCCATGATTGTAGGATAGGTGCGCTGAAGAACGGATGGTTTGTGACGTCATGTTGATTGAATTATTGTTAAATGATTAATTTTAGTTTTTTTCGGCCTTCTTACAATTCATGATATTTGACAATAAAAAAAAGTTCAGGTATGAGTACAGTTTCTACGTTTTCCTGTAGAAAACTCGTTGAGATTAGTAGAACTAAAAGTAATACTGAGGCAACACACTCTGAATATTAGTTCTAGAAATTCAGGTATTTTTTTTTGATTACGTTTGTGTTTGTACTCAGTTCACCCAATGACACATTCAAGTCTCGGTTGTAGACATGATATGAACACATCAAAGTTTATATTTTTTTTCCCATACATATACATATTTTCATGTAAATAGTGAGAGCTAGAATAGGCATAATAAGTACTTCAATGTATTTTTACCTGTCCGATTTTTCTATAACAGTTTGTTGTTAACATTAATAATTAGTATTGATTTTCTAAGTCTACTTGTGCGTTAGTCATAATGTATACACATTTTCCGTTACTTATAATATTGCTACATTGGTCTTAAGCTGTCAATATTGACACATTTCAAAAATCTGTGGGTTTAAAAAAAAATAAGTTTTTCTTCTGTGAATAGGTAGGAGAGCCGGGGTGAATTGGAGCCATTTAGAGGAAATATATTTCTAAAAACGACGAATTTACTCTTCATTTGAATGTAATTCCTTATTTGAGTAAGTTTACATATACAGGGTTTTTCACTTAAAACTCCGCACGTCAATATCTCCGAAACGAATAGGAATATTTCATTTCTGTAAAAAGTAGTCAATGTATGGGGTCGAGTAGTTATTTTTCACAGTTAAAAAAAATTCGACGCCTACCAAGAGTAAAGCGTCGCGACGCATCAAAAATATCAATCGATTGCAGGGACTTTGAAATTACGCGCATGCAAAAAAAAGAGTTATTTATAAACTTTTTTGTTATTCAGTCGAACTCATTTATTCTACTCAGTTTTGAGATATACAGTGTGTCCAAGATAAGGATGTCTATCATGCGGGGATCTTGAAAACCGTGAGAGATACAAGGTCGGTTAAATGGAGGCAAAGTTGCGTATTTTGATGCTTAACAATATGCCGTTTTGAAAGCCAAGAAATTCCGACTAAGTGCGAAAAAAACCGAAACTTTTAAAAATTGTTTTCATTTTTTTCTGACCACATTTGAAGAGATATTTTGAAATGAATGGAACTTCTTCATTGCCACTTTTTGCCCTTCACAAGATGGCGTTATTGAATTGAAGAACCGACGTTTCGTCTATGAGCAGCCATCATCAACTTTGTTTTTTTAAATACGGTCCTGGATTTTTTATTACGGATTTTAAGAGCCTTTTATGTTCCTAAACCAACGAGGTACCGCACTTATTAAAAAAGAGGTGGTTGTTTTTAATCCTATAAAAATGTATTTTTTGTCTCTCTCTAACTCATGAGTTCTTATGGAAAAATCCATCAACATTTTTGTTTTTTAATAATTGCGATACATTGTTCGTTCAGGAACATAAGAGGCTCTTGAAATCCGTCATAAAAAATCCAGGACCGTATTTAAAAAAACAAAGTTGATGATGGCTGCTCATAGACGAAACGTCGGTTCTTCAATTCAATAACGCTATCTTGTGAAGGGCAAAAAGTGGCAATGAAGAAGTTCCATTCATTTCAAAATATCTCTTCAAATATCAGAAAAAAATGAAAACAATTTTGAAAAATTTCGTTTTTTTTCGGATAATTTCGGACTTAGTCGGAATTTCTTGGCTTGTAAAACGGCATTTTGTTAAGCATCAAAATACGCAACTTTGCCTCCATTTAACCGACCTTGTATCTCTCACGGTTTCAATGATCCCCATGATAGACATCCTTATCTTGGACACACTGTATATCTCAAAACTGAGTAGAATAAATGAGTTCGACTGAATAACAAAAAAGTTTATAAATAACTCGTACTTTTGCATGCGCGTAATTTCAAAGTCCCCGCAATCGAATAATATTTTCGATGCGTCGCGTCGCTTTACTCTTGGTAGGCGTCGAATTTTTTTAACTGTGAAAAATAACTACTCGACCCCATACATTGACTACTTTTTACAGAAATCAAATATTTCTATTCGTTTCCGAGATATTGACGTGCGGAGTTTTAAGTGAAAAACCCTGTATACTCTAATAATATATAACAAGATTAACAAAAAAGTAACAATGGCGAAACTTATATGAAGAAAAGAAAAAATGCGTTTGGCTCCCATCGTTACATATCATACACCGATCCGCGTCATCATCAACAATGAGAGCCAAGGTGGCTCCAATCACCCCAAGGATCATTTTTTGTTTAAAATCTTTTAACAAAAAAACTGCATAACAAAATGTCGGATGTGATTTGGTAAAACTACATACTTTAACGCAGCTACAATGTTGAAATAATTTGAAAAGGACAAAATCAAGTACTTTTATCGACAATAGTTGGCATGTGTTACTACCAAATGTCTATCCATAAATCGCTTCACTCTGCTTTTAACGGACTAAAACTTTCTGAATTAAGTTTTGGCGATATTAGCGAGCTAGCACGGCTCAAGGTCAAGCGTAGAGTGTGTTCAGAAGTTTTATAAAGACCGTTAAAGACGTTCGAATGCGTTATTATGACGTGGCTCCCGTTCCCCCTGGCCCCCCTACCTGTGTCATTTTTATGTTGTTCGACGTGTAACTAATAAACTGTCTGCTAAAAAGTGCTTTCTCTTTCATACTTCTACAAACTAGTAGTCATTATAAATTATATTGTTTCAATAACGAAGTAAAATATACTTTTTTCAATTTGCTTCTTCAATAATATGGTAGGATGTTTCGCAAAAGCTTTTTCCTAAACCTCGTTGATGCGTTCTCAAAGGTTTTTTTTTAATTGAGAATATTCAGAGGCTTTGCCGCGGCTGAATAGTGAATAGTTGGCTAGTCACCTTTTAGTCGCCTTTCGGCTTAGCGGACATGCCCAACCTACACGCCGCGCCGGCAGTCGTTTACGGGCCGAAACCGGCAGTTCGGCAAACCGATTATGTTCCGTTTCCGGACCGGACTAGCCAATCTGTGTTTGTTGGGTAAGTATAAAATGAACTCTACTTTCTTTAATCACATTCAAAAACGTCAGTGAAAGATAAAATAAGTATTTTTTGATCGGATCATAATGATGACTTAAATTGATAATGTAGCCTAGTGTACACCAATAAATCGTTTAGTTCGGTCCGATAGGACCAAGTGGGTGGGGATAGTACGGTAGGACCAATGCATGCTTCTCGTCCGTTTACACCGTCTTCCCGTCTTGCAACGCGTGAACTAAATGAGTACGCGCGCAATTCGTGAAACGTTAAAGACAAGTCTAATTTATTTATCAACACAATTCTTGATAAAAAAAACATAAGTAAGTACGCTCAGATTGCCTTGAGAAACTCAGAACCAACACAATTAACAATAATCACAATCAACATAACCCCATAATTTTGATCCAAATTTAGTTCGGTACTCCTGCTGGCAAGTACCGAACCAAGAGCGGACCAGCTCAGTTCGCAACTGTTCAAACCATTCGAACCAAATATTTGGTTCTGATATAGTTCGAATTTAGTACTTGGTCCGCGGACCAAGTTGTCGATGTAAACTAGGCTTGTGATTCATTCCAAACAAAATAACATTTTGCTGTTGGAAACATAACTTTTTGGATCTGGAATAGGGAAAAAAGAGAGTCGTGAAATTATCGATATATACATAACTTGGCAATGTTGCACATGGTTGACACGATGGATGACATTTATAATGTCAGGAGCGAGTCTACATTCAGACGTTTCTTTTTCATAAAATCAAAGAGTAACGAACATTTTTCATGTTTGTGCAGTTCTTTTGAAAATGTGCCCATTCGTTTATATTCTATTATACATCTAGTTCCACATATTCAAGATAAATCCGTGGCGCTATGAACGTACCTATTAAGAACATTTGTTAGTGAGTTAGTGTTAGTGAATCCACAAAAATCGTTTCGGCGGCGCTTAAACCGAATTCTTGCATAGGAAAAAGAGTAAAAAGACTCATGGTGGGTCCTCATGTGCGTATTTCAAGGACGGCTATTTTTCGTTTTGCGATATGATTGGTTCGTGATATTTCCGCCGTCATGATTCAAAATTATGCAACCAATCAGAAGGAGTATGTTAATACGCTGAAAATGTCAAAACGCGTCCACTACGTCCATGAGGACGCACCATCAATTACTTTTTTATGCCTATATGACAGACTACAGACCAATGTCACGACATTAGGTGTGTCTGTTATCCTCCACTAGTGCACACGAAACTACACTTTTTTACCCTGCGGCGTTTGCTATGATGTTGGTGCAAATAACATTGTAGTGTTTGTTATATCAAGGTAGGTTGCCCATTACTGCACTCGCTACAAGACAACATTAAAAGTTATATCAGACGGTTCACTTTTTATTCATTTCAGTCTTTCACTCAAAGTGAAACGTCTAGATATAAAATGAATCAGAAGTGAAGAATTAATTCATTAGCGAACCGATCCAGAGATGTTGGATATTTTCATTCGGCATCTTTCACTCGGGGCCGAATGACCGAAAAATTGAAGGTATGAACATAAATAGTTTCACTCAACCCAGTCGCTCTGCTCGGCAACCTCCATCTCCTTCTCTGGAATTATTATTATTATTTGAAAAAAATGGTATTCGAGTGGAATGATCAAAATACGTTGCGGTTCTTGGAGTCTTTTAAAAATTATTTTTGTCATTGGAACCACAAGCTCATGTTTTTTTTTTATTACGAATTGTGTTGATAAATAATTTCGACTTGTTTTTGACGTTTGACGAATTGCGCTCGTACTCATTTAGTTCACGCGTTGCAAGACGGTGTAAACGGGCGAGAAGCAAGCATTGGTCCTATCGTACTATCCCCACCCACTTGGTTCCATCGGACCGAACTAAACGAGTTATCGGTGTAAACTAGGCTACTGATATCACCTTAAAATCCAGCTGGGTACGTCGCCCGTGATTGGTCAGAGGTAAATACATGGCGGGTGATTCGAATTGGAATTTTTGTACTTAGATTTTCCATTGATAAAATGAATAATACTCTAATCTGTTCTTGAATAGATAATAAGAACGAAAGAAAATCTCGAGGTATAAAATCTCTGAGCGAAGTTATTTCAATTAAGGGTCAAAATCTGATGCACATTAATGATTGTTTCTCATAAGCTTAATTAGAATTGAAAAAAAATAAGCAAACAATTATAATACATAGTTCATTAAAGTAAGAAGTTCATCTATTTGCAATACTTTTTTCATTATTAGCCACAGATTATTATTAAGCCTGAATATCCCGATTTCCCAATTTGAATACAGTGTGATGGATAAATTCAGGGAAAGGAAATCATTCTCCCGATAATCATATAATACCCAAAGAAATATTAAACTAACAGGTGTGTTTGTTATGCTCCACTAGTGCACAACTTTTTACACTACAACACTCAGTGTGGCTTTGTTTGTGAAATGTTAGTCTGTCTTTTAGGATAGAATATCTTAACTGAACTAGAAAAGATATTTTATCCTATAAAATAGACAAACATTTCACAAACAAAGCCACACTGAGTATTGTAGTGTAGAAAAGTGTGCACTAGTGGAGCATAGCAGACACACACCTATTACTGATAGAACTTCGTTCAGAGATTTTTTGATACCTGGAGATTTTCTTATTTCTTTCTTATTATCTATTTGAATACAGATTAGAGTATTATTCATTTCATCAATGGAAAATCTAACTACCGAAATACCAATTTGAATCACCCGCCAAATGTATTAACTTCTGACCAATCACGGCGACGTACCCAGCTGCATTCTACTGTAGTCTCTCGCTACACCAGGTTAACTTAACCTATGATACTAAAACACACAAGATAAGCTCACTAGCTGGACGAAATTGGAACCGATTCGCGCATGGTGACCATTTGGGTCACCTTGCATGGGAAAGATATGGGAAAATAGCTGTTAAAAACATAACCTAGCAAAGGGCACCGAACACCCTAGGCATTTTAAACGGGCGGTCACCGGGTAAGATGCGCGTGAGCTTATCTTGTTTGTTGTAGTATCATGAACTTAACCTAACCTATAATAAAGATAAACAAACAAAAAAGAAAAATTTGTAGTGAAGAATCAGTGTGGATCTTATCAAATAAATTAAAATGGGTGATGGAGATACCAAAAACTTCAGACAATATAATCCCAAATACTTCAACATTACACTATTCGAATCATCCATCGTTGTTTTGTTTTTGTTTGTTTATTTTTCAGGTTAGAATATTTGCAGAATCTGCACTAATCTGCAGAAAAGCGTTTGTTGATGGATGATGATCTCCTTAGGCTAAGCGCGCACTAGCGATTTATTGTCGTGCGACTTTTTTATTACATGATTCAAAAATAATGGTATGCCGACTCGTCTTCCCAGATTTTACCGTTGATTTAAATAGTTATTTAAATCAATGGATTTTACGCGTCGCGCAAGCAGTCATGCTGGAGTCGACAGATGACAATATTGACATCGCTATGTGACTGACTGGTGTGACATCGACACACGACGTCTTCGCATTAACTCAAGCTAAGTTTAAGTAGTCCACCTTTTAGCATATGAGATGTTCGGTCATGTGACAGATTGCAAATAAAAGCCTAGTTTACACCGACCACTTGGTCCGCGGACCAAGTACTAAATGCGAACTATATCAGAACCAAATATTTGGTTCGAATGGTGTAAACAGTTGCGGACTAAGCTAGTCCACTCTTGGTTCGGTACTTGCCAGCAGGTGTACCGAACTAAATTTGTTTCGATCTGGATCAAAATTATGAGGTTATGTTGATTGTTATTATTGTGAATTTCGTTGGTTCTGAGTTTCTAAGGCCATCTAAGCGTACTTACCTATGATTTTTTTGGCAACGAATTGTGTTGATAAATAATTCCGACTTGTTTTTGACATTTGACGAATTGTGCGCGTACCCATTTAGTTCAGGCGTTGCAAGACGGGGTAAACGGGCGAGAAGCAATCATTGGTCCTACCGTACTATCCCCACCCACTTGGCCCTATCGGACCGAACTAAACGAGTTATCGGTGTAAACTAGGCTAATATCACATGACCGAACATCTTATAAGTCAAGGTATTGACTATTCCAACCAAGCTTTGGGCTTTGGTAATCACGTTAGAACGACATTTCTAACTGTCAATTTACCATGGAAACTTCAGTCTTCTGGCAACATTGCAGAAGGCTATTACTCCAGCGTGACGTCAGATCTGCGCGTCGGCATACCGCTTTGTGTGTATCGTGGTTCTATTATTAGTCGCCGAATGAGTACATGTTCATTAAAATGTTAATGCTTCATTTTATGCGCATAAAAGTCGCATGACAATAAACCGTCAGTGCGCGCTTAGCCTTATGGCCGATTACACCAGCCCTCACTTAACAAAGGGAACCTTGAATTTTAAGCAGCCCGCAATTCGTTTTTATTTGCACCAACACTCTTTAAGGGGCCCTTAACTAAGTGTGTCCTAGATTTAGCAACGTTGATCAATGTTATTTATATCACCGATGGCTAAAAGGCCAAAAAATCAAAAATGATGTTTTCATTTAGACGGATTGTACTTAATATTTTGGTATGTACAACCAAATGGATAATGTGCTTATAGTGATTAAAATGTGAATATACTTCTCAAATCTGAATTGAACTTGCAGAATGTCTTAAATGGCCGACAACAGGCGCAATCACATTAAAATTACACAATGTCGTAGCCAAACTATATAACTAACACACGGCGTCGATATATTTTCAAAAATGTCTTTGAAAATTATTAATCAATATAAAAAGTCATTAACGACAATAACAAATTATATCACAGCTTCAAATCTATATCGTTAACAGAGATAAGTCAGAAATAAGTGGTCATCAACGTAGACTTAATCAGGGGAGCGTCATTCGTCAAGGGCTTAAGCTTTTCTTAACGTTGGTGCAAACAAAAACTTGAAATTAAGGGCTCCTTAGCGTTAAGTATTCCTTAAATAGGTTGGTGCAATCGGCCATTACATTGACAACCATAACTTACACCAGCAGTCTGCACTACCCTACTCTACACCAAAATAAGAAACACACCTATTGTAAGGAAGGAGCCTCGTGTCATTTGCTGCATTCTTTTCACATGCCGGAGCAGCTCTGTGTCACTGCAAGCGGCCCCGGAACATATACTTATTAATAATACGTATATGCCCCGGAATCACACAGAGCTGCTCCGGCATGTGAAAGGAATGCAGTATTTGGTCTGTCGTCTGTCATCCGGGCAGCGTTTTTGACTTTTAACTCTTGACAGTCTTGACGTATTGTAAATGACAAGTGACAAGACTGACAATGGGCGCGTTCAGGTAGTTTGTGGAGCTTCAGCGCTTTTCCGCTTTACGCTTTATTTTCCCTGAATCGACATTTTTTTCTGTTTCTCCTCATCAGAGGAAACCTGTATATAAACAATTTCATCCCCAAACTGGAGGCAAATTGTTTCTTCAGCCGAATCGCACATTTTTAACAACTACAAATTTGAACCCTTTTGCCGGTATGCCGCCGCTTCATGACATTTCAAGCGATAAAGCGAACAAAATATACGCTTCACCGCAGGAATAAAGCGCTGCAGCCTGCAGCGCCACAGTTCCCTGAACGCGACCAGTAATTCACACATCCCCATTTCACAACAAAATGGATGGGATTTTGTTGTGTTTGGATGTGTACTTGTCTTGAGAGTAAAATCGTTATTCATCCGAGTTATACTATTGTGAAAAATCGTAATCAAATCGAAATAATAATCGTCAACATATGGTCCTTCAGCCGAATGGTATATTACCTCTGGAATTGCATCGTCCAGTAAGAAAATCACCAAAATCGTCTTAGCAAGCAGTCATTATTGTGCAATCGAACAAACGGCCAGAAGAACCCGATTAATCGTTCCTGTTCCTCGAGATTCATCGTTAAAAGCGTAAGTTCTTTTCATTCTCTCTTTATTCCTTTCAATTTATTTTGCCATTATTATTTTTGGTTGTTTCAAATCCAGCAATTTATAAACGTGGTGGTTCAATCCCAAAATTGCGATTTGAGAGTAATAAAATGCCTGTAATAATGATCAAATAGAGAGAGTCGAAATTAGATTGATAACAATCGAACTTTTCAGGAATTTCTGGATAATTCGAAATAAAGCCGAATTATTAAATCCGGGCTCATTTGAGTCGGATGACGAAAATAATTTCGAGAATGTATTATTTCAGCACTGGTAAAGCGGTTAAAATAATTGGAAACTTTTATGAATCATCGCTGACTGGATGCAATAATGGCACATCTTAAAAATCCACAATTTTGAGTTCAACCCTGTATAAACTCTTTCATTGATATTGCGAAAAAAATCAGGAGTTTTCCCGATTGAAAATAAAAAGAAAACTTCCCATAAACATGTGTCCGGAAATGCTTCATTACAGAGCTACAGGGTGTTAAAGTTTTATTTTTATTTTTGTTTCTTTTAAATAGTATTTGCACCAATGTCGACCTTTTGATAAAAATTTGTGTTTGAGGGTTTTTTGTCATGTGAAATTCGAATTTGATCTTAGTATGACTCTTGTAGAGGGCGCTACATATACTTATTTTTCCAATCAATAACAGCCGTAACTTTTTTGGACGTGCCTGTATCATATTCTGAAGTCATGTTAAAAGTCGCCAAGTGCCACTATTCTCGAGATATTTTGATTTAAAATAAAAAATACATGTGATTTTGGAATTATGGTCAAGCAAAAAAAAAAAACAAAACGTCGACTTTCTCGAAACCATGAAATACAAATTGTTCCATTATAGCATCCAGTGAGCGATAATGACCCATACAACGCAATAAATTCCCAAAAAATCGGAAACCGTAAACTCGACAAAATGGTGTTTTAACTGTAGAACTCATCAAATTTCATCATCTGATTGGGGAGCAAAATTGTTCATATCATTCATTTTTTTCCAGATCGATCTACAATGTTGGGACGATCTTTCGCCCTTGAAGATGCAGCAGCAAGTCTGAATCTGCCTTGACAGTTGTGTGACATCTGTGGACGTCAACACAGTGGTGGAGAATTATAGTTCTTCACCAAATCGACTCTGGAAAGAATCGCCACCACTGAGATGTACATTCTGCACATCATCTGGTAACAGATCAAGTTTTATAACGATTTCCGTAGAACATCCATTGTACATGACCTATGGGGTTATTTCAAAAATGTTTTTTCTTAGAATGTTTCTAAGAAAAACTTATAGGCCAGTCAAAGATGCTTCGGAATTAACAATAATGGACAATTTGCATACATTTTCAAATTAGTTGAAATTTTATATACGTATTCTAGACATTATTTGAAAGTCACTAGCGAAAAATTATTTCCGAAATTCCCAAAAATATACCAAATAAATGGAAAAAAAAGACGCAAATTCACTGTATGATCGAAAACGGGGTGTGGCCATATTACCCTCCTGAGAGAGAGAGTCATCTCAGTCAATACGTCAGACGAAGATAGATAGTGTATTCTGTGACGTAGTGGATGTTGATTGGCGCTCTTTAATAGGTGACTACTACATTATTAGAGGGCGTGGGTTGATTTTTTAAACATCAATGGCATCAGTACCCACTAATCCTTATATTTTTCATATTTCCAAAAAATGTGCAAATTGTCCATTCCCGACAAAGTCAAATTTTGGATTTGCGTTTTATACAACAATTAACTATAAAATTTTCCACCTTCCAGTGACGTGCGAAACATTGTTATTTCGTGAAAAGATAACAATAATTAATAGCTTCGTCCCAAAAATTGCTAACAATGTGCAAAACCCCTCGATTGATCTGTTTGATACATACACTTTTTGAAAAAATTCCTCAAGTTAAATTGAAAAGATGCTTTTTTGACATTTTTGTCATTTATTCCTAACCCAAACTTTATGTCAAGAATATTTCCAGCATTTTTTTAATTGAATTTGACGATTTTTTTTTAAAGTGTATGTATCAATGTAGTAATTAAATGTAACGCCATTTTGTAGTACTTGAAGACATCGACTCAATATTCAAGGGTTATAAAGTACTCATCAGGATCTTCAAAATGAGGTGTCACACGACCCCCTTTTCCATTTAAAAAAATGTTTCAAAATGGCGCCCAGCCGCCATCTTGAATACTAAAAGTACGTCAGTGACATCAAAAAGTAGTATTTCGACAGCTATTGAAGTATGCCAAGTTTCAAAATTTTTGGTGCACACATTAAAAAAAAAGGGGGGGGACCTTTCAGAGCCGCACTGTATACATGAGTTCTGATGCAAGGTTTCAAAAATGATGATGAAAAATCCAGGTCCGTATCAGAAAAAGTTGATAGTTATTCAAATACCAAACGTCAAATACACAATTTAAAGATATATTGTAGAATAAAAACTGATGAGCAGTTTAGGTAATATTTGAGTTTAAAATTTCATGTCATAGGCTGAGAAATTATTATTTTCCAAACTTGTACCTATCTATACAGGGTGTCTGGAAATGATCAGCAAGAAAATCAAGGGAGGATTCTATTCTATTTTTTCATAAAACATTTTTTTGAGAATTGATCATCATTAACATACTTACAGGTTGTTTAAGTTAAATTTTATTTGCAATTTTTTGCACCTTGTTTCTTAATTGTGAGCAATTTTCACTCCAAATAATTATGTTTTTTGACATTCAAGATTTTATATTCATGCAGATCGCCCATTTCTGAAAGAGATTGGAAGGTGCAAATTTATACACTTATCTGTTTGGCATTTACGGTGTATCATCCTAATTAGCGATTTTTCCCAAGATTACATAATATATTTTAACAATAATTAATTTTTCAATTGATGAAAAAAGATGCAAAATTAACACAAGATTTGGAAGATCTGTCGATGCGTTTTTGGGAAGGAGTTATTAATTATTGTTAATTTTTCACGAAATAAACTGGAAGGTGCAAAATTGTTTAGTTTATTTTTTTGTTATATAAAAAGTGAATCCTAAATTTCATATTGCTAGGAATTATTGTTAATTCCGAATCCTCATTGACCGGCCTATTAGCGGTGCAACTTGAAATAAAAATCAATTATGTATTGTGGTACGACATACAGAATGTTCACATTATTCTCAAGATCATATTTTGACTACTTGAAAAAAATCAAATTCATACTAATCAGATGATTGCTTGTAATATCAAAGTTACATACATTGTATTGTATGTAAGAGATAATCATTCTCGATCTTTTCCAACATTTTTGCACATCCGGCTGTTTTTTTTGTGGAAGTTTTTGTGAACTAGCATAAATGAATAGTTTTGATTAAATCAAAGTCCGTTTCTTTATTTCCATGCGAACAAAACTAGATTCGAAATAAATATTTTGAAATCATAAAATGCAATATACAGGATGGTCCATCATCAAGTTGATTTTTTTAAATACGGACCTGGATTTTTTATTTGATTTTTAATTATTTTTCTCCCTAACTCATAGTTTGGTTCATAAATCCATCTTTATTCGACACGTTATTCTTATGAGAAAACCTGAACAACTGAACAAGCCTAATTGACTGAACCAAAATCGAAATAACATCCAATAACGTTACATTTGATGGAATTAAATTAAATCCACAAATGACATGGAAAATAAAAAAAAAATCATATCTAAAACTGAATCAATTTCTGCAAGTGTTCAAGAAAATTGCCATTTTAACAAAATATTGAAAATAACAGTAATAGGTAAAAAATAATTGAAAATATTGAAGTTGTTAATGCAACCTATTGCTTTACACCCTCATCCAATTACGTCAAAAGATAACTAAAAATAAAATAAAAAATCCAGGTCCGTATTTAAAAAAAATAACTTGATGATGGCCGCTCAATGACGAAACGTCAGATTTTCAATTTGATACCGCCATCTTGTAGGGGAGAAAAAGTGGCAATGAGAAAGTGTAATTCATTTAACAATATTTTATCAAATAAACTCAGGAAATAATAATAACGTTTCCGCGAAATCTCGGTTTTTTTCGAATATCTTTGGAAGTAGTCGGAATTTTGGGCATAAAAATGCGCAACTTTGCAACCATTAACCCGACCCTGTATCTCTTATAATAACTGAGATCCTCATGCATGCACTCGAATCTGTGCCACCCTGTATATTGACCTCCCCCCTCTTACTCATTCCATGTTTGGTTTATACTAATTTTTTTAATTAAGCAGTATCATTTATACAGGGAATCCCAAAAGCAGTCCGCAGCACCTAACTTTGAAATTTCAAAAGGAACACCCTGTATTTTATTTCATTTTTAGATTCTACGTTAAATTCTAAGTCATATGTGTATGAGATGTATTTATCTTATTTCTTGTCGGTTTCGAGATAAAAGCTGTTGGGGCATGCGTTATTCTATCAGATCAATAGTTTTAGTATAGTTGAAAAGTCAAAAAGTCCTTCATTAACTATTTACGAGCAGAAAAAAAATGTAGCACTCTCTGAAAGGCCGCTGGCTTTCAATTTTTTATTGTTTTACAGTCCTGTGCCTTTGGGGAAATGGTTAGAAAAACATCCCTAATAGGACGGATTAAATCGAAAAATAAAGAATCGGTTATTCTAAGGACTTATTCAACAACCCTCATAATATTATCGTTTATCGCGTTATCACTCTTAACTCCTGTTTTCCATGTAATAATAATAATAATAATCTTTATGAGCATAAATAGCTATGCAAAAAACTGTCTGTAAAATAGATAGAATAAAATAAAATAAATAAACATACAGGATACAAAAATATTAATATTAACAAAAGCATAAAATACATCGAGTAACAAAAGAAGACGTAAGGACTGAATAAAATATCGTAAAATACAAGTACATCAAAAAGTTTCTAGTAGATGTGCACGAATCAGTCTTTTGAACACTTTTAGATTATCACAGTTTTTCAACTCCAAAGGCAAACCATCAAATTCTGACAAACCTTTACACAAAATAGAACTATATAAGTTATGACTAGACGTTGTTTTTATTTCTTATTTAAAATCAGTCTTATTTCTAGTATCATATTTGTGCAAGTTTTCAAATCTCGTAGTTTTATCACAAATATAGGATGGAAGCAGCTTTCGTTTAATTTTAAAAACTAACACAAATACATTAAACATAACTTTTTGTCTTATTGACAACATATCAAGCACATGTAACATACTTGTGATTGGCGCATAACGTTTACATCCAATAATGACACGCATTGCTCTATTATGTATAATCTGAAAATCGTCTATGATGTACTGTGGCATAGTGTATAAAAGGGAACTACAAAACTCCAAATGAGGAGCCGCAATACTCTTATATAACAATAGTTTAGTATAAACCGACAGATACTTTCCTGCCCTCGAGATGAACCTAACTTTTTTTGCATATTTCCCCATGATATAGTTGGAATGCGATTTAAAGTCCAGACTTGAATCCAAAATAACACCTAAATATTTAATTTCTGTAACATGCTGCAGTCTATTATTATTCACATACACTTTCATATTGTCCAAGTCTCCATCTGACAGTTTTCCTCTCTTACTAAATATACAAAATTTACATTTTTGAGTATTCACACTTAAACTATTGTTATTCAACCACTCAGAAATAAGAGTCAGATCTTCATTCATTTTGACACTCAGTTGGCACAAGTCCTTTCCCACCGCGAACACCATCGTATCATCAGCAAAAAGTTGAAGTCTGGTACTCTTAACTACATTTACTATATCATTGATGTAGATTAAGAATAACCATGGCCCCAACACTGTTCCTTGTGGTACACCATGTTCTACTTTCACAGGATCAGACAAACTATAATAATTGTACTTAACTACCTGTGACCTTTCAGTTAAGTAAGATTTAAACCATGCACTGCAGCACGTTGTTTCTTAGTCCTATTTGATATAGTTTTTTCAGAAGTAGATCCCTATTGATAGTTTCGAACGCCCTTTTGAAGTCGAGAAAAACTGCCAGAATGTAATTATTGTCATCCATTTGTCTGCGAAAATCGTCACAAATATTTACGATCACTGATTCACACGAGTGATTTTGTCGGAATCCAGACTGATCATGGACAAGCACATTGTTTAGATCACAATACTTCTGAAGCTGGTCTTTCACAGCGAGTTCAAGTAATTTTTCGTATCCTGGCACTGAATTGATAGGTCTGAACTCGCAACACTTTACCGTGTTCGGTATTTTTGGTATTGGGGACACTGTGGAACACTTCCAATTATCTGGCAACTGACCATATTCCAGAGATATGTTTATAATATCCAGAAGACGATTAGCTGCGACGCAAAAAACATCTTTTGGAATTTTTGTCGATATACCAGTGACTCCTCCTCCGCACATCTTCATTCCTTCCACGTATTCCTTGAGTTTCTCCAAGGTGATTTTCTCAAAATTACACATAGTAGCATTCGTAGGTGTTAAGATCTGTGTAATGTCCTTAGGGCTTGGGGAGCATTGTATATTTGCAACTATTTCTTCGATACTCGTGATGAAATACTTGTTGAATTCATTTGCAATTGATAGCTGGTCCTCAGTGGTAAGATGTTCAAATTTTATTTTTGTTGGTAGGATTATCTTATTTCTATTTGGAAGTAAAGTTTTCAAGTTTTTCCAGAGTTCATGCGAGTTATTTCTGTAGTTATCTATTTTTTCTCGAAAGTATTTGTCTTTTTCTTCCTTGATCTTTTTAACAATTGCATTTCTCACCTTTTTGTATCTATTCCAAGTATCCTCATTTTTTTCACATGTGGCTCTCACATAGAGACGATCCCTTTCCAGCATCAAGCTCCTTATATCTGCGGTGATCCATTTTTTATTTAAATGCTTGGGTTCGATTTTGAAGGAGGTCTTTGGGCACATACCGTTCAAACCATCAATTATACTGTTGGTAAACGAGTCTGCCAATTCATCAACGTTTGTGCTATTCGAATTCCATGGAGTATCCATTATCCTTTCCTGCATCCTGTTAGCATCATAGTTCTTCATACTTCTTCTTAAAATGGTTGTAGATGGAGATTGGTCGGGATAGTGACTGGCGTTAATGTATATGACACTATGATCACTGATTTTCGGGGATAAGTGGACTTCGTGTTTGAGATGTTTATCATTGAATACTATAGAGTCGATCAATGTTTCGCTAGTATTGGTGATCCTCGTTGGTTTCTTGATAAGCTGGATGAAACCATAGTTTTGAATGATATTGCTAATTTTATCACCATAAAAGGAAGGCTTCATGAGGTCAAAATTAAAATCACCAGTGATAACAACAACCAGCAAAGTCACTCACTCCAGGCGGGTGATACAAAACACAATAGAGGAATTTTGTGTGGCCTGTAGAGACCTCTATGGACAACAACCACAAGTAAGTATCGATAGTCTGCTTGTCTTTGATCTTAAATCTGGTTCCATCTCTTACAATTGCCATTACTCCAACAGTTCTTTTGTTGGTTGTTAAACATTGCTCCATTTGATATCCATCAATATGAAGCTCACTATCATACACATCGCTTGACACATGAGTTTCCGATAACAAAACTATATTTGGGCTCCAATCCACTATTAGTGCTTCAATATTATCTTTATTGTTCAAAAAGCCCTGGCAATTGAAATAAACTACAGTATTATTTTGGCTATCACAACACTGTAGTTGCTATTGCAGGTATTTGTTTCTTTGTATCCGTTCTATTTTCATATATGTTTCGCACTTACTCGTATCCCATGCCATATGGTCAGTTTTCAAACTCAATCCATATTTACTATTTGACAGAACACAATTTGAACATTTAATCACAGTACCTGGGCAGTCTTTAAGTTCATGGTTCGAACTACACTTTGGGCAAACTTCGCCTTCTTTGCACTCCTTCACCATATGACCATAACGATTACATTTAAAACACCTAATGACCCCATATTCATTGTATACAGGACAGCGAGACCATGTCGTTGATGAATAATTGAAAATACACACCGTCAATAAACAAGTTTGGTTCAATACATCGTTTTTTAAACATGCATGCGCCAATAAATACAAATATTGTTTTGACAATTATTTAATTTACGAGTCATTCTTGTTTCACTGTATTTTTTCATATAAAAATTGGAAATGTACCTAGTTTCAAAAAAATTCACTGATTTTGAAACTCTTGCATAGCCGCTTTTGTTTCTCCGGTGGTTTGATGTCTTGTTCCAGTTCCACAGAATCCAGGTTCGACATTCTCATAATCTTCCTCCATTAATGATATTTTTTTGTTTTGATTGATCAACTCTCGATGCAAGTCAGCGATTATCTGAAAATGAAATAGATCAATTATTGCCGAAAATTATTATCATTATACGCTCAAGTTGGCAAGTCCGTTTATGTATGATATCAACTTTATGTTTTGGAAAGAAACAAATAATTTCCTGTGGATTTTGTCAACAACTTACAAAATTTGGAAAGTGACTGATCTAAAGTAACGAGTCTTTGTTCATGAAGAAACTAATTGGTCCAAGTCCATAATATACGTTGGAGTTTTTTCAAGCTTCTTCATCCTCAGGAATTGTTTTTTCTTTTTTCTACTTTCGATCAGCATTTCACTCATTGGCAATGGTTTTGTTTCATTAGTCTCAGTAGTTTTCGAACTAAGGTCGCTGGTCGTGGGATTTTGTCAAGTAACTCAAAGTAAAGAGTCCTTCTTCATGAAGTAACTAATTGAGTCCAAGTCCATAAAATAAACATTCAAGTGGAGGAAAATCTTGATTCGGACTTACTTTAACTGTGGAATCACTCCTCCATGAATACTCAAGAGGTGAATTAGTTCTCTGTCTCCACGATAGGTCATCACCCGAACTCGTTGCACTACTACTGGTGAACCGTAACTGTTTCACTCTCCATCTTTTCTGGATTTTTTTGAAGCTTCTTCATTCTCAGGAATTGTTTCTTCTTTTTTCTACTTTCGATCAGGATTTCACTCATTGGCAATGGTTTTGTTTCATTAGTTTCAGTAGTTTTCGAACTAAGTTCGCTGGTCGTGGTTCTTGGAATGGAACTCTCCCATATGATGCATGAACTACTAGAGGCAGTCACTGAGCTTCCAAGAACATTCCATACTAGTTGAGGTTATATGAACCAAATTACCAAATAAATATTTTTTTGAAGCTTCTTCATCCTTCAGAACTGTTTCTTCTTGCTTCTACTGTCAATAAGATTCGGACTTACTTTAACTATGGAATCACTCCTCCATGAATACTTTAGAGGTGAATTAGTTGTCTGTCTCCACGATAGGTCATCACCCGAACTCGTTACACTACAACTGGTGAACCGTAACTGTTCCACTCTCCATCTTCTCTGGATTTCTTTGAAGCTTCTTCATCCTCAGGAATTGTTTCTTCTTTTTTCTACTTTGGATCAGCATCTGACTCATAGGCAGTGGTTTATTTTTAGCTAGTTTTGTTTCACTAATCTCATTAAATTCCGAACTAAGTTCGCTGGTCGTGGTTCTTGGAATGGAACTCTCCGATTTGATGCATGAACTACTAGAGGCAGTCACTGAGCTTCCAAGAAAATTCCATACTAGTTGATATGAACCAAATTACCAAATAAATATTTTTTTAAAGCTTCTTCATCCTTAAGAACTGTTTCTTCTTTCTTCTACTTTCGATCAGCATTTGACTCATTGGAAGTGGTTTGTCTCCAGCTGGTTTTATTTCATTAGTTCTAGTAGTTTTTGAAATGAGATCGCTGGTCGTGGGATTTTGTTAAGTAACCTAAAGTAAAGAGTCCTTCTTCATGAAGTAACTAATTGAGTCCAAGTCCATAAAATAAACATTCAAGTGGAGGAAAATCTTGATTCGAACTTACTTTAACTGTGGAATCACTCCTCCATGAATACTTAAGAGGTGAATTAGTTCTCTGTCTCCACGATAGGTCATCACCCGAACTCGTTGCACTACTACTGGTGAACCGTAACTGTTTCACTCTCCATCTTTTCTGGATTTTTTTGAAGCTTCTTTATCCTCAGGAATTGTTTTTTCTTTTTTCTACTTTGGATCAGCATCTGACTCATAGGCAGTGGTTTATTTTTAGCTAGTTTTGTTTCACTAATCTCATTAAATTCCGAACTAAGTTCGCTGGTCGTGGTTCTTGGAATGAAACTTTCCGATTTGATGCATGAACTACTAGAGGCAGTCACTGAGCTTCCAAGAAAATTCCATACTAGTTGAGGTTATATGAACCAAATTACCAAATAAATATTTTTTTGAAGCTTCTTCATCCTTAAGAACTGTTTCTTCTTTCTTCTACTTTCGATCAGCATTTGACTCATTGGCAGTGGTTTGTCTCCAGCTGGTTTTATTTCATTGGTTCCAGTTGTTTTCGAAATAAAATCGCTGGTCGTGGGATTGTGTTAAGTAACCTAAAGTAAAGAGCCCTTCTTCATGAAGTAACTAGTTAAGTCCAAGTCCATAAAATAAACATTCAAGTGGACGAAAATCTTGATTCGAACTTACTGTAACTGTGGAATCACTCCTCCATGAATACTTTAGAGGTGAATTAGTTCTCTGTCTCCACGATAGGTCATCACCCGAACTCGTTGAACTACTACTGGTGAACCGTAACTGTTCCACTTTCCATCTTCTCTGGATTTTTTTGAAGCTTCTTCATCCTCAGGAATTGTTTTTTCTTTTTTCTACTTTGGATCAGCATCTGACTCATAGGCAGTGGTTTATTTTTAGCTAGTTTTGTTTCACTAATCTCATTAAATTCCGAACTAAGTTCGCTGGTCGTGGTTCTTGGAATGAAACTCTCCGATTTGATGCATGAACTACTAGAGGCAGTCACTGAGCTTCCAAGAACATTCCATACTAGTTGAGGTTATATGAACCAAATTACCAAATAAATATTTTTTTGAAGCTTCTTCGTCCTTAACAACTGTTTCTTCTTGCTTCTTCTGTCAATAAGCATTTGACTCATTGGCAGTGGTTTGTCTCCAGCTGGTTTTATTTCATTAGTTCCAGTAGTTTTCGAAATAAGATCGCTGGTCGTGGTTCTTGGAATGGAACTCTCCGATTTGATGCATGAACTACTAGAGGCAGTCACTGAGCTTCCAAGAAAATTCCATACTAGTTGATATGAACCAAATTACCAAATAAATATTTTTTTAAAGCTTCTTCATCCTTAAGAACTGTTTCTTCTTTCTTCTACTTTCGATCAGCATTTGACTCATTGGAAGTGGTTTGTCTCCAGCTGGTTTTATTTCATTAGTTCCAGTAGTTTTCGAAATAAGATCGCTGGTCGTGGGACTTTGTCAAGTAACCTAAAGTAAAGAGTCCTTCTTCATGAAGTAACTAATTAAGTCCAAGTCCATAAAATAAACATTCAAGTGGACGAAAATCTTGATTCGAACTCACTTTAACCAAGGAATCACTCCTCCATGAATACTTTAGAGGTGAATAGTTGTCTGTCTCCTCGATAGGTCATCACCCGAACTCGTTACACTACTACTGGTGAACCGTAACTGTTCCATTCTCCATCTTCTCTGGATTTTTTTGAAGCTTCTTCATCCTCAGGAATTGTTTCTTCTTTTTTCTACTTTCGATCAGGATTTCACTCATTGGCAATGGTTTTGTTTCATTAGTCTCAGTAGTTTTCGAACTAAGTTCGCTGGTCGTGGTTCTTGGAATGAAACTCTCCGATTTGATGCATGAACTACTAGAGGCAGTCACTGAGCTTCCAAGAAAATTCCATACTAGTTGAGGTTATATGAACCAAATTACCAAATAAATATTTTTTTGAAGCTTTTTCATCCTTCAGAACTGTTTCTTTTTGCTTCTACTGTCAATAAGCATTTGACTCATTGGCAGTGGTTTGTCTCCAGCTGGTTTTATTTCAGTAGTTCCAGTAGTTTTCGAAATAAGATCGCTGGTCGTGGGACTTTGTCAAGTAACCTAAAGTAAAGAGTCCTTCTTCATGAAGTAACTTATTAAGTCCAAGTCCATAAAATAAACATTCAAGTGGACGAAAATCTTGATCCGAACTTACTTTAACTATGGAATCACTCCTCCATGAATACTTAAGAGGTGAATTAGTTGTCTGTCTCCACGATAGGTCATCACCCAAACTCGTTGCACTACTACTGGTGAACCGTAACTGTTCCACTTTCCATCTTCTCTGAATTTTTTTGAAGCTTCTTCATCCTCAGGAATTGTTTCTTCTTTTTTCTACTTTAGATCAGCATCTGACTCATAGGCAGTGGTTTATTTTTAGCTAGTTTTGTTTCACTAATCTCATTAAATTCCGAACTAAGTTCGCTGGTCGTGGTTCTGGGGATGGAACTCTCCGATATGATGCATGAACTACTAGAGGCAGTCACTGAGCTTCCAAGAACATTCCATACTAGTTGAGGTTATATGAACCAAATTACCAAATAAATATTTTTTTGAAGCTTCTTCATCCTTCAGAACTGTTTCTTCTTGCTTCTACTGTCAATAAGCATTTGACTCATTGGCAGTGGTTTGTCTCCAGCTGGTTTTATTTCAATAGTTCCAGTAGTTTTCGAAATAAGATCGCTGGTCGTGGGATTTTGTTGAGTAACCTAAAGTAAAGAGTCCTTCTTCATGAAGTAACTAATTAAGTCCAAGTCCATAAAATAAACATTCAAGTGGACGAAAATCTTGATTCGGACTTACTTTAACTGTGGAATCACTTCTCCATGAATACTTAAGAGGTGAATTAGTTCTCTGTCTCCACGATAGGTCATCACCCGAACTCGTTGCACTACTACTGGTGAACCGTAACTGTTCCACTCTCCATCTTCTCTGAATTTTTTTGAAGCTTCTTCATCCTCAGGAATTGTTTCTTCTTTTTTCTACTTTAGATCAGCATCTGACTCATAGGCAGTGGTTTATTTTTAGCTAGTTTTGTTTCACTAATCTCATTAAATTCCGAACTAAGTTCGCTGGTCGTGGTTCTGGGGATGGAACTCTCCGATATGATGCATGAACTACTAGAGGCAGTCACTGAGCTTCCAAGAACATTCCATACTAGTTGAGGTTATATGAACCAAATTACCAAATAAATATTTTTTTGAAGCTTCTTCATCCTTCAGAACTGTTTCTTCTTGCTTCTACTGTCAATAAGCATTTGACTCATTGGCAGTGGTTTGTCTCCAGCTGGTTTTATTTCAATAGTTCCAGTAGTTTTCGAAATAAGATCGCTGGTCGTGGGATTTTGTTGAGTAACCTAAAGTAAAGAGTCCTTCTTCATGAAGTAACTAATTAAGTCCAAGTCCATAAAATAAACATTCAAGTGGACGAAAATCTTGATTCGGACTTACTTTAACTGTGGAATCACTCCTCCATGAATACTTTAGAAGTGAATTAGTTCTCTGTCTCCACGATAGGTCATCACCCGAACTCGTTGAACTACTACTGGTGAACCGTAACTGTTTCACTCTCCATCTTCTCTGGATTTCTTTGAAGCTTCTTCATCCTCAGGAATTGTTTTTTCTTTTTTCTACTTTGGATCAGCATCTGACTCATAGGCAGTGGTTTATTTTTAGCTAGTTTTGTTTCACTAATCTCATTAAATTCCGAACTAAGTTCGCTGGTCGTGGTTCTTGGAATGAAACTCTCCGATTTGATGCATGAACTACTAGAGGCAGTCACTGAGCTTCCAAGAAAATTACATACTAGTTGAGGTTATATGAACCAAATTACCAAATAAATATTTTTTTGAAGCTTCTTCATCCTTAAGAACTGTTTCTTCTTTCTTCTACTTTCGATCAGCATTTGACTCATTGGAAGTGGTTTGTCTCCAGCTGGTTTTATTTCAGTAGTTCCAGTAGTTTTTGAAATGAGATCGCTGGTCGTGGGATTTTGTTGAGTAACCTAAAGTAAAGAGTCCTTCTTCATGAAGTAACTAATTAAGTCCAAGTCCATAAAATAAACATTCAAGTGGACGAAAATCTTGATTCGAACTTACTTTAACTGTGGAATCATTCCTCCATGAATACTTAAGAGGTGAATTAGTTCTCTGTCTCCGCGATAGGTCATCACCCGAACTCGTGGCACTATTACTGGTGAACCGTAACTGTTCCACTCTCCATCTTCTCTGGATTTTTTTAAAGCTTCTTCATCCTCAGGAATTGTTTCTTCTTTTTTCTACTTTGGATCAGCATCTGACTCATGGGCAGTGGTTTATTTTTAGCTAGTTGTGTTTCACTAATCTCATTAAATTCCGAACTAAGTTCGCTGGTCGTGGTTCTTGGAATGAAACTTTCCGATTTGATGCATGAACTACTAGAGGCAGTCACTGAGCTTCCAAGAAAATTCCATACTAGTTGAGGTTATATGAACCAAATTACCAAATAAATATTTTTTTGAAGCTTCTTCATCCTTAAGAACTGTTTCTTCTTGCTTTTTCTGTCAATAAGCATTTGACTCATTGGCAGTGGTTTGTCTCCAGCTGGTTTTATTTCATTAGTTCTAGTAGTTTTCGAAATAAGATCGCTGGTCGTGGGATTTTCTCAAGTAACCTAAAGTAAAGAGTCCTTCTTCATGAAGAAACTAATTGAGTCCAAGTCCATAAAATAAACATTCAAGTGGACGAAAATCTTGATTCGAACTTACTTTAACTGTGGAATCACTCCTCCATGAATACTCAAGAGGTGAATCAGTTCTCTGTCTCCACGATAGGTCATCACCTGAACTCGTTGCACTACTACTGGTGAACCGTAACTGTTTCACTCTCCATCTTTTCTGGATTTTTTTGAAGCTTCTTCATCCTCAGGAATTGTTTCTTCTTTTTTCTACTTTCGATCAGGATTTCACTCATTGGCAATGGTTTTGTTTCATTAGTCTCAGTAGTTTTCGAACTAAGTTCGCTGGTCGTGGTTCTTGGAATGAAACTCTCCGATTTGATGCATGAACTACTAGAGGCAGTCACTGAGCTTCCAAGAAAATTCCATACTAGTTGAGGTTATATGAACCAAATTACCAAATAAATATTTTTTTGAAGCTTCTTCATCCTTAAGAACTGTTTCTTCTTGCTTCTACTGTCAATAAGCATTTGACTCATTGGCAGTGGTTTGTCTCCAGCTGGTTTTATTTCAGTAGTTCCAGTAGTTTTCGAAATGAAATCGCTGCTCGTGGGATTTTGTCAAGTGACCTAAAGTAAAGAGTCCTTCTCCATGAAGTAACTAATCAAGTCCATAAAATAAACATTCAAGTGGACGAAAATCTTGATTCGAACTTACTTTAACTGTGGAATCACTCCTCCATGAATACTTAAGAGGTGAATTAGTTCTCTGTCTCCACGATAAGTCATCACCCGAACTCGTTGCACTACAACTGGTGAACCGTAACTGTTCCACTTTCCATCTTCTCTGGATTTCTTTGAAGCTTCTTCATCCTCAGGAATTGTTTCTTCTTTTTTCTACTTTGGATCAGCATCTGACTCATAGGCAGTGGTTTATTTTTAGCTAGTTTTGTTTCACTAATCTCATTAAATTCCGAACTAAGTTCGCTGGTCGTGGTTCTTGGAATGAAACTCTCCGATTTGATGCATGAACTACTAGAGGCAGTCACTGAGCTTCCAAGAACATTCCATACTAGTTGAGGTTATATGGACCAAATAAATGAAGTTCTTGATTCAACCGTGGTAATAGTTTGATCTAGAAATTGTCTTGTCTGTATATTAAACTTATCGCACATGAGCGTATAGTACCTACCTATCCCTAGTCCATTCAGGCCCGTGCCTCGCTTTGCTCAAAGATGAATTATTGATGTGATGATGTCCATCCCCCTTTTTCATTTGTTGTTGTTCTGTAACATAACCCATGTAGTACCTAATTATTTTTATTATAGGGTCTATTCTTAGACCCTGTTTTTTTTTCAATTTACCAAAAAGATTATAATGGTGGAATAAATGACAGTGCAAGTCAGTCAATAAGTTACATTATACAATTATGCTTAGATTGGTTTTACAATAAATTAGTGAGAAAATACCTAAATTTTATTTATTTTATATTATCTACAGCGACTAACTATTCTTGTTTTGAGTTCCCTTTTTTACTCAAAAGTGCTTCAATGTGCGTTGCTTGAGGTAAATTTTCTTGATATTAGTTTTCATTTGAACAAACAAATCAAGAAAAAATTAATCAAAATGCAGATTTTGTTCTCTACTTTTTAATTATCTTTCCATGAAAGAAATCAATATATAAATTAAGGATTCACGAATATTGGTAGGTTTCCTAATTTGAAGATCAAACTAGATCTTGAATTGGTTAGTCTTATAACTTGATGGTTGTTCTCAGAATGCGTCTGCGTTGGAGCTTTCTTCTCTGTTTTGTATTCTTGAATGTTCTGATGCTTGGAATTTTTATCTTTCAATAAATATTTTTGTACAACCTACACGTCAATGCATGTAAAGTAGGCGAAAAGTCCCTTATTATGGCAGTCGGGCCTAAAAGTACCGCAAAAGTAGGTCGCTTAGCAACGGTGCTGCCCAACGCCTAAAGATCTAATAACCACGTGACATTCTAGCATACTAAAAGGAACTAATCACGTGATAATAAATCCGCACCACAAAAGAATACGGCAACGCACTTATTATTTCCATTTGACAATAATTGACAGTTGTCACTTTTTATAATTCTTTTTTTAATGATTCCAAACTGTTTGTACAAAAAGCACTGTTTGCACCACGAACGAAAGATGATTTTTGACTCCTCGTCAAATCCGCCCTAGATAAAAAATGTACTATTACGTCACCTTCAGGGTATAACTTTAGAACATTTTCTTTTGTGTCTTTATAGATGTCTGAGACAAAACAGAATCGAAAGTGGGTGGTTTATTGCGTTTTTTCAGCGAACAAAATTGAATGGAATGACAACTGTTTATTTTCAACAGATTAATAATAAGGATGTACCTAGACAACATCTGGTGAAAAATCGTTTATAAACGCGATTATCGCGTCAGAAGATAATGGTACCTGAATTTTTAAACGTTCAATAAGATCAATAATTGGTGCAAACGTTACGAAACTCAATACGTATAAATACTAAAACACATAAGATATGATCAGTTGCTTAACAAAATTAGGACCGACTCGCGCATGTAGTCACTGCTACATGAAAGTGACAATAATTCAATAAAATTTGTGATGGGCTTGAAAGTAACAATAATCCTTTTATTTAATACATTATTGTTTCGAAGTTTCAATTATCAAAATAATTAATGTATCGATATCTTTATCAATGATGAATAGTGTGAACATTCAAGAAAGAGGTGTATGTAAAAAGTGCAATAAATCAAATACATATTATTTTTATATAAAAGGATTCTAGGTATTGTGATTATCTGAAAAAACTTGTGTGCACTCAGCAAATTGTGAAACTTCTCAATTTAAATCGAAAATTTCCATTTTCTAAATAAGTGCCTCGTAACAAATAACGAAATAACTAAATATTACAAATTAATATTTTTGATTTTAGGAATATTGTTGATGAAGGTCTAGTGTGAGAATACAATTTTGTATACAAGTGCAATACTGTGATCAATTTATTGTCGTTTGTCTTTGTCATATATACATACTCTTTTCAATTTTTAATTATACTACCTATACAAACGCTATTTATTATTTTATATTCTACAATATTCTAGTATAAGTAAGCTTTATTGTTTCATATTTTATCGTTATACCCATGTACTTTGCTTGATAAAGATTATTATTATTATTATTATTATTATAGTAGTTAATATCAAATCTCCTCTGTTCTGTGATGATGTAATAGAAGTTGATTTTCTGATACCAAGTTGTTTCAATGTACAAAAAATACCTTTTACTCAAATAAATAATATCAATCAACGAACATGCTTTCTGCCAATTTTGATCAACTAATTATCATTTTGGTCAGTACCTAAATCATACATAATTTTTTATTCAAATAATGATTTGTCCCCCTTTTTTTATTTCTTAATCAAAATACGCCTTCTAGAGAAATGAAGAAACTTTCTCGTTGTCTATTCAATTTTCTTATCTTTTAAGATGATAAAATAAAAAAAAAAGTTGGTTTTTCGAATATTTCCAGAAGTAAGTGGCGTGTTCGACTCCTAAAGTGAACAAACTCTCTCCAAATTCACATCTTTGTGTACTTTTGGTATTGGTATTGGTATGGGTGGGGGGGCAAACCACTGCCCGGCGAGTAGGCCTTAAAGGGACCATTGCAGTTCTAACTAAGTTGATGATGGAGAACATCACCTAGTTATATATTTAGGCTAATTATTTAAACTTTTTGACTGTCAGTAATTAATAATACTGCAGCCTACTCAGTGACGTTAGCCATTGAGAGTACCACTAAATGTCGAACATAAATAATTCATGCTCACCTCTGGACTCGAGCCCGATCACCGCGAACTACCTATCCGGTGGCTTTCGTCGAATGGCGCCTTGACCACTCAGCCACCCAAGTACTTTTACATACGCTTGTTGTCAAAATAGAATGTATTGATTGGCCCTCGTATAGATGACTAGAAAATGGCAACTTTCAATTGTTTACGTTTTTCCGAGTTCGCGCAGATGTCAACCTCGTTCTCTGTGCATGACTGGTACTGTAGTGTCATCTATCCTGTGCATGAGAAACTCGCACATCACAGCGACCGAGAAAACTACAAGGATATTTTCCCTTTATTCTACCAACGAATGCCCCAAGAGAAAAATTGAAGACTTAATCTTGACAATAATGATGGATGCCACCGCTGACATTGCATCAAGTGAAGTCAACGTTGCCAAGTGGTTACCATTGGTCAGAAGAACCGAATATACGGGGTGTACTTGAAATGAAAACGTCTACTCAACGGAATTCAAGACGATCCAAGCGCACTAGTAATATGGGGCAAAAAGACGCACCCAAGATTTAAATAGTTACAACAATAACAAGTGTGAATGAAAAAAACTCTTTGATCACTGGAATTTTATCTTAGAAGTATGAAAATATAAATACGTGGTTCTAAGAAAACAAACCACACCAGAGAAAATTCTAAAAATACAGGATGTCCGAGATCTACTGGTCACTACTTTTTCCTAAAACCTCGTTCAATTTCCAACAAAAAAGCTCTTCTGGCTTTTCTCTCTCCGACGCACCGTTTTGAACTAAAAAAATAAGAACTTATGTATTGCACTATCGAAAAAATGAATACAGAATACTGAGCAGCTTCTGTTTTTCACTTGGAGACCATACCTAACGCCAAACAATAATGTTATGTTTATAAGAAACATTAGTAACAATATATAAACTCAAATATAAATCAACATAATGAAGTTTCAAGTCGATGTGACCAAAATATATTTTTTCCCATTGATCTATGATTTTTCGATCCCTCACTCCCCCACCCTCTTAAGGGTTGAATTGTGAAAAACGACGAAACACGTTTCATTGATTTCATGCAAGAATATTAATATGAAGTTTGAAGTTGATGTGATCAAAAATACAATTTTTCATTTATTTATGATTTTCCACAACCCCACCCCTTCCGACCAAGGATGTGACCAAAAATACGTTATTTTACCTTGCCCTCGAATTTGTTCTGAAGTACGAGGTCAACAAATATTGTTTTCCTCCCCATTTCCTTTGAGCCCGACTTTGTCCCCCTTAGGAGTTGATTTCAAAAAACATATGATACATGTGTTCAATCAATTTCATTCAAGATTGTTAATATGGAGTTTCAACATGATGTTAACAATCATAGATAATCTTTTATCAAATGATGATTTTTCTCACCCCATCATCTTTAAGCGACTTTGACCACTTAGGGGTTGAATTTCAAAAAATAACGAAACATGTGCCCAAAAATACATAATTTTTTATCTACAGTGTGACCCATTTGTTTTGGGAACACCCTGATAAAAAGTTTATTTCTTAACCGATTTGGTTCGTTTTTTTTTTGGATTGTAGAGCTCGAAAAATTGTATATTCTTGGCAAAAAGTGACCTTCGCCATTTTGACTTCAAGGCCTACTATGTTAGTTTTTAAGAGCAAAATTTCAGGAAACCATATTAGCGATTTTTTAAAAAAAAATCTGTGTGCGCCACTGGATTCAGCATCCTTTAAAACGGGTCTATACAAATTTTCAACCGAAAATATCAAGTTGAAAAAAATTAAAAATTCGCACTTTAACAATCTTTGATTCTATGAAAACAAATAAAAATGACATAAAACTAAAAATTTGTAACTTCTACCAAACCACCATCAACTTCAATGCATTTATCATTTGTTTTGTAGAATCAAAGATTGTTAAAGTGCGAATTTTTAATTTTTTTCAACTTGATATTTTTGGTTGAAAATTTGTATAGACCCGTTTTAAAGGATGCTGAATCCAGTGGCGCACACAGATTTTTTCTAAAAAAATCGCTAATATGGTTTCCTGAAATTTTGCACTTAAAAACTAACATAGTAGGCCTTGAAGTCAAAATGGCGAAGGTGACTTTTTGCCAAGAATATACAATTTTTCGAGCTCTACAATCCAAAAAAAAAACGAACCAAATCGGTTAAGAAATAAACTTTTTATCAGGGTGTTCCCAAAACAAATGGGTCACACTGTATATTTGATTTTTCCTACCCGCACTCTTTTCACTCCCTTAGGGTAAAAATTTCGCAAAATCCTTTCTTAGCATCCCTAGAAATATTTAGCAGAACATATCTTCAACATTTTATGGCTCTATCTATAATAGTTTTGGCTCTTTTATAATAGTATAGATTTTGCACAAGTTAATGTGGCCAATCAAGGTAAAATAACTAAAATAACACTAAACAAATACACGCACAGGACATTTACAACATTTTAAAATAAGAATTTCTCTCTTAGAAGTCTAAGACTGAAACTCATGCATGAACAGTGGTCGCCCAGTGCCTGAACTTATTATACGACAAACCAGTGAAGACAAATATATAAAGCGAAACTTTTCGCCTAATTCTTGAGCGGGGAACGAGTGACAATTTAAGTGAACCATCAAAGACCGATCAAAAACTGCATTTCGATACCACACAATCATCACTTCTGTCAAGAGAACGTTCATTCTCCTGAAATCCAAGAACTAGCGTCCTGGTGTCAATTTTCTTTTGACCGCCTGTGTTTCTTTTCGTGCTTCGGTTCTTCTGGTGCTCATGTCGGGACGTGGTGCTCCTTTTGGTGTTTTCCTGCCTTTTTGAAGTTGTGATAGAAGCTCTGGTAGTTTGAAGTCTCAGAGCACATTTTTAAGTTCTTTAATTCGCAGCTAGCTTTCCTTACCTTATTCACCAAGTCAGAGAAATCTAACTCAAATAAAAATTCGTCTGGATTTAGCTTAAAGAAAAAAAAAAGACTGAAACAATTATTTATTGAAATTTACGGAACAATGACATGGTGGATAATCCAGTTATTAATGAAAATTCCATACTAGTTTTGAGGTTATATGAACCAAATTAACAAAGTTCTTGGCATACAAGTGATCCATTCAGCCTTCTTGCCTAAAGATGAATCATTGATGTGATGATATCCATCCCCTTTTCCATTTGTATTGTTGTTCTGTAACATAAACCTTGAGTACCCAATTATCATTATTATCATTATAGGTTTAATTTTAGGTACCTTGTACCTTGGTGATTGTTCTCCAGATGCGTCTGCGTTGTTTGAACTCCCTCTTTTTTTTCTTGTTCTGGTTCTGATGCTTGACATTTTCATCTTCCAATAACTGTTCACGTTACCTTAGGACTTGACACTTTAAAACATTTCCTTTATTGGACTTTGTAGATATTTGAGAACCTAGACTTGAGTTTTATAATTCAAGGCCTTTCTTTACTGCTCACTCCAGTACCAAGTCATGGTTTATCTCCAGTTACTTGGACGTTATTATTTTCGGTGGACCAGATGGAATATGGTCCTTGGTCTAACAACTGTTTATTTTCAACAGATCAGTAATAAGGATTAATACAGCATCTGTAAAAAAAATCGTTTATAATAGGGAGCCATGCATATCGATGGTATGAATATCCTTTTTATAATGTTGAAGATTATTAAAGGCGTTAATAAGATCACATGGTGCAAGTGTTTCGGAACTTCTGAAACGTGAAAATGATACTGAAACACACAAAATATATCATTTGCTGGACGAAATTAGTACCAACTCGCGCATGTCGTCACTTGATGCTCGAAATGTATAGCTGTTATCAAAATTGTAGCCCAAGTAGCCTATGCATTTTGAAGAGTGAGCACCTTATGACGTCAGATAAAGATTATCACCCAACTTACCAATCTATGATGGGCTTGAAAGTAACAAATTGTACATTATTGGTTGAAAGTTGCTTTCACAAAAAGTTTTACACAACTTACCGAACATGAAATTATTTTCAATCATCACACTTAATAGTTATCAAGTTGTAAAATCGTTATTTCGCAAATTTAATTTTCAAACTAAAAAATGTAGATTATTTTTATATAAAAGGGAAACTATTGTGATCATCTGAAAAAACTTGAGTGCACACAGCATATTGTGAAACTTGCCGATTCATATTCATCACTGTACACGAGACTGTATATTATGTACTTAGTGTCTTTTCAAAAATCCATAAGAAAATAAAAAGACGGATTATTGTTCTACTCTCGATTTTTTATCGATTTACAATTGAGGCCCTTGCTGCAAGAAGGATGCAGCCCCATTCTTCGTAATTGTTGGGAAATTGGAAAAAACTGTTCAATTTATCATTATCACATTTTCAACCAACGGTAAAAAAAATGAAGCTGCATCCGTCTTGCAGCAAACACGTGAAAAAATGTGTCCACATCACAAATGTTGACAAAAATTCCCAGTGAGGGTGAGGTTAGGTAATAATACAAGATGGTTTGAGACGTCAAAAAAAAAAGCAAGAAAGGACAACGAAACCGCAGGTAAAAACAAAGATGCCGCTAACCCAACAATCAGCACAAACGCGGAAAAAACTTATTTAAAGTCAAGTGGCGCACGCAGATAACTAGATTAAAGTTTTATTGAACGGTGAAATAATCTGTACCGGGGCGAGACAAACCGAAGCCACAACGAAAATACACGATGTTTGCTGCAAAAGGGATACAACAAATCAGGATGCGGATCCAAGTATATATGCATACATATAGTTTCATAATTTACATTTAAGGTGTTGTTTGTTTAGTGACAGAGTATAAGTATATTCTGAATTTTTCACTCTATAGCATGTTTAGGTGTGTGAACGTAAGGGTATACAGGTTGTCCGGTAAGTAAATAAGGCATAATTTCGGGAGCGTACAGGCACAGAAGAAACCAACAACTATACAGAAGCGAAGGCTCTGCAATTTTCGTGTGCCAATTTTCTGTGCGCATGATCAAGTCCGCCATTACACAACGGACAATACTGTCAGATTACAAGAAGCGTTAGATGACAATAGGTAGATGAAGCGTTGCTTCGATGTTCGATTTGTTTGTTTATCAATAAGTAACTTGTGTTTTTTAACTTTATTTTGTGGTTTGTGTACTTGTGTTTATTTGTGTTGAGGGTCTTTGGTCCAGTTCAGTGTCTGGTGTATTAAAAAAACTAAAAACTATATTGTGAAGCTTCCAGTTTGTCGATCACCAATCCGTAACCTGGAAGAAACTGAAAAATATAAGAAGATAGGTATCACCACAACCTTTATTCACTTTTTCCGAATTCTCAAAAGTCATTCAATTCTCTTTCCGACAATTTCAAAGATAATGCGAAGAAAAAAGGGAGGAACATTGGACATTGGAAGCTTAAAAAGTTTTTAGGATAAATTTGTCTCGAGATTTTTCTTTAAAATCATATTTTTCCATAGTTCAGACCAATATTGATCAAAATTTTCTAATTTGATTTGCCATAATAACATGAAACAGAAGTAAGAATACTGTGATGACAAGAAAATCAACCATTCAAAATAAAAGAAATTTTTCTCAGTGTGCGACCAACTTTCCAGCCAGAAAGTTTTTTCAGTGTACCAGCGTGAAAATGTGTTTTCGTCAGCTGTTCAAAACGGGAACAAGAAGATCAAAGGCGCCGACAAATGCCTTCGCTTCTGTATAGTTGGTTTCTTCTGTGGTACAGGGTAGGTCAAAACAACCCCAGTTTGTCATGAAACTTTTTTTGTCTAAAGCGCCTCCTAACGGAGATACAGAGCATGGGGTACCCATCGATTTGATGTATCTGCTGTAATTTTCGAACCGTCCTCTATAATTTGATGAGATTTTAGTATGTTGTGTAGGCCATGAAGACTCATGAAACCATAGTTAAGTCAATATTTGAAATTGTAGGGGGAACCAGGAACGGACTTTCCACCAAACAATTTTTGACAGGTGTCATTTTACAGAGCTGAAAACTACTTTTTCAAATACTCTGACCTTTTCTTATCAAAAAAGGTGCTCCTCTTTTGTTTCGATAAAACTAACCGTTTTCTGAAAAATGGGTTTTTCTTTTACAGGTTATTGCGATAATACACTGAAATACTACGGCGAGACAACGGTTGTTTTTGTTATTGTTGGTATGAATTTTTTTTAACTTTGGCAAATTCAAAAAAAAAATAATTTATTTCCTTGAATTTTTTTGAAACGTTTTTTTCTCCAATTTTTAACTAATTCTAGTATATGCAATCAATCTGAGAGTGTCGAAAAATCTTTCAATACCAAAAATACTTACAAATGGTGTCTCGCCGTAGTATTTTAGTGTATTATTGCAGTAACCTGTAAAACAAAAATCTATTTTTCTCGAGAACGGTTAGTTTTATCGGGACAAAAGAAGAGCACCTTTTTTTGATGAAAAAAGATCAGAGTATTTGAAAAAGTAGTTTTCAGCTCTGTAAAATGACAACTGTCTGAAATTGGTCCCAAAAGGTTTGGTGGCCAGTCCGTTCCTGATTCCCCCTACAATTTAAAATATTGACCCCCCTTTGGTTTTATGAGTCTTTATGGCTTACACAACATACTAAAATATCATCAAATTATACAAGCCGGTTCAAAAGTTAGAGCTAAAAAATTAAATCAACACCCCTTTAGGGCTCTGTATCTCCGTTAGGAGGCACTTTGGAAAAAACAGTTTTATGACAAACTGGGGTTATTTTGACCTCCCCTATACGTTCCTGAAAGTATGCCATATACTTAACGGTCACCCTGTATATAACATGATCTACTACGTATTGAGCCAAATTGAGAACATTTTACAATTTTTTATGAAAGATATGGGTGGCCGGTTAACTGGTATCCCAAATTTACTATTGATCACTTCTCGGCCACCCGGCCAAGAAATAGTTCGGAAGGAGACGAATAAGTATTTAGTCGTGAGGTGTCTATCTTTGTTGCGCTCTAACATGTAATGATTGAAATGTTCATTTTCGCAACTAGTTGACGGCCGCCTCAATGATGAAAAAATATTATGTAAGGCCGACAACTGATTATTTCTCGGCCATCTACATATATTCAAAATTTCCAATTATTTTCAGATGACACCACAAAAAAAAATAAGAAAAAAATGTAAAAATGGAAGGGTCGCAAAAAGAAATTTATTCAATTATTCTGAAAATTTCCTACCAGTCAATTCTAACCAATCATAGACTTACATTTTAACATGTTGCTATGGCAACGACCTAATTTTATCGGAAATCACCCTGCTCATAATCACGTGACTGAAAGATTAATAAGTGGAAATCTCCCTGGCTTTGCATCTGAATGTAGCTCCCATATGATTACAGTGTTGCCGTCCCCACTCTCCCTAACAATCTCACACTGTGGTTGGTGCATGGGAGCTACATCCAGCCTCTACTATTAAATCTTCTCAAATAGTTTTGGCATGAAATTTTCTTGCCGAATCTCCCGTGAGCTCGAATTAAAAATCCGGAAATAATTCGAGCTCTAGGGAGATTATAAGTGAAAATTCCTTAAAAGAAGCACTGCACCAAATTCGTTCAAACAAAATTTCAATCAGGGAGGCCAGTCGAAAATTTGGCGTTCCAAGAGCCACTATCCAGGACAGGTTACATGGAAGACGCACTGACACGCAAAAAAAAACAGGACCTCAACCTATCATGAGCACTGAAGGGAAAAAAAGAATCGCTGATTGGACAATTAACATCGCGAAATGTGGGTTTCCAATCAAAAAAGAAAAATTAATTGAAACAGACACGAAAATAGCAGAAGACCAAGGAAAGCTGTATCTTTTCGTAAATAAAAAACCAGGTAATATACATGCATCCATTCATTCTTCTACTGCTATAACAAGGGTTGTTACAGGTATTAGATGGTACAAGAGTTTCTTGCAGACATCCAAAAATATCCGTGCGAGAAGCTAAGGGCATCAATAAGGCAAGAGCTGTAGTCACAGAGGAATAGGTAGATCATGGTTCAATGACCCAAGTACTACCACGGGCTACCACTCGTTATATTCCCATACCTAAGACCGACCAAGGCTCTAGTTAGCAGTATGCCTGAAAACTGGATTTTTGCTAAGTCTGAGACCGGCTGGATGCGTGATGATGTATTCTTCGAAAAGCTGCCGAGCGAAATTTCAAGCAAAGAATGGAGATTATATTATGGAGAAAAAAGAAGAGGAAAAGAGACAAAAAGTTGAGGATGTTAAAAAGAGAAATAAGATACTGAGGAAATTGAAACCACAAACCAAGAAAATAAAAGGCAAGAGAAAAATTAGCAACACAGATAAGATTTTGAATACAGAAAAAATAAGGACAAAATTTCCCCTCTGTGAAGACGACCTCTACAGCGAAACAAAAGAAGACTCCGAAAAATTGGGTTTGATTTGCCGAGCTGGTACCACCTACGGTGCACTGACTTTCCATCAGTATACAGGGTGTTTCATTAATATTGCGAAGAAATTCAGGGTGAGTTTCCCCACTTAAAAATAATAAGAAAACTTCATATAAAGGTGTGTCCGGAAATGCTTCGTTACAGAGCTACAGGGTGTTGAAGTTTTATTTTTATTTTTGTTTTTTCTAAATAATATTTGAACCAATGTCTATATTTCCATGAAAATCGGTATTTGAGGGTTTCTTTTTATGCGGAATTCGAATTTTATCTCAGTTTGGCTCTGGCTTGTAGAGGGCGCCACCTACACTCATTTGTCCTGACATGTACAGCCATAACTTTTTTGGACGTAACCGTATGACATATTTGAGTAAAAAAACATATTTCTCCTTTATTTTTATGCAAAAAGGCATACTTGTTAGAAGTTGCTACGTGGAACCATTTTCGAGATATTTGGATTTGAAATAATTAATACATGGGATTTTGAAATTATGGCGAAGGTGACCTGCTGGAAGTTATAACCTATTACGCATTAATGCTTCATATTTTCAGTGAAAAAGATAAAAGTCGACTTCTGTGTAATATTATCGAGAACACTTATTCAAATATTGTTTAAACAAAAACAAATAAAAAAACTGAAAAAAAATAAATTAAATAATAACTTTAACACCCTGTAGCTCTGTGACGAAGCATTTCCGGACACATCTTTATATGAAATTTTCATTTTATTTTTAAGTGAGGAAACTTATTCTGTATTTTTGGCACTATCAATGAAACACAATGCTCGGCCATAATTTTATTATCATATGTATTAATTATTTCAAATCTAAAGATCTCGACAATGGTGGCACGTAGCGACTTCTAACAAGTATGCCTTTTTGCATAAAAATAAAGGAGAAATATGTTTTTTTAACATGTCATACGGTTACGTCCAAAAAAGTTATGGCTGTACATGTCAGGACAAATGAGTGTAGGTGGCGCCCTCTACAAGTTAGAGCCAAACTGAGATAAAATTCGAATTCCGCATAAAAAGAAACCCTCAAATACCGATTTTTATGGAAATATAGACATTGGTTCAAATATTATTTAGAAAAAACAAAAATAAAAATAAAACTTCAACACCCTGTACTGTAACGAAGCATTTCCGGACACACCTTTATATGAAGTTTTCTTATTATTTTTAAGTGGGGAAACTCACACTGAATTTTTTCGCAATATTAATGAAACACCCTGTATACATATGATGAGGCAGCTTCAAGAGAATATATATGCGACTTGTGCAAATAAATGATTTTATCTGGAGAATTAAACAGAACCTTCTATGTTTTCCAAAGAAAAAGAATACCTAATACGCTTATTTTTGAAACCAGGGTATATTTTTATATAATAAGGTAGTTGATATCACTGCTCTAATTTAAGTTTAGTATTGTTTTTGTAAACTTTATGGTCACTGTCACCATTCATTTTTTATAAAATTCATCTGCAAATTTATACGATTTTTATAGTCCATATATCATACCTGGGTGCCTATTCTGGGACCGATAGAACGATCATATCGAGAGAAAGAGAGAGACAGTAAACGGAGAATTATATGGAGGTGATCGTTTATCTCTCTCGTATGACCGTTCTATCGGTCCCAGAATCGGTATCCTGCTCGGATACTTCCTATCTTGGTTTCTCATGTAAGAAGCTGGCGAAGTCACCCGATTGTCCGAGAATTCAAAGGAAAGGAATACGAGGAGATTTCAAAAAATTATATTTTTGTTCCATTTTGTGTTGAGACTTTTGGACCGTGGGGAAATGAAGATAATCATTTTATAAAAGAACTTGGTTCGAAACTTAAAGTGAAAATGGTGAGGAAAGGACAGCATCTTTTTTGAAACAACAAATTAGTTTAGCTATTCAGAGGGGTAATGCGGCTTCAATTTTGGGTACAATTCCGGAACTACATCTTTTGTATGAAGTTTTTTTTCTTTAATTTATTAGTTTTGGTTATAACTATTTTATTTATATACATATACATATACATCATTGTACAATATTAAACAATAAAATATCATAATTTTCCCTGTAAAGTATGTTTAGTTTTGCACAGATTTTTTTCTTGATCTTTTATTGTTTGTGCATGGCTGAGAAATAGATACCTATTTTTTATAATAAAAATGTTTGTAAATTTCATAGAACAATAGACTTTATTTTGATACAAAGTTGTTTCAATAATCCAAAAATACCTTTTCACTCAAATAAATAGTATCAATCAAAATGATTTCCCACAAAGATAATTTCATGATTATTAACACAAAGAGTGGTCTCTGGGAATTATTGATATCTGAAAGATTTCTGACTCACCTGTGAATTTGAGTTTTCATGAGCATGCTGATTGCTGCACTCATAGAAAAGAGAGTTCTGTTTCCTATGGCTGCAATTGGCTCAAAGCTATTATTATAGCGATATGATAACGAGTGTTCAATAAAAAATACGATCAGGTCACCTCTGGATTTCTTTTTCTGTCATGAACGTAGGTCGTGGCTAGTTTGTATGGTTTTTCATCATGGCATCTGTAATCTGTGACGGTTAGAGAGTGGATGGCGATGTTAACCAAGACATACGTTTTTGGAACACTTGCAATCCATAGGTGACTTGATCGTATTTTTTATTGAACACTCTTTATAATAAACTAAACCAATTAAAAAAACTACCACTAGTATCACTACTACCAGGATATCTGTTCTTTATTCTACCAACAGATGCCGCATCAATACGTCCAAAATTACAGATTATTGGAGTGCAGAAAATTGAAGACTGGATCTTGACTTTGACTTTGACATAGGTGGGTTTGTCACTGTTTGTTATTTCGGTGTAGGAAAGTGTAATGCAGATTAATTTTTGTAACTGATGACTACCAGTGTGAAGGAACCAAACGCGTTAGTACGTTTAGTAAAGGTATTATATCCAAAAAAATAGATAATCAGACAAACATTTCACAAACAAAGCCACACCGAGTGTTGCAGTGTAAAAAAGTGTGCACTAGTGGCAACGATTATACACTACACAGGATAGCTCAGTTTGCCGAATTTGTGTGGCAAGGTCAAACTTGCTGTGACGTCATCACTGGTGCTTACAGAAAGAGGGCGTATGCTTCATTTGCTATTTTCTGTATGCAAAATTTAGGTGTTGTACATTTAAAAATATTGTCTATGTATTGAAGAGAACAAAAACAAATAATTTGTTTCACTACCGTTATGTTATGTTGACTTTAGCCAGAAGCTTTGTCAATAAGATAATGTTCTTCTGACAATAAAGCATGAGTTTAGTTGAGTTGAGTTATATTTATAATGAACTAAATTACAAGTCTAGGTAAAGACAAAAATCTCAACAAAACTGCCAATTAATAAGGATGTAATATTCCAATACACAATAAAATATAATTTGAAAGTATCGATTTATCAAATTCACAATTTAAATTTGTGTGTGTAAAAAGAGCACGTCGACAAAAATATTTCTGTATATGGGAATTGCAATTTTTAAAAGCTCGTTACCTAATTTCCATAACAATATACAAAAAATTAATTTTTATTTTTAACTTTGAAGCTTGTTGTAATGTAGGTACATACTCAATAGCCTAGTTTACACCGACAACTTGGTCCGCGGACCAAGTACTAAATTCGAACTATATCAGAACCAAATATTTGGTTCGAATGGTGTAAACAGTTGCGGACTAAGCTGGTCCACTCTTGGTTCGGTACTCGCCAGCAAGTGTACCGAACTAAATTTGGTTCGATCTGGATCAAAATTATGAAGTTATGTTGATTGTTATTATTGTGAATTGTGTTGGTTCTGAGTTTCTAAGGTAATCTGAGCGTACTTCCTCATGTTTTTTTTTGGTTACGAATTGTGTTGATGAATAATTTTGACTTGTTTTTGACATTTGACGAATTGCGGGCGTACACATTTAGTTCACGCGTTGCAAGACGGTGTAAGCGGGCAGGAAGCAAGCATTGGTCCTACCGTACTATCCCCACCAGCTTGGTCCTATCGGACCTAACTAAACGAGTTATCGATGTAAACTAGGCTAATAACTCATGCATGTCCAAATGTCATAAATGTCTTTCATATAGCGTTTTCATGGAGTATGGTATCATGAGACCATTCCAGTTTGGTCTGTCACTACGTCACTTGCAGCTCGCCGATTGGCTGAAAGTGACGTTAATGATAGACCAAACTGGATTGGTCTCATGATACCACACTCCATGAAAACGCTTATAGTCATTATAACTGTAAAACGTTCGGAGCAAACTGCCGAAGAATCTATATTTAACTTGTCTTTTCTTCTGCAGCGATATGCACCCTGAACACACTGTTTTCGTATTGTAAAAGACACTAAATCCTTGCCTTTTGGAAAATAATGAAATATTATGCTTAAGCCTTGCTTTTTAAGAGCTAATTGATTGTTTTTGCACACAACAACAGCACATATTCTGCCAGGCATCATGAACTAAAATAATGTTTACCACTGGAGTTGATTATTATCAAACAAGAAGCATATTTGCTCAGAGAGTAGGGGCCATTTCATTAACTTTCGTGTGAACAAAGTGCTAAATCGAATTATTGTTACACACGAAACGAATAAAATATGTATTTGTTTATCTTCGCCAACTCAAACTACATTGAAACTACTTGGAAAAACACAAACTTTTGTACAATTCACAATACACACAATCAACGGCTAAATGAAGATTAATAAACCATTCAGAACCGGTGGTGACGTCACAGCCGTTCCCCGCTCGCTGCCAAACGTACGTTAAAAGTAACTGAGCAGTCCTGTGTAGTGTATAATCGTTGCACTGGTGGAGCATAACAAACACACCTGATGATGAATGTCGTTGCTGACATTGGATCAAGTAAAGTCAACGTTGCCAAATGGTTACGAATGGTTAGAACAACCGAATATACGGGGTGAACTTGGAATGAAAACGTCCAACCAACCAAATTCAAGACGATATAAGCCTACTTACTGAGTAAGTCCGCTTACTACTCCGATCAAAATGAAAATACATATACGGTAACAAAGTTAAATTTGTTTGAAATAATCCAACCGATGAACTGATGGTTTGAAGTCCCCTATTTTTTTCGAGAAGAAATAACATGTACTGTGAGATATTCAAGTGTATAAAAAAGACAAGAAACAACTGTTTATTTAGTTCAATAGGAATGTGTTTTTTATCGTCGTACCGGTCTGGTACCACACGAGGCATTGCGGAGAGAACACTTTTGTAGTAGATTTAGACGTGTGTGAATATAAAATATATTCCTGATTTCCGTCTTGTGATTTTCCCAATACATGGTTAATCAAAGTATTTTACATGTACAAACGAAGATCTACATAAATTCATACACTCAAGTGCATAGAAATCGGCCCATCGGCTGTAACTGTGTCTTTTTTTAATTTCATATTTTTGATTTTGAGAAGTCGAAATTAGATTTAATTCTAACTCACATCAAAGCATATTGAATTGTCTTTCAAACAGTATATATTTTTTTTGATCTGACAAATAGATTGTGAAATAGACATAGCATCTAAGCCGGAGCATCCGTCTCAAACTCTGAATATAATCAAGGAGACGATCTGGATAATCTACGTCCCCTTTCCCTCAACTTCACATAAGTGCGAAAGTTTAAAAAAGATGCACCAATCCAAAAGAATTTTCATGAGCTTCCAAAAACCCAGGAGTACCCCAAAGATCCCGGAAGAACCATAGAAACTTATCCCAATAAACCCTAATTAAACTCCAAAAAGGTACGATAAAATATCTTTTACCTCGCAATCCAATTTATTTTCTGTAAACCTAAATAACCACCCCATAAATAAATAAGTTGGGTGACATGGTTGACGAATTTTCATCACGCTAGCTCGTGTGTCGCGACCCTGAAACTTCCATCACGCGTAAAGAAGTTTCACTTAAAAAATAACAAGAAGCCTCACATGAAAATATTTCGGAATCTTCATTCTATTAACCCACTGAGGAAGAAAGTGAACTTACCTTCAAAAAGTTTGGAATTTGATAAGTCTTCTTATTAAAAGAAAAAAATACTGACAGCTGGTGAATTCAGAGGGGTCCCTGGATTGCTAAGTTTTATCCAATCGATCACTTTTTGATCAATTGGTTCTCACGTAAAAATACAAAAACATTTTAATAATAATTCTGAACATTAGGAAACCTAGGCTTTGGTTACATTCAGGCGGTCCCAGCGGCTGAGTTTAGCTTTTTAGCCGCGGAGGCAGCTGTTGAATAAGCGCTTTTGTTTCTACTGAATGTGTTGCTGAACTTACAGCGTATTCGCGTTTATGGGTTACGGAGACCACAAAACTGAAATCAACAATTCCGATCATTTTCGATTATTGTCATAGCATCTCTGGGAATATCGAATATTTAAAAAAAATAGATCTGTTGTTTCATCAAATCACTGGATTCACTGTAAAGCTCTTTTTAAAATTATTTGATTTTCATGGGGAGGAACTAGTGGCTGTAGAGTAATTTGTCCAGCCCGTTGATATTCTTTGTGCCACAAAGAGACGAGAACTATCATAATATCAATAGCCTAGTTTACACCGATAACTCGTTTAGTTCGATCCGATAGGACCAAGTGGGTGGGGATAGTACGGTAGGACCAATGCTTGCTTCTCGCCCGTTTACATCGTCTTCAACGCGTGAACTAATTGAGTACGTGCGCAATTCGTCAAATGTCAAAAACAAGTCGAAATTATTTATCAAAACAATTCGTAACCAAAAAAAAACATAAGTAAGTACGCTCAGATTGCCTTAGAAATAGAACCAACAAAATCACAAAATCAACAGACAACATAACCTCATAATTTTGATTGAGATCGCACCAAATCCGGACCAAATTTAGTTCGGTCCACCTGCTGGCGAATACCGAACCAAGAGCAGACCAGCTTAGTCCGCAACTGTTTACAGCATTCGAACCAAATATTTGGTTCTGATATAGTTCGAATTTGGTACTTGGTCCGCGGACCAAGTTATCGATGTAAACTAGGCCTTGTATTCAAGGTATTTTTATTCTTATTGAAAATAATCTATACTCTATGAGTGCATCTCCGGTAGTTTGTACATTTTTAGATTACTAGTGATAATAAATATAAAACATAAAATCAAAACATTTTCTCGTTAAAACACTACTGCATGGTTAATCTCTTTTTATAAAAAGTAAACATTCTGAGTGATTTTTATTTGCAACAAGGCAACGTTGAACGAACGTTGAACGAATTCAACGGAGGAGATGTAAATAATAACATGTTTATTATAGTGACACACAATTTGCCCGAATTCTAGGGTGTACGCTAGTTCTGGTGGGTTCTATGTTCTAAGCAAAAATAATAAAGATGTTATTATAAACAAATAAACATAACCCAACTTTAAAAGTCAAGCGAGATTCGCTTTTGAAAAAGCAAATTTTTTTTACGCTGAGCAAAACACTCAGCCGCTGCCGTGACGCTTCACAACAGCATTTCCATAGGAAAAAGAATCAATTCTTTTCTATGAGCATAACATTCAGGTGGGCAAGCTATCAAGCAGCTTAAGGGGGGCGTTTCGCGGTCACGTGCCAGCCATGCAATTTCGTGATTTTGGTGAAGGCGTCATCTCACAATTCACTTCGTCAGATGAAAATCATCGTACCCAACGCCAGCCCGTGATAATCTACACAACTACTGACTGGCGAAGAAATTCTATAATTAGATATTTTTCAGGTACACATATTTTGTGGGTGTATTCTGGGTATAAATTCTCGTGAATTTTATCCATATTTTCCGAGCTATCATCAATATATAATATAATATATTTTATATTTTATTTATTACATATTATGTACAAGATCTTTGATTATATTTACGCATTTCATAGAGCGTTTATTTTATATGTTATCTTCTGCAGTTTTTAAAGAAATGTGACATCGATAAGTAAATGGAAAAATCTAGACAACTTCAATTTTTTTAAATGGAACAGTCAGGTAATATTTACGGTTATTAATGCACTTCCTCGAAATTTCATTACAATAATTGAACAAAGGACAGCTATGAAATTTTGAACTTGGCAAAAAAAACCAAAATTTTATAGCTAGACTATGGTTTGTTCAATAAGATATAATTAAATTTTCAGGAAGTGGCGAATAGGGCTAGAATCAAAAGTTTCACTGAAAAGTTTTTTTTAACGTGACAAGAAGGCACTAAGCAATGTTTTGGAAAAAATCGCCAGGGCACGTACCTTAACTGACAAACGGATTGTTTTTAGATGCACCATGACTTCTTCGATAACTGATGGATGGATGACCCAAGTTTTATCAAATTTTGGGATATTGCTCTACTTTGCTCAGTACCTTTTGTAGTTTGATATCTTTCTGATGAGCCTTCAAGGACATTTTTTAATTTAAGAATATTTGAGTGAGTTTCGAGATGATACTTTGTTCAACACAGCATGGAATTCGATAAAATAAAGCCGATTTTTCAAATAAACTTGGGTTCGAAAATATTAGTTTCCGATATACAGACTGTCCGGATAGGCGGGTTTACAAGCGCACAAATGGATACAAATGGAAACATTCTTATAGACTTGCATGAACAATTATTCTAAAATTCCGTATTGTCCCAATTTACTCAATGTTTCATTTTGGGCATATTGTTCACATAGAACACTCTCAGGAGGCGGTAGAATCATGGTGTGGACTGGGGTATCACTACATGGCCGTACAGATCTTGTATTAATTGAAAATGGGAAATCAAGCACAAGGGATGATAGGATTGCTAATAAGACATGCGCAATAGACATCTGGAAACCCTGCCTGATTTGCGGGAAGCCCTTCTTGAAAAATAAAAAATATTTCTCAAGAGCCATGAAAAGCATGCCATTCGCATGGCAGAAGTCATAGAGATACAAGGTGAAAATATGCGCTATTAATCTTACAACATTATTTGTTCATGCAAGTCTATAAAAATGTTTTCATTCATTGTTGATAAAATATCGAAAAACTGCAGCATTTTCTTTAAACATCTAACATCTGTATCTTCCCTAAAAAAGCAGATATTGACACTCACAAACCGTCGAAGATAAAGTTCATTTTTTATTTATAAAGTTACAGTGACAGATAAAAATTGTAGGTTAAAGGTTGGCAAACATTTTCATTACGATAGTCATAAAGTGAACTGTGATTCGTTTAATTTTGCTATGTTCAAAATGTATTTGATTTGACAGAAAAAAACAGAGAGTGATGATAATTTTGGAATTGATGATCAAAATCCCTTCTTTAATCGAGAAAATTGAGTCTATTATCAAATATTTTATCTTTCCATTTCAATAAGCGAGCACCTAATGTCATTTAGTTTTTTTTGCCAACTTTTAACCTCCAATTTGGATCCGTCACTGGTAAAATGTAAAATGTAATGTAAGTATATTTTAGGCTTTATAAAATATACATAGAATATTGGGTAAAATAGAAATGTCCAATAATACATAAAGGCATTTCATTTAAAAAAATATAAGTTGGGTTATTATCTCGGAAAAATGTCAGTTTTTTGTTTTATTTATTTTCAAACAGAAAAAAACTTGCGAGATAACTATACAATATGGTATTTGTTCCGTTTCGATACATTCGAAAACAAATAAGTTATATCTGAGTTAATAGCCTAGTTTATACCGACAACTTGGTCCGCGGACCAAGTACCAAATTCGGACTATATCCGAACCAAATATTTGGTTCGGATGGTGTAAACAGTTGCGGACTAAGCTTGGCTACTCTTGGTTCGGTACTCACCAGCAAGTGTACCGAACTAAATTTGGTTCGATCTGGATCAAAATTATGAGGTTATGTTGATTGTTATTATTGTGAATTGTGTTGGTTCTGAGTTTCTAAGGCAATCTGAGCGTACTTACTCATGTTTTTTTTGGTTACGAATTGTGTTGATGAATAATTTCGACTTGTTTTTGACATTTGACGAATTGCTGGCGTACACATTTAGTTCACGCATTGCAAGGTGGTGTAAACGGGCAGGAAGCAAGCATTGGTCCTACCGTACTATCCCCACCAGCTTGGTCCAATCGGACCGAACTAAACGAGTTATCGATGTAAACTAGGCTAATGTTATCAAGGATAATGCAACACCGTTTATATACCTACCTATATATATTATTTTTCTATGGCCGTCTGATAAAACGGCTCACTTAAGTACATTTTCTACTATATTATATAGGTAATTTCATCACAGCAATACCAAAATAACATCCGCCGATTATAAGTTGAAGGTTGGAGTTTAATTATTTGTTAATATTTCCAATTATTTTATGTCACGAAAAAAATTAGATTTTCGCAGAGGTAAGTGCCCTTGACTTCCAAGACCTCAAACTTTCATTGACTCTATATAGGCTCTATCTACGGACTCGATAAATAAATCAGAGACAAAGTTTAGGTAGTAAATACCCACTAAATAGATAATAATAGTAAACCTCGTCGAAAGGGCCAATTTCACATCACTATTTTTATCAAACCCATGAGGTATGCGAATTGCTGCTGGGCGACTGAATGTAGCCTACGAAACTTGAAAACGAAAATCGTTATGTTATAATCTTTAAATTATCTAATTTTCTTTCTTTTTCGTGGCAAAAGAAAGAAAATTATATTAATTGTCCGCATGTGTTTCATTTCATCATATTCCGAATCTTAAAGAAATGGGTCATAAGGGGTTAGATTACCATCTAACAATGTGGGTGTGATAAAACAACACGCGCCATCTATTAACATATGTAGTCATGATAGAAGAGCGAGCGCCATCTGCCATGTAGTAATGCGTATATGAGAACTTTTTTGGAAATACCACAATGACGATATAAAAGTAGATGATCACAAAATATATAGGTATTAAGAATACGCGGTTTCCGGGTGAGTGCCCAAAACAATAAATAACTGAATTAGAAAATGTATTTCCTCATTATTTTTACACAAACAACATATTATTATCCAACGATTATTCAACTCTAAATGAAATGAATCATCTTATAACGTTGTCTATGAAAATTTACAAGAAATTATAATGATATAATAAAAATAATAAATGTTTTTATTGCAAATTAAACACCAGTTTCCATTTACAAAAGGTGGAGTTGAAAATATTTGTTCCTATCTCAACCTGAAAGTGAACCAGAGAAAACCCAGTAAACTTCAACTTTCAAATATTTATGCATATCGATCAAGCTGTCCCCAAAAAGTCCAATAATGGGAAAAAAACACACATTTCCTTTTTGGTTTTTGATAGACAGGATAAGATAACACTATTTTTGTTGTAGTTTGGTTGTTTGGCATGAAAAACTGCATTCTGCCTTGAAGCTTGAAGTAAAGATTGAAGTGATTGAAGCGCCTGAGCGTTGACATTCTGTCATTTCTGTCAGGATTCATGCCTGGTCTACATTCAATTTCATTTAGAAGTGGAACTGTCAAATTTCGCCTTGGCAAACGAGGATCATATGCTATGCCACAATGAATTTGGCTTAAGCGTGACTGAACGCAAATAAATTGTAGATGGTATCATACGATTGTCGTTTGCCAAGCCAAAATTTGACAGATCCCATTCGAAATGAAATTCAATGTAAATTTTACATTAGTCCCATGAGCGTAGTGGCCGCGTTTTGACATTTCAAGCGTATTGACTTACCCGTTCTGATTGATTGTATAATTTTGAATCATGAAGGCGGGAATATCACGAATCAATCAATCAACTTGGTCCGCGGACCAAGTACCAAATTCGGACTATATCCGAACCACATTTGGTTCGAATGGTGTAAACAGTTGCGGACCAAGCTGGTCCGCTCTTGGTTCGGTACTCGCCAGCAAGTGTACCGAACTAAATTTGGTTCGATCTGGACCAAAATAATGAGGTTATGTTGATTGTTATTATTGTGAATTGTGTTGGTTCTGAGTTTCTAAGGCAATCTGAGCGTACTTACTCATGTTTTTTTTGGTTACGAATTGTGTTGATGAATAATTTCGACTTGTTTTTGACATTTGACGAATTGCGGGCGTACAGATTTAGTTCACGCGTTGCAAGACGGTGTAAACGGGCGAAAAGCAATCATTGGTCCTACCGTACTATCCCCACCCACTTGGTCCTATCGGACCGAACTAAACGAGTTATCGATGTAAACTAGGCTAATCTATCGTGGTGGGTCCTCATGTGCGTATTTCAAGGACGGCGTTTTTGCGTTTTGCGATATGATTAGTTCGCGATGTTCCCGCCGTCATGATTCAAAATTATACAACCAACCAGAACGGGTAAGTCAATACGCGGCCACTACGACCATGAATGAATAGACAAGATCATTATTTGAAGTATTTAAAGACTGGATCCTTGACGGTGCCAAGTGAGTTCAATAGCCTAGTTTACACCAACCACTTGGTCCGCGGACCAAGTACTAAATTCGAACTATATCAGAACCAAATATTTGGTTCGAATGGTGTAAACAGTTGCGGACTAAGCTGGTCCACTCTTGGTTCGGTATTCGCCAGCAGGTGTACCGAACTAGATTTGGTTTGATCTGGATTATGAGGTTATGTTGATTGTTATTATTGCGAATTGTGTTGGTTCTGAGTTTCTAAGGCAATCTGAGCGTACTTGCTCATGTTTTTTTTTAGTTACGAATTGTGTTGATAAATAATTCCGACTTGTTTATGACATTTGACGAATTGCGCGCGTACTCATTTAGTTCAGGCGTTGCAAGACGGTGTAAACGAGCGAGAAGCAATCATTGGTCCTACCGTACTATACACACCCACTTGGTCCTATCGGACCGAACTAAACGAGTTATCGGTGTAAACTAGGCTCGCGAATGGACGTTCGAACGCATATACGGGGTACACTCAAAATGAAAGCGTCTAGCCAATAAAAGTTAAGGCGATATAAGCAAATTCACTACTCTGATCAACTATCTGTTCAAGATAGATCTTACTGTAAATCTGTAACGAATTTGAATTCATTTATTGCATGAAGGGTGGCGACTTGACTATTTATGGTATTTCTATATACTACAATCGTGATAACATGAACATTTGCCTTATCGTTGAAATTGATTTTTGTATTTTCACCTTTGTTCAGATTTTGTTCAAGTTGGTGAAGTGAGGGGTACAGCTGTGTGATAATAGTTTGTTCTTTTTTTTCATGTTTATCAGAAATTGATGTAGATATAACAGAACTTAAAACTTATAATAACAAAAATAATATTTGAAAAAAAAATAATTCCCCATTATTAAACCACACTTTTTGTCTAATATTTTTATCAACAAATTCCCATGTAAATAAGTTTTCAAGTAAAAACCAAAACCTTTCGGAACTAATTTCAATAACCTTGCTGCATTGCCCGACCTAGTTTAATGTAGGTCATATTTTCATAGTCTATTCAGGGAACCCACACGAAAACCGAATGCCAAATTTATCGAACGGAAAAACACAGATCTACAAAACTCGAATGGATAAATATCGCGCAGAATTTTAAAGGAAAGGTTTTGTGTCGAACAAAAGTATTTCGATCGGAAAATTATCGAAAAGCTGGAATGTCGAAAATGTTGTTTAGTGTTCAACGCGCAGACTCGCAGCCAGAAATGTAGGCAGTGTTGCCATGACGTCTGTAGGATCAAATCTGCTTTATACCTGGGTTTAGATTCAATTTAATTTCGAAGTGGAACTGTCAAATTTTTGCTTGCCAAATGGGAATCACATGGTACCATCTACAATGTATTTGGCGTAAGCGTTACTTTGAACATAATTTCGTAGATGGTACCATACGATTCTCATTTGGCAAGTGAAAATTTGACAGTTCCACTTCGAAATTAATTTGAATGTATGTTAACCTTACTTATTATTATTTACAAATAATATCATTTTTATCATTGATTAATGACACTTAATCAATGATTTTTATGCAACGTAGCAAGGTTTACATTCAATAATTTCAATATTCAATCTGTTGAACTCATGAATTGACTGAAACTCATATAAAGTTCTATAAACACGCAATTAATGTTGAACTACTCTAACTTTCTAATTTCCAGGTAGTAGGGGTACCTGCAATAGTATGAATTATTGTGGAAAAATAATTTAAACATTGAGTGTGATTATGCAATAGCAATATGTAGAAGCAGAAGAACGAGTGATTACATGAAAAATACTTTATGTAGCAACAACAGCGATTACAGACGTAGGTATTGAACTCTAGTGCCTTCATTAATTTAATAAATAAAATTGGTGGTGAAATTCACAGCATAAAGGGTACGTGTCAGACAAATCATAAGAAAACTGAAAAAGTAGGTGGAACACGACACAATAATTAGGATTCAAAGAATATACCATGGAATATACCCTCACAAATTGATTTGTCAGTTTTATGGAAGGTTGTATCCATATAAATTATAACTTGCTGGAAGACACAATGACATATAATATGCTGAACTGCAAATGGCAAAAACGCTTTTACAACAAGCCTAAAAGCCTCAAGGTACCTACAATAATTCTATTACCTATAAAATTATGTGGCAGAAGAACCAATTTTTCATTATTAGAATTTAAGACTTTTAAAACCAATCTTGGAGATTCTATTTTTACACTGTGATCCTGCTTAAAAATAAGAAGAAAATTTCCTATAAACATACCTATGTCTGAAAATGCTTCATTACAAACGAGCTACAGGGTGTTGAAGTTTTATTTTTGTTTTTTCTAGACAGGGTGTCCCTAAAATGTCTGTACAACATTAACCACAAATTCCTCAACCCAAAATAAGGCGATCTAGGCAAACTTATCTATATCCCAAATTCCCTCGTTGAGTCTACAGGGTAATCTATGATAAGTAATGACACCTCAATATTTTGGTTTCGAATTGTTAATTTCAAGTTAGGGAGGTGTTTCAGTCTAATTTTGTCTGTAACTAAGATAGCCTCCGTTTTGCTTATATTAATTTTTATTTGTCACCTATTGAAGTACTCAAAAGGTTTTGATAATTGTGAAGTCTTAAACAAATGATCGAAATTTTGCGGGCTGAAGTATGTATAAATTTAAGTGTCATCAGCATAATTAGATAGTTCTGATGTAGTATATATGTACTTGGGTGTATCATGAATTAAATAAGGGAAGGAATAATCTGTCTATAAAATTATGAATAATAATAGTGTGAGCAATTACCTATTGCAATACCTACCCTGTCCCCTCTCCTGAATGTTCAAACGTGTAGAATTCCTGGTTGGGTCTGAAATTTATCCAGAATATGCTCCCTACTGCTTGGTTCTTACTTAATAAAAAGTTTCATTATGTTAATATAATCATTTTTTGTGATGAGTACCTAGTTATATAAGTTATTGTAGCTGCCACCTTGTTACGTTGATAATAATTAGGTATATACGAATTGTTTTTGTTGGAATTAAAAACACTTGAATAAATAAAGAAGATAAAATGAATAGTTTACGGAAGGCAGTAAGTTTTTTTTTGTAACCCCTGCATCAAAAGCCTTCAAGGTGTATCTACATTATGCGGAAACAGTCCGGTCGGCATGACATAACCATTGTTGCAGCCCAAACCAAACAGTCAATCTGAGGGCACTGCAGACCGACGGAAAAGAAGACTTCCCGAAATTTTTCGGAACAGCGCAGTTGTCAGTGTTACCCAATCAAGTGATTTACTGTCATAATCCAACTCATTAAGGATCAGCGAAAATACTGCCGAACGGCACGTTCAAACCGAATTGGTAATAATTCCACAGTGTGAGCGTGTCGCCGAAGTTGAAGAATTTCGAGGTTCTTGGGACACTATGCACTTATCTGGTGTCCTAAAAACCTCGACATTCTCGACTTATTTCAGTTTTCGATAAACACTTCCAAGCCAATACATTTCCAGGAAAATTTTATTCTTTTTATAAATTTAAAGAAGGTTCATAGACAATGGGGAACTTGCATGAAAAATTAAATAGATTTTTTTACTGCAAACTGAAGAAAATCGGAAAAAATGGATGCCAATTTTATCCTTATTTAATAGAGAATTTTATGACGATTCTAACGATATATCGTATAATAGGGTTATTTTTAAAAACAAAGTTTTCATGGGCATTTTTTTCTGATTTATGTTTTATCTCAACGTAGTTGATCTAGTTATCTATGGAACAAAACCATTGTAATGTATGAAGTTGGATGAGGCTTACTGATCTTCGATTAAGCCTGGGTTGATTAGAAAAGAAAGCCATCAAGCCGAAATATCGTATATTGACCACAGTACGATAGCCAAGGGACGACGACATACTTTATACTTCCCATCTCTAGATGATGTTATAGGTATCGGTGTCAATAATATTCTGTATGGTTCTTGACCCGTGTGAGGGCAGTGCCTTGTCAGCATGCATAGTCAGCTTGTTTAGATATTGTCACACCGGGGGAAGTGCGATTTGGGGTCGAGGTGATAAAAGAAATACTTTTTAACGTTGACTTTCTATTGATATCATGAAGCAAAAATCAAAGAACATTAAATGAATGACAATATAAAAAATGATCAAAACATTGATTTGGGCCTAAACAATCAATTGCGGTTTCCTGGAGAATATAAATAATTATTGTATTTACATAACTATCTTCAATTGGCACATTTTCTTACACTCGAATGCCCACAGTTCAACGGCGACCTTCCGACACCCGGGTTCTCAACTGACTCCCGAGATTATGATTTTCTACATTGACTTCAATTCTTCCTTGTCAGCACTTAATTCCGTTCGTTGGAACTAAATAATATTGCTATATCACACAATATCGATGAAATGTACTTTGTTGGAATTAGAATCGATTTCGAAAATTTAATAATATACTACTTGAGGAGCAGAATTTCTAAATGCATTATTTCCATTTTTGGATTTTGCTGACAAATAAAGAAAAACAGCCAAAGATTAACCAAAAAATTGTTATGTTCAGAAAAAATGGATGAAAAAACATGCATGTTTCACCTACATGAAAAAATTCCAGTATTGATCTTGTCCTTGAATATTTAAAAACACTGTTAAACAAACTGTTTGTATTTTCGACAAAGGACAAAATGCATAATATAGAATGTCTGCACCCCATTTAATTATTGCAACATTTGTGGGCATCGACCTCGTCTATGAACAAAAAAAAACTTATTCTACAATAGAATCAGATGAATCAATGGGCAATCGCTAAGAAAAGCAACCACCTACCTAATTCAGTTTTGAAAAGATGCAACGTTTGCATGAACACCTAATAACGATAGAATGTGGGTAGAATTTTCGAAAATATTTTGTAAAAACTAAAAAAAATAACCATGGCAACCGTACCCACCATCAATGCTTTATTTCATGTAGGTATCATTACAGTCCTCCATAGTATCATGTATTAAATCTTTTACCATCATAGGTAACTGGGTAACTAGCTAGATTAACTTAATCAACTTGACCATTGTTTATTGTTTATCTTCTCTATTGTTTTCTATTAAGAAGAGTGACATAAAAGTGTGAGGTTATGTTACGCATGACACTGGACACGAGGACAATTGAGTCAATTGGATTGTACATGACATATCGACACTGTTGTCATTTTTCTTCTAGGATCCCTACGGCCGATTGCACCAACCTATTTCTATCCATGAAAATAAAACCAACAATCAAGTCAACTCCACTCTTCCTCTTTTTTCTCGCCGGTTTGAAATTTACTCTAGTCTCGATTAGAGCGCTCAGCGTGCACACTCTTTGAACTTTTTTCATCTCACGATATAAGTAGGTCTCACTTCGTATACTCAGCCAGCTGATAATTTTAAAGATTCATCTCCTGACCACGTCTTCATTTTCAATTTGTTCTTGTTGCACCACAACATCATCGGTACAGCAAAACAAATAGGTACGTTTCGTTTCTCTCGAAACATGTAGGCAACAAACAAAAACCGTGTGTATCGGTGTTCACGATTTTTTTTATTGCGCACCAACGTAGCATATTGGAAATCTAGACAGAAATCACGCGCTGCCTTTATGATGTGATACATTGTTGCGAAACAAAAGTATCCAGAGTGGATTCGCTACTTATGTTCGCACCCCTACTATATGTATGGACACCAAATTTCATAAGAACATTCATTTTGTTCATTTTACGAAGTTATTTTTCTGTTTGACATGATATGAGCTCCAAAAAAACTAAAAAAACTTATCACTTTTCATTATTTTAATACTTTCATGACGTTTTGAAAACAGCTTCTATCTACAACCGTGCGATATCTAATATATAGCGCACGATTCTGCGTGTTGTACCATATTACATTTTTTATCTATATGCATATTACCGCTCGTCGTGCTGTAAAAATTGTATTAGCGCATGTTGCTGTTAGCAGCGTGCTATAATTTTATTATGTTACTATACCAACGTTCACTCGTTAATTCTGTCGAGGACGGCAAAATGTCAGAGACCTATTTTTATTTATTGAAAATCAGATTTCCCGCACCAGTGCGGAAAAATTGACAATATCATAAGCAAACAGCAACCACGTTTCCAGGTAACTATGGTCGCTTGGATACACATTTCGACATTCATTATCATTTATTTGTCATTAGTTGCATCAGAAACTTTTAAATTACGAATTATATCCTTATTTCCGCACGTCTGTGGAAAAACTATTGTACCTAACACTTGCGGAAAATGTTTTTCCGCACTTGTTAGGTAAATAGCTGTTGGATATTTTGTCACCGCACGATTGTAATATGAAGTTTCAACATGATGTTAACAATAATACATAATCTTTCATCAATTAACGATTTTTTCCACTCACTCTTTTTAGTCGGCATTTGACCCCCTTAGGGGCAGAATTTCGCAAAATAACGAACAAATATCTAATTAATTTCATTTGAGATTATTTTTACGACGTTTCAAGATGATGTTACCAAAAATACATAATCTTTTATCAATTAATGATTTTTCTCACCTCATCTCCTTTGAGCCCGACTTTGACCTCCTTAGGGGTTGAATTTCAAAAAATAACGAAACATGTGTTTAATCAATTTCATTCAAGATTATTTATATGAAGTTTCAAGTTGATGTGACCAAAAATACATAATTTTTCATCAATATATGATTTTTCCTACCCCCACCCCCTTAGGGATAAAATTTCGCAAAATAAGATGGATGATAAATATAATAATAATTGTGCTGTGTGTCAAAAGTCAAAACACATTCTCAACTAAAGGAAACCTAGTGTACATGGTACAGTGTGGTCAATTTATCTTGTCCACGTTTTAAACCTGTCTTGCTCGTCATATTTAATATCTTATCGAAGTGAACCAAAGAATATGTTGTAGGGCTACCTGCCAAGTTTTTATTGTGATATCGAAACCAATGATATACAGGGATTTCAAAGGAAAGGGGAGTCGAGTGATACCTCATTTTAAAGGTCTTCACATCCTTATTACACCCTGAAGGAACCTTTGAGGTCGCTGTTTCGTTCCAATTTTTAAATTTTGGGCCAGTATTATTTTCCAAAATGACACTCAATTGACGTTTTGACATTCTCAGCAGCTGTCACTACTGTCTTGAGAAATGCAGAACGTCCTCAAATATTTTGTTTTGTTAATTAAATCATCAAGGATACGAAGTACTATTCACATGAATATTTATAATTTTCGTTTCAATTGAAGTTGAAAAATATTTCAATCTCCAATATATGAGAACGGTCTGCATTTCTCAACCAGTAGTGACAGATGAGAATGTCGCATTGTTATCAGTTATCACTTGAAACGCCGATATCTGGGAAATAATGAATTAAGGCAAAATAATACCTATATTGGAGAAAAATAAGTGAATTATTTTTTTTCATTGACTTGACTGAATTTTACACCCAATATCAATCTTGTCAAATGAATAAAATAGAGATTGTCCGTTATCTGTAACCAATAATCTGTAAATCACGCCACGCACATCAAACTTTTGCATTTCGATTTTGTCGTCCGCTTCAAAATAAAGGTAAGTTATATTTTTTTATAAAAAGAAGAAGAAAAAGAGTTTCTTTATTTAAAAGAAAAACAGACTCAAGAGCAGGGTCATTAACACATCAATAGTTGAATAATCTTAATTCTAAATACAAAAAGGAAAAAATGATGTGCAGCATCGTACACGTGGCAGAAGTGAAACTTCTTCCTCCACTATTAAATATTCTTTCAATTTTTTTGATCAAATTCCAAATAGAACCTATATACCTGATTTGAACATAATCCTTTGGAAAATAACAAAACTATGCAAACATAACCTAACTACCTATATATTTTTTTTAATTCCTCAATCAGATCCCAAATAGAACCTACATAACTAATTTGAATAAAATCCTTTGGAAAATAACAAAACTATGTAAACATAACCTCACTAAGTTATTTTCTTTTTATTTTTTTGATCAAATCCCAAATAGAGCCTACATACCTAATTTGGACAAGATCCTTTGACAAATATAAAACTATGCAAACATAACCTAACTACCTATGTATTTTTTTAAATTCCTTAATCAGATCTTAAATAGAACCTACATACCTAATTCCTAATTTGATTAAAATTCTCTGGAAAATAACAAAACTATGTAAACATAACCTCATCAAGTTATTTTCTTTTTAATTTTTTGATCAAATCCCAAATAGAGCCTACATACCTGATTTGGACAAAATCCTTTGACAAATATAAAACTATGCAAACATAACTTGACTACCTATGTATTTTTTTTAAATTCCTTAATCAGATCCCAAATAGAACCTACATACCTAATTTGATCAAAATCCTTTGGAAAATAACAAGACTATGCAAACATAACCTGACTATTTAATTTTTGTAGACATTTTTTGATCAAATCCCAAATAGAACCTACATACCCAATATAAACAAAATCCTTTGGAAAATAGCAAAACCATGTAAACATAACCTCACAAAGTTATTTTTGTTACATTTCTTGATCAAATTCGAAACTAGAACCTACATACCTAATTTGAACAAAATCCTCTGAAAAATAACAAACTATGCTCTCTGAAAGCGTTACCGTTACATCGTTACATTTGCGTTTCATATTTTGCAGTTCACTCCCCATTGCCGACAAAATATCAGAACGCCGCAAAAGAAGTTTCGCTTCAAAAATAGATGCAAAGACAAAATAAAAACGAAAAAAAAAGTTCGCGTAAACAAATTGAATTAATTTTCTTTTTATTCAATTATTGTATTTTCACAATCTGGCACGATACAATAATGAAAAACCATTATAAAACTCGACTCAAAATCAAACACAACCACAAAACACATACCAATAATAATAACCAGTTTCCAAGAAAAACATAATGCACAAAAACTGTACAAGGAAAAATCCGGCCCTGGACGACACACCAGGACCCGTATTTCGTGTACTGTGGAATTCCATAGCAACACGTCACTCTCTGTGTAAAATGATGGGAAAGCGACATGTTGCTAGAATTCCACAGGTACACGGAATACGGGTCCAGACGTCAGCAATCCGCTGATGAAAAAACCTCCCACTCTAACCCGGAACGCAACTTAGGCGTCACTCGCCGTTTTCGCGGGTATTTTGCCAGTTTGAACTTAAGTTATTTATTGCGACGTTAATATTTTTCGTATGCAAAAAAAGAATTGTAAGAATACTTTTCAAGTCCAATTGATCATTTAGTTGCAATAAAAAAAATACGTGCAAGGGGCCTATTTGCATACATTTTCAAATGACTTGAAATTTTAAATACGTATTATTTGAAAATCACCGGCGAAAAAATTTTCCAAAATACCAAAAAATATACTTAATAAATGAAAAAGAAGACGCGATTTTCAATGCATGATCGCAAAAGGGGTGGGGCTATATCATCCACCCGAGAGAGAGAGAGAGAGAGAGAGTTATCTCAGTCAATACGTCAGACGGAGATAGATAGTGTATTCTGTGACGTAGTGGATGTTGATTGGCGCTCTTTAATCGGTGATTACTACATAATTAGAGGTCGTAGGTTGATTTTTTAAACAGCAATGGCATCAGTACTTACTAATCCTTTCCTTATATTTATCATATTTCAAAAAAATGTGCAAATTGTTCATTGGCTCACCGGATTGCTTGATGCGCAGTTCAGTTCGAAACTCGTTCGACTAGTGAGTTTATCTCTTGTGTTTCAGTATCATGGAAGAATACGTGACTTTATCAGAGTTTCTAATGAGTTAATAAGTTTCATCAGACGGTTCACAAATAATGTAGTTATATTGCACTCAACGTTGTTGACAAAAAGGAAACTGATCCAGTGGAGAAAAGCTATAAAGAACTACTGAGTTCATAGCTCACCTGTCGAATTTGACAGAAAAGTCAATCCACTTTCGGCGCAGTACTACTTTGCTATTGCTCGTTGAAAATTTTGCACTGACTCCTAGGTAGTGCGTGATTTTTATACTCTGGAGCGAACCAAATGTACGACCACAGAGTGTGCGAGTTAAGATGGGCCAGTCGGAATCGTCATATGATTGGTGAATTTGAGACAAATAAATTGGATATTGACCAATAATCACAGATTACGTAGGTATATGGCAAATATGTAGTTTCCAACTATGAATAACAATAACAAAAGAATAATAAATACATTTGACTAGAGTCGCTTGACAGTGACATCAGCAAAAGAATCTTGAAAATGAAGAAACAAAAATAGTACAAAAAATGCTTGGTCATCAATTTCAGTCATACAACAAAATATTGTTTGTACTTCAGATGTAAATTTCATACGGCCAACCGTTTGTTAAATAATACCTTCGTCGGATAAAGTTAATATATTAATCATGCACTCAGAAATTCTTAAATATTAACTAGCTGACCCAGCGAATTTCATTCCACCTTATAGTCAATAATGTCGTTTTAAATGAATTTTCCCATAATTTTGTCTTGTTATGAAATTTTTCCGATGCTTCAATAGTTATTCTACCTTTCGAGGAAGAGACAAATCCATTATTCAAAAATCATAAAAATCAGTCCAGCGACAGCGGTTCTTGAGTCTTGCGACACTCTGCGTCAGCCAAACGTCGCCGGATCAAAATTTCTCCTCTGAACTTTAGTGTAGAGACATGCTTTTATGGCAACCATGTTAGGCAGCTTAGACATTCCAAACATTCCATCACAAAACATTCCCCTCCACTTTTCGATAATTTTCCGGTTCGTGCAAAATCCGCGCGGAATATATCCTTTCGATATTAATTGTTTCTAGTAAAATACGTTCTATATTTGTTTATACCTGTCTTTTCTGGTCGACATTAATCCTTTCGAAAATAGTGGGTGGACTCATTCGCGTTTATGGGTTACGGAGACCACAAAACTGAAATCAACAATTCCGATCATTTTCGATTATTGTCATAGCATCTCTGGGAATATCGAATATTTAAAAAAAATAGATCTGTTGTTTCATCAAATCACTGGATTCACTGTAAAGCTCTTTTTAAAATTATTTGATTTTCATGGGGAGGAACTAGTGGCTGTAGAGTAATTTGTCCAGCCCGTTGATATTCTTTGTGCCACAAAGAGACGAGAACTATCATAATATCAATAGCCTAGTTTACACCGATAACTCGTTTAGTTCGATCCAATAGGACCAAGTGGGTGGGGATAGTACGGTAGGACCAATGCTTGCTTCTCGCCCGTTTACACCGTCTTGCAACGCGTGAACTAAACGAGTACGCGCGCAATTCGTCAAAAACAAGTGGAAATTATTCATCAAAACAATTCGTAACCAAAAAAAAACATAAGTAAGTACGCTCAGATTGCCTTGGAAATAAAACCAACAAAATCACAACACATCAACAGACTTCATAACCTCATAATTTTGATTGAGATCGCACCAAATCCGGACCAAATTCAGTTCGGTCCACCTGCTGGCGAATACCGAACCAAGAGCAGACCAGCTTAGTCCGCAACTGTTTACAGCATTCGAACCAAATATTTGGTTCTGATATAGTTCGAATTTGGTACTTGGTCCGCGGACCAAGTTGTCGATGTAAACTAGGCCAAAGTTTACTAATAATAAACAGTTGGACCACTTTCGAAAACGCGCGAAACCGGCTCCACCCTTCTACTTCGTTTCTCTTGGAGTGCCCAGTTCCCATTATTTCGGAACGTCTGTCGGTCGCTTTGAACCATTTTTGCTGGGCGGGTTTCTTTGAGCGGCATGCTTTGACGCCGCGGCCGCGCTTGTATACGGGTTTCAAAGAGCCGACTTCTAAGTGACCTAACTTATTGTATATTAGTAAACTTTGACTAGGCCTTGTATTCAAGGTATTTTTATTCTAATTGAAAATAATCTATACTCTATGAGTGCATCTCCGGTAGTTTGTACATTTTTAGATTACTAGTGATAATAAAAAATATAAAACATAAAATCAAAACATTTTCTCGTCAAAACACTACTGCATGATTAATCTCTTTTTATAAAAAGTGAACATTCTGAGTGATTTTTATTTGCAACAAGGCAACGTTGAACGAACGTTGAACGAATTCAACGGAGGAGATGTAAATAATAACATGTTTATTATAGTGACACACAATTTGCCCGAATTCTAGGGTGTACGCTAGTTCTAGTGGGTTCTATGTTCTAAGCATAAATAATAAAGATGTTATTATAAACAAATAAACATAACCCAACTTTAAATGTCAAGCGAGATTCGCTTTTGAAAAAGCAAAATTTTTTTACGCTGAGCAAAACACTCAGCCGCTGCCGTGACGCTTCACAACAGCATTTCCATAGGAAAAAGAATCAATTCTTTTCTATGAGCATAACATTCAGGTGGGCAAGCTATCAAGCAGCTTAAGGGGGGCGTTTCGCGGTCACGTGCCAGCCATGCAATTTCGTGATTTTGGTGAAGGCGTCATCTCACAATTCACTTCGTCAGATGAAAATCATCGTACCCAACGCCAGCCCGTGATAATCTACACAACTACTGACTGGCGAAGAAATTCTATAATTAGATATTTTTCAGGTACACATATTTTGTGGGTGTATTCTGGGTATAAATTCTCGTGAATTTTATCCATATTTTCCGAGCTATCATCAATATATAATATAATATATTTTATATTTTATTTATTACATATTATGTACAAGATCTTTGATTATATTTACGCATTTCATAGAGCGTTTATTTTATATGTTATCTTCTGCAGTTTTTAAAGAAATGTGACATCGATAAGTAAATGGAAAAATCTAGACAACTTCAATTTTTTTAAATGGAACAGTCAGGTAATATTTACGGTTATTAATGCACTTCCTCGAAATTTCATTACAATAATTGAACAAAGGACAGCTATGAAATTTTGAACTTGGCAAAAAAAACCAAAATTTTATAGCTAGACTATGGTTTGTTCAATAAGATATAATTAAATTTTCAGGAAGTGGCAAATAGGGCTAGAATCAAAAGTTTCACTGAAAAGTTTTTTTTAACGTGACAAGAAGGCACTAAGCAATGTTTTGGAAAAAATCGCCAGGGCACGTACCTTAACTGACAAACGGATTGTTTTTAGATGCACCATGACTTCTTCGATAACTGATGGATGGATGACCCAAGTTTTATCAAATTTTGGGATATTGCTCTACTTTGCTCAGTACCTTTTGTAGTTTGATATCTTTCTGATGAGCCTTCAAGGACATTTTTTAATTTAAGAATATTTGAGTGAGTTTCGAGATGATACTTTGTTCAACACAGCATGGAATTCGATAAAATAAAGCCGATTTTTCAAATAAACTTGGGTTCGAAAATATTAGTTTCCGATATACAGACTGTCCGGATAGGCGGGTTTACAAGCGCACAAATGGATACAAATGGAAACATTCTTATAGACTTGCATGAACAATTATTCTAAAATTCCGTATTGTCCCAATTTACTCAATGTTTCATTTTGGGCATATTGTTCACATAGAACACTCTCAGGAGGCGGTAGAATCATGGTGTGGACTGGGGTATCACTACATGGCCGTACAGATCTTGTATTAATTGAAAATGGGAAATCAAGCACAAGGGATGATAGGATTGCTAATAAGACATGCGCAATAGACATCTGGAAACCCTGCCTGATTTGCCCTTCTTGAAAAATAACAAATATTTCTCAAGAGCCATGAAAAGCATGCCATTCGCATGGCAGAAGTCATAGAGATACAAGGTGAAAATATGCGCTATTAATCTTACAACATTATTTGTTCATGCAAGTCTATAAAAATGTTTTCATTCATTGTTGATAAAATATCGAAAAACTGCAGCATTTTCTTTAAACATCTAACATCTGTATCTTCCCTAAAAAAGCAGATATTGACACTCACAAACCGTCGAAGATAAAGTTCATTTTTTATTTATAAAGTTACAGTGACAGATAAAAATTGTAGGTTAAAGGTTGGCAAACATTTTCATTACGATAGTCATAAAGTGAACTGTGATTCGTTTAATTTTGCTATGTTCAAAATGTATTTGATTTGACAGAAAAAAACAGAGAGTGATGATAATTTTGGAATTGATGATCAAAATCCCTTCTTTAATCGAGAAAATTGAGTCTATTATCAAATATTTTATGTTTCCATTTCAATAAGCGAGCACCTAATGTCATTTAGTTTTTTTTGCCAACTTTTAACCTCCAATTTGGATCCGTCACTGGTAAAATGTAAAATGTAATGTAAGTATATTTTAGGCTTTATAAAATATACATAGAATATTGGGTAAAATAGAAATGTCCAATAATACATAAAGGCATTTCATTTAAAAAAATATAAGTTGGGTTATTATCTCGGAAAAATGTCAGTTTTTTGTTTTATTTATTTTCAAACAGAAAAAAACTTGCGAGATAACTATACAATATGGTATTTGTTCCGTTTCGATACATTCGAAAACAAATAAGTTATATCTGAGTTAATAGCCTAGTTTATACCGACAACTTGGTCCGCGGACCAAGTACCAAATTCGGACTATATCCGAACCAAATATTTGGTTCGGATGGTGTAAACAGTTGCGGACTAAGCTGGTCTACTCTTGGTTCGGTACTCACCAGCAAGTGTACCGAACTAAATTTGGTTCGATCTGGATCAAAATTATGAGGTTATGTTGATTGTTATTATTGTGAATTGTGTTGGTTCTGAGTTTCTAAGGCAATCTGAGCGTACTTACTCATGTTTTTTTTGGTTACGATTGTGTTGATGAATAATTTCGACTTGTTTTTGACATTTGACGAATTGCTGGCGTACACATTTAGTTCACGCATTGCAAGGTGGTGTAAACGGGCAGGAAGCAAGCATTGGTCCTACCGTACTATCCCCACCAGCTTGGTCCAATCGGACCGAACTAAACGAGTTATCGATGTAAACTAGGCTAATGTTATCAAGGATAATGCAACACCGTTTATATACCTACCTATATATATTATTTTTCTATGGCCGTCTGATAAAACGGCTCACTTAAGTACATTTTCTACTATATTATATAGGTAATTTCATCACAGCAATACCAAAATAACATCCGCCGATTATAAGTTGAAGGTTGGAGTTTAATTATTTGTTAATATTTCCAATTATTTTATGTCACGAAAAAAATTAGATTTTCGCAGAGGTAAGTGCCCTTGACTTCCAAGACCTCAAACTTTCATTGACTCTATATAGGCTCTATCTACGGACTCGAGAAATAAATCAGAGACAAAGTTTAGGTAGTAAATACCCACTAAATAGATAATAATAGTAAACCTCGTCGAAAGGGCCAATTTCACATCACTATTTTTATCAAACCCATGAGGTATGCGAATTGCTGCTGGGCGACTGAATGTAGCCTACGAAACTTGAAAACGAAAATCGTTATGTTATAATCTTTAAATTATCTAATTTTCTTTCTTTTTCGTGGCAAAAGAAAGAAAATTATATTAATTGTCCGCATGTGTTTCATTTCATCATATTCCGAATCTTAATCTTAAAGAAATGGGTCATAAGGGGTTAGATTACCATCTAACAATGTGGGTGTGATAAAACAACACGCGCCATCTATTAACATATGTAGTCATGATAGAAGAGCGAGCGCCATCTGCTATGTAGTAATGCGTATATGAGAACTTTTTTGGAAATACCACAATGACGATATAAAAGTAGATGATCACAAAATATATAGGTATTAAGAATACGCGGTTTCCGGGTGAGTGCTCAAAACAATAAATAACTGAATTAGAAAATGTATTTCCTCATTATTTTTACACAAACAACATATTATTATCCAACGATTATTCAACTCTAAATGAAATGAATCGTCTAATAACGTTATCTATGAAAATTTACAAGAAATTATAATGATATAATAAAAATAATAAATGTTTTTATTGCAAATTAAACACCAGTTTCCATTTACAAAAGGTGGAGTTGAAAATATTTGTTCCTATCTCAACCTGAAAGTGAACCAGAGAAAACCCAGTAAACTTCAACTTTCAAATATTTATGCATATCGATCAAGCTGTCCCCAAAAAGTCCAATAATGGGAAAAAACACACATTTCCTTTTTGGTTTTTGATAGACAGGATAAGATAACACTATTTTTGTTGTAGTTTGGCATGAAAAAATGCATTCTGCCGTCTGCCTTGAAGTAAAAATTGAAGCGCCTGCATTGATTAATGACACCAAGGTTTAGATCGGAAACTCTCATAAGAGCCAATAGAACACACTTTTCAATCCACCTATACGTCGCTAAATGAACTAATGCTGACAAACTTGACATAAAACAGCTGATATCTATCAAAATAATGTCAGAATGTTTGTTTTTATTTTGTTTCATCAAAATGATGTGAATTTTATGGCATTATGAACGAACAAAAAATGGTAGATTCAAAATTCGTCCATAAACCATAAAATATCACATATTTTGATGATAGCAATCAGGGTAATAGAGGAAAGTATTGAAACTCATTTGTATTTTAACATGACATGCATCTATTCAAATTATTAAACTTCACATTAACATTAATAAGTTATTGATAGCATAGAATAATGTTTAAGGGGGATTGATAGTAAAAGTGAGGTGCGAAAAATTCGACGCATATTATTTAAATCAAACATATTAACTCAATTACTGTTAATTAGGAGTAAGAAAGAGATTGACATTAACAAGAGGAAGGAATGTAAGTATACCTACAGTATTATTGGCTATAAGTAGATAGAGCGCCTAAAATTTGATAAAACTTTGACCCTACATCAGTTATCAAAGAACCGATGGGGCATTTCGGAACTTCAATCGATTTGTCAGTTTGCGTGTCCTGGCGATTTTTTTCCAAAAAATTGTTTAGTGCCCTTTTTCCATGTTCAAAAAAAGGAGCAGCACAGCTAGCACCATTCGAAAGAGAGGCAAAAGCTATGTACTTCATGAAAATTTCACAATTATTAAACAAAGGATAGTCTATTATAAAATCTTGAACTTAGCAAAAATGACCCATTTTTCATGATTTCTTCGAAAATGGGTAATTTTTGCAAAGTTCTAAATTTTATAGCTAAACTCCTTGTCCAATTATTGTGAAATTTTCAGGAAGTACATAGTTTTTGCCCCTCTTTAGTAGGGTGCTAGACATTTTTATCAAAAACTACACAGAAAAAAGTTTTGAAAACTGTCCTTTTTTTGAACGTGAAAAAAAAACACGCAACATTTTTTTTTTTAAATTGCCAGGACTTGCAAACTGACAAATGGATTGAAGTTCCTAAATGCACCATCAGTTCTTTGATAAATGATGTAGGGTCTAAGTTTTATCAAATTTCAGGCGGTCTATCTACTTACTAAATCTAAATTTGTGCCAATACTGTAGGTATGAATTTGAAATTTAGAAAAAAAATCTCAAATCTAACTATACAGAAAAGATAGGTATCTCAAAACATAACTAAAAAAGGAAAAGAATAAAAGTTGAGGCAATATGGGTTGAATTTTTTGCACTTAAGTGATAAAATTGAGTTTCAATTTTTTTTTAACCTAGCATTATGTACAGTTGTATTCATAAAAGTCATACACGATATTTGCTTTATAGGCACATTGAGGATGGAGGGATCTTTTTCATACCTATTTTCTATTTTATTTCATAAAAAAAAATCAAACAATATATTTATATCAGAAGAAACAAAAATAGCTGTGACTTTTATATGAACACAACTTTACATGATGATTCTTTGAACAAATTTACATACATAAAGTGAATGAAAGATTTGAACACTATACAGGGTTATTGGTAATTTGATACATTCTTTCGGACAGGTATGCAGATTTTTGAATCTAAAGGAATGTATGGATTTAAGACTTAACAACAACCCTATCCCTATATAGAATGAAAATGTAGAACTAATACTAATAGACAGACTTGACTTTGACCTGTACTTAAAGGGATAAAAATAACAAAGTATGTGATAAAAGAGACATTATTTTACGGTTATCCGATGATAGACGGAATTGTTTGTATTGTTTTTTGATGGAAAAGTTTTGTTAAATATAAATCTCCAAATAATGTCTCATTTTATTAGTCAATCAAATCGTTATTCCAATTATTGATATAAGTGCTTTGAAAGCAATGACATCAGCAGAAATAGATTGTAATCAAATAATATTTTTGTTTAAATAAATAATTTAGCGATAGAAGCCTGGTGAAACCACAGAATTAAAAAAATACAATTCTATCCACTTCTGATATCAATGATTACATATGATGAATAAGCATAATGTTTAAATGGAAATGAAACTTATGGCAACGAAAATGATCAGTGTATCAAATTTCCTGAAAAATCATGCATGGAGACAAAAGTAGAATGACAATAAAGTCGCAACCAGCTCAAATACACGTTTATTTTCATTTAAAATTCGTTAAAAATAAATAGAACAAACTATGAAGCTATATTAGTGTTTATTTAAAAAAAAACTTTAACGTCCTGTACCTACGTATATCTCAGAAACGAATAAGCAACTTCGGGCAGACGAAACTGTAAATTTGTTACCTGTTAAAAATGATCTCGCACTGTAATTATGATCCAAGTTGATGAGATGTGTAGCAGCTTCTGTATGCCTAACCTGAATAAAAAAAAATGAAAAATACAATAAGTACTTATATCGTGTGTTCTCTTAAATGTGGTTCGGTTCTGCGAAATAAGGTGGAAAAGTGAAAAAAGTACATTAAGTTTATGAGCTTTCACGACCATTCAAAGTGTATTTGAGTAAAGAAAAAATATCTATGCAGCCTAATTTTTGTTAAAAGTTTGTATTTATTGTTCTGGATCTGGAACAAAAAAAGTATTCCCACTAGAAGCAAGTAGCTTTCACCTCGGTTTCTACTGAGATAATATTATTAGAAGTACTTACTCAGTAAAAGGTCAAGGATTCAGAGTACCTACTAACAATCTGTAATACTAATAATCTTAGATGATCTAAAATCTGAAAGAATTTTCAGGAAAATAACTTCTAGGCTACAAACAGGTGAGGTGAATTTGATAGAATTATTATTTATCACTGTGACAGTCTTATTCTAAAATTACCAGTAACATTCATGGTTGGAACCGCTGAACGTTTGAGTCCTCTACGGTGGGTACGCTCAAAAGTGAAAAGTTCTCGATGGTCAGCCATTGTGGGGCCCCTTGAACCTAAATCCTGGAAAAAGAGAAGAAAACCCGAAAAATCGAACGATATCGCGAACAAATGTAGATGAACTCTTTCAACCGCAATTGTTCGCCAAAGTTCACCTCAAATAAAGCAGATTTTTCAGCAAATTTTAAATTCAAATCAAGCAACAGAATCAAAAACGCATTCATCCGTTACAAAATACGAATGACATATGTCATATTTCATTTGACAATTCTGTCGAAACAAAGGTGCTTACGATTAAGCACTCAATTCAGCAAATATGATAAGTCGAGGTAAATCAACTTTAATAAATGATATTTTTATCCAAAGACAGCGAAAAATCAAGTTTTATATAATTAGCTACATCTAACAATATCAAAAGTTGATGTATCAGATGACTTACGAATCTTACAATCATGTTTCAAAATTTATGTTACCATAAATACTGCTAAATATATTTGTATTCCGAAAACTTTGTATTAAATAAATGAATAATATTGTTTGTATTTTTCATGGGCCAAATTTAATCAAAATTCCACCCTTGTCAAAAATGGAATCAATTATTCAGCGGAAAACTGCTGAATCTGTAGAATTTATCGTAAGCGGATAAGACCGCGATTGTAGTGACATCCCATTGTCGCTAAATGAACTTCTTATGACAATAAAGAGTGTTCTGTCAAACGGCAAAGCTTTCCGATCTAAACCTTGGTGTCATTAATCAATGAGCGCCTGAGCGTTGACATTCTGTCATTTCTGTCAGGATTCATGCCTGGTTTACATTCAATTTCATTTAGAAGTGGAACTGTCAAATTGCGCCTTGGCAAACGAGGATCATATGCTACAATCAACAATGAATTTGGCTTAAGCGTGACTTTGAACGCAAATAAACTGTAGATGGTATCATATGATTGTCGTTTGCCAAGCCAAAATTTGACAGATCCACTTCGAAATAAAATTCAATGTAAATCTTACATTAGTCTCATGATGCGTCCCCATGAGCGTAGTGGCCGCGTTTTGACATTTCAAGCGAATTGACTTACCCGTTCTGATTGATTGTATAATTTTGAATCATGACGGCGGGAATATCACGAATCAATCTATCATGGTGGGTCCTCATGTGCGTATTTCAAGGACGGCGTTTTTGCGTTTTGCGATATGATTAGTTCGCGATATTCCCGCCGTCATGATTCAAAATTATACAACCAACCCAGAACGGGTAAGTCAATACGCTTGAAATGTCAATACGCGGCCACTACGACCATGAATGAATAGACAAAATCATTATTTGAAGTATTTAAAGACTGGATCCTTGACGGTACCAGAGACAATCTCTGACGGTGCCAAGTGAGTTCAATAGCCTAGTTTACACCAACCACTTGGTCCGCGGACCAAGTACTAAATTCGAACTATATCAGAACCAAATATTTGGTTCGAATGGTGTAAACAGTTGCGGACTAAGCTGGTCCACTCTTGGTTCGGTATTCGCCAGCAGGTGTACCGAACTAGATTTGGTTTGATCTGGATTATGAGGTTATGTTGATTGTTATTATTGCGAATTGTGTTGGTTCTGAGTTTCTAAGGCAATCTGAGCGTACTTGCTCATGTTTTTTTTTAGTTACGAATTGTGTTGATAAATAATTCCGACTTGTTTATGACATTTGACGAATTGCGCGCGTACTCATTTAGTTCAGGCGTTGCAAGACGGTGTAAACGAGCGAGAAGCAATCATTGGTCCTACCGTACTATACACACCCACTTGGTCCTATCGGACCGAACTAAACGAGTTATCGGTGTAAACTAGGCTCGCGAATGGACGTTCGAACGCATATACGGGGTACACTCAAAATGAAAGCGTCTAGCCAATAAAATTTAAGGCGATATAAGCAAATTCACTACTCTGATCAACTATCTGTTCAAGATAGATCTTACTGTAAATCTGTAACGAATTTGAATTCATTTATTGCATGAAGGGTGGCGACTTGACTATTTATGGCATTTCTATATAGTACAATCGTGATAACATGAACATTTGCCTTATCGTTGAAACTCGATTTTTGTATTTTCAGTTTTGTTCAGATTTTGTTCAAGTTGGTGAAGTGAGGGGTACAGCTGTGTGATAATAGTTTGTTCTTTTTTTTTTCATGTTTATCAGAAATTGATGTAGATATAACAGAACTTAAACCTTATAATTACAAAAATCATATTTGAAAAAAAAATAACTCCCCATTATTAAACCACACTTTTTGTCTAATATTTTTATCAATAAATTCCCATGTAAATAAGTTTTCAAGTAAAAACCAAAACCTTTCGGAACTAATTTCAATAACCTTGCTGCATTGCCCGACCTAGTTTAATGTAGGTCATATTTTCATAGTCTATTCATCCTTGAACAGAGTCATTGTGCATTTAATTCCTGTTTCAAATCAGGAATAATTTTACACGCCGTCTATAATAAACTCTCCATATCGTTAAATTGGAAAAACACACCAAATAATGCAGGTTTTCTTTTAAAAATAACCATGCGGAATAATGACCTATATAAGGTGTATGGGACGTCAGCGGCCCTAGACCACTGACCTCTAAAATAAACCATAGGCCCGATTTTTCATCAAATTGCCTTGTTGTCAGATTTTGGACATCTAATGGAGAGCCTGTAGAGGGTTCAGAGAAAAAGACGAAACGTTGATATAATATGCAAAATATCAACCATTTGAATGTTTCAACTGGAAAATATGTATAGTATGAAACAGATATATTTTTTTATTGAACCAAAGCATACAAAAGGTGTTTAGTTCCCTGTCTGCTTCTTTTTTTCTTCTCCACAATTCTATGCTGGATAGGTCTTCTTAGAGGATGTTGCAAAAGCATTAACAAAGATGAAAAGAATGTTGTACCTTCATGTAAGCGTCGCTTTTTTTCCGCTATATCGATTATAGGAGTACTCGATCTTTTTGTCCAAAACTCTATCAGTAGCCTAGTTTACATCGATAATTCGTTTAGTTCGGTCCGATAGGACCAAGCTGGTGGGGATAGTACGGTAGGACCAATGCTTGCTTCCTGCCCGTTTACACCGTCTTGCAACGCGTGAACTAAATGTGTACGCCCGCAATTCGTCAAATGTCAAAAACAAGTCGAAATTATTCATCAACACAATTCGTAACAAAAAAAAACATGAGTAAGTACGCTCAGATTGCCTTAGAAACTCAGATCCAACACAATTCACAATAATAACAATCAACATAACCTCATAATTTTGATCCAGATCGAACCAAATTTAGTTCGGTACACTTGCTGGCGAGTACCGAACCAAGAGCGGACCAGCTTAGTCCGCAACTGTTTACACTATTCGAACCAAATATTTGGTTCTGATATAGTTCGAATTTGGTACTTGGTCCGCGGACCAAGTTGTCGGTGTAAACTAGGCTAGTGACGAATGCTTTGGTATTTTTTCATTCGCTCCTTTATTCCCTAAAGAAGATTTTTCAGAAAGAAGGGTATTTGTTTAGGTTCTGGATTCTCATCCTCACTGGAAGATTTACCATATTTTATACACACACTTCCAAAAGACTTGGACCCCCATGATTTTTCCCCAAAACCGATATCTAGACTATAAAATGGTCAATCGTAGTGTAACTTTCAGGATCGGTATAATAATTGATATCAATTTTTTTTCTCAAACCACTTTGAAAAACCGTCAAGAGTGGCCTTTTTTTTCTTTCAGAGGTCAAAAAGACATAATGACTTCTCAACAAAGAAAAAGTCTGAGCACCTAAACTGGGAGAAAGAATTGAGTACTTATTTATTTGTGGCGGTTTTCTTTAGAATAATGTATGAAATATCATTATTTTTGTAGAAAAAAGGAAAGGACGATTTTGACCGAAAATAACCGACGTTGTCTCTATAAGATTCACGTGTTTTCTTGGAACTCAGAGTTAGCATAATTCGTCGCAGTGACGCTGTGTTTGAACAATTTGAAGTAGATTTGAGTTGATTTTTGTGGAAAAAGTATTGCTTTTTTTAAGTTTCGGAAGTGCTTAGACTCGAAAATGACTTTTTTCGATTTGTGCCGGTCTTCTCGGAAACAGGCGGTTTCATCTCAGGCTGCAAAATGGCGAAAGACGATTCAATAGACGTTGATTATTCGTGGAACAGTCCAGTACACTTTGCACTCGACGGCACACCATAAGTGTATCCAAAGACGTCCATACAGTCACCAGTGCTTATTATACACAGATAATGGCTATAAAGAAAAGTATAGCCGCATCTCAGCTAAATCGTCATTTTACTGATTGGCCGTCAAGCAACACAAAATAGGTACTCGAACTCGAAATAAGAAAAGAATCCATAATACTTGAAGAACGTCTTTCTATCCGTACGCGTCACGTGATCTCTTTTCCCCGTTGCGTCTAATCGTTTTGGAAGCCAAAACTCAACTCCTCCCCTGAATCTGAGCACTCCTTTTTTATTCTCGGATCCAATTTCTAGAACTCTGTACTTCACGCCACCGGAGACCTCTCTAGCCGTCACTTCACGCCAATTTTCACCAATCAGCGTTGGAGGCTTTCGATCCAAAAATAGTCTTGCATGCTGCACCGATTACTATGCGCGCAATAATCTGCAAATAAAATATACAACATTAATTATCTGTGAATAAATGTTTTTTGATTTGAACCATACTCCATCACTTTGGTTCATGATAAACTTGGTTATATGTTTTTTTTTATAAATTATTGTAAAACTATTTAAGGTTTGAATTATGCGCCAAGAGTAACTCATTTGTCAAACCTCGTATAAGTAGGTGTGTTTGTTATTTCGGTGTAGGGTAGGGTAGTGCAGACTGCTGGTGAAAGTCATGGCTGTCATTAGTGCAGACTCTGCAGATATTCTAACAAAAACAGAACAACGAACAAAGATGGATGATCCGATTCCGAAACGTGAAGGTAAAGTTTTTGACGAGGATGATGTATCATTGATTCGCAAAGAGTATTCCAGTCTGGACCATTAACAATAGAATACACAATAGAAAGAAGTTGGTCGTGTTTATGGTGTTTGCGATAGAGATTCAGCTGAACGCTTCAACTTATCTCTGTGGACTGTTCACAAAATAATTTACAGAATGTCAAAATTTATCACCGTACACATTCACTTTCACTATTTTCATCACCCATTTCAATTTATTTGATAAGATCCACACTGAACTTTCACTACAAAGTTTCTTTTTTTGGTTTTGGTAATCTTCATTGTAGGCTCGATTATAGGTTATGGTATGACATGCTTTGTTTACAAACTACACGACATAAGCGCCCCACTTTATTCTACACGATATTATACTTGTCACATCTCCTCTTGACCTGGGGTAGCGAGTGCAGTAATGGGCAACCCACCCTGATATAACCATAGAAATAATTTATGGATATAACATACACTCCAGACTGTTTGCACTAACGGCATAACAAACGCCACGGTGTAAAAAAGTGTGAACTCGTGTGCACTATAGTAAAGCCAACAAACACACCTTGACCCTAATTCTTGAATTGGGAGCGGCATAGATACATGCCGAATGATCACTTGAGGGCCGCGTCGTTTTATTCTTGGATTGTGATCGGACTGAACGGATCTCATGAAATCCATACGCTCCAGAACGCATGGTGTAAACTGTTAAGTAGAGGAAGGGGGGTCGAATCGGGTGACGCATTCGAAGTAAGGAGTTTTTTATTTTTTTCTAAAGAACACTATTTTATATTTCGTTTCAAATTCACTTTCGATGGCTGCCAAACTTCTTATCAACTTACCGTGTCCAACTTATCCAGACGCCCTGGAAAACAAAGACTTCCTATTTTGATCTCGTATTGTTGCTATTTTTTGATAAAGTTTTCGAAATGCAGTATATTAGCGCGTCACGACAAACTATCAATAAAAAAATCAGGATTCTGTTCATGCGTAGAAACTGCAGTCCCGATTCAATTTGGCATTCTTATGCGCTCGGCACATTGGATAAATGTAATGCGGTCAGTATATAGTTTTATAGGTATATGAATGATACCATACCTGGCCATACTCGATGAAAACAGCCTAGTTTACACCGATAACTCGTTTAGTTTGGTCCAATAGGACCAAGTGGGTGGGGATAGTACGGTAGGACCAATGCTTGCTTCTCGCCCGTTTACACCGTCTTGCAACGCGTGATCTAAATGAGTACCCGTGCAATTCGTCAAATGTCAAAAACAAGTCGACACTATACATCAACACAATTCGTAACCAAAAAAAACATAAGTAGCCTAGTTTACATTGATAACTCGTTTAGTTCGGTCCGATAGGACCAAGCTTGTGGGGATAGTACGGTAGGACCAATGCTTGCTTCCTGCCCGTTTACACCGTCTTGCAAAGCGTGAACTAAATGTGTACGCCCGCAATTCGTCAAATGTCAAAAACAAGTCGAAATTATTCATCAACACAATTCGTAACCAAAAAAAACATGAGTAAGTACGCTCAGATTGCCTTAGAAACTCAGAACCAACACAATTCACAATAATAACAATCAACATAACTTCATAATTTTGATCCAGATCGAAACAAATTTAGTTCGGTACACTTGCTGGCAAGTACCGAACCAAGAGCGGACCAGCTTAGTCTGAAACTGTTTACACCATTCGAACCAAATATTTGGTTCTGATATAGTTCGAATTTAGTACTTGGTCCACGGACCAAGTTGTCGGTGTAAACTAGGCTAGTTAGTACGCTCAGATTGCCTTAGAAACTCAGAACCAACACAGTTCACAGTAATAACAATCAACATCATAATTTTGATCCAGATCGAACCAAATAGTTCGGTACACCTGCTGGCGAATACCAAACCAAGAGTGGACCAGCTTGGTCCGCAACTGTTTACACCATTCGAACCAAATTTTTGGTTCTGATATAGTTCGAATTTAGTACTTGGTTCGTGGACCAAGTTGTCCGTGTAAACTAGGCTAATGAAAACGCTACTGGTGTGTCGGACTAGGACGTGTTCCGTAATCACACAGATCATCCGTTCGGCTGCGTGGAAATTTCAACTAAGCCTAATCATTGATGTTAACACGAGTGTTAACATCAATAAACAACCTCACACTTTTGATAATTTTTTTTCATAATTTTGATCCAGAACGAAACAAATTTAGTTCGGTACACTTGCTGGCGAGTACGGAACCAAGAGCGGACCAGCTTAGTCCGCAACTGTTTACACCATTCGAACCAAATATTTGGTTCGGATATAGTCCGAATTTGGTACTTGGTCCGCGGACCAAGTTGTCGGTATAAACTAGGCTAATCAGAACATTCGACAAAATGTTAACCTTCAAATACATCATTTTGAAACAGCCCATTTGACCGTCCATACTTGTTTTAAAGTCATTGTCACATTGTTTTAACCAATGTGTTAACAACCTAACCAGAGCTACTCAAAAAAGGTAACTACCTACTAGCTACTACCTTCTTCAAATTATAAGTAGTTGAGTTATTAAGTAGCTCAACTACCTCTTTAAAAAAGTAGCTAAGTTCTTGGTGGCTTAACTATATATTGAAGTAACTTCAAGCTACTTTTAAGCTACATTTGAATTATTTTTTAAAAAAATGAAAATAAAACTAAAGATTTAAGAAACAAGGAACAGATTTTATTTTAAACAAAACCCTAAACAAAAAAAGGTCACAATGTAGTTCAATTATACGTAAGTTTTACCATTCACTACAGAAAAGACAAATCATAGTTAGGTATTGAATGAAAGAACAAAACGTACTGTAGTAATTTAATTAACTTAACACTTTAACACATGTAAAAAATATTTACCTTACGGGTGCAGAAAGTAGTACTTCTCCGCACGCGACGACAGTCAAGCCGTACAGGCAAGCCGTTAAGGGCGGAAAAGACATTTTCCGCAAGAGTTAGGTTTTTCCTACGAGTGTTTTTTTTCATCTTATTTATAAAAAAAAGTTTTTGATAGGCAAACATTTTCTAATAATACCTCAAAATGCCGGAAAAATAACTTCTCAGCACTAGTGCGGAAAAGTTACTTTTTCGCACGATTTTTGTATGGACGGAAAAATAATGAAAATTTGATAAGATTTGAATTCTTGGATCCTGCATCAGTTATCAAAGAAGTACGTAATTTTAAAACTTCGATCCATTTCTCAGTCTACATGTTCTGGCGATTATGTCTAAATAATTTTTAAGTATGCTTTTTTTCACATTCGAGTGTTTTTGTCTTATTTGAAGTAACAAAAATCATTTAAATAGTCATTAATATCTTCATTTTTAACAATACAAAAATCGTGGGAAAATACAGTTTCCTGTCAACATAACCAGTTTTTCAAAAAATTTATCCGATAATCCATGTCGTCGGGGAGCATCAAAATGTTTGTTACAAACAAAAATAATCTCTCTACAGATGACGGAGAAGCTAGAAAAGTATTGAACTCCTAAAGTAGCTTAATTTACTTAGGTAGCTTGCTACTTTTCCATGAAACAAAATACTACAAGCTACTTTACAAGAAAAGTAGGTTGATAATAAGTTATTAGCTGCCAAAAAAGGAGTTAAGCTAGTAGCTTAACAACTTAGTAGCTAGCTACTGAACCTAACCTCACTTTAAGTAAAGTAGTTGTCAAAAAGTGTCTTCCAAATGAAATTAAATATTTCAAAGTTCGCTTCAATTATTGAATAATCATAGAAAAAGTATAGAATTCAACGAGCGGGAAATGAATATTACTCACTCAGGTGATTACGCTAACTTCATCCTCGTGAGTAATATTTACCACTTCCCGCTCGTTGAATAATATACTATTTTTTTATTGGGGAAAAAAGATAATAGTAATAATGAGAAGGAATAAGTGTTTCAGTTTTCCCCAAATTTTTTTCTAAATCATTTTTTTTTTCAGTTCATACTTCACATATCAAGATGGATTTTCATGATTAGGGAGATAATCCACAAAGCGGCACCACCGCCCTTAAAAATATTGAGGGCAGCTGTTTCGAGCGCAGGCGCACAACGCAATCAACACCGTTTGCTTTGATTGCAAATAGGTAAACACAGGCCCACTTTGTTTTCTCAGTTGTGGAAAACAAGGTGTCAGTGCGAGGATCCCAATCCAATGTTAATTTCCCATCTAGGCTGCGTGTTTTGCCTTGTCGTGAAAATCCAAGGAAAACTCGACCACATGAAGCGACAACACAGCAGCAAGTGAACGCAAATCAGTTGATTAGTCCTGCGTGCGAACTCAGTCTTGGAAAGTGCATTTTGTGCTGAGTGAAAATTTTCAATTTCCGTAAATTACGCGTCGAATAAATTCGATTGCGCCCCCGTTTTGTGCGTATTTAATGGTGATTATTGCGACAAATAACGAAAATGTCGTCTCCGAGTGCTGGCAAAAGGCGAATGGACACTGACGTGATCAAATTGTATCCTTTTTCTCGTTGTAAACATTTGGGCCCCCTGAATGTCAGCTGATCGAATTTCTTAATTTGTTTCTTTACAGCTGATTGTCATTGTTGTATTTCCTTAATTGTAGTTCAGGATTGAGAGTAAACATGAAGTTACTATTTTGGGAGGTCTTAATGAGTTTTGTGTGAAGTTCTATGGACCGAGAGGAAGTAAGTTTGTGCTTGATTTATTTTTTAGTGGTTTGCTCATCGAATTTATTATATTTTCAGTTACCATTCTGTTAATAAACGTCAGTATAAAATCGATTTCAAGTACTCATTTTAGTCAGTTTAAGTGTTTATACGACTGTTATTTCAGTTTAATTTTTCTCAGGATTTTTCCATTAATGGCAAAAATTCAACTAATACACCATTTCATTAATAATGAAACATAATAGTTTATTAGCGTATTTTTTTTCCACTGCTAACTCATCAACTAGGTAAGTATTTATTGTTGCTGAAAAATCATCTGAATCAATTAATTGATGACAACATAGACAAGGTTTAGATGAACAACTAATTATTAATTGATTAATTAATTCAGCTTCTTCGACATGATAATTTTCAAGAAAACCTGATAAAATAACTAAAAAGTGCTTCACTTATGATCAAAATTTTTTGGCACACCCTGTATACTCAAAATATTGGTGAGTATCCAATAAGTCATCAAAAAGACAGATAAACATCTATGCCATAACATTGTCAGTTGTAAACTTAGAATTAGCAGAACAGCCATTCAAAGCCCTGTGTGTCATGATTTTGAAAAAATGTCGATATTTCAAAAACGAAAGAAGATATCAACAAAAATCCAAAAATGTCCTGAGGTATGGACGTAACAAGCACTGGGGCATATCGAAAAAAAAGCTCCAAAAAATCTCTGTGGAAATGGGGGGACAGTAAAGGAAAAGAAAAAAAAACCACAATGTATAAAAGAAGTTTTTGAGGCAATTAATTTTTCGAACCATCCGCATAAACCGCAAAGAAATGCTCTGCATTGTGGTGCAAACCGCATATTTTTTCATCGATTCGTTAAAAAATTATGCGTGTCCAAACATGGGCGAAAATTTCGGGTGTACCGTTTTTTTTTTGTTGAGTAGTTTATTATAGCTGAAAATCGATATCAATAAGAAATTGATCAAAAACAAAGTGAAATCAACTGTTATTGGCATTTAATATCCATGTCAATAATTTGAAATCAAGGTCGATAACATTTTGATATCCTGACAATGACTCTGTTATTTTCGTTAATATTTTTGACGGAAATTTTCACTTATAATCTCCCTAGAGCTCGAATTATTTTTAATTCGAGCTCGCGGGAGATTCGGCAAGAAAATTTCATGTCAAAACTATTTGAGAAGATTTAATACTAGCGGCTGGATGTAGCTCCCATGCACCAACCACAGTGTGGGATTGTTAGGGAGAGTGGGGACGGCAACACTGTAATCATATGGGAGCTACATTCAGATGCAAAGCCAGGGAGATTTCCACTTATTAATCTTTCAGTCACGTGATTATGAGTAGGATAAAATTAGGTCGTTGCCATAGCAACATGTTAAAATGCAAACCTATGATTGGTTAGAATTGACTGGTAGGAAATTTTCAATAAAATATCATTCTAGTTGGTTACAAGGGCTGCCAATTATACAGGGTGATGTCAGAAGTTGAATCTAATCGGGACATGTAAAATCACCAATAAGTCGAAAATGTTAGATAGAAAACCCTGTATGTTGTTACGGATTTTGATTGTTCACTAAAAATGAAGGTTAGTTTGTATGAGATAGTATAGGTATACCTATCTCTAGCCGTTTAGAAAATATTCGCTATTTAATCCGTTTTATTGAAAAAAATATCTTGTGCAAATTCAATGAGGAAAAATATAAATATTTTCAAATGGACCAACGATTTTTATCACCAATATTCTGTATTATATAGTTTTACCAAAAAATCATTCATAACTATTATTACAAATGAGAAATTCAACCAAATAAAAAATGCGGATGGATGGAATCCAAATAACGCTTGAAAAACTATACCTACCATGGAAACACTGATACTGTGCCTTGGAAACCAACATAGACAAAAAAGAACAATAAAATTGTCAGATAAATTTGTCTTCTTTTTTCAAAAATGACTTATAGTGCTGAGGGAAGGCTAGATTTATGTAAGTGTTATTTTCAAAATAACAAAAGCATCGCTCTCACCATTAGAGCATATCGTCAAAAGTACCCGGAACGAAGAATACCAGAGAGAACCATATTTAGGCGAATTGAAAGAGACCTTGAGCGTGGTGTTTTGAAATATGGTGAACGGAATAAGCCTGGAAATATAATGAATGATCACACGCAACACAATATATGTTTGTATTTCGAAGAATATACAGAAAATTTCATAAGAGATGCAGCAAGAGACTTAGATATTTCTAGAACTGACATACATAGAACGCTGAAAATAAATAACTACAGAGCGTTCAAGTTGAAACACTTGGAACCTTAGAACATAGAACCCACTCTAGAATTAGGGCAAATTGTGTGTCACTATAATGAACATGTTATTATTTACATCTCGTCCGTTGAATTCGTTCAACGATCGTTCAACGTTGCCTTGTTGCAAATAAAAATCACTCGGAATTTTCACATTTTATAAAAAGAGATTAACCAGTGTATTAACGAGGAAATGTTTTAATTTTGTATTTGTTTCAATATGGTTGGTGTTATAGGACAGTTATAATTTTCTGATTATTGATAAGTTTTGTTCACATAAATCAGCTGTTCGGTCGTCAAAAAAGTTGTATTTTGAACAAGCCGACAACAGTGTTCCAAGGAGCTACAGGCTATGATTGGTTGAATTGACTATCAATGTTTTTCATTTCATTCACTATTTCTTATGGGAAGCCTTGAAGGAAAAGATCTATAAAAGGAGAGTTCAAGACATTGGTGTTCTTATGGATAGAGTAAGGGAAGAAATTCAAATTCTCAACAGAAGTCACTCAGTCAGAGATGCCTTAAGAAAACTGGAAATTATCTATACAACTTGTATCTCCCAGAATGGAGGACATGTAGGACATTTAATTTAGTTCTCATTACATCATTCCGTTTTATCATTGTTTTATGTATGTATTTGTTTGATTTGTGTTAATACATACTCATTTTTCCTCTTTGAATTTGCACATTTTTTCTTTCAATAAAAATGATTAAATAGCAAATATTATCTAAACGACTTGAGATAGGTATAGACTATTTCATACAAACTAACCTTTAGTTTTGGTGAACAATCAAAATCAGTAATGATATACAGGGTGTTCTATTCAACATTTTCGACTTATTGGTGATTTAAGATGTCCCGATTGGGTTCAACCTCTGACATCTCCCTGTATAATTGGCCGCCATTCTAACCAACTGGAATCAAATATTATAGTATCGTCTGTGAAAAAAAAATGGCAGAGTCACGAAGTATTTTCAACCTATATTTCTTTTCACCACTTGAAATAAATGCGTTTTTTGCAAAAAAAAAATTAAATCGCTATTATATCCCAAACTATTGGATTGGGATAGGACAACCTATTGAAAGTTAGTTTTATTTTTTATGTAGATTCCATTTCTGAAATAATATACATGGTGTTCTATTCAATTTTTCAAAGTTGGGTCCAGCCCAGGGAAAACCGAGCACCCTGTGTATGTCAAATATATATAATAATAAAGTTTTTTTGAAAACAATAATACTGTATGTATCGCAATTATTCAAAAAAAAATATATTGATGGAATTTTCCATAAGAACTCATGTGTTAGAGAGAGACAAAAAATACATTTTTAATAGGATCAAAAACAAACACCTCTTTTTCAATAAGTGCGATACATCGTTGGTTTAGCTCTTGAAATCCGTCATAAAAAATCCAGGACCGTATTTGAAAAAACAAAGTTGATGATGGTTTCCCCGAAACGAAACGTCGTACGGAAAATCTCTCAAGACTGTTTTGTAGAGCTTAAAAAGTGACAATGAAAAAGTGTGTCATATCTTTCAAAATAGCTTTAAAAAATAAATAAAAACGAAATCGCAATATTTCGGTTTTGATTGGATATTTCCGTAACGGCTTGGAATTTTCAAATTTGGAAAACGGGATCTTGTTGGGTATCAAAATGCGCAATTTTTGTCTAATTTAACCGACACTGTATCTCTTATAGTTTCCGAGATCCCCATGCTGTGCATCCTTATCTTGGACACACTGTATATCCGAGATAACAAAGACTTTTTCCAAAGACACAAAACTTTGATTTTTGGGTGTTTAAACATAATTTGTTCCCACACAGTCAGTTGAGCAAATTATGGAGTTCCCTGTTTATCACCGTTTGCATCGCAATAAGATTTTTTCCGGTGACATAGATCAAAGTATCATCTGCAAATAACACTATTTTACAAATATCTGGTACATGCACAAAAACAACAAGGGACCTAGTACCGATCTCTGTGGTACACCATATTCAACTTCAGCGCATGAACTTGTCTGCGATCACATAAATAGGACTCGAACCATTTCAAAACCTGTCTAATAGCTAACATTCCTAATTTTCTTGAAAGAAATTGCTCATCGACAGTCTCAAAGGCTCTTTTCAAATCCAGGAATACAGCTAAAACTAGATTGTCATTATCAATACACTTTAAAAAGTCATCACAGGTGTTAACAATAACAGACTCACACGAATGATTAACACGAAAAGCTGACTAGTTTGGGACTAGAATTTGGTTTTGATCACTGTGGAAGAATAGTTGTTCCTTTACCCATTCTTCAAGAATTTTCTCATAAACAGGGACAGTATTTATTGGTCTAAACTCCGAATGCAAGTTAGTTTTTGGAACCCTTGAGGCTGGGAGGTATTTATAATGTCTAGGAATCGATCACCAATTGCACTCAAGATCTTTTTGGAAATACCATTCTTTCCTCCCCCAACATTCTTTATTTCCTTCAAAAAAGATTTCATCTTTCATCGTTAACTTATCAAATTGACAAAATTCGATATTTATGGGAAACACTGTATGAGGAAAATGTGATGGTTGGCTGAGGAATGTTTGCAACAACTGTTCTTATGCTTTCGATAAAATATGTATTAAATTCGTTAGCAATTTTAATTTCATCCATAATTAGGTCTGTCCCAAAAAGAATGTCATCAACCTTTGGATTTTTATCTGGTAGAAGACTTTTTAAATGTTTCCAAAATTTATTATCGTCAATTGTTTCATAGTAAAACTTCTTTCTCAGTTCTGATTAAATTGACAATATGATTTCTTTTTATTTTGTACTGCTCCCAGATATCATGATTCCTTTCAAAAACAGCTGACTTATATAAACAATCCCTCTCATACGTTAATTGTGTGATTTCACAATTTATCCATTTTTTATTTAAATTTTTTTGTTGTTGTTCGTCCCAACGTTATTCCTGCTCCTATTTCAGCTGGATTCACTTCTAGTTTGACTACTTCTTTAACCTGTTTATCATTTTTCGGGTCACTTGGTCTTATGTTGGACAACCAATATTTTGTCTGTCTGTTTGGCTAAGTATTTTTATGGCATTCAGATCAGATGGAACTTTAGATGTAGATGAAGACATATTATTCACGACCTTCAGGATATCTTTCAAGGAAGAAATTTCTAAACTGAATGAAATATTTTCCTATACAAGGGAATCCATTTTAGTATTCATTGAGGCATAGTTTTGAACTAGTTTTTTTAATGTGAACGTGCTCAACTTCATTGAATTCTCAACAATTTTCATCAACTCTTATTTCTAGTTATCCTAAGTAGTAAACTCGGCGCCAACAAGGGTGTGGTGTAACTTGGTGCAAAACAATTTTATAACGCTATAAAAAAGTATTTTCGCTAAGTTATTGAGTATGACAAATTAGCAAAATGGTTCTTTACATCCATAAATTTTACACGTAAATCTATTTGTTTGTCAACGATGTGATGAGTAGTTACCATCATTTATGCAAAGTTATACAAAAATAAATATGTAACACTATTATTATCTTATATAAAACACACTCGTGTATTGATAATCCTCATTCAGATAACAATAATTATTACCAACTTATCACATAAATACATCGATTTCTGTCATAAAAGACTGCTTTATTATTCCAGTTTTTAGAACATGATTTTATTTGTACAGGGTGGGCATTTAAGGCCCAGCCGCCATCTTGAATAATAAAAGTAGGTACGTCAGTAACATCAAAAAGTAGTATTTCGACAGCAATTGAAGTATGCCAAGTTTCAAAATTTTTGGTGCACACATTAAAAAAAAAGGGGGGGGGCTTTTTAGAGCCGCACTGTATATCCCCTTCTGTTATTTGATTGTGATAAAGATTATATGTTCATCGATAAATCTCGCATGGGTTGCCTAGCAAAATCACGGGCCTTCTCTGTTGAATAATATTTACTTGGATTGATTTTTTTTAATCAACTTTCCTCATCTGTTATTGATGAAAATCATTCATCAGTCGAAAGAGAATTGAACAAGGAATTCGAAAAATATGGGTTGCCTACTTTCCTTTGGGTACAACTATAAGGTTGCCAGGTACAAACAGGTGGGCAGGCGTTGAAAATATACCCTCATTTGTAATTCGATTGTTTTTTTTTTTAAAAAGCTTATTTAATCCCCATTAGTTGCCTGATGAAAAGTGTGTCCCATCCATGGTTGCCTAATGTCAAAGTTTAATTCTAATTTTTGATTTCTTCAAACAACTTTCGAAATAATAAAGTTATTTTGCTGAGATTTAGTATATAAGGGTAATTTGACACGCACAATTCAAATCTTGCCTTGTAGAGGGCGCCACTTACACACCTTTTCACTCATTCAAATAGTCATAACTTTTTGGTACACACCCGTACATTCTTTTTAAATTGAAAAAGTGTTTTCTTCGTCCTTTTTGCAGAAAAAAGGTATACTTTGTAAAAGTGGTTGGGAGTGATAAAGCATGAAATGTGGTTTTCAATGGAAAATTTTGAAAATAAACATGAGGGACTTCGAAAACGGCGTTGAAATGTCAATTTTGACAGTTTCATTTAATGTTCGATGTTTCTTGATAAAAAAATAATCTGATTTTATATTTCTTTTAAGTTTTTTTCATAATTTTTGTATAATTTTTTTATTTTTTCCATTTTTTCTTGATTTTTTCAATAAGAAATATAGAACATTGAGTCACTTGTCAAAATTACTATGACAACGGCGTTTTCAAAGCGACCTATTAGTACGAGATAGGGTTCTAGAAATATACAGGGTACTACAAATTCGGGGATAAGTATGAGGATCTCGTTAACCGTAATAGATACAAATTCATTCGTTCAAATAGGAGCAAAGTTGCGTATTTTGATGGTCATCGAAATGCCTTTTTGAATGCCAAGAAGTTTCGGCTGCGCCCGAAATGTGCGAAAAAAAAACGAAATATTTCTGACCTCATTTGAAAAAATATTTTAAAATAAATTGAACATTTTCATGGCCACTTTTTGCCCTTTACAAGATAGCGTTTTTATTGAATTGAACCGACGTTTCGTCTATGAGCAGCTATCATCAACTTTGTTTTTTTAAATACGGCAAGAGATTTTTTATTTTGGTTTTTGTTAGTTTTTGACACCTCAATGGCAATTAATTAAAATTTATGGGAATAGTGGGTTTGCAGTCTACTCCATGATCTGCATGAGAAGAAGAGAATGGTCAGAAAAAATTAAAACGTTTTTGAAAAATTTCGTTTTTTTTCGGATTATTTCGGACGTAGTCGGAATTTATTGGCTCAAAAAACGACATTTTGTTGAGTTATGTTGTCCCGAACGCCAGCAGAAAGTGTATTATAAATAACAATGGAATTCTACAAGCGCCGGCGCCACCAGTGCTCACGACGAGTTTATAAATCTACCTTTATAAAGCGCAAAATTTTTACAATTGAGTTCAGCATTGTGATAACAGTGAAATCAATACGGTTACATGTTAGATTAAGTACTTGAACAAGTTTTAGTCGAACACACGTGATCTGGTCATATATGTATTGGCTGTTATCACGTGACAAAAATCTGTCAACATGAAGATGAAGTAATGTATTAATTATTAATTTAGATTTAACAAAAGTTATCCTTGAGGTAAATAAAATGATTGTTTGTAGAAGTTAGGTATTGTAAGCATCAAATTTAAAAAATAGACTTTCTTCAAGGTAACGATGTACCTAAAACATGTTATTCTTTCTGAGCGTGAAATTAGCAAAATCGAAAAATTTTGTCTTTCTTTTTTTCTGAGCAAAGGAAAATTGTCATCCGCGTAACTACTTACGATTCAATACAATGCGCAGGTCCAGACCAAGAGAAATACAAATAATATACAGCGTGTCCCGAAATAACATAATATTCTATTCTAGTATACTCTACAATGAAAAAAAAAAGTTTGCTATACAAAACCCTTTATTTTCGAAATACGGGGGATAATAGAACGAGATTTAAACCTTTTAAAAAGCTACTTTTAAAATATTGAACTCATTGATTTAAAAGAAAATGAACTAAACTTAAAAAAACAACAGAACCCTTTGGATGTTGAAGCTTTTATTTTTTTTTTTCAAAATATTCAAAGTAAATTGATAAGGTGATTTTCAACAAATAATTCAACACTACTTGCTTCCAGAGGCATTCAAAATTATTTAAAACTGTAAAAAAAAACAATCGAGGTTCTTCAAACTATTTTAAGGCTTGCAATATTGTTTGAACTTTGTAAAATAGTTGCCTTCAAACTCTTATGATTGATTTTCGAAAAATAATTCAAAAAATGCATATTTAAAATTGAAAATCGTTTAAAACCCTAAAACCTTCAATAAGAGGCTTGCAAAGATTTTTTAAAATGTAAAACAGTTTTAAGAGACATTCTTCTAAACTTCTAGAAGTGATTTTATACATTTAAAATTTTTTTAAAAATATTTCAAAGCCCTTTAAACTATTCAATTTTGAAAAATACTATTTGGCAAAACCTTTCAAACGGATATTTGTATGTTTCCAATGTCTTTCACACCTTTAAAACAGATCAATCTACATTTATTTGATAAAAATATCATATTTAATGTCTACAAATACTCAGAAGTGTAAAAAGAGATTTTTGAAACCTATAAATCCTCCGAAAGACTTTCAAGAAATGATTTAAAGAATTACAAAAAAAATTAGTAAGAACAAAAAGCAAGTGTAAAAAAGATAAAGTTAAAACAATTAAAGTCTCTAAAATTTGTAGCAATCGAATTCCTAAAAGAAAAAAGGATTAGAAAAATTTAGGTAAATATCAAAACAAGAGTACGAAAATTATTGAATTATCGAAAATAATCACCATAAAAAAATGTAAGAAGTTGATAAAAGTAGGAAAAAAGTGAAAATTCATCTGAAATAATATAAAGAGAAACCAATGAGATGAGGAAATGTAGAAATAGAAATAAAATTAAATTAACTAAAACAACTGTTTCATTAGAAGATTACTGAGACACAGATCAAACTTGAAAAAAAGTAATTTTCTAAAAATTAAAGAACGAAAATATTTTCATCATAGGTTAACAAATATTTAGAGCAGCTTTCCTGCAAATTTTATCTTCCTAGCTGGAGGAGTTTGGGAGTTATTTGCTCATTTGACTTTGACTTTCATTGTTGATCCTACAGAAAATTTGCAATAACTCCCTCAATTTTAGAGGTAAATTTTCCAAATTTTCTTCATAGGTTGACGAATATTCGGTGCAACTTTCGTGCATATTTCAAGGGAGTTCCGCCTCTTTGGATTGAAATTTTATTTGTTAATTCCAAACAAAATGTGCAATTAGGCACTTGATTTTGGAGGTGGATTTTCAACATTTTCACCATATTTTAATTATTATTCAGATGAACTTTCCTGCAAATTTCAATTTTTTAGCTCGAGAAGTTTGGCAGTTATACAACTTTTTGGCTTGGAATTTTATTGTAAATCCCACAGAAAATGTGCAATTATTGCCTCAATTTTAGAGGTGAATTTTTCAAATTTTCATCATAGGTTAACAATATTCAGAGCAACTTTCAACTATCTAAAACCACATTGAAAAAAAGTAACACTGTTCTTAAATGATCACCCTGTACTTCATTATTCTTCATTCAATCAAAATGTTTTCCACTCTCATTGTAACCTTTGTAGTGCATGTGAGTTGTTGAGTTGAGGACTGAAAACTACCTTCTGAGTATATTTTGGAAATCATCAAATAGTTGTAACACAAATAATTATATTCGAGTTTCTCGATTAATGCGCTTGATTAGAAGGATTAAAATGCGTTTTAATGAGTAACACCCACATTTATTGTGTCTGCCAATATCCGTAGCATAATAAAACATCAACATTGATTATTTTCCAATTATTGTTCAGCAGCATGTGAGACTATCAAGAACTAATTTTGCAATAAACCACACAAAGCCACATTAATTTGAGCTACATGCTTTAAAATTGAAAAGTTCATTCATGACCTTCAATTAAGACCAAAAAATTAGATCAAACGATTTGATTGCAGGTTTGACATGAAAATTTTTCATAATATACACTGCTCCAAATAATTAACGCACCACGGTCTAATTTTCACAAAAGAATATGTGTAAACATGTCCTATGGTAAATCTTGATATCTAAGTACACATAATAAAATATTAAACACTTAAAAGGACCAGTTTCTGAGTACAATAATACTGCTCCAATTCATATTTCTTTAACAGTAAAAAACTGAAATAAACTAGCGCTAAATAGATGATTTAAAAATATCAAACTGCATACATGACACAATAAATCATTAATCATTGCCACTGAGGTCAAGTTACCTTTTGGAATAACATTTGTACATTTTTATCAGTAGTATTAATAACAATTTGAAACGTAACAGATAAACAAAGCGAGACAATAATTATGTTTCAATGACCTTGGTTAAACAAAGGATGTTAATGACAATGAAATAGTTCCATGAGTAGGTTGAGATATCAACACATATATATTTTTTTTTTATAATTTAATTTTCATGTTTTTTCTTAGCACCTTATGAGGGAGGTGTATGGAAAGTGAGGGTACACCTACCCGAACACTACCCATTCAAGTCGCCCAGCATTGGGTTTATGAACCGGGTCTACCATCCCAACATTGATGAAGTATCTGGAACTGTATGTTTGGATGTAATCAATCAAGCTTGGACAGCGTTGTATGGTAAATTTCCAATTTGGAAATCTACCAAGTTTCTAGCGTTGCAATTCCAGATTTGTCCAACATTTTCGAGTCATTTTTGCCGCAACTTTTGACTTATCCCAATCCCATTGATCCGCTCAATGGTGATGCTGCAGCTATGTACCTTCATCGACCTGAGGAGTATAAAAAGAAAGTTTCAGGTGAGTTTGATTTTGTCAAAGTGTTTATGGAAAAAAAAAATGACTGAAAATAATAAGACAGTCGCTCAAAATTTTTTTTTTGTGAAAATATTTACTTTTGTTTATAGAAAATTTGTTTCAATTTTCTTTTTTGATAGTTCAATGAGGAAAATTTCAAAATTAAGTCCCAGTACCGTTACGCCCCCTTGCGGCGATCCTAGAAACTTGAAATATATTTCCAGTATTTTTTGATATTAACCCAAGAATCACCCCATGAATTTTGTAATTGGAAAAATATTGTGGCTTGTGACCTTTATACCCTTCAAAAATTATTTCTTGTATTACACAATTGACACGTGAAAAAATTAATTGACGAAAGCAGTTAGAATTCAAAAAAATATCCTCAGATTAATAAAAAAAATCAAAACCTTTCCTACTCGTATGAATCAATATTGTTATCTTCTTTCTTTATTCTTTTCTTGTTTTAAATTTTCATTAACATTTCAGACTTTATGCTTTTCAATAGGTATTTGATTTTCAAATAATTTTTCTTTTTCTTTCGTTATTATTACATTTTTAATCTCAATTTGTACTTCTTATTTAGTTTTTTGTTCCTAGTTCTTATTAACTCACTGTTTTTGTCTTTGATCCCTTCTTAATATCTTTTCAGTATTGATTCTGTTTCCACTTTTGGTTTGGCTTCTTATTTTTTATATTTAAAGACATTTTTGTCTTCACTAGTTTTTCAAAATGGCTTGTATTTTGGACCGTGGTTTTATTGTACTTTTCAGTATGTATACAGGGTGTTCCAAAATTGAGTGAGGCATATTTATCAGCCAAAATTAAAAATACAATCGTATATAATGTCCTAAGTTGCTTCGTTTCCGAGATTCAGGGTATCGAAGTTTTTAGAAAGAATCGGTTTGCTCAAAAACTTCTCAAAAAAAAGTTGGCATGCTTATTTGTCGCTATAAAGGTCTTTTTTTTGTGTAATTTAAATAAAATGTTTCATTCCAGTGGCGTCTAGGGGGTCGTTCCAGGGTCATTCAATTGATATTTATAGAGAAAATTATGGTTAGCCACTGTTTTTCACGATTTTATATATTTTCAAGATCGAGTAATCAAAAATGTAGCTTTTTTGTGTTTTTAGTTTTTTTATCTAGCTGCATTCTCAAGATGAAAATTAGAAACTGTTTCTCTGCAAGTACGGTAACCCTCTGGAGACGCCACTGGAATGAATAATTCGCTTAGAGGTTTTTAAGTAATTAATAAAAAACAGATTTTTTCTAAAAACTTTACCTTGTATCTTAAAAACGAAGCAAATTAGGATATATGTCCTCATTTGCTGGACTTTGAGATATATTTTTTTTATTATTTATATACTTTAAATCTCAATTTGTTCGTTTAATTCAGTTTTTATTGTTCTTATAAACACAGGTTTGTCTTTGGTTACCTTTAAAAATCTTTCTATATTCAATTTGTTTTCACTTTTAGTTTTGCTTCTGTTTTTATTTGAATTACTCGCTTATTTTTATTTTTCATAGATTTTTGAAATAGTTTTTATCATAAACAGTAAGTACTTTTGTTTTGTAGCTTTTCAATAATTTAATCTTTAAATTATTTGATTCGATTCTTACTATACACGTTTTATCATTTTTAGTATTCGCAAAGTGTCAAGAATGTTCTGTGGACAAGATAAGGATAAAAAACTCCAAGAACAAATAATGATAAAATTGACGATTAAATCGATGCAAACTTATTTTTAAAATCTAACAAAATATATAAATATTACTAAGACTAATACGCTATACAGGGTCCACAAATTCGAGTGTATGGGGATCTCCGTTGTTATAAAATATGAAGCATACATGGACTATTTCCGGAGATATGCCAAAAAAACAAATTTTTGTTAAAAAGTTCTCATTATTTTGAATCAAGAAGGTCAAAAGATAACTAAAAGTGAGATAAAAAATCCAATAAAAAATGATGATGGCCGCTCAAAGACGGAACGAGAGTTTTTTAATTTGATGCATGATGCATCTATTAGAGGACATATAGTGGCAATGTCAAAGTGTGATTTATTTTAAAATATCTTATCAATTAAATTCACTAATTTATAAAAATACTTTTGCAAAAATTCGTTTTTCGTGAATGTTCCGATGTTAAAGATAGGTGTACAGGGTGTTGGGCAAAATGAAAGGAGTGATTTTTGAGGTCATTCTAAGAAAAAAAGTTCCAATAAACATAGGTCCGAAAAGGCATCGTTTTTTTTTCAAAAATTGATGTTTTCTTGCCCGCCCTCAACGCCACTGGACACCCTATTCCTTACTATAACGATGCCAAATTTCAAACAAATCGGTCAAATTGATTAAAAAAAAACTTTGCCACCCTGTATCATAGAAACGATGCGTTTTCCGACCTATGCGTTTATTGGGACTTTTTTTCTTAGAATGACCTCAGGAATCAATCCTTTCATTTTTGCCCGATGTTTTTTTTTTTAACATCCTGTATAGTATGTTCTATAAAATATGCTTAAAATTTTGAGTATAATCTAAATATCTAGTTATATACAGGGCATTTTAGTTAAAAAATATAAGATCGTTGGTGTTTTGTTTTATTTTTCAAGTAGGAAAAAACTTGCTAGATAACAATACATTATAGTATTTTTTTCCGTTTCGATACCTTGAAAAACAGAAAAGTTACAGCTGACTAAAATGTTATCAAAGATAATGAAACACCCTGTATATAAATTATGGCTGGGAAAGAACGAAACGTCGAAACAAAAATCTGACGCCATTTTTATGGGAGAATGTGAAGGTAATAAAGTAGCCTAGTTTACACCGATAACTCGTTTAGTTCGTGGGTGGGGATAGTACGGTAGGACCAATGCTTGCCTCCCGCCCGTTTACACCGTCTTGCAACGCGTGAACTAAATGAGTACGCGCGCAATTCGTCAAATGTCAAAAACAAGTCGAAATTATTTATCAACACAATTCGTAACCAAAAAACACATAAGTAAGTACGCTCAGATTGCCTTAGCAACTCAGAACCAACACAATTCACAATAATAACAATCAACATAACCTCATAATTTTGATCCAGATCGAACCAAATTCAGTTCGGTACACCTGCTGGCGAATATCGAACCAAGAGTGGACCAGCTTGGTCCGCAACTGTTTACACAATTCGAACTATTTGGTTCTGATATAGTTCGAATTTAGTACTTGGCGCGCGGACCAAGTTGTCGGTGTAAACTAGGCTAGTGTATCGGTAACGTTTCGTCCCTTCCTACTCATCATCTACGCAAATTCACATACCTAATAACATGCCCTCAACATTTGCTTGTCAGGGAGAAAATGATGAGTAATTTTTTCAGAATATGTGAGAAAATATGCGACAGAAGAAGCCCTGCGAGGAGGCGACAACGTAAGTTCAGACAGCGAATCAAGTATGTCGGATTTCTCAGAAAACGAAGCCGAAGATATGGAATTATAACAACGGCTGTCATTTTTGACACATTCTAAGTTAGTTCGCTCAATGGGACTTCCTTTACCTTCGAATTGCTTACTTTTAACTTATACCTTATAATAGCCAATCTGTCTCAGGTACTTTGGCGACAAGTCACATTTAATTTCAATTTTCTACCGTCTATGTGTGTATTGTGTCGTCGGTAATTATTAGGCCTTAGGAAAGCATACTGCCGTTTTAATTCCTAAGATTTTTATTTAGTTTACCTTACCATAATGTATATACTTTACCTAGAGACAGTTGTTTTTGAGGAATGGTTTAAGTTATCCAGTGATTGCCGGGATTTAGTGATTCTTGTCTTGTCTTGGCAAATTAATTGGGGAATTAATTCCCATTTTCTTGTGATAATTCTGCTCTTCACACATCACTTCAAATCAGTTAATCAAAATATCTGAGCAGATTGTAAATAACTTGTTTTCGATATTAGTGTTGCCTTAAATAGACGTAGTATGCAAATCCGACACATTTTGCTCGTTTATGGTCTCATCAGTCAATGATTTATTTCATTGACTCAAACTAACATACTGTATATATATTCGTACTAGAATTGCTATCAGATGCGCTGGTTGTCAAGCCCATGCGCAATATCCGTCGTTTAAGTGCGCATGGGTTAGAAGGTCAATCAGGCTCGATAGCATATTTTTATATAGACTTCGTGTTTTTCATACCTAGATATTAGTGCGGTGTTTCTTATGTGAATCAGATAAATTGCACTGACTATCGATTGATCAGTTCAGTTCTGTACCTGGAAAGCAATAAGGAGTTCGATTGTTGATTTGGGGGTGTGGGAGAAAAACAGATCAAACTTTGAGTGATTTAACAAATCTAAATGTATTTGCCATGGAAACAGCACAATAATAACTTGTAAGTTCTAATTATTAGCTGTTGTGGATTAGAGATAATATTGTAACTATCTATATTGAAAGCATCACGGTCATATTTTTAATATTACGGATAACTTCTGACATGTAGACTGTACCGGTAGGGCAACTTAATAAAACTACGTTTATTAATTTGTTTATTGATTTCTATTCCTGAGACACCCTGTATAAAGCAACAGTGTATTTTAATGGATGTCCCTTTCCGATAAACATGATGCGGTTCATTATACTTACAATCAATTAATTTTATTTATCAGCATATGTTTACGTTTCGCTTTGTTCATTGTAATTTGATGGTCATCTCGAATGTGGCGTTGCCAAGATTTCGAAAAAACGAGGAGATTTTATTCATAAATTATGAATTTCATATTTTTTAACATGAACTGTCACTCTGCAAATATCTATTTAAATTATTTGAACGCCCACTAGTTTCGGGGTGAAACCATTCACAATTGAATTTGAATTTAACGGTGTTCTTGGTTCAATGACTTTATGGCGCCTTCAAATTATTGCCATATTGATATCAAGTTTCCCAGCACCAGGTGAGAATAACGTGGGAATATTTTTTATCGTCTTTTTATTAGGTATTGTACTTATTGTGGCATGATGCCATGAACAATGCCTCAGTAACTGTTTGTGGTTCTGGATGAAAATCAACAATACAGGGTGTTACAAATTAAATTAGATGCTCACAATTGGTATCTTGGAAACGGTAGGAGATACAGCGGAATTTAAATGAGGGCAAAGTTGCGCATTTTGGTCATCATCAAAATGAAATTCCGAATACTCTCGGAGATATCCGGAAAAAACCGAAATTTTGTTAAGTCGTTTTTATGTTTTCCTATGTGTATTTGCAGATATATTTCAAAATAAATATCACATCCTCATTGCCACTTTTTCTCCTTTACAAAATGGCGTCATCAAATTTATGGTCCGACGTTTCGTCTATGAGCAGTCATCATCAACTTTGTTTTTTTAAATACGGTCCTGGATTTTTTATTACGGATTTCAAGAGCCTTTCATATTCCCGAACCAACGATGTATCGCAACTATTCAAAAAAAGGTGTTTGTTTTTGATCCTATTAAAAATGCATTTTTTGTCTTTTTCTAACACATGGATCTTATGGAAAAATCCATTAATATAATTTTTTTGAATAATTGCTATACATCGTTGGTTTGTGAACCTGAGAGGCTCAAAGTTGATGATGGCTGCTCATAGACGAAACGTTGGATCATAAATTTGATGACGCCATTTTGTAGAGGAGAAAAAGTGGTTATGAGGATGTGATATTCATTTTGAAATATCTCTGCAAATACACAAAGCAAAACAAAAACGATTTTACAAAATTTCGGTTTTTTCTGGATATCTCCGAAAGAATTCTGAATTTCTAGAATTTTCAAACGGCATTTTAATGAGCAACTTTGCCCCCATTTAAACTCCGCGGTATCTCCTACCGTTTCCAAGATACCAATGGTGAGCATCGAATTTGTGACACCCTGTATTTGAAACCAAATCAGGAAACAGCTTAGGTTTATGTTTTTTTTGAAGATTTTTTTTTTGGTTTCTGAGCCTGTCTCAGAATATTCACTATTTTTTATTTCAGAATCAATGAGGAACTTGCATGAAAAATTACATCGTTTTTTTTATCGCAAACTGAAGAAAATTACAAAAAAATCGACACGTATCTTTTTATTTCGTAAAAATATGATTTTTTCGATAGTTATTCAAGTTTAAAGTTTTGTATACAGTACTTTTCTTTAATGTCCCCCCCCCCTTCTATTTTTTGAACGGCTCAACTTAGAGACTTCAAATTCTAGGTGATGAAATACAAGCATGTTTAGTATGTTTTGACATAAAATTGACATATGAAAAATTCAAGATGGCGGCTGGGCGCCATCTTGGAATGTTTTTTCAAATAGGAATAGGGGTCATGTGACACCTCGTTTTGAAGGTCCTGATGAGTACTTTATAACCCCAGAATATTGCGTCGATATCTTCAAATACTACAAAATGGCGGTACATTCAATTACTAACATTGATACATACACTTTTTAAAAAAATTCGTCAAGCTCAATTCAAAAGATGCTTTTTTGACATTTTTGTAATTTATGCCTAACCCAAACTTTATGTCAAGAATATTTCCAGCATCTTTTGAATTGAACTTCACGAATTTTTTTCAAAAGTGTATGTATCTATGTAGTAATTGAATGTACCGCCATTTTGTAGTACTTGAAAATATCGACTAAATATTTTAGGGTTATAGATTACTCATCAGGACCTTCAAAATGAGGTGTCACATGACCCCTATTCCTATTTAAAAAAACATTCCAAGATGGCGCCCAGCCGCCATCTTGAATTTTTCATATGTCAAAACATAGTAAACATGCTTGTATTTCATCGCCTAGAATTTGAAGTCTCTAAGTTGAGCCGTTCAAAAAATAAAAGAAAAGAATTAAAGAAAAGCACTGTATATAGATATACTGAGCATGGTGTGACAATGTTGTGACGTCATAACATTGCCATTTTGGCACACTTCAAAGCGTTATATCTCCGTCAATTTTCGACTAACATCAAAAAGATAAAATACGGGTCTCCTTATTTTTAATGGACTTTCGAATTCAGCAATAAAAAAAATTGAGGCAAGTTCCCCATTGTTCCTTCCTCTAAAACTGTCTGTTAAAATCCCATAAGAATTTTTGTTTTGAGAGTTTTTGAGTTTGTTAGAAACCAATAAGACTCTGTAGCAAATATATTTGGTTAGATGAGAGTGATATTGAATAAAATATTTCAAGTTTTTGGCTAGGTTAGTTGAATTTAGTGTATAATGCTAGGAAACTTTTTGAGGTTATTATGTTTGCATTCTTCTCAATTTTATCGACTTTTCTTCAGACTATTTTAAGGGAAATGGCTTTGAATCATCTTTTCAAGCTATCAAGTATTATTGCTTCATTCGAGAACGACAATAAATGCCCTATCAGGACATTTTTGAGGTTATGGAACAGACTGTTTTGTTTTTGTTGTGTAAATTCTATAATCATGATATCTGAGATTTTAAAATTTTCTCCTGATTTTTGATAGAGTCTGTTCTATTGACTTGAGTCAGTAGAATTAAGTGGAACTGTCAAATTACAGCTTGGCAAACGGGAATCATATGCTATCAACCACATTGAATTTGGCGTTAGCGTGATTTTGAACACAAATACCTACAATGTAGATGGTAGCATATGATTCCCGTTTGGCAAGCGGAAATTTGACAGTTCCTCTTGACTATAGCCTGCCACATTTCAAGAATAGCTAAGGTCTGCAAATCATCAAAATATCAAAAATATTCTTCCTTCTATCAAGATTGAGGGAGCGATTGCTCCCTAACTCGGAATCGGGCCCCAGGGCACAATGGATGCACGAGAAAAGACCATCGCTGCTGCCATTTTCTGTGATTTGTCGAAAGCGCTCTACCGCTCGACTGTGTCGATCACCAAGTTTTCATTCAGAAACTTTGGTTTACGGGTTTATTGGAAGATAATTGGATTGGTTCGAATTCTACTTGACTCTCTGAGAGTGGAACTTTCTTTATCTGAATTGCATGATGTGGCCTGTGGATTCGGTTGTGAATCCCATACTCTTTTTACTTTTTATCAATGATCTGGACATCACAGGCCAGTTGACCTCATTTGCTGATGATACGTGGATCACATGGCATGGATGTAGCGTGACTGACTTGGAGAATATCATACGAGAGGATATATCAAAGGTCAGAGAGTGGTTCCGATCCAACCGTCAATTATAAACATCAGCGCTGGCGCGTAAGACGATTTATAAACGTCAGCCAACGCCAGCACCAGCGCTGACGTTTATAATTTGTATTATGCGCCAGCGCTCTGTGCCGAACTAGCGCTGACGTCGGATAAATCTATGAAATCGCCCGAATCCATTTCATTGAATATTTCAGAAACTATTATAGGTACCTATAACCAATTTGTCCTATTTTCGGGATAAGGCTTGAATTTGGAAGTTTTTTATGAGTACTTCAACACTTAATCTACTTTGGAAGAAATTTGGCTTATATTTCTTATTTTGAATTTATAATGTACCTATTTAAATCCAAGTTCAAATCACAAATTAATTGAGCAATACGGGTATAAGGAATGAATCATGTTTACAATAATTTTGTTCAGGTGTAAAAAGGATCAATTATACTTCTAGCAGGTATCCAATCATTTTATATGGGTCAAAAAGTGACCAAATGATAAAAAATGTCTATGGATCTCTAACATTCTTCACTCTAAATCATCATTTGTATTCAAAATAATCGAATTATAGACATTATAGCGATTCACTGAAATGTTCATAGACACAACACTCCATCTATTATCGCGTCGAATCCCTAGCGACAATAGCTTAGTTTACACCGATAACTCGTTTAGTTCGGTGCGATAGGACCAAGTGGGTGGGGATAGTACGGTAGGACCAATGATTACTTCTCGCCCGTTTACACCGTCTTGCAACGCCTGAACTAAATGAGTATGCGCGCAATTCGTCAAATGTCAAAAACAAGTCGAAATTATTTATCAACACAATTCGTAACCAGAAAAAACACAAGTGAGTACGGTCAGATTGCCTTGAGGAACTCAGAACCAACACAATTCACAATAAAAACAATCAACATAACCTCATAATTTTGATCCAGATCGAACCAAATTTAGTTCGGTAGACCTGCTGGCAAGTACCGAACCAAGAGCGGACCAGCTTAGTCCGCAACTGTTCACACCATTCGAACAAAAAGGGAAAAACACAACCGCTAATAATCGGAATTTCTAGAAGCGCCTAGTATTTCATGAATAAGAGGATGAATACAGTGGTCCAAGATAAGTTCATGGTTGCTTACATACATTATTAGAGCTTTCGAGTTCATGTTTCAACGATTAATGGCATCAAGACTTGATAATCATGGATTGAAATCAATAGTATACCTATTATTCAACGAGTGAGAAATTACTCACGAGGATGAAGTTTGAGTAATCTGAGTGAGTAATAACCATTTCCCGCGAGTAGGATACTATATTTTTTCTATGATTATTCAATAATTGAAGCGAACTTTGCAATATTTAATTTCATTTGGACGACACTTTTTGACAAATGTACTTGAAGTGAGGTTAGGTTGTTAACACAATGACTATAAAACAAGTATGGGCTGTTTCAAAATGATGAAGGTTGACAACTTTTCGAATTTTCTGATTGGCTCTTTAAACAGTGGAGTAATGGCATTAGATCATTTCATTGGTTGAAAACAATCGAGTAATGAGAAAAAAGTCACTGGTATGAGTAACACATTAACTATTAGAAAGTGGATGTATAGTATAATATACATCTATTATTGAGTAGTCATAGAAAAAAAACTTTATAGCAAGTATAGTTTCGCACCATTTTGTCAATGAAAATTGTAGGTACCAACTCCACTGCCCACAGAACTACTGTTCAATGTGAAAGTAGTAACTATTCAATTCAAACAATGCTACGCAAAAGGCCCTCATAAAGAAAATTGATGAAATCTGAATTTTCAACGAAAACTTTTCAAACTATTTTGTCGAAACAGCTCAGGCAGCCTGATGCGGCGCATCCGCCAACCATCACACATTGATTTCCCTATTTGTATAACGGTTTAATGTACATAAAAGCGCCATCTATTGTGGACTAGTATAAAAATTGCATGTTTAACGCAAGTTATGCAGCGGCTACTAAAACCAATAAAGAATTAGTGGTTAAACCTGTAGGAACTCAACAAAATATCCAGCAAGTAAAAGAGTAGATTGCGAGATTGGCCTGAGCTCGGATGTTGTTTATTTTAACTGTCAAGGGTTCATAAACAACAAGGACAATATTGTCATTTTAATCAATAATTGGAGACCTATGTTGGTTTTACTTTGTGAAACCCATGTTTCGGGGGATGTTGATTCAGTTGAGCTTGAAATAAATGGATACTAACTGGAAAAAACTGTGACCTCTAACAAAAAACAGGGGAAGTGATGGCTCTAATGAGGTCTGATTTACATTGCAAAATTAAGAACATTCAATATAGGTATTGATAACCATGTATGGATACTCTCACTGGAATTATCCGTTGCTGGCAAGAGGTACTTATTTGGTGTATTATACCATCCACTGCAAAATGAAAACTCAAAATTTGATGGCATCAGCTTTATTAAGGGAGACTTCGATTTTGACTTGTTGAAGGATACTTTTTATGGCACAAAAATACGTAATATCATATACTCCAATGGATTTCACCAAATCGTAGATACTCCTACAAATTATTTTGTTCAAATTTGAGAATGTCACATTGCATAAGATGAAAGAATCACCAAAAAATGAAAAATGTTGAAGGCGGTGATAATGGCATATCTAAAACAATTCTCAATAATGCTTGTTCTGTAGTTGGAAACCGACTACTTGACGTCATAAATCTCTCCTTATCCACTGGAATATCCCCGGAAACCTGGAAAATGTCAAAAGTGATACTCGTTCCTAAAGTCCAGAATACCAAACATCAGGGTACCGATTCTGTCATACGAGAGAGATAAACGATCACCTCCATATAATTCTCCGTTTACTGTCTCTCGATATGACCGTTCTATCGGTCCCAGAATAGGCATCCTGGAGTTCAGGCCAATCAAGACTGTTCCTTCTTATGAAAAATTATTAGAGATTGAAGTGAAAGAGCAATTACAGCAACACTCATGTGAGTCAGTGATTGTAAATATTTGTTATGATTTTAGATTTTAGAAAAGCTATTATTTTAGCTGTGTTTTTAGATTTTAAGCGTGCGGTTGAAACTCTAGATAGGTCACTTTGAAGGATCTGTTTTGAAATGGTTTGATGATTACTTCTTGTAACCGTAGTCAAAGAGTGAAATTCAAGAATACTGTTTTGAATTCTCTTATTCATAAAGAATTTCTTTATGCTCTTATTGCCAAATGTGGAGTACCCCAAGGTACAGTACTAGGTCCATTACTGTTCCTTATATATTAATGATATTGTTGAAGTACATATATATATATTTATTTATATTTATATTTGTTTCTTATATATATTGATGATATTGTTAAAGTAGTTAATAAGTCGTACTATTTGCAGATGACACTATGTTGTACGTTGTTGGAAAAGATCTTGATGAAATGATAGACACTTTGAACACCGACTTAGACAGAATTTTCAAGTGGCTTTGTGCTAATTAACTGAGTATTAATACAAGTAAATCAAAATTTTGTATTTATGGTAATGAGGTTGGCTAACGTTAATATGCAAAATATGAATATTGTAATCAACCACGAAAACATTGTCTATGAAGAGAGAGTAAAGTACCTTGGGATAATATTGGATCCAAATTAAAATTTTCATCATCACGCCAACTATATGATAAGAAAATCCTTTCAAAAAGTCGGTTTTATTTCAAGAGACAGACCATCAGTCTTGGTCTTGGTCTCGAAAAATAAATGTGGTCTTGGTCTCGATATCTCAAGACCAAGACAAGACTTGATCAGGTCTTGGTCTTGGTCTTGATGGTCTTGAAAAAAATTTATACCGAATGTTCAAAATACCCTTAACATACAGCATAACAATTCTTCATCAGATGTTTTTCATAAAATGTCAATCAGTTAATGTTTCATTAAAATCGCAGTTCTGAGCGAAGAAACAGATAAATTCCTATTGTATAGTTTGGCCTAATAATAGGCAATAAAATATGCAAACAATTGTCAATGAAAACAAACTTATTAAAAATGGGAAAGGCATATACGACCTTTTTGTCACAAAAAGGGACAAGTACTCTTCCTTATTATTTATTATTACCTGGGATGGCGGTACGATTTTAACATGCTGCACGAAATAGCAGATTGTCTCTTTTCATTCAACTTTATAGCATGTGACATCAAAAACGTACCTCTTTTCCATTTCTAGAGCTTTTGCATATTTTATTGCCTATTGGGCCAAATTATACGGAATCTACTCTTTTTTCCACTCACTTTTCCACCCATGCCAAACAAAGGTTTCCGAAAAGCGTCACATAGCCTATTTTGCATTTCATTCGCCCATTCACAACAAGTAGATTTGAATAAGTTTGTGTGAGATGCGGGGTTTGTGTAACTGGCAACGCTGCCTTGTCTTCCAATTAACCGATTTTAGCACGGTTTGTCAATACAGTACAACCTCGATAATCCTAACTAGTAATTGCGAAGTACCGTTCGGAGTATCGATTTGTTCGGATTATCGGCTTAATTTTTTAATCAAAACAACTTTTCAAAACAATCGTAATGACGCAAAAAAGAAAATAAAGTGACAACAAAAAAAAAAGACAAAATATAAAAAGCACTTGAGTGTTGACAGAAAAGAATGTGTGTTTTTTTTTTGTTTTATGTTTCTGCTACTTTGCTCTCTTTCTTTTCCAATTCCTTTATCTGTTTCTCACCAAAAATATATTCACTTTCTGCGACTCTATTCTCCCTAAACTCAAGAATACGGTAGCAGGTGATCGGATTATCGAGATTTGTTGGGAATATGACTATGGTTCTGTTTGGATTAGTGAATGTTCGGATTAGCGCATGTTTGGATCATGGAGGTTGTACTGTATAGATAATAGGTATCCTAATTATTCATCTTGAAAATGTTCTCTATACCTACTCGTATATTCATCAAAACTATGATGAATATACATCAAGAATAACGAATATTTTCAATGATCAGTACCTAACACATAATAATAATAATAATATTCGTTTATTTAGCATCAGCTACAATAGAACAGTTACAGAAAAAGGAGTATAAAATTTAAATATAAAAAAATATGGTTAATCACAGGTTATCACAATATGTTGTCTTAACATTTTTTTAAAAAGGATCATATTATCACAGCTCTTAATATTTGTTGGTAACAGATTAAATTCATGCAAGCCTTTATACATAATAGATTTGTACATAGAGTTAGATCTACATTTATCCACAAGAATAAAGTCATCACAATTTCTAGTTTTATAATTATGTACATCTCTAAACACAGTCACTTTATCACAGATATATGGGGGCAATATTTTTTGTTTGATTTTAAAAATATACAATAAAACATTATACTTAATTTTTTGACTTACTGACAAAACATCTAACATATCAAGCATTAATTTAATTGGTGTATATTTATTACATTTTAAAACTACTCTTAAAGCTCTATTTTGAATTTTTTGAATCTCATTGATTTTGTAATTTGGCAGGCTGTACAAAATGGTTGAACAGAATTGAAGGTGGGGAGATGCAATAGCATTGTAAATCATCAATTTTGCATAAGCAGAGAGTTGTTGACAAGCTCGTGAAATAAAACCGACTTTTTTCGAAAATTTGCGCATCATAAAATTGGCGTGATCGTGAAAATTTAAAGTTGGATCCAATGTTATCCCAAGGTACTTAACTCTCTCCTCATACACAATTTTTTCGTCGTTGATGACAATATTTATATTATCCTTATCAACATTAGCCAACCTAGTCCTATTACCATATACACAAAATTTGGATTTACTCGTATTGATACATAATTTGTTATTACATAGCCACATAAAAATGCTGTTTAATTCGGAGTTTAAGGTGTTCTGCATTTCATTGAGATCATTTCCAACAACATACAACATAGTATCGTCAGCAAACAATACGACTTCACACTTACTAACCATTTTAACAATATCATTGATGTATATAATAAACAGTAATGGACCCAGTACTGTACCTTGGGGTACTCCATAATTAACAATAAGAGAATCGGACACAGTATTCTTGAATTTTACTCTTTGACTACGGTTATACAAATAATCTTCAAACCACTTTAAAACAGTACCCTCAACACCAATTGACGTTAATTTACATAACAAAAGTGACCTATCAACAGTTTCAAACGCACGCTTAAGATCTAAAAACACAGCCAAAACAATATTGCCCTTATCCATAGCTTTTCTAAACTCATAACAAATATTCACAATGACTGACTCACATGAGTGTTTTTCCCTGAAGCCGGACTGATTAGGAACTAATATATTATTTTTAACGCAGTGAAGCAGTAATTGTTCCTTTACCTCAATTTCTAGCAATTTTTCATAACAAGGAACTGTGTTGATAGGCCTGAACTCCTGATGATTTTTAGTATTGTGAACTTTGGGAACAGGGATCACTGTTGACATTTTCCAGGTTTCCGGGAATGTTCCAGTTGATAAGGACAGATTTATGACGTCGAGTAGTCGGTTTCCAATTACAGAACAAGCATCACTCAGAATCTTCTTCGATATTCCATTTTCACCGCCCCCAACATTTTTCATTTTTTTCAGTGTTTCTTTCATTTTATTTAGTGTGATATTTTCAAATTTGCGAAAAACAATAAGAGGATTAGTTGATGTCAAAGTATAACTTATAATAGGGTCCGGAATGTTACTAATTATACGTTCAATGCTCTGAATAAAATACTCATTGAATCCATTGGCTATGCACTGTTCATCAGCAAATGTTTTCTTCTCAAAAATAATTTCGTCTGGCAGATTGTGGTTTTTACTAGGCAAAAGTGTTTTAAGGTTCCTCCAGAGTTCTTGAGGATTATGCTTGTTCTCATCGATGGTTCCAATAAAATATTTCTCCTTTTCTGTCCTTATTTTGTTAACTATCAAGTTTCTCATGAGTTTGTATTCATTCCAACAATCGTTATTATTCGTCAGTACCGCTCTTTTATAAAGATGATCTCTGTCCCTCATCATCTCTCTAATCTCTTCATTCACCCATTTTTTATCCAGGTATTTTTGTTTTAAATTTATTTTGGTTTTAGGGCACATTTCGTCGAGGACATTTATTATATTTTGAACAAAAAGATCGGCGAGCAGATTAACATTCGAAAGAGAACTATTCCATGGAGCATCAATGAGAAAATCTTGGATTGTATCAACATTATAATTTTTCATTGATCTTCGGTAAGTTATCAGGTCTTTTGCAATATGAGGGTTATTATTATTTAATGTTACAGTTAGAATCGAATGATCACTTATCTTCGGAGTATGATGAACTTTGTGGACAGTATGTTTATGATTCGTTATGATGTAGTCAATTAGTGTCTGACTTCTTTGTACAATTCTAGTGGGAGTGTTTACAATTTGGTGGAATCCATTGGAGTATATGATATTACGAATCTTGGTGCCATAAAAACCATCCTTCAACAAGTCAAAATTAAAGTCCCCCATAACATAGCTGATGCCATCAAATTCAGCCAACCGGTCCATATAATCCGAAAAAAAATCAATAAATTTGGAGTTTTCGTTCTGCGGTGGATGATATAATACACCAAATAAGTACCTCGTGCCAGCATAAGATAATTCCAATGATACTATCCAAACATAGTTATCAATACATTGAATATTATTAATTTTATATCGTAAATCTGATCTTATCAGAGCCATTACTCCCCCCGTTCTTTTGTTATTAGTCACACTTTGTTCCAATCTGTATCCATCTATTAGAAGTTCAACCGAATCAACGTCTTCTGAAACATGAGTTTCAGAGAGTAAAACCAACAGAGGTCTCCAGTTATTAATTAAAATGACAATACTGTCCTTGTTGTTAAGAAAGCCCTGACAGTTAAAATAAACAACACCCGAGCTCAGGCCAATCTCACAGTCTAATTGCTATTTTATGACCTTATTTCTTTGAACCTGCTCAATTCTTTTATAAGTTTCACAATTATTGACATCCCATACGACATGATCCACATTTAAAGTTAACTTATACTTATCATTGGCTAAAATACAGTTAGAACATTTACTCACATTATTGGTACACACAGTAACATCATGTTCACCACTACACTTAGCACAGGCCTTCTTATCCTTGCAATCCTTCATTACGTGGCCGTAACGACAGCACTTGAAACAACGGACAATTCCATAATCCGAGTAGACTGGACACCGATTCCATCCAATGTTGAGTTTCTGCTTTTCCATAATCATACTGTAGTTGGTGGCATCAACTTCCAAGACAACATTGAAACGATGGTTATTAACCTTGGTTCTGCGTAATAACAGCATTTTTGAGTTGGTGTTGATGATCAAGTTGTTTTGTTTAGTCAGCTTTGTCAGGATATCATCATCAGAAGTTTGAAATTCACCATCATCGATTCCCACAACCTTGACGCGATGATTCAGCTGCTTCGGTGTTGACACAGTATAATTGTCTCCCAACTTACTCTGGATATGCGATTGAATGTTTGACAACTCCTTCTCATCCCCACAGTTCAAAATTAGGCCTCCATTTTTAGTTTGACGTCCCATCGCTAAACCTGCTCCAATATCCATTGGATTCACATTTTTTCTCAAGTGCTCTTTTACTTGCTGAATATTTTGTTGAGTATCCTTAGGTTTCACCACTAATACTTTATTGTTTTTGGCGACCGCTGCATAACTTGCATTATTTGACGTTTGGGATAAAGAGACTGCCACAGATGAGTTTGCGGTTTTCAAACTTTTAACTTCAGCGTTGAGGTTGTGGTTATCTTCCAATAACACATCCACTTTTCCATTCAACAGATCCACTTTTCCTGTCAACTCCTTGATTTTCTCAACTAAAAACTGTATAGCTGAATACATTTCCTCAGTTGTTTTGGGTTGATCTCCAAAATCTTCCGTACGGCTCCTTTTTCTCTGTTTGTTTACAGAGTCACATGACTTGCATTTCCATGCTGATTTTTTCATGTGAAACCCTCTAGTCTCCACATTTCCACATTTTGCATGAAAGGAATATTTACATGCCGTGCAAATAAGAATTGATTTTTGGTCATCTACAATTTTGCAGATTATGCAAATTCCATCGCCTTTTAAATTCTCGTTGACTTCGTTGCCTTCCATCACATCAGCAATCGGTGGCCCGGTGAGTTTTTGTTGAAATTGCTTATCTCGGCTATTAAGATAAGGCAAGGAATTTCACTATTTCCGCAATGATTCCTTCACTTTTCGCACAATACTATCTCACAATCAATAGTATATTGATTGCTCTTACAACTGTATAAAATCCAAACTTTAACGTTACTTTTTACAATTTATCGACGATTAAAAACGAGAGCTCAAAAACACGTCCGTACCGCATGGCAGGCATTGAAATTTCATTTACTTCCACGTAGAAATGTAGGTACATTACTTGATGGTTGAAGCATTTGGTTACATTTGTTTATAACTTGTTACAGAGTTCAATAAATTTTCTTGAACATTGTAATTGTTTGATTAGATGGGTTATTATAAACATTTTTTTGTGTTGTAAAAAAATACACATTCAGATGGTAAATCTGAAGCTTCTAATTTTTCACAGAATCTACTGAAAAATTGCGATCAAATTTACGGATATTCGTTTCAGAGATCTGGTATAGCATGCACTGGTCTACTGAGAATTGGAAAATACCAAAAATATATTTTTGAAGAATTGATTTACATAAAAGACTTATTGAAAGTAGATAAACATTTGCAGATTTTAATAAGTATTGTGTGGATTTTTCTTTTCAAGACCAAGACCAAGACGAGACTCTCGAGGTAGTGTCTTGGTCTTGGTCTTGGTCTCGCGAAGCCCTATCTATCTGTGATAGAGTGACAGTGTTCAGAGATGTACCTACATAATTATAGGACTAGAAATTGTGATGACTTTATTGATGTTGATAAATGTTAATCAAACCAAATGTATAATTCCATGATGTATAAAAGCTTACATGAGTTTAATCTTCTACAAACGCATTTGAAAAGCTGTGATAATATTATCTTATTTAAACGATTATTGAGACAAGTCATTAATTATATTTATACTTGAACTATAACTGTTCACTTGTATATAGCGAATGCTAAATAAACAATTATTATTAATATTATTATTATAACAGGAAATGTTTGGAGAAAAAGAAAGATCTACGTCTTTAGGCCTCAATTGGGTACTTAGGATGGAGAAATTTTCGAAATGTTGAACACGTTATGAGATTTCAACTTGTTCAAGCAGATGTTTATTGGATTCAAAAAGGTAAGCTTTGTTATGAAAAGTCGTTTTTTCTAAAAATAAATCGCCAAGGATGTCGAACTGATTTTTCCAAGTATTGTTTTTACGAGCGTCTAGCAATAGTTATAATAATATTATAATCGGTACTCTAGACAACTTTCGTTTCTATCCGAAAAATAAGTCACCTTGACAACACCGCATCAACTCATAAACGTACAATCCATACCACTTCCGACAGAAAGAAACCACCACGCACAGTTGCCACATCCACCAGTTGTGAAAATAAAATCAATCTCGCTTGATAATTCAGCAGCGCCAAGGTTGGACACGCCGCATGGAATCGACTATACATACACCATTCCATGTCAAATTGACAAATCAAACAAGTTATCGCTTTTTCTCCAGTTTTCTGCCAATATCGCTCTGGAAAACACCTTACGGTTCGATTGATTAAAAAACAATGCAAAACCGGTTCGATCCCAAAACAAACGTACTTAATTCCTGAAAATGTGTAAGTGTAACCTCGGATTATTTGTTTTATTTCGTGTTTTCTTCTGTTAAATGTTAATTCACTTATCACTGGATTTTGAACAAACAAATCGGTTTTTGTCAAGATGTGCCCCGATCGATTTTTAAATAAACAATCTAATCTGCTAACATAAATAGAAACATTTTTGTTTGTGTTTGCAGAAGCAACATTGGAATTGTTACAATTGGAGCATTATGGGTGAAACAGGTGGTAATGTTCTCCACATTGGGGACATAGTGTCTTTGTACGCGGAAGGGACTGATAGTGGTTTTTTGAGTACTTTGGGGTAAGTACAACCTTGACAACACTAAAATCATATCACATTAAATTCCATTTTTTTAAGTAGAAACCAAGTTTAACCGACATGTAAACAATCAGCCCTTTTTGACCTAATTTTAACAGAGCACAACTGTGAATGGTTTTGTAATTTTACCTCGATAACCGTGTTTATTTATTTCACACTTTGATGTTTCTTGTGAAAATAATGTAAAAAACTCCATAATAATTATTGTCTAATAATTTGAAGCTTGCTTAAGCTTATAATTTTATTTATTAACTGTGTGTTAATTTGTTAATCGTATTTTCAATGAATATTGTGCGATGCCCTCCTCTGCCAGTGTTGTTTAAATGTTTTGAGAATGTATGCTATATTTAATGTTTATTAAATTAGGGAGTGACTGGGGTTCATCTGGACGCATCATAACATTCATATCCGCATAGGTTACGAGGGGTTTTTGAAAAGTCTACATTGCTTTAACCACCGAACAAATAACATATAGAAGGTTCACTCTCACAAGCGCGCGAAACCCTTGGCGAAACCGAACCGACAATTACCGAAGTTCCCAACACCTTCCCCCGTTCACCCGCTGGGGGAATTTCAGAGTATTCATCGACGAATGTATCTCTTGAAATAAAAAGTTTAACGTGTTTTAACTATGGTTCAATAACTGATAGATTTAAAAGCAAAAATACAGATTAGGTGTGTTTGTTATGCTCCACTAGTGCACACTTTTCTACACTACAACACTCAGTGGGACTTTGTTTGTGAAATGTTTGTCTGTTTTAGCACGAGCGTTTTTGGAATATTTGAGTTTTCATGTCAAAAATGACGTTTGTAGGTTCCTATTTAAATGCAAATTTTTCGTATAACAAAGCCTTTATTGTTTGATTTGTATTGGATTTCTTGTTGAAAGGGACCTACTTCGAAAGATTTTTCACAATATTTTGATTACCATTATAACAGGGTGGCCCAAAAATAAGAGCAAAAATTAAATTAGAAAAACTGCCAAAAATCAATTTTTTCAAATGGAAATCCCCCATTTTTATCATTTTATCTTATTGACCATTGGAAATAAAGGTGAGTTTGTACAAGATTGTCCATTCCAAAAATTCTTGTTTTTATTTATTTTTGGATTGAACAATATTAAATAAACTCACCTTTATGCTCAATAAGATGAAACTATGAAAATTGGGGGTTTTCATTTGAATAAATTGATTTTTGGCAGTTTTCATCCCCGAAAACCTCTTCCTACAAATTTTCAGAATCCCAATCGGTTTATTTCCCGAGATATTCTACCGTGGCGAACCCTGTACAGAATCACCTCAGTTAGTACTTTATGGGGTATTGAGTCTGTCAGTATTACGAAGGTTAAGGGAAACACTCTCTAGAAATCAATATTAGATGAGAATACCGGTGAATGTCATCATTTCTATGGTAAATAAGTACAAATGACGAATCTTCAGTTGAGGTAAAGCACGGGGTAGAGCAGTAAAGGGGGTGACAAAAAACAAAAGTCGATGAAAGCGAGGTGTAATCAAACTAGTCTGATAATACCGCGCCCCATGTTTGATAACACGTATCCCAAAAATGAGCATTATTAGATTTTTAATACAAAAAAAAATCTGTGATTATAAATACCTATTATAATCTAGTTGCTAAACATTCATATAATGTGATTAAGCATTTACAAATCTCAACCATATAAATATTTCAGTAAACTCAACACAAAAATTTCATATCCCGGTCCTGTATTATGCTATACTAACCTATGAAATGTGATTCCAGACGATTTTCGATCGATAGCGTCTCCACTCGCATAACTTCTCAAGAAACCATAATTGAGAAATGAAACAACACACAAAAATCACAAAATAATCCTCACAACACTGCTAAAAACTCAGAAAAACCGTTCTATAAATTAATGTAAACAAACACTTTGACAGAACGATCGCGGTAAGATGGCTAAAGTGAATAGTGATCCGATTGTAGTCACGTGATGTCTCCATGAACGTTGCCGTATTTCCATCGAAAGTCACGGTGCTTCGTGGAGCGAGTGCTAAGGAGGCAACTACACGGAGCTAATCACCTCGCTACAAGCGCACTTTTACTAGTTGACTGTTGTTGTTGAATTATCTCTGCTGTGTTATCGCGATAATTTGTGGTTAATAATCACAACACCCCGACTTTCAACTGAGATTCAAAATATTATGGGAGTGTCGCAGCTCACCGCCCTCACGTCGGAAGCAGGTCTTACTCCTCCGTCCTTTCTTTTAGACCTTAGACCAGTTGAGCGGTTTATGCGGATGCGGCCGGTAAGAAATAGGGAGTTTTTGAAGCTCTTATTTGACCCGTTATTAACGTTGCCGTTTATTCTGAGCTTGCGCAGATGTCTGGAAATAACCGAATCGGTTATTAACCGATAACGTGTTACGTTATCTACGGAGCCTTAACGTTCGCTTAATAGACGTCGGTTATTTACTCATGTTGTCATATTAGCCTAGTTTACACCGACAACTTGGTCCGCGGACCAAGTACTAAATACGAACTATATCAGAACCAAATATTTGGTTCGAATGATGTAAACAGTTGCGGACTAAGCTGGTGCGCTTTTGGTTCGGTACTCGCCAGCAAGTGTACCGAACTAAATTTGGATCGATCTGGATCAAAATTATGAGGTTATGTTGATTGTTATTATTGTGAATTGTGTTGGTTCTGAGTTTCTAAGGCAATGTGAGCGTACTTACTCATGTTTTTTTTGGTTACGAATTGTTTTGTTGAATAATTTCGACTTGTTCTTGATATTTGACGAATTGCGGGTGTACTCATTTAGTTCACGTTTGCAAGAAGTGTAAACGGGCAAGAAGCAAGCATTGGTCCTACCGTACTATCCCCACCAGCTTGGTCCCATCGGACCAAACTAAAGGAGTTATCGATGTAAACTAGGCTATTGATATAGAGTATTATTTAATTATTACATAGAAATCGTGAAACATACAAAGTACAATTTAAATTGTTAAAAATGACTACATAGTTGCACTGGAATTGTAAGATTCTTGTCTTTTTATTAAATATCCAACAAAAACTGATCCTTTGTTTTACCACTTGGCAACAGTGTAATTGATGTTGATGGAGATCAGCTGTTTATCATTCCAGTCGGTGTTTTGCCCATGATTCTCGTGGTTTTGCCTGAGTTACATTTAATTTAACTTCGAAGTGAAAGCGACAGATTTCCGCTTGTCAAACGGGAATTATGTACCACCATCCACATTGAATTTGGCGTAAAAGTAACACTGAACACATATTCAATGTAGATGGTAGCATATTATTATGATGCTCGTTTGCCAAGCGGAGATGTAAACCTTACATTTGGTAGTCAGAATCTGGACCAAAATATCCTCCATATTCCATAATTCGTGCTGCTCTGCTAGGAATTTGGCGAAAATATCACAAAATCAGAAATCAAAAACACAACAAATCTGATCACTATGACAGATGACATGATGATGACACAACGTCAAACGTTAAGTACGAGTTTCAAAATCTCTTCTTTGTGTCCTCTCCGTCAGAGTTTACTTAAACTTTGTCTCCGTTATTTATGTTTTGTCTTCTGCGCATGCTTAGTATAGCGGGATACGTTAATAACGTTGAAATTAAAGGGGTTCAAAAACTCCCTAATAACAGGCGTTTGTGAAGGAACACCAAATTTAGCAACGGCTGAATGAAACTCTCAAACATCAACAAGAGCTGGCAACGTTGCTGGTGACGTAATAGGACTGCCAAATGACTTGTCCAAATTTGTATTTTCTTTTTTTTTGACTTGGACATCATTCATCAGCTGATTGATGACGTGAATCGAAATTTGGCGTTTACTGTAAAAACATTGCACTCAGACACGTCAATTTTGTTTTTGAGAGGGATGCTTAATAGGCGTATAATTATAATTGGGCAGGGTTAAATTCACTCCCTAAAATCTTGAATAGAAAGGGGTTTCGAGTGATAAACTCCTGGATAAACTGATACGTTTTTGAACTTTGCGACCCTGATTACAACTGCCGAGTTTCAAGCCTCTGCTGTCATTCCTATCGATTTGACAAACAATATTTTTTTATAATTTTTATTTAATAAATAGTTACCCGCAAGAGTTAACTTCTCCAAACTAATAGGATATGATCAGGGACAGATTTTCAAAAGTTATTACTCCTTATGCTTTTGAGGAGGGTTTATTCACCAAAAAAAGGGGGTGTTCTTCCTGCGATAAAAAATATATCACATCGCTTTGTATAGCCAGAAATGACGTTTCTTTTGGTAACGTAATGGTCAATAATCAACATAACGCAAATGGATACAGGTCAGATTCCTGCTGATGAAGGTCGAAGATTGAAAATATACAACGAAATCGCTCCCAAATTTATATGGTCTACCTAAGAGGCATAAAACTAATGGAACATTGAGACCGGTAACAAGTTGGATTGACAGCCTACAAAATTTCCAAGCGATAGTATACAGGGTGTCCGGGAAAATGTGGGAGATCTCTCGGATTCAGATAGAACATTGAAAAATAAGATGACAAGTTCCCGTGTTTTTTTTTCCTAGAGGCCCTCTCTACGGAGATACGAGCCCCAAAAGGACGCCACTGGAAATCAATTTTTCTTGAATAACTTTTTAACCACTTAATATAATTTGATGAAAATTTGATATGATAAACAGTAAACATTACCTCTTGAAATACTGCCCTTAAAACATAATTAGCTTGTTTAGTTTACCAGGGGAGGACTAGGTTGTACATTTTAATGCTTAAATTTTCAACACCCTGTATGATAAAGACTTGAAAAAAATAAATTTAGATAGCTTGAACCTTGGACTACAAAACATCATTGGTTTTTTAACTTGTTTTTGGTTTACTGATTATTTTGAGGATCTGTGGAGATGATAACAAGCATGATGAAGCACTCCATGAAGGAAACAACGTCAACAAATTTTCATTAAATTAACCAACTACCAAACAGATTTAAACCCAGTAAACCTAGATTCGACAATAATATACAGGGTGTCCCCAAAAAAAAATCATCTCAGAAAAATAAATTATCTTTCAAATCACCAATTCCAAACACCCATAATTCTATTTATCTTCAGTTTTCCGTCACAAAGTGATTTGTGTCATCAACAAACATTTTTGAAGGTGAAAACTTGTATTGAGGTTTACGTTTTGTGTTTAAACATGGCAATATCTGGTAGCAAAACCCAGACTATTGTTTACAAACAAGCGTTTTGTGAGGTTAGTGCAGTTGAATTTTCAATTTCTTAGGAGAAAATCTAGCTATGTGAAATATTTGATTATAATTTTTGCCACAGAGTAACAAAAACTAACCCAAAAGTTCCTTTTGATATATTTCATTTTTCAACAAACGCAGCCATCTTCATATTTCTAAAATAAAGACATTAAGTTGCTTCAAATTTATTGGAAATTGACATGTTATACAAATTTACTTACACATTATTCAAAATATGATTTATTTGCCAAAATTTTGAAAATTGTCAACATTCGATTGAAAGTAACTTGATTGCTTTCAATGTTTTTGATGTGAAATGTTTGATTCATGTTCATAATTTAAGTCTTGAAAAAATTATAATTTTGTGTATATATTTTTCCAATTTTCAACATGAATAAAAAATAAATAATTTATTGATCAATAATAAAATAATAACCAACAATTGGAGTTATGCACAATTAAACAATAAAAAATTTGTAAAATAATTTGGACTTTAATCCTGAAATAAATAAATAATCAGCAGAGTGTGATAATCGAACACACCTTATGTCCATTACAAAAAATGAAACAAAAACAGATTTTGAAAAAATTAAATTAAATCGATTTTTTACCACGCCTCAGATTCGCCGAAAGAATGCAACCAAACTTGATGTGACATAATCAATAGCATGTCAGTTGATTTCGAAAATAAATAGAATTAATCTATAACATGATTAATTTAAAAAATTTGAAAATTTAATACTCAAATCTACAGTTGTTTCATTTTCATTCTGTTTATAGTGAGTTGAGAAGATGACCTAAGTGTGTAGGAGTTGGTGCCTTTCATGTTGAATTAAAACTTTTTATTTGACACGTTACTTCAATTAATATTATCAAATCTCTAGTCAAATTTGGAAAAAATACGGTGAGGGAAATAAATAAATTTCCATTGAAATAATCGAAAATCCACTCGTTTAAGTCGTATAATAATTGTTCATAAGTGACATGAATTACAACACCTCTAATTACATGAACATCATGTGATTCTATCGCTCGTCTAATTGCATTCAAGACTAACAATTTCTGTCAGCTAACTTCACGAGCGCAGTCAGCTAAAATGCAAAACGAGATTATCGAGTTTTACGTAATTTATTATCGGCTCGATTAAAAATTTGATTTATAACTAATCTAAATCCTATTTCTATATTTAATTTGAAAACAACTAACAAGGTACTCTAAGTGTTTATTTTTTGGGAATGTATCAAACAAATTGTTGTATTTGACGATAACATCTAGCACCTGGATTCTTTTCTTAACAGCATTTTGTTACAATAAATTACCTTCTATAAGATCTAAAAATGTAAAATATTCGGTTTGTTTAATTAAGATATTTTTGCATGTGGTTGAAGGCTATTTTTAACTGGCAATTTGATATGCCACACTTTATAATTTTGCTATATTCATGGTTGTAGGTGATAATTTGTAGAGTTCCTTGTTTTAATTAGGTTGATTTTGTACGGGTTTTAATGTATTGTTAAGTGTGAAGTGAAGCTAATAATTCAAGTTCATTTCACGGACTGAACATTACTTTTCTTTAACTTCGAATAAATTTCGGAACTGGATATTAATGAAGTTATGTCTCACCAAGTTGAAATCATCAGGAGAAAATGTTATTTTTTATAAAAAGTTCTGCATGTTCTAAAATCTAAAATACAATCATCATATATAATTTTTTTTTCAGTCGTATACGAGGTTTGTCAAAAAATATTAATTTCGTCCAAATTATTTTTCACTTTTTAGTTTGAAAGCGTGTTTTTTAACTATATGTTTTCAGTCCCTTGACAAGAAAATTATTTTGACAACATAATAATAATAATAATTTATTTATGTAGCAAAGCTATAAAATGGGCAATAATAATTGAATAATTTACAGATATGCGCTGAATAAAGGCATACTAAAGATATAAAAATAACATATAAGTGTAAAAAGCAAATAAACAATAAAAAAATATCTATTTACAAGCTACAAGTTAACCACATAGGATATAAGGTTTTTTTTAAGCTTGTTTTGTTGTATTCATTCTTGTAGTATTAACATAATAGTATAAACATTGCAAATCAGTACCAATCTTTCACCATTTAAACTGTCAAACAAGCCAAACGTCAGACAATTCAACAAAACAACAATAATCTTGAATTTAATTTTTGTTTTACTTTTTATTGCTTTTTTTTATTGAAATCGAGTTCTAAGTTTCCATTACAAAAAAATAAAGCGTATGATGAGGTTGAAGGAGAGGAAAGATTGGCACAATTTTAAAGCTCCTGGAATGATATGGATTTGTCACGTTGCTATAAGAAAAAGGACGAACGAAAATAATTTAAAAAGAAGTAACAACCTTATCAAAACTGACTCTCGAATGCTCTCTAGACTGATAAAAAAGCAGCTTTTGTGCAACTGGGTTTCCTACACCATTTTTTAAGAGAAAATTGATTTCCAGACTCTGGAATGCTCTTCAGATTAATTACAAAGCAGCTTTTATGTTCATTCTACTCCATTTTTGCAAACCAAATTGTCCAACACCATTTCTAAAGAAAAGAATGATTTCCAGACTCTGGAATATTCTCTAGACTGATTCAAAAGCAGCTTTTGACTGATTTTTTTTTTAGGAATATGTTCATTCTGCTTCATTCATGTTAACCAAATTGTCCAAATGGGTGTCCAACACCATTTCTAAAGAGAAGAGTGATTTCCAGACTCTGGATTGCTCTCTTAGACTGATTAAAAAGCAGGTTTTGACTGTTTCATTGTGCTTCATTCATGCAAACCAAATTGTCCAACTGGGTTTCCTATTACATCATTTTTTTAAGTGAAATGTGGTTTGCTTTCATTTATTATTTTTTATTTTGATTTTTTTCCTGTTCTTCTATATCTACCAAAGACTGCTATTCACTCATTTGAGTATTCAAAAGTGAAGATTTTGATGAGTTTTTGCTATATTTTTGAGGATCCATATTCATTCTTTGAATCTGTCATCTTCATTGGATGGGGTTTCACTTTCTTCTAAATCTTCCAAAAGATGAAACAACTCATTTATGCTTCTGGAATCTGAAGATATTCTTGGATGTTGTTACTCAACTTTGACAGATTAAACCTTCAACAGATTGCAAAAATCATGGTAAGATAAATTGAAGACAATGGAGATGTTTCTGGCTTTTGTTCTTCAACTTTGACAGATCATTCCTGCTACTTCTCAATTTGAAGATTTTTCAGGAATGTGTTCTTCGACTGCTTAACCTAAGACAATGAAGACGTTTTCGTTTCTTCTTCACCAGCAGATAAAAGAAGACAAATAACAGCAGAAAGTTTGCCACAATATAGAAGAGTAAAGGAAGAAGAAGCACAAATGCAGACAGTGAAGATGTTCCCTTTTTTTCCCAACCAACAGATACAAGAACAAAAATAGCAGCAAAATGTGTGCAACAAACAAATTGCCACAATAGAGTTGTAGAGGAAAAAAAAGCACAAGTTGAAGATATTAGAGATGTTTCCGTTTCTTCTTCACCAATTCAAATAGCAGAAGAATTTGTGAAACAAACAAAATTTGTCACAATATAGAGGAGTAGAAGAAGAAGAAGAAGAAATCACAATGCGTGTCATGGCAACCTACAAAAAAAAACGTGCAAAGAATCAAGCGTCTTCAGTTTCCCGCCAGACTCCGGTCAACACAACCGATTTTAATGTGGTGTTGGTACTTCAGTGAGGAGCCAGTGTTTCATTTTTGATCATTTTAATAGAATATTTTTTGTCAATAGAAGAGATTGTAGTTACTGCAAATGTACAAGCTGTCAATGTCAAGTCTAATCTACGGTGTACTGACACTCAATGAAATACGAAGATATTTTCCAGAAAGTAAAATTAGTTTGTTTGTTCCGATGACTATACATAGGATTGCCCTAAACAAACAGAGGCTTAGTTTACACCGATAACTCGTTTAGTTCGGTCCGATAGGACCAAGTAGGTGGGGATAGTACGGTAGGACCAATGATTGCTTCTCGCCCGTTTACACCGTCTTGCAAAGCCTGAACTAAATGAGTACGCGCGCAATTCGTCAAATGTCAAAAACAAGTCGAAATTATTCGTCAACACAATCCGTAACCAAAAAAAAACATAAGTAAGTACGCTCAGATTGCCTTAGAAACTCAGAACCAACACAATTCACAATAATAACAATCAACATAACCTCATAATTTTGATCCAGATCGAACCAAATCTAGTTCGGTACACCTGCTGGCGAATACCGAACCAAGAGTTAGTCCGCAACTGTTTACACCATTCGAACCAAATATTTGGTTCTGATACACTGAGAAAAATCCATTTAAAAACTAGTTTTTTGGAAACATTTTAGCTATGACGGAATATATTTTATTAATGGTTAAAAACGTTATTTTTTGCCACAAAAAAAAACGCTTTTCTAAATGCATTAAGGTTGTTTTAATACAAAAATTTTAACCACAGCCAAACAATTCTTTACAATCATTTTTTCAGCAAAAGTTTTCTTCCCAGTAAAAAAGCACTTTTTAGCTCCTAAAAAGAAGTCTTCTGCAGCAGAAATCAGAAATATTAAAATGTATATATTGTGAAATAGTAAAATGCTTTTCTGTCAGTAAAAAGCAATCTTCTAGTCTGTTATATTAATATTCTGATCCTGAAATACGTTTTTATAAAACATTGATCGGACGTTTCCGGTTATCATCGCGTGTGGGATTTACACTGCTTCGGGTTGTTTCTTACCCCACTCCTACTTAGGAAAGAGTCAATCACTCAGAAGTGCTTTAAGAGTTCAGACGTTGACGTGCAAATTCTTTCGCTGCGCTGAGCTGTTTAATTCTGGATAAAGTGCGTCGTGACACAGTTAACAATAATAATGGAATTTGTAGAAGCCCTTAAGAATTGGGGCTTGGATGCCTATACAGAAAACTTTATCAGTAAGTATACCTAATAATTTATACAAGGTGGGCCACGAAAATTATTATAAAATAATAGTCAAGAATCATTCACACACGCCAATTTAATTTTTTGGGTTCATATCTCTTTGATCACAGTCACAGTTTGAAGAAATAGATCGATCTCTCGTGCCCACTTCATTTGCCTCCATTGCATGTCGGCATCGCCATGACAAAGACAAAGCGGCGCCGACTGTGTGGATTGCGGTGGTTCCCCGTATATTCTTAATCTGTGCCGGTCTCTTGTGGCGATTCTGACTATAGTTTTTGGATGTTTTTTTTTGTAATATATAATATACTGAAATAAAATCCTCGTCAGGAGTTATCGTGCACTTCCAAACTATGTAGTTTGTGTTTGTATGACAAGCAAGTTTGACAATGTGACAATCTGGGGGTGTGGGTAAGGTTTTCATTGAATTCCACTACGAAGTTGTCAATGTCAAATTTCCGCTTGTCAATCGGGATTCATATGCTACCATTCACATTGAATTTATGTTCAAAGTCACGCTGTCGCCAAATTCAATGTGGATGGTAGCATATGATCCGCGTTGTGACAACTTCGAAGTGAAATTCAATGAAAACTAGGCAAAAGGCGTATGTCAGACTTGTGAATCGTACAAAAATACAAACATGTAAATCGATACGATAAAATGTTCTAGAATAAAGCTGTTCCGAATTAAAAACTAAGTTCCTAAGAATGCAGAATTTCATAACCCCTCCGCCCATTTTGATATTTTGTGTTTTTTCATTCCATGTCTTGAAGATTGATTTACTAACTCCCTACCCATTTGAGTATAATTGATTCATATGTAATTAATTCGAAGGGTGATGTGAAATATATTTCAATATGATTGTTTTCCATATTTCAGTGTTTTCATTTTTCTTAGGTACCTATACTGATAGTTTAGTTTATACACAGTTATAGTTATAGTTATAGTTTATAGTTTAGTTATAGTTATAGTTATAGTTATAGTTATAGTTATAGTTATAATTATAGTTTATAGCTAGTTTTAGTTAATTTTAGGTAGTTTAGAGTTAAAATATAACTTTTATATTTTTTTTTGAAATAGATTTTCTTCTGTAAATTTTTGCATTTTTTTCCATTCTTCCTCTATACCTAAAAAGCTCTTTAAGTTCCAAATAGTACTTTTTGGATACTGGAAAAAAAGTTTTTGATTACTAAAAAGTGGATTTCTGTGGGTAAAACTAGAGTTTTAACCAGAAACACGCAATGTATAAAGGTTAAAAAACGCCTTTTACTCATTAAAAACCAGTTTTTTCGCAGTTAAAAACTGCTTTTTACGTATTAAAAACACCTATTTCCAATTTAAAAAACGCATTTTACTGATTAAAAGACACTTTTTACGCAGTTAAAAAACACTTTTCACTTATTGAAAACAGTTTTTTTGAAGTTAAAAAACGCCTTTACTTATTGAAAACATTTTTTCTGCGACAAAAAACAATATTCTGATTATCAAGATACACTTTTTTAAAGATTAAAATACAGTTTACTACCAGAATATAAACAATTTTTATACTTAAAAAATGGATTTGCTATCTCCGAAACATTTATTTTTGATATAAAGAAATGAGTTTATGACGTTCGAAAGAAACTTTGTCATACGTAAAAGTTATTATATGCACCGTTTTTGAAAAGTACTTTTTAGTAGCTAAAACTTATTTTCAAAAAAGTCAACTTTTTAGTGGCGAAAAAGCTATTTGGCTGTCCCCTATTTCAATAGAATTTTTGATAACGGTTAAAAAATTTTTGGCTACCGTTAATAAAAATTTTTCTCAGTGTATAGTTCGAATTTAGTACTTGGTCCGCGGACCAAGTGGTCGGTGTAAACTAGGCTAGAATCCGAATTTTGTGCCGCCAAAATCGTGTGAAAATTCAATGTCAATAAAAAACACCTCCAACAACAACTAGCCTTTACTTGCATTTATATTGTAAAAGTATGACTTTTTTTAATTTTGTGTTCAAAATTTTATATAATTTCATCTATTAAAGACCTTCCATCTCTTCTTTGTCTCATTATTTTCTGTTAAAAAATGATTTCTCTCATGTCCATTTAAAATCAAAAAATGGAATCAAAGTTTGTAATATTTATAGTTGAAATCACTACTATTCAATCCAACAAATATCCAGGGTGAAACATCGCTCGGACACGTAATTTTTTTTCTTGAGGTACATATTTTTGTTGTATTTTGACCCGCAAAAAAATGATAAATACTAGAAAATGATAAAAATTAATGATAAATAGTACCTAGCAACTTTAAATTTTGGGGATATACAGGGTGTTTATTAATTGAATGCCGATACTTGAGGGTGATAATCCTTGGATGATTTCAAGACAAAAAGTTTATATGGACATAGGTCCGCAAAATCCTAGATTTCAATATACAGGGTGTTGAAATTTGAAAAAAAAAACTTGTTTTCATCATCACTTTGATCGAGACTTTGATACTATTCCAGATATCTTTTTGAAATTAGGTACACATGCATCAATATGCATGTGAATGTTAGAGAGGACGCCACTGATTTAAAAATATTGGAAGACAAAAGGGTGTCAGTGCAATTGAGTAGATTTTATTTTTTCAAGCGAAAACCATGCGCCGGACAAAAAAAAATCAAGAAAACAATTTTGCTCAGAAATAAATTTCTTCAAAAATAATTTTTATTTTGAAAGGAAGCTGTGGCGTACAAGTTTTTTCTCCAAAAATATTGAGTGCAAAACCCGTACGGACGCCACTGGTGAACATTTTTTGTACATCACAAAATGCACATTGATGCATAGAAGACGTTTACCAAATTTCATGAAGATATCTGGAATAGTATCGAAGTGATTATAAAAAAAACATTTATTTTTTAAAATTTCAACACCCTGTATCTTGAAAATAAGGCTCTTGCAGACATATGTCCATATCAACTTTTTGTCTTAAAATCATCCAAGGATTATCACCCTCAAGTATTGGCATTCAATTGATAAACACCCTGTACATACATACAGGGTGGTGCAACCTAGATGGGGTGGACGATTGTGGGAAAATGGTGAGAGATTTGGATAATTTTTTTTTGTTTATCATAGTTAGTCGAAAAGGCTATGTTTTAAAAATATAGCCATAGTACAGGGTGTCCCGAAAAGTCTATGGCAAACCAAACTTGTATTTTTTCAAATGGAACACCCTGTATATTAATTGATATTCCAATCTTCCTTCAATTTTGAACAAAAATTGTGATACAACTAATGTCATTAAATTCAACCGTTATCGAGATATCGCGTTTTAAAAATGGCATTTTTGCAACTTTGACATGCTATAAAATTCAAACTATTCAAGTTAGAGGAAAATGGTTTGCACTTTCCTATCTTAACTATACTTTTTCTATGATTATTCGATAATTGAAGCGAACTTTGAAATATTCAATTTCATTTGGACGGCACTTTTTGACAACTAGTTTACTCAAAGTGAGGTTAGGTTGTTGACACAATGACTATAAAACAAGTATGGACGGTCAAATGGGCTGTTTTAAAATGATGTATTTGAAGGTTGACATTTTGTCGCATGTTCTGATTGGCTCTAAAACAGTGGAGTAATGACATCCGATCATTTCATTGGTTAAAAACAATTGAGTAATGAAAAAAAGTCACTGGTATGAGTAACGAGTTACATTAACCAATAGAAAGTGGTTGTATATTATTGTATAGTCATAGAAAAAAATACTTATCAAATGACGTATCACTTGACCTCCATTTGAGATTCTGGAGGTAGCTATCTCCCCCGCTCAGGGGTTGAAAAGTGGCGGTGAAAATACCAAAAAAAAAATGTCCCCCTAAAAACAAAATTTGACGTGTTCAAGCGATTTTTGATCAATCACCAAACATCTGAGAAAACCTGGATGGAAAGTACTTCGTGCACCAGCATGTATAAACAAAAGACAGTCCTCAAAATCTTAACATTTTTATGTATTTTAGTATGTTTTTTTTGCAGTGGCGTAACAACGGAGACAGGGGCCTGTGTGCGATTATTTTATCGAGCCCCAGCCAGGGGAGCCTAGGATGAGAATGCAGGGAATTTTATGGAATTTTTCCTCTTTTCCAATAAGGTTCCCCTCATTTTTATTTCCGATTTATGGAAAAAAAGTTATTCTTCATAGTTTCTTTTGCTTGTTATTTAATGTAAGCATATCAATATATTCAATGAATTGAAATAAACATTTTTGATACAGAACACACTGCTACTCTCTAAAAAGTTGATTCATCAAAAATTCTATATCACTAAATGTGAAAAAATAATGACGTTTAAACGAATACATGTATTGGGCTCACCTTTATTATTCCAAAGGCAAACAATGCACGTCTTAGTAAAACACTAAACACTCTAAACAGGCACAAAAACCAAAGTTTTAAGAAACGACGGACGACGGGACCAGTGGGGCAAGCTAATAATGCCCAATTCAAATCGAAATGACAGACGGGGAATACCCGAATAAAATCAGAGAACTAGAAGGACAACGAGGCGCGAACTCGGAAAAACGTAGACCAATGGAAGTACGAGGGCCGATCAATATATTTTATTTTGGATACAAGCGTATGTAAAAAGTACACAAAATTGGAGAGAATTTATCCACTTTAGGAGTCGAACACGCCACTTACTTCTGGAAATATTCGAAAAAACAACTTTCTTTTTATTTATTTATTTAATAAGAAAATTGAAGAGACACCAAGAAAGTCTCTTTATTTCTCTAGAAGGCGTATTTTGATTTAGAAATAAAAAAAAAACTGTGAAGAAATCATTATTTGAATAAAAAATTACGTATGATTTAGGTACTAACCAAAATGATATTAAGGACTTTTTAAAAATGACACAAAAGTTGATAAAAATAAAATATTTGATATCATAACATAAAGATATAATTTTAATCGACCAATAAGGTTTTGATAATATTAATTCACGATTTATCACACAAAATGACAAAATACGGCGGTAAAAATGCATAAGTTTTCAGAAGATCCTGAAAATCGTAACATCAACATAACCGCAAATGATTGCCAAGCATTCAAATCAAGCAAAACGAGGGGCGCCTTGATGTTCGGTGTTGATTGGTGTGCCGATATTTAACGTCGATGCGGAATTGACCAGTGATATCAGCACTGTTGCCAGATTTCCCACTTTTGCAACAAGTAGTAATTTTATTATTTTTAATGAAATACTCGTTCTATTCTATTCAACACAGTATTTTCAATAAAAACTATTTGGACGTTTTTGGTTATGCATTATTGTCTTCCCAGATAATCGTGTGTTGTCATATCTTAGCAACGAAATTTTGAAAATTTGGAACTTCACTATAAAAAGTGGATTTGAACTACTTTGAAACATGTTTTTTAGCTTTCTTGTATTAATTTTTTTTTGAGAACGACAATACATTGCCTATTTCATGACGTCACAAAATTGGGTGGAGCTTATAGGGGAAGGTTGCCAATATTGAACCACTACCTAAATTGGACCACCGTATATTTCCCCGAAACTAAACAAGTCTCGAATCATCTGGCAACACTGTACCATACCTTGAGTCAGGACCCTCTTGGGTTGTGGTGGGTGAAGGTATGGTACAGTGTTGCCAGATGATTTGGGACTTGTTCAGTTTCGGGGAAATGTACGGTGGTTCAATATTAGCCACCTTTCCCCAATTGTTTTCAACAAATTCGAATCCTATGTTAAAGTCCCATAAGACATTTTTTTGTGTTTTTGAGTTTGTTAGAAGCCAATAAGACTATCTAGCAGTGATATTTGGTTAGACGAGAATGAAATCTAATATCTAATGGAATCATATAAGTTTTTGACAAAGTTAGTTGATTTTAGTGTATGCATTTTGAGGTTATCCAGCATTTTTCTAAATCTTATTGACTTTTCTTTAGACTGTTTTAAGGAAATTGGCTTTGGAGCATGTTTTCAAGCTATGTATAGTATTAGGTAATGCGTTTGGGAACCTATAAATAATTTTTTGAGGTTATGGTACAAATTGTTTTGTTTTTGTTGTGTGATTTCCAAAATCATGATATCTATTGATAGTATTATTGTCGTTTTTGAAAAAATCAGTAATACAAGAGAGGTTAAAATATGCTTCAACGCCATTTTCTTTAGTATTGTCTGAGAAAGAAAAAGCTGATACAAAGTGGACAAATTTAACCTCAAAATTTTTCCAAGCATTAATCATGCATGAAATCAACTTACCTTGTCGAAAACTTATATGAATTCAAGGTTACCTACTATATAATAGTTGGTCTCGTAACTAGGTGCGACAGACTGAAGGGGGAAGCTGTGACGTCAGTTGTTGAAATTTTTGGAAGCAGAACACAGTGTTTATGGTGTCCACCATTTTATTTGTGGATAGTCTGCGTCGTAATTGATTTTTTGGTTATTTTCAACGAAATTTGGTTTTGGTTAAATGGTGTGAGAGGATAGCTCGTTTTCTGTTGTGTTTTATATTGGTTCTCGGCTTCTTTGGTACTCTGGTACTTAGGTTCTTTCCTACTTTGATTGATTGGCTCTTCGGTACTTTGGTTTTCTAGTACTTTAGTACTTTTGTACTTCGGCTCTTTGGCTTGTTGGTACTTGGGTTTTTGAGTTCTGTGGTTCATTGGTGCTTTGGCTTTTTGGATTTTGATACTTAGGTTCTTTGGTACTTTGGTTAATTGGCTCTTTGGAACTTTGATACTCCAGTTCTCTGATACTTTGGTGCTTTGCATGGAACTCTGGCTCTTTAATACTCTGGTTCTTTGGTTCTTTGCATGGTACTCTCGCTCTTTGATACTCTGGTTCTTTGATACTTTGGTACTTCAGCTAGATGAATCAAAGTACCAAAGAGTACTGAAATTCCAAAGAACTCAATTACCTACCAGAGAAATCCGTATCGAAGAGCTAATTAACCAAAGTATCAAAGAATTCATGGAACAAAATACAAAGTACCAAGGAGCCAGAGTACCAGAAAGTTAAAAAATCAAAGTACCAGGGAGTCAAAACCCAAAGTACCACAGAGTCGAAGAGCCAATCAACCAAAGTACCAGAGAATCAGTACGAAAGTACCCAAAAACTAAAGCGTCGAAGAAGCAAATGAAGTACTGAAGAAACGGAGTATCAAAGTACCAAGGAACCAAAGTACCAGAGAACCAAAGGACTAATGTACCAGAAAACCAAAGAGCCAAAGTTCCAGAGAACCAGAGAGCCATAGTACCATAGAACCAGAATCAAAGTACGCAAGTTGAAAAAACAAAGAGTCAAAGTACAAGAGAACCAGAGTACCAAAGTTCTACAGTGCCAATTGACCAAAGTACCAAAGAAGCTAAGTACGAATAAAACAAAATACCGAAAAGCCAAACAATCAAAGTAGCAAAGAACCCATGAACCAAGGTATCTATCTACGAGCCAAAGAATCGAAGTACAAGATCCAATCAACCAAAGTACTAAAGTACTCAAGAGCTAAGGAACCAATAAGGATCAAAGTACCAAAAAACCAAACTAAAGAAGTTTCCTTTCAAGAAAAATCATAATATTACTCAAAAAAGGATTTTAGAAGTGCTAAATAATTTTCAATCGAGAAAAAAACATGTTTGGAAAAGTACAACTTAGTCATACTACCTGTATATTATTAGATATGTCTTCCTCATTATAAATACCCGGGTTCATATATCTATCTGCAAAAACTGCCCGGCAAATTCACAAAAACTGTCCCATTCCTATGCTTTAGCATGGAGACTTTCAACAAATGACGTCACGCGTATTTCGGAAGCTCCACCCACTTTGTGACGTCAGACTCAGCCAGTGTATAAATGCTTTAAAATATTTTGAGGTTATGGTACAGACTGTTTTGTTAATTCTATGATATTTGTATTGTCGTCAAGGTTAAAAACAGGCTTCAAAGCGATTTTTTCGCTCGATTAAAATGTGAGCAACATAACCTTATAATGTTAAGGAGCATCAACTAACCTTGCCAAAAACTCATGATTTCAGTGAATATCAATCTGCTAGAAGTCTTATTTCTTGTCAAAAAAAAAATTCCTTATGGGATTTTTACCATGGGAGTCAAAATAAGTTTCACCAAGTTTATGACGTCAGAAGATATTTAGTTTTTTTACTACCCCTTTGTATGTAGGACGTCATAAAACGTGGATGTTAAATAATTAATTCATGAATCACATGTCACCACAAATTATTTTTTATTGATACATCAAATGGGATACTCAATTACTAATTAAATTTCCAATTATAGAAAATATGTACAAATAAAATGATTATACATACTTGAAGTCATAAAATTATTTTTTCAAGCATCAAACATTCTATCATGTGCTTATTTTTCCAGATTGGTCGACGACAGATGCGTAGTATGTCCAGACGCAGGAGACCTGCAAAATCCACCAAAAAAATTCCGGGACTGTCTTTTCAAAATATGTCCCATGAACCGGTATTCCGCCCAAAAGCAATTTTGGAAAGCGGCCAAACAAAGTATGGGCTCAAACACCGACACCAATCTACTGAAAAGACTCCATGTAAGTTACCATTTTATTAATCAAAGCATGATTTCCATTTTTCCAGCATGCTGCCGAGATCGAGAAAAAACAAAACGACACAGAAAACAAGAAGGAAAACGGGACAAATGTACTTTACGGAAATGTGATACAACTGCTGCATCTCAAGTCGAATAAGTACTTAACGGTGAATAAGAAGCTTCCAGCTTTGCTGGAAAAAAACGCCATAAGAGTTTATTTGGATGGTAGCGGCAATGAGGGTTCCTGGTTCTACATTCATCCGTTTTACAAATTGAGGGCTACAGGGGATAATATTGTTTTGGGGGATAAAGTTATTTTGAATCCTGTTGGTCCAGGACAAGGGTTGTTACACGTTGCTGCCAATCACGAGTTGGTTGATAATCCTGGATGCAAAGAGGTCAATGTAGTTAATGGCAACACTTCCTGGAAAGTCACGTTGTTTTTGGAATACAAGGAAAATCGTGATAATATTTTGAAAGGAGGTGATGTTGTGAGGCTTTTTCATACTGAACAGGAAAAGTTTCTTACTATGGATGAGTATAAGAAAACGTCGCATGTTTTTTTGAGGACTACCGGGAGGACTAGTGCCACTGCTGCTACGAGTAGTAAAGGTCAGTTGTATACTAGAACAGGGTTCTATCATCAAAAGTACCGCGAGGTAAGGGAAAAAATTTCACTACGTGTTCATGGGCCCGCAAATGCTTCATTACCAAGATATGATTTTTTCTAGGATTTTTTAAAATTTAATAGGTTTATTGTGCCAAAAACTGCGATAATATCGAAAAGAACTAACAACAAATGATACTACTGTTTACAATAATTATTGTTCAGTGTGCCAAGGAAAAAAAAGTCAAAGACTCGAATTTACCTACTTAAAGAACACGTAATGAAATTTTGTCCCTTACCTCGCGGGACACCCTGTATATTTTTTAAAGATGTCTTAGCTACTCTTCCTGAAAGTTGCAACTGATTGTGATTTGCAAAGTTTGGGAGATTTATTGACGTCACTAATTCCTTAAATTGCTTCTAGCTCGGCTTTTTTTAATATATTCAAAATTTTTCCAGTTACAAAAAACCAATCCATAACACATCGAAAAAAAGGAATTTTCAAAATACTGCATACCATATTTCACTGGCAAAATATCAACGGTTTATGAAATATGGAATTTTGATTTTGGAAAATATGCCACGTCATCAATTTTTTTTTATTTCTCTCAGACTTGAGTCGTGCTCAGCCAAGCAATTGAAGCAAATAATACCGTTGATAACATAGCATAACCTCACATTTTTGTCTCGAGCATTGTTGAAGGTAGTAGGGGTAGGTTAAGTAGGCCGCAGATAAAACCTACATTGTCATTGTCATTGCCAAGATTTGTTTATAGTAGACATTTCGTGATCCCAAGCCTGAGTCTCGACTATAAGTACCGACATAAATTTTTCACTTTCTTTGAGGTCATTTTCCTCAAAAAAAATTTTTGGAAAACCACCCCTAAAGCGCAAAACGAGTTCGAGTTAGATTTTTTTACAAAAAAAAATACCTTGATGAGAGTTATAGAGACTGAAAGGCTGGACAACTTTTTCTTATAGAATTCTTCGTTATCTTTACCGCTTAACGACTTACACCAAAGTGAATTTTTGTCTGAGCCATTTTTGGTGGGGCATCCGATACAGCTTGAACTTTGGCAACATCGCATCTGACAGCTTGTGACGTCACAAGCTGCAGAATTCGAAAAGCGTTTTTGAATGTTGGGCTTATTAGATCGTGAAAAATAAAAAAAAACAAAATTTTGTCTGAGCCATTTTTGGTGAGGCATCCGATACAGCTTGAACTTTGGCAACATCGCATCTGACAGCTTGTGACGTCACAAGCTGCAGAATTCGAAAAGCGTTTTTGAATGTTGGGCTTATAGATCGTGAAAAATAAAAAAAAAAAAAAAATTTGTCTGAGCCATTTTTGGTGAGGCATCCGATACAGCTTGAACTTTGGCAACATCGCATCTGACAGCTTGTGACGTCACAAGCTGCAGAATTCGAAAAGCGTTTTTGAATGTTGGGCTTATTAGATCGTGAAAAATAAAAAAAAAAAAAAATCCAATAATCTGAAGCTGCCAATTGCATCCATAAAGGTGATTTTCCTTGGCACATTTTCATACTAGTAGGAATAATTTGATAATTTTCATGGTGATTTTTTTTTAGAAAAAAAAACCATGGGTTTAATTTTGTGAATAAAATATCTATCTCTGCGAAAATGGATTTGTAAGTTTTAATAGTCTGAAAAAAAACATAATATTCTTAATTAATTTTTACCTTTGTTACTTTGTTGAAATTAAAGTATGTACTCACGTTTCTTTTCCAAAACGATGGTGTTTCTATTTTAATCAGAAACGTCGGATTGTGATATCAAGTGTTTGGAATAAAAATAATTTTATCAGAGTATCAAGCGAAAAAAAAATAAGTTGATGATTGCTCGGAGACGAAACGTCGGATCATATAGTTGATGACGCAATATTTTAGAGCGAAAAAAAGGACCTAGCAGTGGGGATTTGGAAATACTTTTCGGCATAAACCCAAGCAAAATAAATACAAAAAAAAAAACGATAAAGTATTGGGAATTATTCTTTTAAGATTTTTTTTCATGAAATAAAACATGTAACAAAAATTTAACTTGAACGAAATTTTATTTGTTAAATCCTTCCAGTAAAATATTGACTTACTCCGAACAAGCAGTTGCTTCTTATTTTTGTTGTGTTTTTGACGGAAATCGTATAGAAGGTTTAGAATACAAGAACTTTAAATTTTTAAAGCTGAAATTGAAATTATTTCAAAGCTGTCATAACGCTCTATAAAAACCGTTAAAAACTCTTCTTGAGTCTTGAAAGTTATGTATAAAGATCTTAAACAAACGTCACATATAATAATATAATAATAATGATTCCAGAGCGTCAAAATACACAGTATAAAAAAATATAATTGAATGAACAATAAGACCAGTCAACAAAATTTTGTAATATTTTTGTTCCCACGAATATTTCAGGCCTGCTTGATTCATAAATAAAGTGATTTTCTCAAACTGGCTTTAGTTTTTGAGATAATCTATAACATAAATTTTTTTGGAATTCTGACAAAATATTATAAGATATGCCAGAACTATACTTTTTTCGACTATTCCACTCTTTAATTTATTTTTCGTGTGCTTGTAAAAAATGTTAGTTCATTAAAACAGTTGTACAGGGTGATCAGTTGAGGATAGCGAGCGGCCATATCTCGGAAACTATTCATCGTAGAGGCTTGCGGCAAAAAGTTTTACTACCAAAACGGCAAGAGAAAAACCTGGAAAATATTTTCAAGTTTCTGAAATGGTCGCTAGGGGGCGTGACAACCGACACCAAGTAGAAAAATAGGATTTTTATAGAATTTTGTCCAATGAAAATATATCGATGAGCTCATTTTCGGATTTACTGACTATTTAGCTACACTTTTTGTCTGAAACGTTCTTTTCTATTTATCATAATAAAGTGGTGGGGGAAGTTCAATTGTTTTTTTAAACAAACGGAGATTTCTCCCGTTTCGCTTGACCGATTTTAACGAACTTGGGCTCATATGAAAGAGAATAGTCTGCGCTATAAAATGCTCATTTGCATTTTAATTTGTGACATTCGCCGTCGCCGCTAGATGGCGTTAATAATAATAATAATGCGTTTATTTAGCAAATTTGCTATAAAAGAACATTGAAAATAAGTATATACAAAATATAACATATCTGTAAATAAGTGATATATAAAAACAAATACATAAATACAAATATATAAAAACAAATACAATAATACAAATAAAATAAAATCAATGGAAACATTTTTAAAATCGTTCTAAAATATATTGGCGGACAGTTCTCTTGAAAACGATCACATTTTCACAGTCTTTGATTGTTGTTGGTAAACGGTTGAATTCCATGATCCCTTTGTAAAACAAAGTGCTTGATAGCCTTCTGGAATGGGACGTGTTGCTTAATATAAAATCATTTCGTTGGCGGGTTTCATAACTATGAATGTCTTTGAACAATTGTGTTTTAATACAGATATAGCGGGGCATTAAGTTCTTTCTAATTTTAAAAATAAATATAAACACGTTCAACACAATCTTTTGACGAACAGACAACATATTAAGTACATTTAACATAGATTTGATCGGCGTGTGTTTATCACAGCGTAATATCACTCGCATCGCTCTATTGTGTATCCGTTGGAAGTTGTCCAGTATGTAATTGGGCATACTGTAAAATATAGTACTGCAAAATTCCAAGTGGGGAGCTGCTATGCTGTTATATAGGAGTAGTTTGGTTTCCATAGAAAGATGTTTGCCAACTCTAGAGATGAAATTCACTTTTTTGGAATATTTGCTAATAATATATTTCCCATGGGCGTGAAAATCTAGATGGCAGTCAAGTATGACCCCCAGGTATTTTATTGCTGTATCGTGCTGTATCTTCAATCCCTCTATCTTTATGTTCAAATCATGGACTGCCACACTTGATAATCGCCTCTTCTTACCAAATAGAGAGAATTTACATTTAGATACATTAACACTCAGATGATTTTCACACAGCCAATCAGATATCAAAGCCAAATCCTCATTCATCATCTGTTGCATGTGATCTATATTTCTTCCGGATATGTACAACATCGTGTCATCAGCGAAAAGTTCAATTTTCACCGAATTGACGACTTTCACTAAATCATTAATATAGATCAGGAACAGTAATGGACCCAGAATTGTTCCTTGTGGTACTCCGTGAGTCACTGCCATTGGAGACGAAAAGGCATCGTTGTACTTCACACATTGTGTTCTTCCAGTCAAATATGATTCAAACCACTTCAGTACGTTGTCCCCGATTCCCAGATTTTCTAGTTTGGTCAAGAGAATCTTCCGATTGATGGTCTCGAATGCTCTTCTGAAATCGAGGAAAACTGCTAACACGTAATTGTCGGAATCCAGCTCCTTCAAAAACTCATCACAAATATTGACAATCACAGTTTCACAGGAGTGCAATTGGCGAAATCCCGATTGGTTTGTAGAAAAAATATTACTCTCGTTACAAAATTCGAGTATCTGGTCCTTCACAATGGCTTCCAATAGTTTCTCATAGACAGGCACTGAGTTTATAGGTCTTAAATTGTTACACTTGTTCGTTTTTGTTACTTTTGGGATTGGTGAAACAATTGAACACTTCCATGATTTTGGGAAAACTCCATACGTTAACGATGTATTGATAATGTCCAGTACGCGATTTCCAGTAACACGAAAAGCATCCTTGAAAACCACGGACGATATTCCATCTCGTCCTCCTCCTGAGTTCTTCAATTTGTTGACATATGTTTTCATTTCAGCCATTGTAATTGGCCTGAATGAAGCAAAAGACGTTTGTGGAATCTGTGTTGGAGAAGAGGCCAGTAATGCGGTCTTTTTCGAGATCATTGAAACAACTTCGCTTATACTTTCAATAAAGTACACATTGAATGCATTCGCAATATCTTCACTATTTGAGAGATTTCCATGGTCAAATTGAACTTCGTTCGGTAGTGCCGGTGTTTTTTCGGGTAGCAATGTTTTAAGATGCTTCCACAATTCTCGAGAATTTCGTTTGTTGCTGTCAATTTTTTCTTTGAAATACGAGTTTTTTGCCCTTCTGATGTCAGATACAATGGTATTTCGTAGATGTTTGTACTGTTCCCATGCTTATTGTGTCTTCACATGTGTTGATCTCACATACAGTATGTCCCTTTGTCTCATTTTTTCTCTGATGGTTTGATTTATCCATTTCTTATCCAAGAATTGCTTTTCAATGGTGGTTGTAGTTATAGGGCAGATCTCGTTCAAAATTGTGGACAAAGTTTCGACAAAACATTCAGCCAGCACATCCACATCAATTACATTGGCATTCCACGTGGTATCCGTAATGCGGTTCTGGAAAATATCAGAGCTGTATCGGTTCATATTTCTTCTTGAAATTTTAATTGACTGCTTACAAACTACGCCTGTATCGATTTCAATAGTTAAGATATTGTGGTCACTTATTCTTGGTGTCATATGAACTTCATGGTGCAACTTTTTGTTGTTTGTAATGATGTAGTCGATCAGTGTTTTACTAGTGCTAGTGACTCGTGTTGGTTCTTTAACGATTTGTGAGAATCCGTTGTCCTGAATGATGTTCACAATTTTATCTCCATAATAAGATGGTTTTAGAAGGTCATAGTTGAAGTCCCCTGTGATAATAACTACACCGTCAAATTCACTCACTTTATCCAGATAGTCCACAAAAAAGTCCAAGAACAAGCCATCCTGCTTTTTTGGCGGATGATAAACAACACAATATAAATATTTAGATGAATGCACACTAACCTCGATAGAGAGCAGCCACAAATAGTTGTCCATAGATATGTTGTCCTTGACTCGACATTTGATATCCTTTCGTACCATCGCCATTACACCTCCCGTTCTTCGGTTGTTGGTTAAGCACTGTTCCATCCTGTACCCTTCAACATGAAGCTCGTTTTCATACACTTCAGCCGACACATGAGTTTCTGATAGTAATAAAACACTAGGTTGCCAATCATTAATGAGGGTCTCAATATTGTCCTTATTATTTAAAAATCCCTGGCAATTCACATAAACGAGAACAGAGTTTAGTTCAGTATGTTTGTGTAATTGCTATTGGATGAACTTGTTTTTCTGCATCTGCTCCATTCTTTTAAAAGTTTCACAACTGACATCCCAGGTGGTGTGATCCGTTTTCAAACTAAGGCTATATTTATTGTTGGAAACAACACAATTTATACATTTAATCACATCACTATTACAATCCTTGATAGAGTGCTGCTGCTGGCTACACTTAGGACAACATTGAACATCTTTACAGTCTTTTTGCATATGTCCATATCTACAACAGTTAAAACAGCGCACAATTCCATATTCGTTATAAACGCGACAGCGATTCCATCCAATATTCATCCTCGCTTTATCAATAAAATAGTCATACGTATTGGAATCCACTTCAAGAATTAAATTGAACTTTTTATTAATAACGTTGGTCTTTCTGAGAATTTTCATTTTTGTGTGTTCATTTATATTGAAATCATTTTGATTCTTGATTTTGTTAGTAATGGTTTCATCATCAAGACCATGCTCACTCTCAAACAGTCCCACTACCTTAATCCTTCGATCTAAAGTCTTTGGACGCTCCACTTTATAACCTTTACCAAGTTTCACTTGAATTTCAGTTTGAATATCAGTGATCTCTTTCTCGTTTCCACACGCCAATATTAATCCTCCACTCTTAGTTGGTCGACCCATAGTTACACCCGCTCCAATTTCCGACGGATTTACTTTCTGTAACAAGTCTTCTTTAATTTTCTTGACATTTTTATCTTCATTTTTCTGCTTTACTACGAGAATTTTGTTGTTTTTAGCTACTGTCGAATACGATGGTTTAATGGCTGATGCACTGGTTGATTGATTTTCTTTTTTCTCCTTCAAAAGTGAAATTTCCTTTTTCAGTTCTGCATTTTCGGTAATGAGAAAATCAACTTTGTTTTTCAACTCATCTTGTGACTTTAAAACGAGTTGTAGAACAGACATAATGCCTTCTATATCATTCAGGTCAATATATTCAACCCTACTCCTTTTTCTAGGTCTTTGACTATTCGTAGCTAAATCTTCACCTCCGTTTGGTTCTTCGCATTTCTTGCATTTCCAAGTGCCTTTACGCAAATGAAACCCACGCAAATCCACGTTTTCACATTTACTGTGATAATTGAATCCACATTCTGTACAAATAATTATAGATCTTAGATCATCAAAGCCTTTTTTACAGATGAAACAATCCTCCTTCAATTGCTTTTCGTTTCCATCCATTTGTGATCTCCAACTGTCCGAGCTCGAACCCAGGCCGCACGAGTGTTTACTGTTTTTGTTGCACCTCCTTATCAGCAGCGATTGTTACTATTTAATTCAAATAGGAGTATAAAACACAAACATCACACAATTCAGATAATCCAGTTTATCAGATATAGTCTTCAGTATTGCACTATGTGAAAATCGCGATTGTATAATTCTTTATACTATAAAAATACGTAAATATTCGGAGCGAAAAAAACATACGACCGATCACGGCGACTGACGGCGACTAACTGAAATGGTAGCATATTTTTGAGTTTTTTCCAAAAAAATCAAATGCAATGGTTTATTAATTTTTATATACTTTAAAAAAGGATACATTTTTCTATTAAAAGATAAAAAAAAAACAAAAAATCAATGATTTTTTTTTGTTTTTTTTTTTTTTTTGTTTTTTTTTGTTTTTTTTTATAGGAAAATATATCCCCTCTTGAAATATATGAAAATGGATATACCATTACATTTAATTTTTTTGGAAAAAACTCAAAAATATGCTACCATTTCAGTTAACGCCATCTAGCGGCGACGGCGAATGTCACAAATTCAAAAGCATTTTATAGCGCAGACTATTCTCTTTCATATGAGCCCAAGTTCGTTAAAATCGGTCGAGCGAAACGGGAGAAATCTCCGTTTGTTTAAAAAAACAATTGAACTTCCCCCACCACTTTATTATGATAGATAGAAAAAAACGTTTTCGACAAAAAGTGTAGGTAAATACTCAGTCAATCCGGAAATGAGCTCATCGATATATTTTCATTGGACAAAATTCTAATTTTAATACATATTTGCAAAAATTGAGGGATGAGTGAAAAATTTATAAATATAATAAATCAAAAGAAGAGTTATAAAAATCAATAAAATGAACATCAGAAAACTATTGAGTCTACATATAACGAAAAAAAGAAAATGACAAAATTGGAGTGCGCAAAACAAATGGACAATTACAAATCATCAAAAAGCAACGGTCGAACAAGAAAACAAAAATGATGAAAGATCATCTAAATGAGTATCTCACAGATTTTCACTATAGAATTTTCACTCAAGCTGTGAAAAGACCACTTGATGAATATTGAGTCTGCCTCGTGCACTTAATTGGTCTCTATTAAACTTATTAACATAGGCTTTTATGTTGATTAATGAGGTTCGTATGGGAATTGCTATAGAAGCTTTTAGGTCAATTGGAATGCGCTAATTTTTAATTTGGAGGCGCTCGCAATATTTGGTTTGTATTAAACCCACCTCTAGAGGGTTACAATTTTATCAAATAAATCTTGTTTCAACTTACTCTTCCCGAAATTATTTATTAAATTTAATGTCCACTCTGAAGTCGCCCACTCTGTATTAGGTATCGATGATTTTTTGTTTTAAACACTCATTCTGGGATTTTATTACCATCTTATTAATTAGAACGTACAGGAAGACTCAATGAGCAGTATAAGTATTAAATTAACAAATTAACAAAAAAAAAATAACCAAAACAGTAACATTTTATTTTTTTGAAAATGTGAACAGGGAGGTTTTTGGTCATTCTGATTGAGAGTTTTTTTCTAAAAAATCCCCTAATACGATTTTCTGAAATTTGACCCACTTTGAACCCCCATAATCACCCAAAAGTACGTCCCTGGAACTGATTTGGTATAATGTTCAAAAAGTGTTTGACGAGACCTAACAAACAAAACAAAAAAAATGAAAATCGGTTTATAAACAAAAATGTTACAGGTGTGGGACACCCTCTATATGAAAATTTGCCTAAAAACAAACAAAATCCATTTTTGTAAATTAATTTAAACCTATAAAAAAATTCTTGAGAGACAAAAATCGCTACAACTTGAACATTTTACCAATGAAGAAAAAATATCTAGACATGACTTTTGTTAAGGATAAATTAGAACCACAACTGCTCAGCTACAAGACATAACCTTGAACTACTTATTCAATGAAATTATGTGAAACTGTCAACCCTGTAGCTGGCTTTTTTAGACTTTCGTACTTTTCTGTTTCATTTTTCGTGTACCAGGTGTCCAAATGAACCATTTTCAGCTCTATGGGAAATCGAAGTAGTCCAAAGTGACCCATGCAGAGGTGGTGCCGGCCACTGGGACTCCCTCTATCGCTTCAAACACCTCGCCACTGGCCAGTACCTCGCAGCATCTCTCGATGTCGAAGACAGCGAAAAAGCCGAACCAGAAAACGCCAAATACCATCTAGTACCAGTAACCCATCCATTTGAACGTAACGAAATCGCCAGTCTATTCGAACTGGGTCCCACCAATTTACCACCAGCCGACTCGTTGGTACCTCAATCGAGCTACGTGAGGTTGCACCATATTTTCACCGATACTTGGGTGCATTCAACGGCAATTCCCATTGATAAAGATGAGGAGAAGCCTGTTATGTCAAAAGTGGGTTGTGCCTTGAGGAAGGAGGATAAGGAGGCGTTTGCTCTGATACCTGTTTCGCCGGTTGAAGTGAGGGATCTGGATTTTGCCAATGATGCGTGTAAATTGTTGTCGTCGTTGAGTGTTAAGTTGGCGGATGGGACCATTTCGCACAGTGAAAGACGGTGAGTCGGTTGGGGTAGCTATATGGCAACTAGTTGATTTCAACCACTGAAAATAATATGATTGTTGATCTCAAAAAATGATAATTTTGCGGTCGGACTTAGGAATACTCTGTTGCTGATGCATTTTTCGTTTATGACAATTAAGAGAATAATTATGATATCATTGAGATCCCGGTAAAAATTTCCCATAAGCCGTTTAGCTGTTGAGATAAATTACCGGTCGGACAATATTGCGAAGAGACTTTTGGTATGCCTAGCACACTAACAGTCGCTAAATCTTCATTTTTCTCAACAACCATATTATTTAAAATCCCAGTGACGAGAAAATCAGTCATATTGTTGATGTAGGTCGTTGACGACGCTGTTGCAAGATATTGTGTATTTTGTGGCGGAGTTGGAGAATGAACAAAACAAGACGGAGGCGCTGGATTTGATTGTTACCAATCCGAATAGGGACAGGCAAAAATTGTTGAGGGAGCAGGCTATTTTGAAGCAGCTTTTCAATATTTTACAGGTAGGTGTGAAACCAATTTATTATAAAAATTGATGTGGTGGATAAAATTCTCCAAACTTAGCCACTCAAAAATTATCTGTTAGGTGGCGCAACGATGCAGTTTTATTCATATTATTTAGTAATAATGTTAGATAATATGTTGCCCTGAAACTCGAGGACAATCAAGTTGTTATTTGCCAAAACTTGATTAATCATTAGCGAGAAGATTCTATTCATGAGCCATTTTATCTAAAAAATCAAATTTTCTGACTGACATGAAAGAACCGTTAAAACTCAAAAAAGCTCTGCATGAAAAGGGGGAAAAGTGGCTGTGAGAAAGTGTCATTTATTTTCAAAAATCTCCTTTAATAAACTCACCAAAAGAAATAACAATTTTTCCAACATTCATTTTTTTCCGGATTTTTCCCGGATATCTCCGGAACTTTTGGGAACATTATGGATTTCGAAGCGGCATATTATCGAGCACTCATGGTTACGGAGATCCCTGTATCTTGGGCACGTAGTTTAAAGCACAACAAATTTAACTCATAAGAAATAATATACAGGGTGACAATATGAAAACTTGAAATTACCATATCTTTGGAACGAAAAACTGAATAAAAAAACGCTCAAAACAGATTCTACATAAAACGAAAGGGGGGAAAAAACCACCCTCATCTGTAATCCCTAAGACAGGGTGAGATACACCCCTGAAATCTTGAATAGAAAGGGGGGTCGAGTGATACCTTATTTTGAAGGCCCTTCGACACTGATTGCAACTGCCGAGTTTTAAGTCTCTGCTGTCATTCCTGTTGATATGAAAGCTAAAAGAGGATTTCTTTTACCCATTTTTTTTCTTTTTTTTTGGAAATACTTCTTGGGAGTAATAGTTCACCTCGTTTTGAAGGAATCCAGTGCCTCATCCTATTCCCTTAGTATAGTCAAGTTAACTCTTGAGGGAAATTATTTATTGAATAAAATAAAATAAAAAATTAAAATTTTGTCGAACTGTTATATCAACAGGAATGACAGCAGAGGCTTGAAATTCGGCAGTTGTAGTCAGGGTCGAAGAGCCTTCAAAATGAGGTATCATTCGACCCCCCTTTCTATTTAAAATTTTAGTGGTGTATCTCTAAGGGTTACAGATAAGGGTGGGTCTATAGGCTTTTTTGAGCGATTTTTGATTGAGTTTTTCGTTCGTTTCAAGTTTTAAAATTGTCTCCCTGTATAAGACTCAATGTGAACAAAATTTTGTATTATTACCATGTATCAAGTTGACTCGAACATTGATATACAAATTATAAATGTAGCTACAATATTTTAGCAACACAAAATATCTATTTTTACCAGTAAACTTTTTAGAGTGTATCAAAATATTGGAGCCAGGCAAACCATTCACTCACTATTGGGTGAAATATCCTGGAAATAACAATCACTCTGTGAAGTATGCAGGTTAAAATACAGGGTGGAAAAAAAGTCTGGAATATTGCTGATATCTTTCAAATCGATAGCATATTTTTGATAAAAATTTGCTCATAACCTACATATTCATATTGAGTTCAGGGTAGGGTTTCCAATTTTCGGATTCGGGATCCCGTTTCGAGATCCCGGGATTTCGGGATTAACCTAAATATATGTTTCTTTAAATCTGACACTAGAAACAGCAATAATAAAAATGCAAAAGTATAGCAAACAAAAGTACGTTTTCATTAAAAAAATATTATAAAAATAACATTTTTTTACTCTTAAAAAGTAAATATTAAATCAAATAGTTTATGGTGATAATAAAAAATAAAATAAGAAACTTAAAACAAAAACAAAATGAGAAGTGCGAATTAAAAAATAATTTTTAACCATCTGCGATTTGCTTACTGAAAATAAAATAAGACCTAACCTAAAATAACACGCTGAAAAAGAAAAATAAAGGATAAAGCAGACTAACATTTTATTATTTAAAAAAATCGAGATTATCGGGATCCCGTTTTATTAATACCGGGATTTCCAGGACCAAAAAAACTCCGGGATCCCGGATTGGAAACCCTAGTTCAGGGTGAGTCAAAAATATGATCAACATTTTCATTTTAGTTGGATCACTCTGAATATTATCACGGAAATCGATAGATCTTTATGAAACAATTTCAGTTATACAGGGTTTTATTTGTATATCTGTGAAAATCCAATTGAAATCACATGTTTCTGCTTCTACAGGGTGACTTAAAAAGAATAAAATAAAAAGCAGTTGAACCACTTCAACAATTATAATAATCAAATCAAATCAAATCAAAAATGCTTTATTGCCACAGAAAAATTTAAATAAATTTTATGGACAAAGCAAATACAAATGCAAAATGCTAAAGTATAAAAACAATACAAAACATGATAATAGTATACATTACGAGAACAATTATGTGAACAATAGAACAAACTAGTACAAATATATTTACCCAATATTTTGTCAAATTTAAATTTATTTGGAAATTGCTCATGGACAACAATAAACATCGGCACACTTCCAGTTATGTTATGATGACAAGTCAGTAAAACAATAACATAGCAAAATCAACAATTATCGTAGAACAATAATAATGCGCTTCCCATTCAAGAAATAAACATCAGGTGGGGTGAACGAAATCGGTGAACTCGAAATTTAATTTATAAATCTGTAGTCATCTTGTTTCCGCACTGCCTGCAGCATGTAATTATTTCTGACCTAAATATCAAACAAGGAACTTGGGGTTGTTTATATTATTTCATTATCATTAGAAACGAATTGAAAAGTTATTTCTGGTTAAAAATTATGCGGTTAGGAAAATTTTGATTAAAAAAATGTAAGCGATTTCGAAGACATTAGCAATATTCCAGACTTTTTCTCTACCCTGTATATTTTTTCTGGTGTTAGTTAAAACCACATTGCATGGAATACTTTAAGTGCAAATATCTTGAAAAAGTGTACTCCTACAAAGTATACTGACTATGTATTTGAATGAGTGAAAAGGTGGGTAAGTGGCGCCTCCTAAAGAAGTATTGATACTTTATTTGTATCATAAAGCACCACAGTTGAATAACAGATGTTTTGCAATCCACGCCTGAAAATACTACTGTCAGAAACTTTTTTTATAGTGGAATATACAGGGTGACCTATTTTTATCCGGCAATATTTGAAATTTACGAACAATTTTGATTCTATGAAATTTTTTTCAACTTCTCGTCAGTTTCGAGATATACACTTCCCAATTTCGTATTTTTTTCAGCAAAATAATGAAAAAATTGTGCTAAAATATTTTTAGTCAGATAAGATAAGAACCAATTCTTTATTATGAAGATGAACAATAATTGAATGGTAACTATAGCAATATTGATGATTTCTATTATTTATTTATCTCTCAGGCCTCTACTTGAAAAAATGTATTATGTATCAAGGCAGTGATAATAGTTGTGTCAATTGAACCACGCCTTCAAGTTGATGGTTACCTACTCGGTTTTGTCATGGTTCAAGAGAACTAAATTTGGTTCATGAAAAATTGTAGTTTGACTGTTTCAAATCAGTAAATGTTGAAAAATCTTTGAAGGTTCATGAACGCTTTTTCGGTAGATGTCACTTTTGAAGCTGTCATTTTTTGACATTTGACAAGTAGAAACTACGCCATTAATAGAGATGGAACGATACACGCTTCAACAACGCATTGAAATTATTGAAGTCTATACTTATAAAAGAGCTTGTCCAGACTGACTCATCAACGCCGAGCCAAAACTATCATAGATGGAGCCATGAAATGTTGAAGAGATGTTCTGCCAAATATTTCTAGGTGTGCTAAGAAAGAATTTTGCGATGGGGGTGGAAAGGGTGGGGATGGGAAATATCATATATCGATGAAAAATTATGTATTTTTGGTCACATCAACTTCAAACTTCTTATAAAAAATCTTGAAAACAATTGATTAAACACATCTTTCGTAATTTTTTGAAATTCAACTCCTTAGGGGGTCAAAGTCGGGCTCAAAGGAGATGAGGTGACAAAAATCATTAATTGATAAAAAATCATTTATTTTTGGTAAAATCATCTTGAAACTTTGTTTAAATAATCTCAAATGAAATCAATCAAATACGTGTTACGTTACTTTGCGAAATTCAGCCCCTTGAGGGACTCAAAGGAGTGAGTGTGAAAAATCGTTAATTGATGAAAGATTATGTATTATTGTTAACAACATGTTGAAACTTCATATCAACAATCTTGAATGAAATTGATTGAACACATGTATCGTGGTTTTTCAAAATTCAACCCCTAGAGGGGACAAAAAAAGAGAGGGGTGGAAACAACATTTGTTGACCACTTATTTCAAAACAAATTCGAGGGCAAGGTGAAATAATGTATTTTTGGTCACATCCTTATTGGGGTGGAAGGGATGGGGAAGTGGAAAATCATAAATCAATAAAAAATTGTATTTTTGGTCACATCGACTTGAAACTTTGGATAAAATTAATAAAACACGTGTTTCGTCGTTTTCCAAGTTCATGAGTCATGCGAAGCCGTGACGGGTACTGTTAGTTCTCTATAAAAATGGTGAAAATTTGACAGAGACGGTTCGTAAAACTCGAACATTTTTGAGTCGTCGTGAGCACATTGTCGGACAGCAATACAGAAATTGGTGGAAAAAATCGAGCTGATGGGACAAGTTAGTGATGTGAAGAATAAAACTCGTGCACGTTGCTCAGGAACAGCCGACAATATTGCTGCTGTAGCCGAAAGTCTTGAACAAAACCCAGGTTTGTCCATCTCTCGTCATTCTTTGGAATTAGGCATTCCACAATGATTTTTTTATGGCCGAAATTGGATGGTACTGATCTGGACATCGTTTACTTTTAACAAGTTCATTGATCTTTCACGGAAAAAGTTTCCGGACCGTGTTATCTCTCGAGAAGGTGATCACTATTGGCCACCGAGATCGTGACTTCGTCCTTTTGGGCCACGTGAAAGATGAATTCGTGAGACTATCGCGGACATAGGGCAGCAACTTTGCGATCTGGTTATTGAAAATTTCATGAAAAGGATATTTTCCTGTAGATGTGGTCGTGGTGGTCATTTGGCTGATGCTGTTTTCCATTATTAACGGCATATTTTCCTCTTTATGATGAACATTAGACTATTTATCTCACAAAATGGCATTTTGCTTTGAATATCCAAATAACATCTCTTATTGGAAAACAATTTATTTCTTAAAAATGAAAATGAATTGAAAACATTTTCATGGAATGAAAATTGTATTGCAGAATTACATTCCCAGCAACTTTTTTACATTTACTTTAATGATTTCTGGGAGTTTAATTTTGCACAACTTTTGTCCTGTACGATTTCTTTTCACCATGGAATCAACCTGTAGATTTTTTATTACTGATTTTAGTAATAAACAAAGTGTTATAGAAAAGTTATTGAGAATGAAAATTCGAACAATTTCACTTCTATGATATTTTATCGTAAGTCTAAAATAAGAACGGAGAACAGAAGTAGCGCCCTTATTTTGAAGATGGCGTGGTAAGCTCACCTACGATTTTCCCGAAAACTCAGAGTAAGGCTATCACAAGTAAAAAACAGATTTATCCATATTTCCCGAAATTCTCAGATGACTCTATTTTAACCACGGATTCACTGTACTAATAACTCTTTTGTTGTATCAGCCAACTGCTTCTTTCCCAGAAAATAATTCCATACCTCAGAGTCAATTCAGAAATTGTCATGAGGCGATTTTGGCATCAGTGGTTGGTTTACATTTTGGTTGCAACTGCAACGACCAACATTTCAAAAACGTTTGGTAGAGTAGGTATGTTTGGTCAAAAGAGGGGGGAACTTTTTTGTTCATGTTTAGATCATTTAGTTCATCTTTGTCATAGGCTTGATGCTATTAGTATTCCATTAACCGTAAAAAATACTTCCATCTCCCAAGAAGCAATAGGAGAGTTTAAATATGCGTCGTTTCGTTGAACAACACTTACAAAAAAATTGAGATTTAGCCAACTTTCGAGGCAACTTTAGATAAAATTGAAAAAATACTTTTTTTTTAAGATAGTCCAAAGATTTGAAATATGGATAGAAAAATTAAAGTTCAAAAATTGGGAAAAATTTCTTTTCTAAATCACACTTTTTGCCAAAATAACAGCTCTATAACCAAGTATTCCTAGATAAAGGAACAAACCGAACCAAAATCATCTTCATTTTCTTCGCGAAGCGTTAAAGTTCAAAGGGGTAAAAAAAACTGCAGGCAGCGATTTTTGAAATTAAAAATATAAATATCAGTTATCAAGAAAATTTATTTGGTTGTGCTGAGAGATACAATCAATACAAACACTTATCAACGTCAGCAAAAAATGAAAAAAATCACTGATAATATTTTTGCAATATCAAAGCTGCCGAGAAAGAATCAGTTACCTGATTGTTTTCTATTTCATGAAAACTAGGACGAAGGAATGCCAGTTTTTTATCACTGTCTTTCCTGTCTTCCATATTCTTTAAATCTGTGTCAGTTAGAAGTCTGGCCACTCCTTCAGACACCAAGTGCTCGTCGATCGACTCAAATTGTTTGGTGTCTTTGTTAAAGTCTGCCATTCTTAGATAAACTATGCGATTGTCATCGTTTTTGTGAATCAATTCGCCATACAATATTTTGTTGTAGACAGCAACTTCGAACTTTTTCACAGCTTGAATTGTCCAATGATTTGAATTTGCAGGAGCCATTGCTGAAAAAGGACATAATACATGACATGGTTTAATTTTTCATTTGCTAATTCGGAAAAAAATCATGGGAAATTGGGGGCGATTGAAAATCAACTGTCTGACTAATTTATTCCTACCGATACGCGACAATCGTCCGACACGTGGCGATCGGCTGCCAGATATGAGGTTGAAGTTCAAAAATTAAATAATGAAGCGACTGAATATCGGCCACAACTAACATTAAGTATGATGTCTAATGGACCGGTCAGCAGACGCGTATAGTGAGTCGCCCGGCGTCAAAACGATATGCGCGCGAGCATGGTCCGACAAGTGTGAAAACTCTCATACTCATACTGGCTCATAGAAAAGCGTTTGGCTGCCTGGTATTGCCGAAACGTGTGTCTCACGTACCACTCGTATCGGATAGGAATCGGACGATATCGGGCAGCGATTGGGTACAAACGACCCTTCATGATATGTCGAATGAGGATGAAGCCGAAAATAAACAAAAAAATTGGAAGGTCTTCTGAAGCAATACTGAAGAATTTTTTTAATTTTGGACTACATAACCTCACAATTGTTGCTGTAATTTCTTAAACTGATGACGGTATGGAGATTTTGTGAAAGATATCAATGCACTTTCCAAATAAATGCGTTCCCATTGAAGCAATGGGGAAAGAAGTTCTTATCGCTTCTTATTGTTATTTTTTCTCGGGTTGAGGCACGAATAATGATCAGCTAGGCGACTGAACGATTGCCGCCCGATTAGCACGTACTTAACCGATATCGGTCGATTCTTACCCGATACGGAACTAAAACTTGGAAACATTTAAGATCTATCACAGTCAGTTTTCATACGAATATCATTCATATATATTTTTCTAAAAAAATCATTCATATCATACCTGATAAAGAAGCTCGTACTGCAAATCGTGGCACGCTATGCAGTTTATTTTTGAAAAAATATAAATCATTCAGAGGAATTTTGGCCATGTATCCAAAGTCAATAAGAAAGACAAAAGCGAGTGATTTCCCCATTAGCTTTGCAATATTGAGCAGTTTGCTTCTGTAAAACGATTCACCATCATAGCAGACACAAAACATGTTTAGTTTGAGACATTCGCTTGGTATCTTATATGCCTCTGTGTACTTTTCATAGATATGATTTAAATACTCTTGGAACAGATTCAATTCTTCATTCTTCACGATGATCCAGAAATGGGAAGGATCGTAAATGTGACCCACACTTATACGATATAATTTATCCTCTTGCCAGGGCTCTTTATCATACCAGTGGACAATATCCAACTGGTTATCACCTTCTTTAGAGGAGGAACTGCAAACAGTATCTGTTCCTGTTGAGGTTGAGCAGATTGAGCTGCTCATTTCTGAATCGGTTTCATTCTGAATTGTTGAGCAGGTTGAGCTGCTCGTTTCTGAATCGGTTTCGGACTGCATTTTGGTGGATCAACTTCACAATCGGAAAACAACACTTGTTTTAAACCGGATAATCAGGATTAAAACTCAAAATTAAAACAAAATCGTAATATTCAACGTTTGTTGAACATCAACGATTTATTGTAGACTGTTTCCTGACATAACATTGAAAATTGACAATTTTGACAATCCTAATCCTGACAAATGACATATGCTACCGCGATGATAAATGCCACGTTGCCAACTGGCAAATACTGCCAATCAAGGATTCATGTGAGATATTGGACGCGTTCGGGTAGTTTGCAGCGCTTTTTTCGGTTTATGCTTTATTTTCCCTTAATCGACATACTGTAATGCTGTACATCAAATCGTCAAATGTCATTTTTCATCCCTGTACAAGTCGACAGTAAAACGCAACAGGGTACGTGTCATGTCTCTCTATTAGACACTTTAAGCAAACCCAACATTTCTTACGTATCCGCATCCGGATCCGTAAACGAATCGACATACGTTTATCATATAAAAAACCGCTTAAGCAGAGATCGGTTATACGTATACGAAACGGATTGGTGAAACGTCAAAGTTATCAAATTTCGCGTTTTGTAACCTAGATATTGATTTTTGTTTATATTTTTGGTTTGGTTTGGATGTTTGTGTATTTTTCGTTTATCGGTTTTGAAGAGCTTTTGTTATAATTCTCCGATTAGTTGAGATGCGTTCTCAGATACGGATACGATGGAAGGCCCGGAACGATACGTGCAACGGAACGAATCGGAACCCCCGCATCTATTCTGAGCATGCGCAGATTGATGCGGACACGGATACGTTTGAAATTTAGGACGTGCTTAAAGTGTCCATTATCAAACCTAAACGCATGTCTAATTCAACATTAAACACAAATTTAATAATATTGTTACTTCGGCGATCACCATGTTGCCATCTATGTCAACCAATCTGACCAATCACGGGCGACGTTCCTGTTGCGTAGGCGTTAACGTAATACGTTAACGCATAAAGTTCACGTCTACGTAATGATCCAAAAGCTAGTTGAAGTGTGGCATTTGACGTACGTGAAACGTAGCGAGTTGACTTAACCGAATTTGTTGTGTTTACATATAGTTTTTCGACCTGTAAAAGTAGAAAAAAAGTTGTTTGTGTCAATTTGGTTATTGAATTTTGAGGCCAAATAAAAGTATGACGTGTAATGTCTAAAATTGATTCGTTGGCAGATTATCCAAGATCGGAAAACCTCGGATTACGTATAAGGGATAAAACGTGCAATACGTGAAGACACGCAAGGTTACGTATGTCCGTAAACGCAAACGTGAGAAAAAACGAAGTGAGCTTGTCCAGATGTCGATCACCACGTTTACGTCTACGTGAATGAAAGCACTTCAACTATCTATTAACAATTTCAAACTGTGATTAACAGCTACTATATGAAGCGCTGCAGAATTGTGAATATTATCGTGGTTTATCAATATAGACTCATACTACCTATATTATATTTTTGAAAAGCTTCTGAAATGGAAAATCATTTTTTTTTTATAGATATAAAGGGTGTCCCATTTAAAAAAACCCAAAATTGGTCAATATTTCGAAAATATAGCTGGGAAAAAACTAATTACGCCATTAGATTTCACGTAAAAAAATTCATTAGAGTCCGTTTTCACATTTCCGATAAGTTGGCAGATAGCTGAGAGACGATGGGTTTCCAAAAATGCAACTTTTTCAAAATCACCCTGTAGCTCATAAACTAAAATGCTTATGGTATTTTGTGTATGGCATCTTTCGTTCCACAAAAAAGTAGCTCAGGTTTGTGAAAACCGCAAGGTTCTATCTTTAGTGATAATCGAGATAACCCGCAGTTACAACCAAAATGAAAATCCTGTACTGCTGACTGCTTCGTTTTGTCCTACCTCCCTATACAGGGTGTCCCCGAAAGGTCTGTACAAAATTCTACCACTGATTCTTCACGACAAAAAAAAAACGATTAGACCTATCTTACCTCAGTACAAAAATTTATGGTTACGGAGATACAGGGCGTCAAAGTTGGAATTTTTTTTTTGAATTTTTGGTTTATTTCTCGAGAGAAATTCAAATATTGTGGCGGTTTTGTGGTATGGTGCAGAGGGCGCCACATACTGGCTTCGAGTTCCTCTTTATCAGTCCTATTTTTTTTTGCCGTTACTGTAGATCATGTTAGAACAGCGAAAACCGTTTTCCTGAGTATTCTGATCAGAAAAGGTATTCTTGTTTTATTTTATTTGTCGAGTTGCACTCGACTTGAATATTTTCAAAATGGTGACGGTATTTTCCACCATCAACCATCAACTTCATTTTTTCAAATGAAAACCCTTTTTTTTTATTACATTTTCTAATTCTACATCAAATTCAAAGTAGCTTTCATGTACCATGTCCTTAGCCTAACCCCAACAGTTATCGAGAAATTTACGATTGATCAAATCGACTGTGCTTCTGTCTGAACAACCGTTAATTTCTCGATAACTGTTGGGGTTAGGCTAAAGACATGGTACATGAAAGCTACTTTGAATTTGATGTAGGAAGTAGGAAGTTGATGATCCTAGCTTATTTTTGGACCACCCTGTATACTATAATTATCATCATATTACTTAGAATTTGATGAAGAGTTCGAAAATGAAATAAAAAATGGGGGTTTCCATTTCAAAAAATGAAGTTGATGGTCGTAACTTATTTTTGGTCCACCCTGTATAAATAGAATTATCATAAAAAAAACCACAGTCAAGAATAATAATCGACATGTCCGAGCGTTTTTACAGAAAACAAACCCCTGAATTTTAAATGAATTTATTCCAACCTACGTGTCCTCACTGTATATATACAGTGCTTTTCTTTAATGTTCCCCCCCGTTTTATTTTTTGAACGGCTCAACTTAGAGACTTCAAATTCTAGGTGATGAAATACAAGCATGTTTACTATGTTTTGACATATGAAAAGTTCAAGATGGCGGCTGGGCGCCATCTTGGAATGTTTTTTTAAATAGGAATAGGGGTCATGTGACACCTCATTTTGAAGGTTCTGCTGAGTCTTTCATAACCCTAGAATATTGAGTCGATATCTCTAAGTACTACAAAATGGCGGTACATTCAATTACTACATTGATACATACACTTAAAAAAAAAAATGTCAAATTCAATTCCAAAGATGCTTTTTTGACATTTTTGTCATCTATTCCTGACCCAAACTTTATGTCAAGAATATTTCCAGCATCTTTTGAACTGAATTTGACGATTTTTTTCAAAAAGTGTATGTATCAATGTAGTGATTGAATGTACCGTCATTTTGTAGTACTTAGAGATATCGACTCAATATTCTAGGGTTATGAAAGACTCAGCAGGACCTTCAAAATGAGGTGTCACATGACCCCTATTCCTATTTAAAAAAACATTCCAAGATGGCGGCTGGGCGCCATCTTGAATTTTTCATATGTCAATTTTATGTCAAAACATAGTCAACATGCTTGTATTTCAGCACCTAGAATTTGAAGTCTCTAAGTTAAGCCGTTTAAAAAATTAAAGAAAAGCACTGTATATCAGTACATTTTTGGATTTCCCGAAAAGTTTTAGACATATTCTGTGTGTAATGTCCTACACCTGAATATAAGTGTTTTCGATATATTTTCAATTTTATGACGCAAATGACGTTAACAACCCCTACAATGATTTAATTTTTTTTCTGTAAGAGAGCCTCTATGATCTGATTTGGAATGGATTCCTTGTCAAGAAGGACCTACCTTATGGTTATTTTAATTGTAAATTACCTACTACAGGGTCAGCAAAACGACTATCAACAGAATATGATTCTTCAATATTTAAAACATGTTTTTTTTTAAAAATTTCGAATGATTTTGTGTAGTAGGCGGTGAAATGAGGACGCTGAGTATGGTGTAGTAAGCTATTATTACTCATGTTTTAAACTATATTATCACGTTGTTGATGACTTTATCCATATAAGTGGGTAGGTCACGTCATATGTTAATTGATTGAAAAACTTAGTTAAAAACTATATACTTACTAGAAACCCAAAAAACTAATTTACATTATGCAGAATTTTCAAACAATTTTAAAAAGCACGTTCCATTTTACAACAGAAAAAAAGGGTCCATAGCATCTGTCCGACCGTCTATTTGTACGAACGTACATTTGTCCGACACATTTATAGTTTTCTTGCCAAATTGTGCATTCAGTTTGTCTAAGGAATCTTGAGAAAGGAGCATGAACAGGAACCTTCTTTATCGACCACAGGCATGTGCCATCACTGTTGCCAAGTGTTCGCACTTTTCTAGAAAATTACCATTTGATTATAAAATGGTATTACACTTCAAATCACAACGTATTATTGAATTATAGGTATTTCATTTCAACATTTGGATTACGTTGGGTAGGTAATAAATTATACTTATTTGATATTCATAGTATTTGTGGAAGAAAAAGAAGTGTGCTTTTGTCACTGATTACTGTTGGACTATTTTGTATTAGGTTTCGTATGGGCCTATTTTTCGGAATGAATGTGTTATTTATCTATAGGATAAGGTATTAGCAGAGTAGGTACAACAAGTTAGTTTTGGTATCGGTGCTTTAATAAAAAAACCGATGAGAAGAAAATTCAAGAATCTTTTAAGCATAAATTAATTATTGAAATAAAATACCTATAGGTATATGATATATTTGCATCTTGTTACAAAATATTGCAATTTCAAGTTTATATGAGATCAATACGTCTATATCGACATAATTTAGGTATCTACACCTTCTTTTTGTTTCTGTTTGAGATAATTGGAATTGGTAGGGTTATTCATTATATTTTGACCCCACCCCTACTGCTCTTATTATGAGTGATAGAAAGAAACTTTGAATAGAAAAGTTTTTGGGTTTTTTCACGTAGTATCTTTCGGTGAAAGCAGAAATAAAAAATCAACTTCACAACATTGAACAAATTAACTGAGTCTTATTTTTTTAAGTAGAATACTCTATATATTTTTGACAAGAATGATAGATCTTTTTTTTCTGATTCCAAATTTATGATATATTTTGGTATTTGGTTCAGCAGTTTCTGCGCTATTCAATTTCAAAGTCACATAAAATTACATCACGTTGATCTGAATTCTAATAACGTATCTTAGTAACCCAGATCAAGGTTCTGTATATAATTTCTATGAGACTTTGAACTTGAATAGCGCAAAAGTCTCTGAATCAAATACCAACATATTATATTATACAGGGTTATTCACGTTATTCGACACGAAACATTATGGCTGAAGTATCTGATTTTGATTTTTTTTTTCTGGATGGATAGGGACCCTTCAAGGCTACATTTTAAAAATATTTTCACGTTATACAGGGTGTCCCCAAATTCAAAACGCATCAAAATTGTACTTTTTTAAATGGAACCCCCTGTATTTTAATTGACATTTCAATTCTTTCCTCAATTTGGAACAAAAATTGTTATACAACTAATGTTCCTAAATTCAACCGTTATCGAGATATCTCGTCTTAAAAATGGCATTTTTGCATCTTTGACATGCTATAAAACTCAAACTATTCAAGTTAGAGAAAAATGGTTTGCACTTTCCTATCTTAACTTTTCAAGAGCTATTCTGTCATTTGAATAGAAGGTACTGTCAACTGTCAACTTTTTTTGACACATTTTGACATTTTTTCGCAAGAATGGATTTAATCTTCTTGAATAGCTCTTGGAAAGTTAAGATAGGAAAGTGCAAACCATTTTTCTCTAACTTGAATAGTTTGAGTTTTATAGCATGTCAAAGGTGCAAAAATGCCATTTTTAAGACGAGATATCTCGATAACGGTTGAGTTTAGGAACATTAGTTGTATAACAATTTTTGTTCCAAATTGAAGAAAGAATTGAAATATCGATTAAAATACAGGGGGTTCCATTTAAAAAAATACAATCTTGATACGTTTCGTGTTTTGGGGACACCCTGTATAACATGAAAATATTTTAAAATGTAGCCTTATCCCCCTATCCATACAGAAAAAAAACTTCTTTGAAATCTGATACTTTAGCCACAATGTTTCGTGTCGAATAACGTGAATAACCCTGTATGTTTGGAATCAGAAAGGTTGGTTGTTGTATTCATGTGTGTTTGTTTTAAAAGTCAATTTTTTATTTCCGCTTTCACCAAAAGATAATACGTGAAGAAACCTAACACTTTTGTATTCAAAGTTTCTCTCTATAGATCATAAGAAGAGGTCTATAGGTGGGTGTCAAAATATAATGAATAACCCTGCACATGGTATTTTGTAACAGTAGGTATAGGTAGGTATACGACTGCGATTTTGTTCATATTTTCGGAGGGTTTATTCGCAGTTCGTAAAAGCATCTTTTTCAGTTTGAGTTGAACTTTTCGAGAACATAGCGAGCGACTATACACATTATTATATTTCCAAATTCATAAGTGACCCAGGTTTCAATGATTTAATGTTTGAAGCTGGGTGAGGGCGGGTCAAATAATTATTTAACTAGGATGCTATAACCAATCACATTTGCTGACGTTTCGCCAGCCTATATTAGACCATCCTCAGTGCTGACACAATCTAATCTCACAAGTTGAAAAAATATACTATATATAGTAAGGTAGTTGGGTACATTAAGGTTACACCTTACACCCTATTATTATTTGTCGGAACATAAAAATTGAGTACAAAATGGTGAGGGAGCAGTCAATAATTGAAAGTGGGCAATGTGATGCTCAATTTATTGTAAAAGTCTAGCTTTCGGAAGCATTCCTTCCTTCATCAGGACAAACAATGATGAGTATAACATAAAAACACAATTCACTCATACAAGATAAAATAGTTTAAAATTAGTTAAAATGAATTAAAATGTTAAAATTTTTAAAATTAGCATAGTTGTGTATATAATCTTTGGTTGTACTTATGTCTACTGTTGTTGTACCGCCATTTCTATCAGTTAACGTTTGTTCATAGTCCCTTTTATAGTTTCCATGTATTTTATTGATAATTTATTCATTTTAACCGTAGACATAAGTACAACTATGCTAATTTTAAAAATTTTAACATTTTAATTCATTTTAACTAATTTTAAACTATTTTATCCTGTATGAGTGAATTGTGTTTTTATGTTATACTCATCATTGTTTGTCCTGATGAAGGAAGGAATGCTTCCGAAAGCTAGACTTTTACAATAAATTGAGCATCACATTGCCCACTTTCAATTATTGACTGCTCCCTCACCATTTTGTACTCAACTTCAACTTGGCCAGTCACAAACCATCCAACCTATATTCGGAACATAAAAACACAATAAAAAAACTATTTGTATACATCCACATTATGCACAATTGTTTGTGCATTGCAATTGCAAAAACAAAAGGTGTGTATGAAAGGTGTAATCTTGATGTATGTTTTACACTTATTATACCTATAATATTTGTATTGCAACATTTTTCAAAGTCCCTTTATACACGAGTCTTCCCCTATAGAGTTTATTTGAAAAGATATTGAAATAAGGTATAAGGTAATTACAAAACTTTTATGGTTTTTATTTTTTAACTCATCGGAAAAAATGAAACATGAAACAACAGAAAATCAAAACATGATTTTCACCTTGTAAGAAAACCTATCACTAACTATTTTTCCTAAAAAAAAGTCTCTCCAGGTCCGGTTCTGGAAAAGTCAAATTCAAACGAATATCTGGAAAAAATACTAAGAACCTCGGATATATTCTCTGGAGTTTCAAACAAAATCGCTTATGGTGTTCAGATACAAAATGTGGATCATCCTCTCATAATCTATTTACCATAAAAAAAAAATGCACACTCATTTCGGACTCATCCTGTATGTGTGGGTGTATTGTACATTCCGTCGGGGTTCAATCAATTTAGGATAATCATTACATTTTTGACTACTCATTAGTAATCAATTAATACTACGCAGCCTACTCAATTTCATTACTCATTGAGAATGCCGCATAAATTTGGACAAGAGAATGTTTACTGTTTACCACCTGTCGCGTTGAGGGGATCTCCAATCAAGCGTTAGCCACTCGACCAGCACAGTACTGACTGAGGGCATACTGTCCATACTGAGGGTTAAGAAAGGAGTGAACCCCACCAGTGAAAAATAACAATTGTTGTAATGGAGCGGAAGAATGGTAAAGTGGCACTTTTCGAATTAAAATCCATGCAAAAAATGGAAATAATTACATAGTCGTGAAAAAAATGATTCTTAACACGTGGGAAAATATCACTTTCCGCGCACTCGTTAGGAAAATACCTATTTTGAGTCCCGCATAGCGGACAATAATATTTTATTTATGTTTCATTAACTACGTTATGAGAATTTTTAAATTTATTTTGTTGAACCTAATGTAGAAATTGAAAAATGTATATTATGTGATGAATTCAATAGTTTACCGAATGATCTCAAAAACTGTGATATCCTTAATGTTTTTAAACGTCTTTTATAGAATCATGTATTGCCCACATTTAAATCATTGCATGCATGTTTGTAAAATTATATTTTGTTGTGATTTCTTAGTTTTTATATTTTTATTTGTAAATAAAGTTTTGTTTATCCAAGTACATATCAGGGTGTCCGGAAAGTCAACGATAATACTGAAAGGGGTGATGGACCAACTCATAATAAGCTTCCAGAAAAACATAATATGACCTCAGTAAAAAAAATATGGTTTTCGAGATATTTCCACTTGAAGTTCAAAATATTCAAGAAATCTTATTTTACAGAGAAATAATAATTTATAAAACCATATAGAGTTTTTACTAAGGTCATATTATGTTTTTCTGGATGCTTATATGAGTTGGTCCATCACCCCTTTCCGGACAGTTCGGACACCCTCGTATACTTGAGTAGATAAACTTGTTTTTTATTATGTACACTTTTATATCTGTTTCCCCTTCGTAAAAAAATGCTAATAAAGAAATATTTATTTATTATTTAATATAATGTTCTAATTGGAAAAATCCAATCGCGGCGATAAGGCCCCCGTGGCTTGCGGCCTCCAAAATTTTCCACTAATTAGGTACAATTTGTGCACTCCAAAATTTACATATCATGTCAACATGCATATCGGCTTACCCTAATGCCGAATAACGAACAGTGGAGGAAATTCCAAACTTTTTCCTTGCATGAACTGGAGAGTGGAGGAATGGAATTGTTTTATTGTGGTTATAATATAAACCAGATTCATTATTAAGTTGCATCGGAAAGTTATTGTATGAAAAACTGATCCTCGCCAGATTTAAAATAGAAGTTGGAAAGCTTGAACTCACCACACACCAATTCGAGTTTGCTGAAAAACTGAGTAACTACCTACTGGACCTCCTGGCACAGCTTCTGGTAGCCGAAATACTTGAAGACGTAACGCACGGATTACAAATTAATTAAACAATCATCAGAACTTTATGTAAGAAACAATGAATAAACTTGATTAAAAACACATATAATTGAAGTCCATAAGTTACAAAGGGTCTAAGTGCCAAAAAACGAATTCCTAGGAAATTGATACAAACTGATATGCGTTTCATGAAAAAAGAATAATTGACTATATTGGCAACGGAATAATTTATTTTTCCATTCTTGACACTAAGACCTTGCAATACAGTATCGGGGTCCACACGTAGGCCCGTTTTATGCTATAAAATAAAAATCGTTGAAAATGGCACTTTGTAACCTATATGGTCTTCAATTTACAACAAAAATATCAGATCAATCGAATCATTTTATAATAAGACTATATATATTATGAAATGATCGAATCTAACTGACTCAAACCAATTCGTCAACCCATTGGGTTGTTGTGGGTCTTATCATAAATCCAGAGGTAAACAGTATCACTAGTTCATAGATCAATTTTATTTAAAGTTCTGCAACTTCTGTTTTTGGAAACATATTTTCTTTAAAAGTACATCGATGTTAAAATCGAACAAAGGATCTAGATTATGATGATTACTCTGCTACTATGTGCTGTGGCTATTTATATGGTTACATAATAATATGCTGCATCAGCTGAATACAATACGATAGCTATTTGTTAGGGAAAATTACAATATAATTGATCCATCATGGCGCAAAAACAAATTCAACACAAAGATTGGAACCGAATTGTCCCAAACAATTCAACAAAGAGCGTTCCCCAAGTGTCGTCACTTATATTATTTTTGTCCCCCTACCAGAGACAACCCCCTACTATATAAATTGTATGGATCCGATACTACCACACAGCTTATTTTTCTGTGCCCACACTACCAACCCCCAACCCCCTTAATACATGATACTAAAACAGTTTGTTGTAGTATCATGGCTACCAACTTCAAAAATATCAATGTATGCCGTCGACATCCTCCTTTATTTCACGACAAAAAACCCAATTACAGCTCGACACCGTTTATATGCTGACATACTATCTAACTATTATGACAAACTATGGAAAATTACGATAAACCCAGCAAAAACACAGGCAATATAATTATTATCACACGTAAAAGATCCAACACAATACCCACAATAACAATTATTAATAATCAAGAAATTAATTGGAAAAACGAAGCTTTTCATTTTATAAATAGAAACATTTGTTTTGAAAAATATCATATAGGTAATTAACTAGATAATAGTCAGTATAAATCAAATCAAATTGTGGCGGCGGCCTTCCATATTTCATTCTTCGTCGCGACAAAGAATAACTTTGGTCCCGTATCTCGTCCAAAATCAGAAAAACCCATTTGAAAAATCCAATGCACGACTTGGCAACCTAACTTCGTGATGTAACTCCGTCAGACACGTGCTTGCAATCGCCGCGACGGGATAATAGAAATAATGCGAACAACCGGCAACATCTGTCGGAAAAACGTACGGTCGCACAAATGAAGGGTTCCCGAAAAAAAAACTGTTGCAACAACACACAAGAACAAAGTTCAAAAACACTATGTGTCAATAATAGGGCAATAAAATTATTTTGACATTTTCTCAGCGCTATCATTTCGCCACCTACTACACCAAAACATTCCGAATTTAATAAAAACCAAACATGTGTTTATGCATCCTGCGTGTCTTGTGTACTTGTGTTTATTTTTTTATTTGATTATCATTGTCTTTTATTTATACAGGGTGCCACAGATTCAAGTGCATGTATGGGGATCTCAGTTGTTAGAGATACAGGGTCGGTTAGATGGATGCAAAGTTGCGGATTTTTATGCTGAAGAAAATGCAATTTTGAAATTTGAAAAATTCCTACTACTTCCTAAGATATTCGAAAAAACCGAAATTTCGCAAAATCGTTTTCATTACTTCCTGCGTTAGCGTTGGTTTGAAAAGACATTTTAAAATAAATTACATTTTGTCATCGCCACTTTTTCTCCTCTACAAGAGGGTGGCATCAAATTGAAAATCTGACGTTTCGTCTTCGAGCTACTATCATCAACTTTATTTTTTAAATACGGACCTGGATTTTTTATTTTATTTTAAGTTATCTTTTGACGTCCTTGAGGCATTGAGGTGATCAGATTAGGGTGTAGAGTGATAGGTTGCCTTAGCAACCTCAATATTTTCAATTATTACTCACCTATTATTGTAATTTTCAATATTTTGTTAAAATGGCAATATTTTTGAACACTTACCCAGAAACTGTTTCAGATTTTTTTTTGTAATTTTTTTATTTTCCATGTCATTTGTGGATTTGATTTAATTTCATTAATTGTATTGCTAGTGGATGTTATTTTGATGTAAGTTCGGTTTTCTCATAAGAATAACGTGTCCAATAAAGATGGATTTATGAACCGAACTATGTAAGGGAGACATAGGTTGCTTAAATAATTTTCTTTGGTATTATTTTGTGTATGAGTATTATTTTCGATGGTTGCGATACCTTAATATGCCTTAAGTACGTCAAAAGATAACCAACAATAAAATGAAAAATCCAGGTCCGTATTATGACTCACTTTCTAGTTTTCACCATATATTTTGTAGTTTTTCACGATGCTAAAACTGTATATGTTATCTTAGCAAATAAAGCAATTCATTGATTGATTTAGTGATTAAAAAAATGAACTTGATGATTGCCGCTCAAAGACGAAACGTCAGATGTTTAATTTGATACCGCCATATTATTATTGTAGTGGAGAAAAAGTGGCAATGTGAATGTGCCTTCCATTTTAAAATATCTTCTTAAATAAACTCAGAAAATAATATTAACGTTTTTGCGAAATTTCGCTTTTTCTCGAATATCTTTGGGTCCATAAACCGTCAGAAGTCCATTTGATCAAAAGCTTTCTACATACAGGGTGAGTCGGGAGGAATGGGTCTAACTCTAAGAATGTAATCTATGCATCAAAATAATAAGAAAAAACTCAAATGTTGTTATCCAATGTTCATTTGTTTTCAAATTATAAGGCGAGACCGGATGCTTCCAAGCTCTAATGTAACATCTGAATGAGCCATTCGACAGTATTTAGAAGAAATAGAGAATTTTCTTGCTTTAGTAAAAGTAAACGAAGATGTGACGACGAGCTCATTCACGGATTCTCCAGAAAAAAGTGATCAATACGCGTCACGAGCGAAGCTTATACAAATAAATATTTAGAGTTAGGCCCATTCCTCCTGACTCACCCTGTATAGAACAGTAAATCAGTGCTTTTCTGAGAATTTTGGAAAATACGCAAAAACTTTTTTTTTACATGTGAAGGAGGTCCTTGATAGCCCAATTCTGAGTTTTCGGAAAATTCGAAGGTGAGCCTACCACGCCATCTTGAAAATAAGGGCGCGTGTGTTTTCTTCGTTTCTGTTAGACCAACGATAAAATCATAGAAACAAAGTTGTTCAGAATTACTTTCTCAAAAACTCTTCTATAACACTTTTTTTTCTAAAATCAGTAATAACATGGAATATGAGAAAAAATCGTACATACAGCACGAAACTAAGAATTACATTCTCAGCAACTTTTTTATATTTATTTTAATGGTTACTGAGAATTTAATTCTGCAAAACTTTCGTCCTGTACGATTTTTTTCCACCACGGTTTCACTCTGTAGATTTCTTATTAATGATTTTAGAAAAAAGAGTGTTATAGAAAAGTTATTGAGAATGAAAATTCGAACAATTTCACTTCTATGATATTTTATCGTAAGTCTAAAATAAGAACGGAGAACAGAAGTAGCGCCCTTATTTTGAAGATGGCGTGGTAAGCTCACCTACGATTTCCCCGAAAACTCAAAGTTAAGCTATCACAAGTAAAAAACAGATTTATCCGTATTTCCCGAAATTCTCAAATGACTCTATTTTAACCACGGATTACTGTACTAATAACTCTTTTGTTGTATCAGCCAACTGCTTCTTTCCCAGAAAATAATTCCATACCTCAGAGTCAATTCAGGAATTGTCATGAGGCGAATTTGGCATCAGTGGTTGGTTTACATTTTGGTTGCAACTGCAACGACCAACGACCAACATTTCAAAAACGTTTGGTAGGGTAGGTATGTTTGGTCAAAAGAGAGATAGGATGAAGCTTGATGCTATTAGTATTCCATTTGCCGTAAAAAACACTTCCATCTCCCAAAAAGCAATAGGAGAGAAAAAATATGCGTCGTTTCGTTGAACAACACTTACAAAAAAAATGAGATTTAGCCAACTTTAGAAAAATTTGTGAAATCACTTTTTTCAGGATAGTCCAAAGTTTCAAAGTATGAATAGAAAAATTTTCAAGATCAGAAATTGGGAATCTGACTTAGCGCCAAACTTTGATAAAAAAAAACGTGACCTTCTTTGTCGACCAGGTGGATAAATAAAATAAATACATGGCTCCAACCACGCACATGTACTCGAAGAATTGGTCAAGGACCTCTTGGAGACCGCAACTCGACATCTCTTTCAATTTCGAAAATATCGAGATTTGAATGTGGGTAAAAATTTAAAAAAACTGTTGACATTGTAAAACAACACGCCCCCTAGCGACGGCGACACAAACCAGAATCACATGGATGTATTTTTATTTTATTTAGCAAAGCATCCTTTCCCAAATCACACCTTTTGCCAAAATTCCGTCAAGTCAAACTCAAGTTATTGACACACACAGTCCCTTCCGACGTTATTTTACATCTCACAATATAGTCGTGGATCAAAAACATGTGGTGGCATTAACGTGAGAGTATCTATTTCTAAACTTGATTGGAAAATTTTCGAAAAAATTCCTTTTTTATACGATCGAAGCAATTACTCCCCTCTATCGGTGGATGCATAAACTTATCTTTCACCTGAGCTCCGCTACATAGTCATCCTTAATGGATCATCCTGCGATTCTTGAAATCAAAAATATAAATATCAGTTATCAAGAAAATTTATTTGGTTGTGCTGAGAGATACAATCAATACAAACACTTATCAACGTCAGCAAAAAATGAAAAAAATCACTGATAATACTTTTGCAGTATCAAAGCTGCTGAGAAAGAATCAGTTACCTGATTGTTTTCTATTTCATGAAAGCTAGGACGAAGGAATGCCAGTTTTTTATCACTGTCTTTCCTGTCTTCCATATTCTTTAAATCTGTGTCAGTTAGAAGTCTGGCCACTCCTTCAGACACCAAGTGCTCGTCGATCGACTCAAATTGTTTGGTGTCTTTGTTAAAGTCTGCCATTCTTAGATAAACTATGCGATTGTCATCGTTTTTGTGAATCAATTCGCCATACAATATTTTGTTGTAGACAGCAACTTCGAACTTTTTCACAGCTTGGATTGTCCAATGATTTGAATTTGCAGGAGCCATTGCTGAAAGAGAACATAATACATGACATGGTTTAATTTTTCATTTGCTAATTCGGAAAAAAATCATGGGAAATTGGGGGCGATTGAAAATCAACTGTCTGACTAATTTATTACTACCGATACGCGACAATCGTCCGACACGTGGAATGTTCGTCTTATAAAAAAGCGATCGGCTGCCAGATATGAGGTTGAAGTTCAAAAATTAAATAATGAAGCGACTGAATATCGGCCACAACTAACATTAAGTATGATTTCTAATGGACCGGTCAGCAGACGCGTATAGTGAGTCGCCCGGCGTCAAAACGATATGCGCGCGAGCATGGTCCGACAAGTGTGAAAACTCCCATACTCATACTGGCTCATAGAAAAGCGTTTGGCTGCCTGGTATTGCCGAAACGTGTGTCTCACGTACCACTCGTATCGGACGATATCGGGCAGCGATTGGGTACAAACAACCCTTCATGATATGTCGAATGAGGATGAAGCCGAGAATAAACAAAAAAATTAGAAGATGGAGATCTGAAGCAATACTGAAGAATTTTTGGAATTTTGGACTACATAACCTCACAATTGTTTCCAAATGGACAGCAACAATTATAATTTCTTAAACTGATGACGGTATGGAGATTTTGTGAAAGATATCAATGCACTTTCCAAATAAATGCGTTCCCATTGAAGCAATGGGGAAAGAAGTTCTTGTCGCTTCTTATTGTTATTTTTTCTCGGGTTGAGGCACGAATAATGATCAGCTAGGCGACTGAACAATTGCCGCCCGATTAGCACGTACTTAACCGATATCGGTCGATTCTTCCCCGATACGGAACTAAAACTTGGAAACATTTAAGATCTATCACAGTCAGTTTTCATACGAATATCATTCATATATATTTTTCTAAAAAAATCATTCATATCATACCTGATAAAGAAGCTCGTACTGCAAATCGTGGCACGCTATGCAGTTTATTTTTGAAAAAATATAAATCATTCAGAGGAATTTTGGCCATGTATCCAAAGTCAATAAGAAAGACAAAAGCGAGTGATTTCCCCATTAGCTTTGCAATATTGAGCAGTTTGCTTCTGTAAAACGATTCACCATCATAGCAGACACAAAACATGTTAAGCTTGAGACATTCGCTTGGTATCTTATATGCCTCTGTGTACTTTTCATAGATATGATTTAAATACTCTTGGAACAGATTCAATTCTTCATTCTTCACGATGATCCAGAAATGGGAAGGATCGTAAATGTGACCCACACTTATACGATATAATTTATCCTCTTGCCAGGGCTCTTTATCATACCAGTGGACAATATCCAACTGGTTATCACCTTCTTTAGAGGAGGAACTGCAAACAGTATCTGTTCCTGTTGAGGTTGAGCAGATTGAGCTGCTCATTTCTGAATCGGTTTCATTCTGAATTGTTAAGCTGCTCGTTTCTGAATCGGTTTCGGACTGCATTTTGGTGGATCAGCTTCACAAGCGGAAAACAACACTTGTTTTAAACCGGATAATCAGAATTAAAACTCAAAATTAAAACAAAATCGTAATATTCAACGTTTGTTGAACATCAACGATTTATTGTAGACTGTTTCCTGACATAACATTGAAAATTGACAATTTTGACAATCCTAATCCTGACAAATGACATATGCTACCGCGATGATAAATGCCACGTTGCCAACTGGCAAATACTGCCAATCAAGGATTCATGTGAGATATTGGACGCGTTCGGGTAGTTTGTGGCGCTTCAGCGCTTTTTCCGGTTCTAGGCCCGCGAACGTCAAAATCAAGCAGCCCGATCCCCACCTGAGCGTCTTCGACCGCGCGACAAATTCAATATTTAATTCCGTATATATATTTTCTATCTATGATTCAATTCATCATCATCGTTCATCAGTCGATGTCAGAACTGTGTGCCGCAAAAATGTCCTCAACGTCTTCCGATGATTTGTTATTCCCGGCATCCCGGCTGCCATTTGTCAGGAATATGAGAAAAAAAAGGAATCTAAAACGGGATTATTATGCGTTCATGATATATTTCGTGCAAGGCAGTATTAATTGTTCCACTTTGTTCCCGTCCATTTCGAAAATCTTTATAGTTTTTCAACCACATCCATGCAGACTTGCCGGTAAACTGGAGATGCAGCAATTTCCAAGCGTTTTGTTGCGTGCTAACTGCTAGCGCTTCCCAAAGCATACAAAATCTGTCGCTTCGCGCTCACGTGGGGATCACCCTATTAAAATACATGTGGGCTAATGGAAGCGACAAAACGCTTGGTGACGCTCGCGCCGCAACGCTCAGGTGGGGATCGGCCTTTACGCTTTATTTTCCCTTAATCGACATGCTGTAATGATGTACAGGGTTATTGGTTATGAATCCCCCCCCCATCTAACTTTTTAATTTGACGGTTTAGAAAAAAGTGTTCCAAAAAAATGTTTCATGGTTGAAAATGAAATTTTTAAAAAACCTGTTTTCACATATACAGGGTGTTCCAAAAAGTCTGGGCGAGGTCTAACTTTCTTATTTCAAATTGATACCCCACTTTTTTATTTGATGTTTGGATTCTCCTTCAAATTTTAATCATTTTTTGTGTAGCATATCCTATACCTAAGTTTAATGTATAAAAAGAGATTTGATATTTTATTAATTGAATAATTCTAATTCATTGTTATAAAAAAGTGAAATATATCTATGGTTTCGAAGTATTGACGTAATTGTGTGTATAGGATATACCAAAACTTCTCTGATTTTAAATTGACACCTACAAAATGAACAAAAAATAAAATAACGTCTTATATAAAAAAAAAATCTATTGAATTAAATGCAGAATTATTTATACTTTGATACTTTTACACTTCAAAAGTATTTAATGACGTGCCTTTTCGTCAATACGAGCGTCAATTATTCGAAATCATAGATATATTTGACATTTTCACAACAATAAATTATCATTATTCAATTAATAAATATCAAATATATTTTAAACATTAAACTTAGGTATAGGATATGCTACATAGAAAATGTTTGAAGTTAAAAGGAGAATCCAAATATCAAATAAAAAAATAGGGTATCAATTTGAAATAAGAAAGTTGGACCTCGCCCAGACTTTTTGGAGCACCCTAACCATATACTATATAGAAATGAGTGTAGGTGGCGCCCTCTACAAGTTAGAGCCAAACTGAGATAAAATTCGAATTCCGCATAAAAAGAAACCCTCAAATACCGATTTTATGGAAATATAGACATTGGTTCAAATATTATTTAGAAAAAACAAAAATAAAAATAAAACTTCAACACCCTGTAGCTCTGTAACGAAGCATTTCCGGACACACCTTTATATGAAGTTTTCTTATTATTTTCAAGTGGGGAAACTCACCCTGAATTTTTTCGCAATATTAATGAAACACCCTGTATAGGTATTTTGTTGGTGTTCAGAATTTAATGTGACGAATATTACCAATTTGCATAACATAGGAAAACAAAAGTTTCAAGAGCTTTTTATCCGGGACTATGAACGTTATATGCCGAAGTAAAATGGTGATCGTGTTATCTTTGGATCAAGCTACGATGGCGCATTTCTTTTAAAAATGGATCGCTAATTCTGTGTCACCCTTCATATCGTATTTTTCAAAATTTTCGAAAGTCTGGTTTTCTGCCATAATCATACACACGAACATCGTAGGTTTTCGTGACCTACTGCAAAATTTTGAATACGAATTATAAAAATTGTAATTATTGTCGTGTTTTATCAAAAAAAAACTCATACTATATTATATTTTTGAAAAGTTTGTGAAACTCAATCATTTTTTTCATAAATATACCCTATATAGGATCCCATTAAAAAAAACCCAAAATTGGTCAATATTTTGAAATCAATGATATCTGGGAAAATACTGATTACGCTATTAAATTTCTTGTTTAAAGTTCCATTAAAGTCCGTTTTCACATTTCTGATAAGTTACCAGATAGCTGAGATACAAGGGGTTTCCAAAAATGCAACTTTTTCAAAATCACCCTGTATCTCAAAAACTAGAATGCCTATGATATTTTTGTTAACGGCATCTTTAGTTTCACAAAAAAGTTTTATCTTTAGTGATATTCGAGATAACCCGTAATTGCAACCAAAATGAGACACCCTGTACAAGGTGGCCGCTTCGTTTTGTCCTACCTCTATACAGGGTGTTTCCTAACCTCTGTGACAAAATGAAAGGGGTGATTCTTCGCTTAATTTTAAGACGAAAATGTGGTATAACTTTTTTTCGAATTTCGCTTTGTTTCCAAAATACAGGGTGTTTAATTTTTTTTTTTGATTAGTTTTTTATTTTTAATTAATTTATCTTTTACTCGATTTTGTTGAAGTTTGGTAACGGTATTTATAGTGATAACGGGCTCATTTTGCCATGAACAAATAAAAATTATCGAATACAGTGGCGTCGCGAGCGGCACTTCAACCAATATTATTGGGAAAAAAATGTACGCCACTGACTTTTTGTGTCCTTTTTAATTTTTTTCTCAGGTTATTCAACTAAAAACGCAAATTTTTGATCTCCTGAATTTTTATCGTATCTTACCTAATTTTTGAGATAAACCACTTTATTGCATGTCTCTGGACTACACAAAAATAACAATATGATGCAAAGTAGGCTTTTTGCTTTGATCCATGGCAACCACATTATTTGTTTTCTTCATGACATTTGCCTACTGTATGAAAAATCAACAAAATCGAGTAAAAAATAAATTAATTAAAAATAAAAAACTAATCAAAAAAAAAAATTAAACACCCTGTATTTTGGAAACAAAGCGAAATTCGAAAAAAAGTTATACTACATTTTCGTCTTGAAATTAAGCGAAGAATCACCCTTTTCATTTTGTCACAGAGGTTAGGAAACACCCTGTATAAAAATCTACATGCACAAACATTTTGAAAATTTGGTTGGTTGCCAAAGTCGATGAGTGCAACTCGACTAAAATATTTACAAAATGGTGACACTTCCGAAAAAAACGGAAGTAGGTGCCAACTTTCTTATTTTAAATAGAACACCCTGTATATTAGTACATTTTTGGATTCTCCGAAAAGTTTTTGACAGATTTTGTGACATATACCTGAATAATAACCGTTTTCTATATATTTTGAATTTAATGACAAAAATTACGTTTGGAACCTCTACAATGGTTAACAACTTTTTCTATATGAGAGCCTTTAATGATTTAATTTGGAATTGGTTCTTTGTCGAGAGGGATCTATTTAAGTATAATCAATGGTTATTTTAATTGTAAAAAAAATTACAATCAACACAATATGATCCTGCAATATTTAAAAAATGAGTTTTCATTGAATTTCGGATGATTTAGTGTAGTAGGCGGTGAAATGAGGGCGCTGAGTATGGTGTATAGTAGGCTATTTTCACTCACGTTTCTAAAATTTAACTTTATCCATATACGTAGGTAGGTAGGTCACGTCATATGTTAATTGATTAAGAAACTATATACTCACTAGAAACCCAAAAAACTAATTAACATTATAGAGAACTTTCAAACAATTTAAAAAAGCACGTTCCATTTTATAACAAAAAAAAAACTGTAGCAATAACACGAAAGAACCAAGTTCAAAAACACACAGCGCCATCATTTCATCGCCTACTACACCAAAACATTCGGGTTTATACACATTTTTTCCATTTTTAATAATGCAGAATCGTTTTGTGTCAGACATCATTGTATTCGTAGTAAAATATGCTATTTATTACAGAGTATACTTTTTTTACGCGCCATGTAAAAAAAAAGTTCAAGATGGTTTCTCCGAAATCGTCAGATTTCGGTTTTTTAAGCATATCTGCGGAACTGCTCGGAATTTTGAAACTTTCTTAAAGGCATATTATTAGGCTTGAGAATGTGCTACTTTTCTCTAATTTAATCATTTTCGTATCTCTTATGGTTTCCAAGATCCTCATGATAGACATCCTTATCTTGGACACACTGTATATTCATCGCTTACATTATACCATTCATAGTTTGTTTATGTATAAATATGTGTTCATACATCACAGCATCACGCATTGTGTACTTGTGTCTATTTTTTATATATTTTTTTATTTGCTCATCATTGTATTTTTTTTATCATTACCTATACATATTAGGTTGTGAAATTTCGTAGCTTTTTATGCTGAATAATAATATCATTATTATGATTGTTACGCGAATAAATCCACAAAAAATTGCAAAGGAAAAAGATCTCCTTCAACGTTGGTGATTAGTATCAATAACAATTTGGTAGGCCCCAATTTCACCTGTGACACTTTAAAAAACTGTTCAAAATGAAAACATTCTCTGTTGTTATTTGAAAATAATACTCATCTCCTGATTATCTGATTAAATTTATTAATAATGATCAATTAAACAACCTATAAATTGCAGGGTCCATTTCTTGAGCAAAAAGGCGAACCCGCTTTTCTGCGCATCGACGAGCTCAACGACCCCCGCCACGCCCTCTACAAATACATCTTCCGCCTGTGCTACCGCATTCTACGCCTCAGCCAACAAGACTACCGCAAGAACCAAGAATACATCGCGAAGCACTTCGGCTTTATGCAAAAACAAATCGGCTACGACATTCTGGCCGAAGATACTATAACAGCTCTGCTCCACAACAACAGGAAACTGCTGGAAAAGCACATCACACCTGCCGAGATCGAAACTTTCGTTGGTCTTGTCAGAAAAAATATGAGCAACTGGGAGAGTCGGTTTCTGGATTACCTGTCCGACTTGTGCATTTCCAATAAAAAAGCCATACCAGTGACGCAGGAGCTGATTTGCAAAAGTGTTCTCAGCCAGAAGAACTCGGATATATTGATTGAAACACGACTGATGAGGACGCAGGTTGAGCTGCATGAAGTTGAAGAGGAAGATGATAATTTGGATGATCTAATAACAATAGTGGAAGAGTGTCAGGTGATGTTGTTGTGGAATAATAGGCAAAAACAGATGGCGTTGACGGATTTGTGCAGGAATGCCAAGCAAGGCAATGATGATCAGGCTGTTTTGGACTATTACAGACATCAGTTGGACTTGTTTTCCAATATGTGTCTCAATAGGCAGTATTTGGCGTTGAATAATCTGTCGCCGCACTTGGATATTGAGTTGATATTAAAGTGCATGGCTGATGAAAATGTCAGCTATGACTTGAGGGCGTCGTTTTGTAGGTTGATGTTGCATTTACATGTGGATCGAGATCCGCAGGAGCCGGTTACACCTGTCAAGTATGCCAGGTTGTGGTCGGAGATTCCAAACTTGATGTCGATTAATGAGTAAGTATTTTTCATTTCAAAACCAGTCATTTTAATGTCGATGATTTATCGATTTTGATACCATTTATACATAGTCTTTCTCAATCTTCACAACGGCCTATTGTTCTTGTGAAATCTGTCGCAACAAAAAAGAAATATGAAATTTTGATTTCGGGTAAAACGCCCTCTAGGGGCAGAGTAGAGAAACATTTTTCCACAGAACGTTACAGATAGACAAGTTGAAACTTTATTTCAATTTGTTTTAGTGAAAAAAGTTATCGGTGTAGTTCTATAATTTACCATTGGATACTTATTATCAAGAATTGTAGTTTTGGCGCCCGAGGCAAATCTCAATTATCCATACTTCTCATATTTATCGACGGATTCTGACCGTGTTTGCATTGCTATGACGGGTAATCAGTGGAGATTCATGAATTGTCATTCATTATTCTCAAATATAAAGAGTGAACAGGAAATTTTCATGATTTGTCATTGGAAATTCAGATCTTACCACCGCCCAAGGCACATTTCCATTCTTCATCACTCTTCCTGTTTATCGATGGATCTGAGAGACGTTTTTTTTAGTGTGATGAGCCATCAATTATAAACCTAAAGTTAGGGATGTGAGCGCCCGAGAAAAATTATAATTCTTCATAATTCAGCAAAGTTCCAATATTTGATTGTCACAATTTTTGCCTTGTCGTATTATACAGGATGTTTCATTGATATTGCGAAAAAATTCAGCGTGAGTTTCCCCACTTAAAAATAATAAGAAAACTTCATATAAAGGTGTGTCCGGAAATGCTTCCTTACAGAGCTACAGGGTGTTGAAGTTTTATTTTTATTTTGGTTTTTTCTAAATATTTGAACCAATGTCTATATTTCCATAAAAATCGGTATTTGAGGGTTTCTTTTTATGCGGAATTCGAATTTGATCTCAGTTTGGCTCTAACTTGTAGAGGGCGCCACCTACACTAATTTGTCCTGACATGTACAGCCATAACTTTTTTGGACGTAACCGTATGACATATATATATCCTTTATTTTTATGCAAAAAAGGCATACTTGTTAGAAGTCACTACGTGGAACCATTTTCGAGATATTTGGATTTGAAATAATTAATACATGGGATTTTGAAATTATGGCGAAGGTAACCTGGTAGAAGTTATAACATATTACGCATTAATGCTTCATATTTTTAGTGAAAAAGATAAAAGTCGACTTCTGTGTAATATCATCGACAACGCTTATTCAAATATTATTTAAACAAAAACAAATAAAAAAACTGAAAAAAATAAAATTAAATAATAACTTTAACACCCTGTAGCTCTGTAACGAAGCATTTCCGGACACATCTTTATATGAAATTTTCTTTTTATTTTCAAGTGAGGAAACGTATCCTGTATTTTTGGCACTATCAATGAAACACAATGCTCGGCCATAATTTTATTATCATATGTATTCATTATTTCAAATCTAAATATCTCGAAAATGGTGGCACGTAGCGACTTCTTACAGTTATGCCTTTTTTGCATAAAAATAAAGGAGAAATATGTTTTTCACTCAAATATGTCATACGGTTACGTCCAAAAAAGTTATGGCTGTACATGTCAGGACAAATGAGTGTAGGTGGCGCCCTCTACAAGTTAGAGCCAAACTGAGATAAAATTCGAATTCCGCATAAAAGAAACCCTCATACCGATTTTTATAAAAATATAGACATTGGTTCAAATATTATTTAGAAAAAACAAAAATAAAAATAAAACTTCAACACCCTGTAGCTCTGTAACAAAGCATTTCTGGACACACCTTTATATGAATTTTTCTTATTATTTTTAAGTGGGGAAACTCATCCTGAATTTTTTCGCAATAATAATGAAACACCCTGTATATACATGCCATATATACAGTTTTTTTTAACGGATTCTGACCCTCGAGGAAAATTTATTCTTTTCTTTATCGACTGCTTTTGACGATATTTTCTCAATTATGAAGGATGATCAATCACTTTTGAATTATCAGAACTCCCATTTAAAAAAAAAACCATCTGGCGCCGGAGGCAATCTTACCAATCTTACCTTAACCACAGATTTTGGCGACCTCATTTGTCTTGAAGATCTTAAAGGTTTAGGTATAGGGTATAAGAACATGGAATACCATTTAAATGAAATTTATTGGCCTTCTCATTTTTCAAGTGATATACATACATACATTCCATTTGAAAAAATTGCTTTTTTATCATGTTTGTGTGGAAAAAAATCAAAGCACCCTGTATATTAACTGATCGGTTTTTCCATTGAAACCATATAAACCTACCCTCTCCTAGTCGTCATAGCAATTTCAACTCTCCACCTGTTCCAAGTACGAAATTATTGAACTCAATCCACTGATGTGTTTTACGACAAAAATATTATAAATTAATTTATATCTCGAAAATCGCTGACGATAGGTATGGGAGTATATCAAGCAAAAGTCAATCAAATCAGTCAAGGATTGCAAAAAAAAATAATATACAAGGTGGTCCATTTAAAATAAGCTGCCATGACTTTTGGGGAGGAAGCGGCAACACTGCAAAACAAAAAATATTTCAAAAATATAGATCATACTCGATTATGGGCTCAGCCAAATTTTCAGATCGATCCTATGTCTAGTTTTTCCGTAAACGTCTAAGGAACCATAGACCGTGAGACACCCTGTATACAGCGTGTCCCAGTAACTTCTTACCAAATTAATGGGAAACATGTTTATTATTGATTTTACGAAAAAAGTGGCTGCTTAGTGAGAAAATGAAGTTCAGGTCCTGAAAAATTAACTAGGATATACAGGGAGGCTCAAAAATATAGCATTTTTTCATAAAACAAACATATAAAATGGTGATTGTACGACTATGGTTGTTTTGTAAGACAGTGACTAAAATTATTTTTTATGTAAAATGAAGTGATGAATCACTTGATTTAAGTCATATCTATGGATATGGAAAATCGTGTATGATTTAGATGAAAATGAAATTCTTTCACCCCGTATTGTGATATGTTGAAAAATTTTTTTAAAAATGATTAAGTAGTCTTACACAACAACCATAGTCGTTAAATCTCCATTTCAAATAGGGATAGTTTTATGAAAAATTGCTACATTTAGATTTTTGAGCCTCCATGTTTTTCATTTGGTAAGAAGTTACTGGGACACGCTGTACGCTGTATACCGATAAAATATGTAGAAAATACGACAAATATCACTTTAAACACGAAAAACATATGAACTCTTTAATGTAAACAATGGCAATCTGTCAAGTTAAGGAACACACTATTAGTTCATCATTTTCCCACCAGGTAGCGTATCGCTTAGCTTGAATCCCCAATATCGAGACAAAGGGAGTTGACGGATTGCGCTGTATTTTTTTTTGTTTGAAAGAAAATTTAATGTCTTTTTACAGTACGTACTGCCACTTTCCAAAAAGTCTATAATCAAGCCCAAAATTGTAAATAAAATGGTACACTTGATGTGAAATCCTTTTCGGAGCTCAAAATTTTGATATTTTCAACAGAGACGTATCAGACAAAAAAAATCTTGATTAGTCAGTGTTCAAATTGTTATCAAGATTGTTTCCATTTTCAGCTACGATTGTAACAAAATGCCCGACCCCAACAAAGAAGCAGTCAGAGCAAAATTCTCCTCAACCATAGCCTTTGTAGGTGGATATCTATGCAACGTTGTTGCCAAAATGTGCTCGTTTGCCGATCAAGAGCAAAACAAACTCACCTTCGAAGTTGTCAAGCTGGCTAGAGAACTAATTTATTTCGGATTTTACAGTTTTTCCGATTTGCTTAAACTAACAAAAACGCTGTTGAGCATTTTGGATTGCGTTGCTGAAGCTGACTTGGTTGATGGTGTTCCTATACGGGAAATCGAATGTAAGTAACAACTTCGACCGTAGCTGTGTCGGATTTTATTGATTTGTTTTTGAACAGCTGGAGATGACAAGTCAAAAGTGGAACCAAAAGGTATTTTTGCTTGGTGTTGTTGTGTTTAACTGCATCCCTTTATGTCACTAACTATAGTATACCTCGTCATTATGGTTGCGTTAAATAAAGTTTTCAACAGCTGAAGGGGGCGTGCTACGTACAATCGGCGACATGGGGGCCGTGATGACGTCACTAACCCTGGGCTCTAGTGGTAGGAGTCTGCCTACCTCCCCCACTCATGCCAAAGGGTCTTTTTACCACAAAGAATATCCTCTGGTCATGGACACGAAGCTGAAGATCATAGAGATTCTTGAGGTATAATTATTACACCACCCATGCAGAATAGTTAAAGTTTTTTGAAGTTCATCCTGGACGTCCGTCTAGACTACAGAATCAGCTGTCTGCTCAGCATATTTAAACAGGAATTTGACGAATCAGAGAAGCAAAACGGCGGCAATGTGAACCTTGGTCAAAAAAACATTGATCTAGAATTAATCGGCAGTCAGGCTGAAGGAATCTTTGGCAGCAGCGAAGAGTGTGCTGTTTTGGACCTGGATGGTCACGGAGGGCGTACTTTTTTACGAGTACTGCTTCATCTAACAATGCACGACTATCCTTCCTTGGTGTCAGGAGCGTTGCACTTGCTTTTTAGACATTTCAGTCAAAGACAAGAAGTGCTGCAGTCTTTCAGACAAGTCCAACTTCTAGTGTCGGACAGCGACGTTGAATCCTACAAGCAAATAAAAGCTGACTTGGATGTCTTGAGGCAAAGCGTGGAAAAGTCAGAGTTGTGGGTGTACAAGTCCAGAAGTGACGACTTGAATGGCAAGAAGAACAAGGAGGAGGATGATGATATACCCGTTAAACCTCCCATGTTGAGTGTGCTGGAGAAGAAAGGCTCGGCGATTAATCTGGACGTGGGGCCTCCACTGCATCCCGAGCAGGCAGACGAGTACAAGAAAATCCAGCAGATTTTGATAAGGATGAATAAGTTGTGCACCCAAGAGGCGTCTATGGTTAAACCAAGAAAACACGAGCAGCGGTTGCTGAGGAACGTGGGGGTGCACACGGTGGTTCTGGATTTGCTTCAGGTTCCTTACGATGAAAAGGAGGATATACGGATGAATGAACTCATGCGGCTGGCGCATGAGTTTTTGCAGAATTTTTGTCTGGGTAATCAGCAGAATCAGATTTTGCTGTATAAGCATTTGGATTTGTTTTTAAATCCTGGGGTAAGTGGATGTTTTTTTATAATATTGAGATAATTTCGATGATGAAAATCCTCCGTGGAATCTTGCATTATTTTTCGATGTCATCCCACGGCTCTCTTTATACAGGGTGTTACTTAATGGTATGTCATGATTTTAAAGGAAAGTTTCTGGATAAATTTTACGTCGAAAAGGTCATATAAACTTGGGTCTAAAAGAAAAAATAAAACAAAATAAATAAAACAAAATAAAATAAAAATGAAAAAATAAAAATTAAAAAAAGTGTGTCCCTATTCTATAATATCCTGTGGCAAATTCAGGTCAATATCTCAAACCATCTTTGGAAAGTGTATTAAAAACTGAAAATAGAATAAATCTTTACCACCCTGTATCTTAAAAACCAAGCAAACCCAAACCCCCTTGAAATTATGACATAACATTAAGTAACACCCCGTATATTGACACCCACCTTATCTTTTTTATTTGACGTTTCTGAAAAAAGTGTCCCGGATAACAGTTTAATGCTTTTGAGTAGATAGGGGGGTGTCATAATTTTGAGGGGGAGTTCCTGGATAAATTTTAAGTCGAAAAGGTCATATAAACTTGGGTCTTTAAATGCTTGGTTTTCAAGATAAAGGCTGTTGAATATCTATTTTATTTTCAGTTTTTATTACATTTTCCAAAGACGGTTTGAGATATTGAACTGAATTTCGCCACAGGATATTATGGTATAAGAACACACTTTTTTTTATATTTATTTTTTTATAATTTATTTTATTTTTTTCTTTTTAATTTTTTTTTTCTAGACACAAGTTTATATGACCTTTTCGACTCAAAATTTATCCAGGAACTCCCCCTTGAAATTATGACATATCATTAAGTAACACCCTGTATAAAGAGAAACCCTGTACTTATCAAAATGCAGATTATCATCAAAAAATACATCGTTGCGCCACCTAACAGTGAGTCTGTACTTGTCGGATATGTCCGGAAGTCTTCGGAATTTTTCAAGTTTTGAAGCGGCACTTTTTTGAAATTGAAATTGCCTCATTTTAACCGACCTTGTATCTCTTACGGTTAACGAGATTTCCATGCATAAACGCGAATTTGTAAAACCCTGTACAGGGTGGCCAACTAAGAATGCGAGGTACTGTATCTCGGAAACTATACATCGTAGAGGCTTGCGGCAAAAAATGTTATTACTAAAACGGCCAAGAGAAAAACCTGGAAAATATTTTCAAGTTTCTGAAATGGTCGCTAGGGGGCGTAACAACCAATACCAAGTGGAAAAATATGATTTTTATGGAATTTTGTCCAATGAAAATATATCGATGAGCTCATTTTCGGATTTACTGACTATTTACCTACACTTTTTGTCGAAAACGTTTTTTTTCTATCTATCATAATAAAGTGGTGGGGGAAGTTCAATTGTTTTATTAAACAAACGGAGATTTCTCCCGTTTCGCTTGACGGATTTCAACGAACTTGGGCTCATATGAAAGAGAATAGTCCGCGCTATAAAATGCTCATTTGCTTTTTAATTTGTAACATTCGCCGTCGCCGCTAGATGGCGTTAACTGAGATGGTAGCATACTTTTCAGTTTTTTCCGAAAAAATCAAACGTAATGGTATATCCATTTTCATATATTTTAAAAGGGGACACATTTTCCTATAAAAAAAAATAAAAAAAAACAAAAAAAAAAAATACAAAAAAAAACATTTATTTTTTTGTTTTTTTTAAAGAAAAATGTATCCCCTTTTAAAATATATAAAAATGAACATACCATTACATTTGATTTTTTTGGAAAAAACTCAAAAACATGCTACCATTTCAGTTAACGCCATCTAGCCGCGACGGCGAAGGTCAAAAATTCAAAACCAAAAAAGTTTTTTGAAGTGCAGATCATGCTCTTTCATATGAGCCCAAGCTCGTTTAAATCGGTCAAGCGAAACGGGAGAAATCTCCGTTTGTTTAAAAAAACAATTGAACTTTCCGCACCACTTTATTATGATAGATAGAAAAAAACTTTTTCGACAAAAAGTGTAGGCACCCTGTATCCACGTTACGGTATTGATTCAAAATAAAACGGAGGTGTAATATTTTTTCCACGAACAGAGCAAACACAGCGGACACTCTAAACACCCGTACCCGTCACAGAACAACGATTTTTTTTGAGCATTCAAGTACTATACGGAGGTACGTAAAATCGAAAACTGTCAGCTACGCGGATTTGTTGTCCTTTCTTATGCGCATTGGGATGCTTATAATGAATCCATCTTTTCCATACAAAAATTTTATCGGGGCCACCCCTTTTAGGGGAATGGGGTGATTTTGATGTCTATTTCGGTAGGGGTGGATTTTTTCGAAAATTTTATTAATGAACAAGACTAAGTGCTTGTCAAAAAGTTGTCTTGCTACTTTCTCCTATCAACAACCCTTATGAAGTTATTGACCGGTGAAGTGGAAGTTTTACCAAAAAAAGAGAGTTTGATCCTGGTGAAATTCCGTATTTTCAATTTTATTCCGAAATTTCAAATAGAATGATATAATTATTTCAACAGAAACAGAAAGTAGATCAAATTTATATGAAGAAACTCAGGAATTATTATTTTTTTCTTATGAACACACATATGTTTTTAAAATCAAGATGCGGTAAAAAAATTTCTTCTTGTAATTCTCATTGTTTTCTGTTTTCGTTGAAATTATTTACAATTTTATTTGAAATTTCGTTTTTTTTTCAAGTTATTAACTTTTCAATTGGCGCCCCCTTCAGGGAGCAGTGTAGACCAATCACCCAATTTTTCTACCCAACCATAGCCATTACGATCCCTAGCGGTGAAGGTATGAACTTGAAAATTATTTATGGGGTTTCTTTTGGCCACTTCACGCATATCATTTTTCACCGTTTTTTATGAGTGGTTTCTTAGATACAGCCACTTACTTCGCTTTTTTGATCACGCTGACATGGTATTCAATTATTCATGCATTTTTGCTTGCATAACCCAAACTCTTATTTTTTGAGGATTGTTACCGATATAATCAAAATACACATTTTCACCTTTTTTCTCGCCCTAAAATGTGTGAACTCGATACAAATTTTGCAAAAATTCATTATAAGCATCTCAATGCGCATAGGAAAAAAAAATGCGTACGTGACAGTTTTCGACATTACGTACCTTACTGTACTTTTCCTAGTTTATTGACAAGCGGCGGAAAATGTTTTACTCGTTGTGTTCGGTGCGGCGCAACGTACTTTGTTGCAGCGCCCTCTGCTGGTTAGGCTCGTTCGAAACAATTTGTTACAACTGAAGTCGCACCATTTTTGATTAACTAGGATTTAGAGAATTGCCTCCATTAGATTGTCTTATGATAAAATGGTGCTTTATGTGACGTGTAGATAAGAGAAGCCCAAACAGTATGTGCAATATTCCAAGACAATCCCACGTTGTGCAATGAAGAAAACGAAAAAGTTATACAAGATTTTGTGAGATTTATTGAAACTCACGGGCGACACGTGCAATATTTGAAATTCCTGCAAACAATCGTCAAGGCTGACAATCAGTTCATCAGGAAGAGTCAGGACATGGTCATGCAAGAGGTTACACTAAACTCAGCTCATATCCCGTTTTAACCTGGCAATTCCAGTTGATCAACGCAGGAGAAGAGGTGTTGATATTCTACAACGACAAAGCATCATTCAACCAATTCATCGAGATGATGCGCTCTGAGCGACACTGCATGGACGAAAGTAGCCCCCTCAAGTACCACGTGGAATTAGTAAAACTCCTCGCTTGTTGTACCATGGGCAAAAATGTCTACACCGAAATCAAATGTCACAGTCTACTACCCCTGGACGACTTGGTTGCAATGGTTACTCATCCTGATTGTATTCCTGAAGTTAAGGAAGCTTACGTTGGGTTTTTGCATCATTGCTATATTGATACAGAGGTGGAGATGAAGGAGATCTACACTAGTAACCATATGTGGACTTTATTTGAAAAATCGTTTTTGGTTGATATGGCGGATATAGCGACAGCTCCAAATGATAGGAAACATCCGGATAAGGCGTTGGAGAATTACGTCACCAATTGCGTGATGAATTTGATAACTACGTTCTTCAAGAGTCCGTTTTCGGATCAGAGCACCACGGTGCAGGTAAGTGTTTGGGTTTCTAATGGTAGTGGGTTGGATGAGGCTCATAGAATCAAATATTTTCCTTACATACCATTCCATCCATCAACACCTTGAAGACATGATCTGCATAAACTTTTGACGCCAGATTTAAGTGTTGAGCTTAGAATTTAAAATTTTTCTCGACAACTCCAGACTCAAAACGTTGCAATAAATTATAATCCAATTTTGATTCTATACGCCTCAAATATTTCGATTTTGCCTAAATTTTTGGCTAAGTTTTGTGTTTTCTCAATGTTCATTGAAAGCGTGCCAACTGCATAATTTGGTGTACTGAAACTTCAATTTATTGATAATTATTGAAAGGTGGACAAAACTATTTAGATTCTACTTACCACAGTAAATTTAGAGTTGAGATTTCAAGATTTCATGGCCTTCTCAATAGTTGAATGAAGTCATGTCACAAAGATCTCACTGAAGAACATTTTCTAGAAACCTCACATCAACAAATATTCTTTGAATTTTGATTGAATGATTTTCCCTTTAGTAATCTACTGATTATGAAAGTAAACTTGTGGTCGAAAAGTTTGTCTCTTTTTCTTACTGAAGGTGAATTCAGGCACCGAAATTCTCAACTTCATAATCAATTCAAAAAATTTCTTACTCAAAGACATTTTGTGGTTGAACGGTTTTGTAGATCTCGAAGTCAAAGTCTCCATATTCAATCACTTATTGATTATACATACAGGGTGTCCGGAAAGTATGGGACAAAATTTCGGAAGCGTATACGGTGTGTCCACTCTGAATTAGGTATCGATGATTTTTTGTTTAAAACACACATTCTGGGATTTTATTAACATCTTATTAATTAGAACGTACAGGAAGACTCAATTAATGAGCAGTATAAGTATTAAATTAACAAATTAACAAGAAAAAAAAATCAGAACAGTAACATTTTTTTTGTTGTTTAAATGTGAACAGGGAGGTTTGTGGTCATTCTGATTAAGATTCCGTTGTCAGTTTTTTTCTAAAAAATCCCCTAATACGATTTTCTGAAATTTGACCCACTTTGAACCCCCATAATCACCCAAAAGTACGTCCCTGGAACTGATTTGGTATAATGTTCAAAAAGTGTTTGACGAGACCTAACAAACAAAAAAAAAATAAAATCGTTTTATAAACAAAAATGTTACAGGGGTGGGACACTTCAGAGTGGACACCCTGTAGATGAAGTCAAAATAACCCCAGTTTATCATAAAAGTCAATATTTGAAATTGTAGAGGGAACCAGGAACGGACTGGCCACCAAACCTTTTGGGCCCAATTTTTGACAGGTGTCATTTTTCAGAGTTGAAAACTACTTTTTAATATACTCTGACCTTTTTCCATCAAAAAAGGTGCTTTTCTTTTGTTCCGATAAAACTAACCCTTTTCGAGAAAAATAGGTTTTTGTTTTACAAGTTATTGCAATAATACACTAAAATACTACGGCGAGCAACCAGTTAGTATTTTTGGTATTGAAATTTTTTTTTACACTCTCAGATCGATTGCCTATACTAGAATTATTTAAAAATTATAAAAAAAAACAAAAAAAAAATAAAAAATTCAAAAAAAATCAAGTAATTTTTTGTTTTTTTTTTCTAATTTGACAAATTCTAGTACAGTTCAATCACTCTAAGGGTGTCAAAAAAAAATTCAATACCAACAATGACAACAACTGATGTCTCGCCGTAGTATTTTAGTGTATTATTGCAATAACCTGTAAAACAAAAACCTATTTTTCTCGAAAATGGTTAGTTTTATCGGAACAAAAGAAGAGCACCTTTTTTGATGAGAAAAGGTCAGAGTATTTGAAAAAGTAGTTTTCAGCTCTGTTAAATGACAACTGTCAAAAATCGGACTCAAAAGGTATGTTGGCCAGTACGTTCCTGGTTCCCCATGCAATTTCAAATATTGACCTTACTATGGTTTCATGACCTACACAACATACTAAAATTTCATCAAATTATACAAGCCGGTTCAAAAGTTAGAGCTAAAAAAATTAAATCGATGGATACCCCTTTGGGGCTCTGTATCTCGGTTAGGAGGCGGTTTAGGAAAAAAGTTTTTATGACAAAGTAGGGTTATTTTGACCTCCCCTATACACTCCCGAAATTTTGCCCCATACTTACCGGACCCTGTATATCGTTCTCTCTCACCAAATTATCCGAAAAATTTTAATTATTTCGAACATTAATAAACCAAGATTCTTTAACTTGGCAACTAAAATATTTTGAATTTTTGTTAACCAAACCATTTTTTATTTTCCAAAAGAAAAAAAGGGAGGCGCATCTTTTAGGTGACCCATAGGGGGCTCCCCCATATTTGATTATCTGATCCACAGCTCGTGTTTAATTGTCTTATAGGTTAATATATAAATGTATGTAGGTGTGGTATAGAACACTCGCCATCTTTTTCGAATATGTAGGTAGAAAAACGAGCGCCATCTATGTAGTATATGCGAACGTTTTTTGGAAGTGATGTATGATTATTAATAATACAATTGAATTTTACCATTTTTTTCATCGGATTCCAGTCATATTTTCACGTTTTGGTCAATAACTCCGGAACCAAAAGAGATATCCGGATAACGCGAAAATAATTGAGTTCTTTAGTTGATTTTGAGTGATTTTTGTCATATAAGCTTTTAACGTATCCCATTGGAAAACCTGTCAAAAGTGCGTTGAATCTTACCAGTCTGTAATGAGTCTTTGTGAGATGGAAAAAACGAATTTCGTTCATGAAGCTGACATACCGTGTTAAGGTGTATTGTGGTGTTGGTCAATTTAAATTCCTTTTTTTTTGTATTCAGCAAAAAAAAAGGAATTTGATTTGATTATCCGGTTCATAGCATGTGTTGAATTTCATCATAATCCCAGATATATGGGTAATATCTTGATCTAACAATGCTAGGCAATGTAGGTGTAATACGAGGACAGGCGCCATCTATTGTTATACACGGTGTCCGGAAAGTCAACGGTCATACTGAAAGGGGTGATGGACATGAAAAACATAATGTGACCTCAGTGAAAACTCGATGGTTTCCGAGATATGGCCACTAAAAGTTCAAAATATTCACTAAGAAATCTTATTTTACAGAGAAATAATTTATTCTTATTTTCTTTTTCACCAAGTACGTGGAAATTTTCGTGACTAGGACTAGGTTGTACATTTTGATGCTTAAATTTTCAACACCCTGTATGATGGAGACTTGAAAAAAATAAATTTAGATTGCCTGAACCTTAGGCTACAAAAAAGGTACTCTTGTTCATTATCGATAAAATGAACCGTTTTCGAGAAAAAAACATATTTTTATTGAAAAAAGCCATGAGGAAGCCATGAAAAAATGTGAGCCTATGTTTTTTCGAATTTTGCATTGTTTTTTCAGATTAATTTTCATAAACATTTCGAGGAAAATATAGGTTTATATTTTTTTAAAAAATGTCATTAAGGACAGCACTGCATAATGACTATTTTCGATGGTTTTTTCAATAAAGATAGGTATGTTTATTATTTTTTTCAAGTCTTTATTATCAGTCTAGTCCATCCCTGGTAAACTAAACAAGCTAATTATGTTTTAATGATAGTATTTTAAGAGGTTATGTTTACTGTTAATCATATTCAATTTTCATTAAACTATATCAAGTGGTTGAAAAGTTATTCAAGAAAAATTGATTTCCAGTGGCGTCCTATCGGGGTCCATATCTCCGTAGAGAGGGCCTATAGTACAGTTAATCTGGCACTTTGGGTCCCATCAAAAGACCCCCGCTCAGAATTTTTGTCAGTTGTTATTGATCCATCAGAAAAGCTCAAATTCAAAAAGTTGTATCCCCCCGTTTTTGAGGAACTCAAAAAAAAAGTTGGATTTGATTTTCTGGCTAAACCGTAAGTCGCACTGAAAATTTTATTGAACAAAAAATGAAGACAATCACATTTTCTACAATTTTCGTCTTTACTAAAATAGCTCTAAAATTTACCGTAACAACGTTAGAGGGCGCCAAAGTCGACAAATGCGATTTTTTTGCATTTTTGAGGGTCAAATAATTCTTTTTCACTGTCGCAAAGTTTTTTTAAGTAAAGATCATGGAAAAACCTATAAAATTCATCCACAACTTTTTTTTCTATGACTCTCTATTCGCGAGATATATTGCATTCACTGTCAAAATGTGCATATTATGTCAGTGGCATGACATCGATAACCGATGTTAGTTTGCTACCCTTAACCTTTCAGGATTATTAAAAAGCCTTATTAAAATTTAAACTTTTTTCAAAATAATCACCTACTTGCATTGAAGTCAGGCTTGAAGATGCGTAGGAATCCAGTATCCATGAATTTAAACGACAATCAATCAAATATGGAAATCATTTGCATCATAAAAAATATGATAAACCACTTTTCATCTTTTCGTAAACATTTGTGAGTTGAAAAAATTATGTACGTTTGTTTTCAAGATTATAACAATTAAAATTAAATGTTTAAAATTATTTATTGCCAAAATTATTTATATTTATATACAGGGTGTAACAGAGTAAGTGTTACAACGTGAGACTGTAGATTCTTTATCAAAAAAGAAAAATATTTTTTCTTGGAAAAAAATTTCCGCGGACTTTCGATTTCGATATACAGGGTGTATTATAACAACGTCACTGGTTAATTTTTGTAATCGATTTTTTAATGAAATAATCCTAACTAGTGAGTTTTGACACTGTACCAAATCTGATAAAAATATTCCAAGTGGTTTAGAAGTAATTGAAGAAAAATCTTTTTTTTTTCATAACTTTGACACCCTGTATATCGAAAACGAAAGCCCGCGGAAAATTTTCGTTGAGGAAAAATATTTTCCTTTTTTGATAACGAATCTACAGTTTCACGTTGTAACACTTACTCTGTTACACCCTCCATTTATATTTTTTGTTTCATAATGTACTATATTTTTTTATGTATATATTTTTGTATACAGGGCTTTTCACTTAAAACTCCCCACGTCAATATCTCGGAAACGAATAGGAATATTTGATTTCTGTAAAAAGTAGTCAATGTATGGGGTCGAGTAGTTATTTTTCACAGTTAAAAAAATTCGACGCCTACCAAGACTAAAGCGTCGCGACGCATCGAAAATATCAATCGATTGCAGGGACTTTGAAATTACGCGCATGCTAAAGTACATGTTATTTATAAACTTTTTTGTTATTCAGTCGAACTCATTTATTCTACTCAGTTTTGAGATATACAGTGTGTCCAAGATAACGATGTCTATCATGGGGATCTTGAAAACCGTGTGAGATACAAGGTCGGTTAAATGGAGGCAAAGTTGCGGATTTTGATGCTTAACAAAATGCCTTTTTAAAAGCCAAGAAATTCCGACTAAGTCCGAAATTATCTGAAAAAAAACGAAATTTTTCAAAATTGTTTTCTGACCACATTTGAAGAGATATTTTGAAATGGATGGAACTTCTTCATTGCCACTTTTTGCCCTTTACAAGATAGCGTTATCAAATTGAAGAACCGACGTTTCGTCTATGAGCAGCCATCATCAACTTTGTTTTTTCAAATACGGTCCTGGATTTTTTATCACGGATTTTGAGAGCCTCTTATGTTCCTAAAACAACGATGTATCGCACTTATTAAGAAAAAGTTGTTTGTTTTTGATCCTATTAAAAATGTATTTTTTGTCTCTCTCTAACACATGAGTTCTTATGGAAAAATCCACCAACATATTTTTTTGAATAATTGCGATACATTGTTGGTTTAGGAACATAAGAGGCCCTCAAAATCCGTCATAAAAAATCCAGGACCGTATTTAAAAAAACAAAGTTGATGATGGCTGCTCATAGACGAAACGTCGGTTCTTCAATTTGATAACGCTATCTTGTAAAGGGCAAAAAGTGGCAGTGAAGAAGTTCCATCCAGAAAAAAATGAAAACAATTTTGAAAAATTTCGTTTTTTTTCGGATAATTTCGGACTTAGTCGGAATTTCTTGGCTTTTAAAAAGGCATTTTGTTAAGCATCAAAATACGCAACTTTGCCTCCATTTAACCGACCTTGTATCTCGCACGGTTTTCAAGATCCCCATGATAGACATCGTTATCTTGGACACACTGTATATCTCAAAACTGAGTAGAATAAATGAGTTCGACTGAATAACAAAAAAGTTTATAAATAACATGTACTTTAGCATGCGCGTAATTTCAAAGTCCCTGCAATCGATTGATATTTTCGATGCGTCGCGACGCTTTAGTCTTGGTAGGCGTCGAATTTTTTTAACTGTGAAAAATAACTACTCGACCCCATACATTGACTACTTTTTACAGAAATGAAATATTCCTATTCGTTTCCGAGATATTGACGTGGGGAGTTTTAAGTGAAAAGCCCTGTATATTTACATATATTTGATGTTATGTTTTTTTATGTATCTTTTTTTGTTTTATATATATCATTTATTATTGTTATATATTGTTGTATCATTATATTGTACATCATCGTTATGAGCAGCTCGCGACAAATCTCGCGTTATATCTCGCGAACAGTGCGTCGTAAAAAAAAAAATACAGATTAATTTTGTAGGTTTCTTCATGATCAACACTTTAAAAAAATTTGCGACAAAAAAAAATTATTTGACCCTCAAAAATGCAAAAAATTCCAAAATATCGCATTTGTTGACTTTGGCGCCCTCTAACGTTGTTACTATTATAGAGCTATTTTGGCCAAAACAAAAATTGTAGATAATTCAATTGTCTTCATTGTTTTTTAAATAAAATTTTCGGTGCGACCTTCGGCTTGGCCAGAAAATCAAATCCAAAATTTTTTTGAATTCGGTGGGGGGGGGCGGGGGGATACAACTTTTTGAATTTAGGCTTTTCTAATGGATCAATAACAACTGACAAAAAAATCAGAGCGGGGGTTATTTGATGGGAGTCAAGACCCTTTTTGATGCCAGAGTTACTGTACTACTATAGAAAAAAAAGTTTACGGGAAATAAAGCATAGGCGTACTTTCCAAATGGACCCAATTTCTGTCAAATCTGATAGTTGACCTCGATTTGTCATCACTCAAAATACTAATATTCCATTTTTGATAAAAATTGATACAGGGTGTGTCATAAAAATCACATTTTGGTTTGATATCAGAAAATAAATAGAATTCCGTTATCGTTTAAGAAATAACTGAGATATTAACTTGTATCCATTTTAACCTGTATGCAAAAATTAGACAAAATCATTTAGATCGATATAAGCAGAATGAATTTAAACTAGAAAAATTTCACCGCAATTTATTTTCCAATACTGCAGATTGGCACGCTTTTATTAAACGTTGTACGGAAAAAAACCATTCGGGAGTTTGGGTTTAGGCTTTGCATGTTGGGAACTCACTTTTCTTAGCTTAGATGAGGGAACATCATCATTTCCCCTCAATCTAAGCTTTCTTGAACTTTAGACACATCTGCATGAAGCGAGGGTTTATTGGAGTGATTCTACAAATAATCAACTTAAACAGTCACCATGTAATGTAAGTAACTTAACCCTGTGTAGTTGTTGATTGGCTTGGTTGCTGGCATTTTTAACACGCGCTTGTTGTAAATGATTTCAATGAAACGTTGATTATTTTGCAGACGAGACAGCCCATATTTGTACAGCTATTACAGTCGGCGTTCAGAGTGTCGCAGTGTCTTTGGTTATCAGCATCACAACGCTTTAATGTTGAAAACTGCATTCGTACGCTATCTGAAGTTGGTTAGTCTGATTTGTTGTTGACATTTCGAATTCGGTATATCTAATAAAACTATACTTATTCCAGCTAAGAACAGGGGTATAGCTATACCGTTGGACTTGGAAAGTCAGGTTGCGCCGATGTTCAATAAAGCTAGCATTTTGACTAGGCAAACCAGCAAGTGGCTTAGTGCTGCCAAGACTCCGAAGATTGAAAGGAGTCAGTCTACTGTAAGTGATTCAAGTAGATAGGCCAAGCAATAGAGGGCAAAATGTATGCGTAGACGATAACCAAGTATACCACGACATTAGGCACAATATTTTAACGTAATTACCTTTTTTTTTTTTCTCCATTTTTTTTTCATGTTTCATATAAAAAAATAAAGTTGGGTCCGATAACTTTTTGACCTGACCCTGTATATGAATTTTTTTTGAACGGCATCTTTAGTTTTACGAAAAAGTAGCACACTGTCGCGAAAACCGCAACTTTCTATCTATAAGAATAACGGAGATACCCCGCAAAAGTAGCCAAAATGGGACACCCTGTACGTACTCTTCCACCGATGCCAATATTTGTCTGCCAGCGTTGTGAAAACTTAAAAAATTCTTGTGGTCTGGTAAAGATCTCTTGTTTTCTTGACCATCTGTTTTTCCCTGTAGGGTCTTCTTTTGGTTCAATTTTATTTTGTAAAGTCAAAAGCAAGAAGGTTGATATAGATAATCCGGTCCAACAAACCATCTGCTTTCTTTCAATAATTCTGGTTCAACTTCACTACTAGTAGCATCATCATCAACATTCGATTTGGAAGGAGCCATCTTCATTGTGATGAGTTTTTTAAGATTTCTCCTAATCTGTTTTTCATAAAAAAATAGGAGCTTCTTTCTTTCTGGATTAAGCCAGGTAATTACGGTAGTGTTTTTTTTTTTTTTTTTTTTTATATCAAAAGGATAGCTTGATTCTTCGAAATTATCAGGCATACGTTTACATTTTCTTCAGTTTCAATTGAAGGGTACACGGGTAAAAGAGGCGAAGTCAATTTTTGGTCGAATTGAGATAACAGCGCCATCAGTGGTGAATCTAGGTACTTATCGAGCCTCATATGTATTCAGGTGAAAAACAGGCCAGGTTCTATAAAAGGAAATGTATTAAAATACGCATACGCAGGTATAACGGGATAATTCCTCACTGATCTGAGGAAAAACAGGTCGAGACATGTCGCTTGGGATGATTAAGTCAGCTGCTTTTTTTTTAGAAAGAAGTTTGGAGACTTCGGAATACAAACTATTTTTTTTTATTGTTATCATCATCACAAGAATAATTTGTATTATTTTATTCATTTAATTATTACATTATTTTGTACTTAATATTGAAATAAACGTTCAATTAATGAAAAATTTGTCAAAAAACGGTCAAAAACTAGCCAAGTCAATATACAGGGTGTCCAGAAATGATGAGTAAAAAATTCAGGTGAGAATTCCAAAAAAAAACAAATTCTACCTCTTCGTTGATGATTGTCGTTACAGGGTGTTAAAGTTACATTTTATTTGCAGTTTTTTCGCATCATCTACTTATAATACTTTGACGAAATCTTGTATTTGAGGCTTTGATGGGATGAGGAATTCAAATTTGCCCACCGTTTTTTCGCATTCTATAGGGGGCGCCACTTGCGAACCTATAATGTGATTTGAATGGTCCCAACTTTTTTATGCTACACGGTTTGCATCGAGAAAAATGCTAAAATAACTCTTCTTGCATGTAATGAATATGAAATCATTTTAATTTATTTTTAACCTTAAACATAGCATGCTTTGGAAACATGCGTTATAGTTGCCGTAGAAACAAGTTTGTGATGAATTAGTTCTGAAAGTTGTAAATTTCTTGTTAAGCTGATGCTGGTCAACGACAAAAATACTGAAGTTAAAAAAATAATAAAACATGTACAGGGTGTCCCGTTATATTGTAGGCATTGGATAACTTTCTTATTATTGATCGTAGAGAAACGTTTGAATCATCAAAGTTGAAGTAAATCTCACCAGCATTCAGAATCCGTGGTCGAAAAACCCAAAATCGAATCGGAAATAGGAAATTTTTACAGATTCTTGAGTTTTTTAAATGGGACACCCTGTATATTTTATCACAGTTCGATGGAGAATTGTCTCCTGATTCCAAATATATATAGTTTGTGGGGTCTATTTTCAATGGTTCAAATTTTATAGCCACTTTAATATATCAATGTTCCATGGGAATTTTGACAACTGGCTAGCTTATTAATATTGGAATTGCCATGGTTATATCCAACTAGCCATGGAACATTGATATATTAAGGTGGCTATAAAATTTGAACCATTGAAAATAGACCCCACAAACTATATAGGTATATTTGGAATCAGGAGACAATTCTTCATCGAACTGTGATGAAATATACAGGGTGTCCCATTTTAAAAAATCAAGAATTTGTGAAAATTTCCTATGTCCGATTCGATTTTGGGTTTTTCGACCACGGATTCTGAATGCTGGTGAGATTTACTTCAACTTTCATGCTTTAAACGTTTTTATACGATCAATAATAAGAAAGTTATCCAGTGGCTAAAATAAAACGGGACACCCTGTACAAAATTACCAAAACTCTCTCCCAACTTATTTCTACGGCAACCCATAGCGCATGATTCCAAAGGATGCTATGTTTGAGGTTGAAAATAAATTAAATATTTCGTATTGATCACGTGCAAGTAAAGCAATTTTAGCGTTTTTTCCGAAAACGCTTAGATTTATACAAAAGTGGTGTGATGTCAAAAGCTTGAGAAAATGAAAATATTTATTCAAAAGTGGCATACATTGTAGCAAAAAAAAGTTGGGACCATTCAAATCAAATTATACGTTCGTATGTGGCGCCCTCTACAAAATACGAGAAAACGGTGGGCAAATTTGAATTTCACATCCCAATAATACGAGATTTTGTCGTCAAAATATTATGAGCGTGGCAAAAGGCATTGCCAAAAAAATCAATTTTCGAAAGAATGTTATGGGAAAAGGTGGCATCTATTTTTGGTCTAGAAAGCTCCCCTAATTTTTTTTGCTCATCATTTCCGGACACCCTGTATTTTTTGGAAACTGGCTTCGAATTATACAGTTGAATATAGATATATTAGAAAAATTAAGTTAAATTCATATAAGATATCATTTTAGTTGGAAAATATTAACATGAACCGCCAGAAAAAAATATTTTTTTGTATACCGGGTGCACGAGAAAAGTGTGGCAGACACAACTTGCATTTTTTTTAAATGAAACACCCTATATATTATTTTATAATCAAATAGACATTATTTTTCTGATCTCAAAAATAAACAACATGTAGGCATTTCTTCCAGCCGTTTTCAAAATATTTGAGTTTTAAAGTTGGTTTTTTGGTACTGCCAAATTTAGTATATGACTACAATAATTGTTTGAACATTATTTATTAATTTTTATCCTTCCAATGATCTAAAACAACGTTGTCCGGCATTGAGAATAAAGGTTAGTTTGCGTGAGGTTGTTCTTTCCAAAAATTTTTATTTTTGGAAATATTGCCAGTTTTAATGCTGCATGATCATAAAAAAGATTTTGAATGACACTTAATGCTCAATGCACTTTCTAACAGTTGATTGTTTTTCAACATTGTCATAGCAACTAAGGATAACTGAATTTGAAATCCATAGAAACATCGAAAAATATTATTAAAATTGGCAATATTTCCAAAAATACAAGGACAACCTTGCACAAACTCACCTTTATTTTCGATGCCCGATAACAATAGGGAATCCAACACAAACTTGATGAAAACGCTTTCTGATACCAAAAATTTACAATTAAATAAGATCCTAAAAACGTCAGTTTTGACATAAAATCTTAAATATTTCAAAAACCCTTATACTTAGGTATAGGGTGTGGTATATCAAATCTGCCTAGAATTTTACGTAGAATCCAAAAATGCAATAATATATAGGGTGTTCTATTTAAAATAATCAAGTTGAGTGCCTTGAGTGCCCCCATAGACTTTGGAATACTATCAAATTTTCAAAATTTTCCTACGTATAGTTTTCCATATATAGATCGAGCTTGTTTCCGGAGGGACAGGGTATCATATACTTTTCTTGGTATAAGCTTCTTTAAATTTGTTATCTAATTTCATCTTTTTTTCTATACATATACCTAAACCTCTGGATTGCTTCATATTTCCTTTCAGGTAGTTCTTCATAAAAATTTTTTCCAAGTAACCCAGTCTCCCATCGATTGTATTTCCGTCTTGATATTGTTTTTATTAAATTTCGAGCTATATTGTCTTTGTCTTGAATTTTCACTCCATGAGAGTCGATCGAGAAGAAATATTTCACTAGATCGTTAAAATCTTTATTTGGGTCTTCCCGTCTTATAAGAAGAATAAAGTTGTCATCAATTCGACCTCGATTACGACAAAGCCGATAAAATCTTGGGTCCTTCAATAACCTTTTTTGATGTTATCAGCTGTTCGATGAGCAATTTTGATGTTTTCTACCTTTGGAAAGTCTACATCTCTTGGATGCATTCACTTTCTTCTCAAACGGTTCGCGTTAACTTTTTGTTGGAACATCCAGGACTTTGATCGTATAAACATTGGTCATTATGTATAAAATTCATTTTTCTGATTCCAAAATGGTACTATATTGATCTTTCGTCAAATTGTGCATAAACAATGCCTGTCTCGTTGGTTTTCTAAATGACAGGGGTGATTTTGGTCAATGTGTTTCTGCATTTCGATCTTCAGGTTGCATTTCTTGTTGTTCTGAGCAATTTGTGGTGATATTTTTCTGCTATTGGTCATTATAATTGTTCTTTTGAATATCTGATTTTCCTTGTTGATTGGACGTAACTTGCGGCTGTAGCTTTGATATTTATCTACAAATTTAAAATATTGTAGTGAATAATTGGTGGGATCTTTGGCGATTTTTTCTCCCCATCAATTGTAGATCATATGGGAGTTTTTGTACTAAATCGTCCATCAACTGGGAACAATTAAGAAAAAAAAACAAATTTCCAAAGAATCCAAAGTTACTACCAAATTAGACACCCTTTTCGCAAAATATGTGAGGTTTGTAAAATGATTAATTCGGACAAAAGGAGTATTTCTGACTTCACAAATCAAATTTTTCAACATGACGTTTGGTGTACCGTATTTATTTTTCAAAGTTTCGATGACATCTGTTGCTTTTACTAACCTGGAAGTCAATAATCTCTACAGATCCTCAAAAAAATCAGGGGAGCATTCTAGACCAAAAATAAATGCTACCTTTTCCCAGAACATTTTTTAGAAAACTGATTATTAACGGATTTTGCAGTTTTTTGGCCATGCCTTTCGCCACGCTCATAATATTTGGACGAAATCTTGCATTTGGGGCTTTTTCGGGTTGAGGAATTCAAATTTGCCCACCAACTTTCAAAACTAATTTTTCCAAAATTTGTTTCTACGGCAACTATAGCACATGCACTGGCTCTACTGTACCGTGGTAAGACCCACTCTTGCTTACAGCTCTGTTGTCTGGTGGCCGAAAATCGAGCAGCGACAAGCAGCCACGGAACTTGCAAAAGTTCAGAGGTTAGCATGTCTCTGTGTAACGGGAGCCATGAAAACTACCCCAACACTTGCCATGGAGGCCATGCTTAACCTACCTCCTTTAGATATCTATATCAAAATGGAAGCAAGGCTGGGAGCATATAGACTTAGCAACACCGGGAACTGGAGCCACTCAAACTCCTAAGGACACACTAAGATAACCAGCACAGTCACGAACCACTTAGTAACAATGAGGAGTGATATCATGCTAAAAAATATTAACTTCAGCACGTCTCCCAAGACCAAGCTAATATGGGAAGAGGAAACGGTGAAACAACTCCGGATGGCTAATGGGGCAATATGGTACACAGACGGCTCCAAAACAAGCCGGGGAACTGGTGCCGGAATCGTAGGTGAAAATCCAAAGTGGGAAACATGTGAACCACTCGAGATGTACGCTACAGTTTTCCAGGCAGAAGTACATGCAATAAACGTATGCGTGCAAGAAAATCTCAGGAGAGGCTACAGAGGAAGGAAAATCCTTATCCTTAGTGACAGCCAAGCCGCAATCAAAACCATCTCCTGTCGGGAAACCAAATCCAAACAAGTCATGGATTGTCAGCAAAACCTTGTCACACTGGGAGTATCTAACGATGTTACTCTTGGATGGATACCAGGACACACAGGGATAGCTGGGAACGAGCGGGCGGACTCACTAGCACGCAAAGCTGCAAACACACCACTTCTGGGTCCAGAACCTGCTATTGGTATTACAAAATCCTCTGTGAGAGGTTGGCTGAACTGTTGGTCCAAAAAACAACAGAAAGCTAGATGGTGCCAATCACCAGGTCTGAAACACAGTAAATTAATGATGGCAGACGAGATCGAATCATCATTTTCTGGAAGCCTACTGCAAGTCAGCAGGAATCAGCTTAGGAAAGTAACAGGTATATTGACTGGACACTGCACTCTGAGGAAACACATGCATATCATGGGTCTTTTCAACGAGGAACCCATATGTAGGCTGTGCAACGAGGAGGAGGAAACAGCCTCCCACATTGTATTCGAATGTGAAGCGCTGGCGTACTGGAGAAGAGATAATGGGGAATTCACAACCACTCCTCGAAGGACGGACAGGGAAACAGTAGAACGAGTCATAAACCTTATTCGAGCAATGGAGCTCTTCGACTGAGAGACAGGCACAGAGAAGATACAATAAGCCCAACTAGAGGCTGCGGTGTCGGGGCCAACAGCCCGAAACTCGTAGCGCCTGTACTTCAGTAATCAGTAATCAGTAATAGCACATGCTATGTTTAAGGTTAAAAAAAAATCAAAATGATTTCGTATTCATTACATGTAAGCAAAGTTATTTTTGCGTTTTTCTCGAAAACGGTTAGATTTATCGCAACAAAAAAAGTATTCCTTTCTTATGTCAAAAGGTCGAGAAAATGAAAATATTTGGTCGAAAGTCACATACAGTGTAGCACAAAAAAGTTAAGACCATTCAAATCAAAGTATAGGTTCGTATGTGGCGCCCTCTACAAAATGCGAAAAAACGGTGGGCAAATTTGAATTCCTCATCCCGATAAAGCCCCAAATACGAGATTTCGTCAAAATATTATGAGCGTGGCAAAAGGTATTGCGAAAAAACTGCAAATAAAATGCAACTCTGTCGATAATCAATTTTCGAAAAAATATTATAGAAAGAGGTAGCATTTATTTTTTGCCTAGAATTCTCACCTGAATTTTTGCTCATCATTTCTGGACACCCTGTATACAGGGTGATTTTTTAACTGATATGTTCCTTTTAACACTGTATAGAATGCCGAAACTGAGTCGTTTCCGAGATACAGAAGATAATACCTACTGACACATTTTTCTGATTTCATTTGAATTGTAGTGATGAAAGTAATTGACCTTACTTCAACACAAATTAGACAAAAACAAATTTTATATACAAAAAACCATATCAGATCATGGCATGCATCAAAATGGCTTTTATTTTTTTGAAAAAAAACCGCTCGTCGTACGAAAAAATACCAAGAGACCAAATTAACTTCAAAGTGAATGAGTGTTTCAAAAATAATATTGATTTTGAGAAAAAGCAGTGGCGTACTGTTTTTTTCTTTGAAAAAATTCAATACAAATCCGGTTCGAACGCCACTGGTGGAAATTTTTCAAAAACTTTTACATCAAAAAATGTGATTTGATGGTCAAAAGAAGTGTACCAAATTTTGTGGAAATATCTGGAGTGGTTGGAAAGTTATGATGAAAAAGGCATTTTTTTCTTAAAACTTTAACACCCTGTATCTCGGTAACAAAGCATCTTGGGACATAATTTTATTTGAAACATTTTCTTGTTTTCTTGCATTCTATACAGTGTTGAAAAGAAAATACCAACTTAAAAATCACCCTGTATATTTTTTTCAGACAGCAAAATATTTGAGGAGTGCCTTATCAAAATGCGTTTTGTCCAAAATTGAGTTTGATGTGGTTTTGCCAACATGAAACGTAACACATACGTATCAATCCACAGAATTCAACAAATCAACTTTTATCCCATAGTAATTCAAATACAAAGTCGACCAGTCACATCCAAACGCTCAGCGGCGCTGATATAATTCCGAAAACAGGTGTCCTTTTAGTCTTATAACATCAATTAATCAATAATTCAGAGATTTTTTCCATTTTACAGACTTTCAATAATATCTACACAAATTACTATTTTTTTATTTTTTTTATTTGGAACCACCAGTGAGTTTTATTTCACCTCATTCGTAAGTATAAACCATTATCTTTCAAAATATTGAAAATTTTAAAGCACAAAAAAAAAATGTCTCCAATATGTTGCAGCAAAACGCATTTAGTCCAGGACTATTCAGACTTTTTATGGAAATTTAAGGTACTTTAGATTTGAATGAGACTATTTTCCATGTCCATGCATGTATACAGGGTTTTTCACTTAAAACTCCGCACGTCAATATCTCGGAAACGAATAGGAATATTTGATTTTTGTAAAAAGTAGTCAATGTATGGGGTCGAGTACTTATTTTTCACAGTTAAAAAAATTCGACGCCTACCAAGAGTAAAGCGTCGCGACGCATCGAAAATATTAATCGATTGCAGGGACTTTGAAATTACGCGCATGCTAAAGTACATGTTATTTATAAACTTTTTTGTTATTCAGGCGAACTCATTTATTCTACTCAGTTTTGAGATATACAGTGTGTCCAAGATAAGGATGTCTATCATGGGGATCTTGAAAACCGTGAAAGATACAAGGTCGGTTAAATGGAGGCAAAGTTGCGTATTTTGATGCTTAACAAAATGCCGTTTTAAAAGCCAAGAAGTTCCGACTAAGTCCGAAATTATCCAAAAAAAACCGAAATTTTTCAAAATTGTTTTCATTTTTTTCTGACCACATCTGAAGAGATATTTTGAAATGAATGGAACTTTTTCATTGCCATTTCTTGCCCTTTACAAGATACCGTTATTAAATTGAAGAACCGACGTTTCGTCTATGAGCAGCCATCATCAACTTTGTTTTTTTAAAAACGGTCCTGGATTTTTTATTACGGATTTCAAGGGACTCTTGTGTTCCTAAACCAACAATGTATCGCAATTATTCAAAAAAATTATGTTGATGGATTTTTCCATAAGAACTCATGTGTCAGAGAGAGACAAAAAATACATTTTTAATAGGATTAAAAACAACCACCTCTTTTTTAATAAGCGCGATACCTCCTTGGTTTAGATACATAAGAGGCTCTTGAAATCCGTTATAAAAAATCCAGGACCGTATTTAAAAAAACAAAGTTGATGATGGCTGCTCATAGACGAAACGTCGGTTCTCCAATTTAATAACGCTATCTTGTAAAGGGCAAAAAGTGGCGATGAAGAAGTTCCATTCATTTCAAAATATCTCTTCAAATGTGGTCAGAAAAAAATGAAAACAATTTTGAAAAATTTCGGTTTTTCTCGGATAATTTCGGATTTGGTCGGAATTTCTTGGCTTTTAAAGCGGCATTTTGTTAAGCATCAAAATACGCAACTTTGCCTCCATTTAACCGACCTTGTATCTCTCACGGTTTTCAAGATCCCCATGATAGACATCCTTATCTTGGACACACTGTATATCTCAAAACTGAGTAGAATAAATGAGTTCGACTGAATAACAAAAAAGTTTATAAATAACTCGTACTTTTGCATGCGCGTAATTTCAAAGTTCCTGCAATCGATTAATATTTTCGATGCGTCGCGACGCTTTACTCTTGGTAGGCGTCGAATTTTTTTAACTGGTGAAAATAACTACTCGACCCCATACATTGACTACTTTTTACAGAAATCAAATATTCCTATTCGTTTCCGAGATATTGACGTGCGGAGTTTTAAGTGAAAAGCCCTGTATACATCGATTCTACACATACATTTTCCTAAACCTCTTTGTTTCTAGTCGTAAAGGGTTTTTGGTCATTATTGGGACACTCCTCATTTGTGGTATTGCTATCACATTTCCAGAAAAAAAAATAAGTTTGATTGTCTGTTTCTCTATTGAGATTTGAAGTAAAACAAATTTCTTTATTCTTGCAAGGATGCTCTTCAATTTTTTTTATAGCATTGTCATAAGACAATTGATACACACAGCGTCAAAAGTTTTGGATTCCCCCGGTTTTTTTCCCATTTCTATAGATATTAAAAATCGTGTCAAATAAATGAGAACTAGCATTTAATAATAAAGAGTGTTCAATAAAAAATACGATCAAGTCACCTATGGATTGCAATTGTTTCAAAAAACGTATGTCTTGGCTAACATCGCCATTATGACATGACATCCACTTTCTAACAGTTACAGATGCCATGATGCCAAACCATACAAACTAGCCACGACCTACGTTCAAAGAAATCCAGAGGTGACAAAGAAAAAAAAACATTCTTGACGCTTTTGGAAAAAAATTGACAACCCCATTCGAAAGAGGGGCAAAAATTAAACCAATCCTGAAAATCACACTGCGATTGAACTTTTGATAGGCTAGATATGCAATTTAAAAGATGTCAAAAATTGCCTAAAATTGTCAATTTTGGCTAAAATGTATCATTTTAAGCAACTATAAAATTGTCAATTTTATAATTTTCGAAATGGAAGTGACGAATTTCCTACACATTGAATTTGGCATAAGCATATTGGTTTCCGTTTGGCAAGCGGAAGCTATCACTTCCACTTCGAAGTCAAATTGAAATAAACCAGTGGACGCACTCGCCGAAAACTCTTTGATTTTTTTTCTTCCTGTTTTTGTTGATTCGAACTGCAAAAGTTTCCGATCGCCGATATAGCATAGTATTATAGTTACGCAAGAGGTATTTTATCACTATAGTGGTAAAACAATAGCTCCAAGTTGAGTCACATTGGCATCACATACCAATAATAATTGTTTTTCCAAGTTAGCGTATCATTTTAATCCCAACACACTACCTTTTGTGCTGTATTTTATCGCGTTACCGATAAATAGTTGCTGATGAAATTGCATGACTTGTCTCAAGAATTAATGAATGGTACGATAAAAATGATATCAGTTCTATTGTCCATCGGTGAGTAACTTTGAGTTATTAGTTGTTCATCTAAGCAGTGAAACGGTTGTATTTATTGTGTGTTACTCTGTTGTGAAAAATGCCTAAAACCAAAAAACTAAAACGATCTCCGCGATTTGGGTACGAGCACACTATTTGCCAATACTGCAAAGCCAAAGGACATTTTGCCCAGTTTTGTCCTTTTAAGGAAGATTTTGCTCAAATGGCCACCAAAGAGGTCGAAGATAAAATTTTGGTAGACGTAGAAATTCCGAATGGAAGAAAAATCAAGGTTTTCGCAATTCCCGACACCGGTGCCGATGTTAATATTGCCGGTATGGAGTTTTTAAAATTAACCGGCCTTCAACTGAAGAATCCAAATGCGACAATAATGATGTTGCAATCTGTGAATGGTGGTACCATACGTGTTTCGGCAATGGTACTTGTGAATCTGAAATATCACCAACATGAATCCAAAGTCGATTTATATATTTGCACAGATATTCCCTATGATTTAATTCTTAATATCCAAACTATGATTGACCTCAAGATTATTCATCCGAACTTTCCGCAGCCGATGCCATCAGACTTCACTGTTATAAAATCCATATTTGAAAATCGTAAAAGTGAAGACATCGAAAAAATTCGTTACCTTCTGAAAAAATATGATACAGAAGAGGCAGTTGCAAATGAGGAGTCATCAATTACTTTGGAACAATCTGAGGTAATGTTTAAACATTTAAAATAGATATCAGAAAGCCACAACTCAACAGAAACGAAGTGTTATGTTGTTGTTGTTGAGTAGAGGTGAATTTTCAAATTTGGAAAATATTTGAATAACTCTTGATGCATCTAATAACAGCATGTTTATTTTTGAAACATCAAAAGGAAAAGTAAATCAACTTTTAATTATTTTAAATATAAATTCTTTAATTTGAAACTTGAAACATACAAAATGAGACCATAATTCATCAGAGACAAGAATAAAATAAACCAATTGGAAAGAACGTTGCTTTTTGAGAATATCTATATTATGTAATACAATAGTAGGTACAGGGTGATCGGTTAAGGATAGCGAGTGGCCATATTCCGGAAACTATTCATCGTAGAGGCTTGCGGCAAAAAATATTATTACTAAAACGGCCAAGAGAAAACCTGGAAAATATTTTCAAGTTTCTGAAATGGTCGCTAGAGGGCGTAATAAACAACACCAAGTAGAAAATAGGATTTTTATAGAATTTTGCCCAATGAAAATATATCGATGAAATCATTTTCAGATTAACTTACTATTTACCTACACTTTTTGTCTCAAACGTTTTTTTCTATTAAAAAATAGCAAAAAGAACAAAAAATTTAATGATTTTTTTGTCACTTTTTTTTTATAAAAAAATATATTTTCTTTAAACATATATAAAAATGAATATAATATACCATTACATTCGATTTTTTTGGAAAAAACTCAAAAATATGCTTCCGTTTCAGTTAACGCCATCTAGCGTCGACGGCGAATGTCACAAATTAAAAAGCAAATAAGCATTTAATAGCACAGTTTATTCTCTTTCATATGACCCCAAGTTCGTCAAAATCGGTCAAACGAAACGGGAGAAATCTTCGTTTGTTTAAAAAAACAATTGAACTTCCCCCACCACTTTATTATGATAGATAGAAAAAAACGTTCTAGACAAAAAGTCAGTAAATCTGAAAATTAGTTCATCGATATATTTTCATTGGGCAAAATTCCATAAAAATCCTATTTTTCTACTTGGTGTTGTTTGTTACGCCCCCTAGCGACCATTTCAGAAACTTAAAAATATTTTCCAGGTTTTTCTCTTGGCAATTTTAGTCATAAAATTTTTTGCCGCAAGTCTTTACGATAAATAATTTCCGAGATATGGCCGCTCGCTATCCTTAACTGATCACCCTGTGCCCTGTACAGGGTGATTCATTTTCAGCGATAGGGTGCCAGTTCTCATAAACTATTCATCATAGACACCCAGGAAAAAAAATCTTTATAGTAATGTGCCCAAGAGAAAATGCTGGAAATATATTTCAAGCTTCTAGGATCGCCACAAGGGGGCGTAATGGTACTGTAAAAACAGAAAATCAATACATTTTCCAGATTTTCCCATTAAACTACCATAAAAGAATATGGAAACAAGTTTAAGACGATATTCTCTACAAAATTGCCCCCCGACACTTCTCTCTAAGTTGTCAAATAAGACAACTACAGGATGTCAAACTTGATGTCACTAAATTATCTATAACTTCGAAATTCCTTTGCCGATTTGAATGTTCTTTAGCTCATTTCTAAGAAGAAAATTTTCTCTTTCTGGTGCATGTACTCGAGGTCGATTCTACTTGGAATTACTATGAAATGTAAAAGTCAAACCTGTATTTGAGGTTTTTTCGAAATTTTCAAATGTAAACCCACTGAATAGATGCCTTCATCGTGTTATTTCTCATCACTTTCATACAGATCATTTTCCTAAATCTTTTGAAATAGAAGAGTTACAGAAACTTTATCAGGAATCCCGCGAGAAATACTTTTGAAACGGCCCCTATAAATTTGAATGTGTCAAAAAAATACACATCAGATTAGTTTTGATTCGCGTTTAACATTTTCTTCAGTGATGTTGAACAAAATAAGCCTCTAAGTGAGAATGCCTACTATTTTTCTTTTTTTTTCCACGAGCAGCTGACAAGTAGAATACAGTGCACCACTCGCCAAAAATAATACAGTGGACCAGTAAACACCTTTTTCCGAAAATATTCAAAAAAAATGAATTAACCCAAAAAAAACAAAAAAAACTAGTACAAATTCTCAAAATCCTCACCGTTGGCAAGGCACTCCTATCTTCTTGACACATTCAAATTTACAGGGGTTGTTTCAAAAGTAGTCCTTGGCGGATTCCTGATGCAGTCTCCGTAACTCTTCTATTTCACAAGATATGAAAAAATTACCTTTATAAAAGTGGTAGGAAATTATCCAAATAACACGATGGAGGCAACTATTTAGTGGGTTTACATTTGAAAATCTCGAAAAAACCTCAAATAAAGGTTTGACTTTCACAATTCATGTTGTCTGGTCGACTAAGGCAAATAAAATCGACCCTGAGTTAATGTACCAGAAAGAGCAGATTTTTCTCTTTAAATGCTCAAAAGAACAGCCAAATCGGTTAAGGAATCTCAAAAGTTATGAGCAATTTAGTAACATCAAGTTTGTCTTATTTGACAACTTAAAAAGAAGTGTAGGGGGCAATTTTGTGGAGAATATCGACCAAAATCAATTTCAATATTTTTATTTGGTACTGTTACGCCCCCTTGCGGTGATCCTTGAAGCTTGAAACATATTTCCAGCATTTTCTTTTCTCTGAGGCACATTACTATACAGACTTTTTTCCTGGGTGTCTATGATGAATAGTTTACGAGAACAGGCACCCTGTCGCTGGAAATGAATCATCCAGTTCATACTATGAAATTAATATAATTAATTGATGGCAACAATACATAAACCATTTCTCAAACATAAGTGAGGTTAAAACTGTCTTTATGAGTAGATTTGGAATCTTTTGCAGCCGATCCACATGATAAAATATCATTGTGTTTGATGTCGTGTTATTGGTTTTCTTCTACTATTTATATGTCTTAAGCTTGGTCTAGGAGAAAGCTTAGAATAACAAAATTACTTGTAGCTAGTGCGTCTGGATCGGAGCATAATAGAAGGTCTGCAAGACATAGTGTCTTTGCTGGAAGACCAACTGAAGCCTCTAGTTCAATCAGAGCTATCGTTGCTAGTGGATGTGCTGTATCGGCCAGAGTTGCTATTTCCTGATGGCACGGAATCTAGAAAAAGATGTGAAAGTGGTGGTTTCATTCGCAGGTAAATAACTTTTTAGGTGTTATGGTCATGGATTTGTCCTGTACATACAAATGTCCATTTTAATTTCGCCTTCCTTCAAAATTTGTAGGTACTGAAAAAATACTTTTTTTTCTACGTTTACAAAAAAAAATAAAAATCAGTATTATACCAAGAAAAAATAAAAAGTCTATTCAGTTTTCAATGGATCACCCTATATTTGTAATCATTTTCGATTTCTCGTATAATTCCAAGCATAATTTATATGAATCTAGGTAATTCAACAATTTCTGAAATATTCGCATTTGATATTGATTTTTTTTTGTGAATTTCCTTTTTTCCTATATCAAGAAAGAAGGAAATTCAATTTAACAACAGTCCTGATAGCATGTGTTTCATTCCATGATAATTTCAGATAAATGGGTCAAATATATTAATCTAATTGGTGAGCAATGTAGGTGGGATACAAGAACGCGCGCCATCTATTGGTATATGAGAATTTTTTTTGGAAATACAAACATACTGTAATGGTCTTGGAAAACTTTGAACTCAACGATACAGGGTGATACTATTAGTTTGCTATACAGGATGTCCTGAAATTAGACATCAATATTTTAATCACGTATTCTTCAAAATAGAAATAAAACTTCCACAAACTCTTCATTTTCAAGATACAGGGTGTTAGAGGTGAAGACCTGATGATGGTTTTAGAGATATTTTCGAAACCTGTTAAGTTAATTGGATAAAATTTGGTACAGTTACTAGACTTTTCAAACTCTATCTAATGAACCAAAACTCACCATTGTATACCCTTTATGGAATATACAGGGACGGATTTGTGAAAAATAGGCCCCACATTTTTCACATTAGGGTACATTTTTTCCAAGTCCCTAGCCATGAAGGTAATAGAATACTCAGTTTCCGTTCATTAGGTAGAGCGTAAAAAGTTTGGTGACTGTACAAAATTTTACCCAATCATCTTCACAGGTTTCGAAAATATACACGAAAAAACCGTCATCAGGTAAGAGTCTGTGGATCCTAGTTTATATTAAGTTTCATATCTATTTTGTGGTGTAGAATACGTGGTTGAAATAGGAACGTTTAATTTCGGGACACTCTGTATACAAATGTTTGAGTAAACGCTTTGTTTTCGAGATACGGGGTGTCAAAGTTTAATTAAAATTTTTGTTTTATTTAAATAAATCCAAAAATAATTGTGACAATCTAACAAACATCGGTATCCAGGATGTTTTTGACATAAGAAATTCAAATTTTGATGACTATTTTTTTATGTGGCGCCATCTACAAGTAATTTTACTGTTTCAGTCATAACTTTTTTGCCGAACTATCTTTGTCTTGAGTAAAAAAAAATTGTTGATAACTTCATTTTCAAATAACAACGGTACTCCTGTTGGAATTTGCTGGGAACAAACGTTTTCGATATATTTGCACTTGAATTAATCCGCAAATTTTGAAAATAGACAAGGTGGTGTTGAAAAAAGCGTTATCATGGTTATTTTGTATAATTGTTTCAATGTCTCTTACTAAAAATAGATACATTTAATTTTGGAATTTTCTTTTTTTTTCTTTTTTTTTTTCGTAAAGAAACATCGAACATTGAAACCACAGTCAAAATTACCATGATAACGTCGTTTTCAAAGCCACCTATGTTTATTTTCAAAAATTGTCATGGATTAACTCAAGTGCAAATATCTCTAGAACGGTTGATTCTAGCAGGAGTATAATTTTTATGTCATTTTTTTTAACTACAAATATGACTATTTGAAACAGTTAAAATACTTGTTGATGCCACCACATACAAGATACAGTTATAATAATATCAAATTTGAATGTCTTATGACAAAAATACCCTGCTTACCAATCTTTGTTGAATTATCAGAATTATTATTAGATAAAAAAAAATATAAACAAATAAATGGGTCAAATATGTTAATCTAACAATGATGAGCAATCAGAGCAATGTAGGTGTGATATAAGAACGAGCGCCATCTCTTAGTATATGAGAAGTTTGATGAAATTTCGGGGTACAATTATTTTTTTCAGTATGTTTATTCAAAAAAAGTAAAAACAATTAAAAGTTGCTTGTTGCCAATCTCAAGGAACTCGTTAAACTTTCACATCAATTCAATCATATAAATGTGTTTGTTATTTTGAATCAATTACAAATCCGGGTACGTATCAAAACAATATAAATCCGGAACGTGTTTTATTACCACCGCCGAAAACAATACAATGCTTGGATTTGACAAATATTGCGTTGTTTGAGTCACCCAAAATAGACCAAGTTAGTGTTGAAATTTACAAATGAAGAAACAAATATTACGGAATATTGAAGAACCATCAAGGTAATTATAAATCTTGAAAATTCATTTCCAATGGTTATCAAAGAATATTTATAACCTAACCCCCGCCACCCCGCCTTTTGAAATTGATCCGCCCGATCAAATTACACTTGCAATCTTTTTGATCCGACGTTTCGTTCGTTCCCACGCATCATCAATTCACATTGTTATTTCATAATTTTTTTAGTTTTTTCGGCATGCAAGTTAGATATTTTTTTTCTCAAATATAGGTACCCATATACCATACCAAATGAATGATTCATGATTCAAGAATGTTTGGGTTTCATATTATATTTTTTCTTGAAAAAGGTAAAATCACATTGAATTTTCCTGTGATAAATTTATACAGGAGTAACAATAGGATGTAAAGGAGAGTTTTGAGAAATCGGTAAATTTGGGCATATGTACAGTGCTTTTAATTTAATTTATCACACTTTCAAAAGGCTGTAAAATATTTATTTTTTGAGCTAAAAGGTCGACCAAAAAAGGGAATTGGAGTGGTTTTTCGTGAAGTTTTGTGCTATTGAGTCAAATATTTTCTTAACTGTCAAATGTCAAAATAATTGACATAACTTACTTTTTTCAAAATGGCACATTACATATTTAGAAAGACGTCTTTTTGTAATGCTAAACTAGTGAAAAAAGGGCAAATTAATGTTTTTTTTTTGTTGTTTTTTTTTTTTTTTTTTTTTAATAGGAAAATTTACCCCCTTTTAAAATATATAAAAATGAATATACCATTACATTTGATTTTTTTGGAAAAAACTCAAAAACATGCTACCATTTCAGTTAACGCCATCTAGCGGCGACGGCGAAGGTCAAAAATTCAAAACCAAAAAAGTTTTTTGAAGTGCAGATCATGCTCTTTCATATGAGACCAAGATCGCGTCAATCGGTTGGGTTGTTTCAAAGTTATGAGCATTCTTGCGTTGTAAGGTTTGACAGCTGATACCTGTCTTATTTGACATGTTAGGAAAAAAAATCAGAAAAACAAATTTGAAGGAAATCTCTCAAGAAATCCATAGCGGTACTCATTTGTATTTGTTTGTATTCAAAAATCACGAAAAAACAGCGATTTTGTGTTTTGATAGCACCGTTACGCCATCTTGTGGCAATCTTGGGAACTTCTGATATATTTCCAGCATTTTCTCTATTCCATATTACCCAGTAATTTTTTTTCCGCAAGACACTTGGATGCCTAGTTCTGAGATCTGGCACCTTGCCATTCTTTAATAGACACCCTGTACTTGGCAATATAATTTCGAAAATCAAAATGATTGATCTATTTCTTCTTGGCTCGCCTCTATTTTTTTTTAACTAAAACGAAGATCTGAACCGAACTATGAATATATGTACACAACAATACTATACAGGGTGTGCACTCTGAAGTGTCCCACCCCTGTAACATTTTTGTTTATTAACCGATTTTATTTTTTTTTTGTTTGTTAGGTCTCGTCAAACACTTTTTGAACATTATACCAAATCAGTTCCAGGGACGTACTTTTGGGTGATTATGGGGGTTCAAAGTGGGTCAAATTTCAGAAAATCGTATAAGGTGATTTTTTAGAAAAAAACTGACAACGGAATCTCAATCAGAATGACCAAAAACCTCCCTGTTCACATTTTCAAAAAAAAAATTTTACTGTCTTGGATATTTTTTTTTGTTAACTTAATAATTTAATAATTATACTGCTCATTGAGTCTTCCTGTACGTTCTAATTAATAAGATGTTAATAAAATCCCAGAATTTGTGTTTTAAACAAAAAATCATCAATACCTAATACAGGGTGGGCGACTTCAAAGTGGACACCCCGTAGAATACAATACCAAACCAAAACATACAGAAATCAGAATAACATGGTGGTGCTAGCTAGATTGCGCATGTCACCCCAAGCGATTCCAACCTTTTAAGAATCGTTCAGGAACCGATTCAAGGTTAGGTTGGAACGCTCAAGTGGACGATACAAGGAATCATTCATACTTGTTTCGAACAGAGTTTGTTTAGTGCGCAGGACAATAATCGTTTCAATTACGGTTCTCGGTCGGGTTGGAACAAACCTAAGAACAGCGCCATCTATGAATCTATGTGGGAACTTTTTCTTGAAAATAAGTGCCTTCCTTTATTTTTTGCTGAGGAGATGACTGTAAAATTCTACGCACTTCAAACATTATACAGGGCGTTGATATGTATGAAAACGGTCGATTATTGGTGGAAATATACGAGCTACTGGAAAAAGTTAAATACAAAAGTTGAAGGGTTTTTGAATATCTATTAGTTGGTGGAAACTGGAATTATACAGGGTCGGTCAAAAAGTCGTGGGACAACAAAGTTGCTTTTTTTTTTTTTAATGGAACCCCCTATATATTAGTGAATATTTCAATTTCTCCTCCAATTTTGAGCAAAAATTGTGATACACATGTTCCTAAATTTAGCTGTTTTCGAGTTATCGCGTTTTATAAATGACATTTCTGTATCTTTGACAAGCGATAACTCAAAAACGGCTGAATTCAAAAACATTATGTGAATACAATTTTTGCCTAAAATTGAACGACGAATTGAAATATTTAATGATATACAGGGGGTTCCATTTAAAAAAATGCAACTTTGTTGTCCCACGACTTTATGAAAGACCCTGTATAATTGTAGTTTTCCCATACTAGTAGATATTTAAAGACCCTTCAACTTTTGTCTTCAACTTTTTCCCCTAATTCGTATAGCTTAACCAATAATCGCCCGTTTCCATACATATAACCAATCCTGTATACAGGGTAGTGCAACCAAGATGGGGTGGACGATTGTGGGAAAATGGTGAGGAATTTGGGTAATTGTTTTTTTGTACATTATAGTTGGTCAAAAAGGCTATGTTTTAAAAATATAGTCATAGTACAGGGTGTCACAAAAAGTTTGTGGCAAACTGAACTTGTATTTTTTTGAATGTAAGAATTCTAATCATTTCTCCCATCTCGTACGATAATTTTGATATACGGTTTGTTGGGTCTAAAACTTATAATAAAGGAATGGAAGGCGATCAAAGTTGAAAAGGGATATTATTTGGATAATTTTTTTAGCAAATTTGAAAAAAGTATCGAAAAACCAACTGGCCCATAAAACATCACTTATTCTTGAACACAATAATCACATACACTTTGGATAAAATTATTTGTTATTATACAGGGTGATCAAGTTTTGCAAACACGACCTGTACACAATTTTTTCAAATGTAACACCCTGTATATTATATATCCATCTCGAAGAAAACATTATCAGCTTTCCAAAAACAACAGCGCTTTTCGTAGTAAACTGATAACGTCGGTCGTTGAACAGACTGGCATTCTCGGACCGGGTGGACGGGCTATGGTGTTGGGAACTTCGGCACTCCTCGGGTCGGTTTCGCGCGCTTGTTAGAGTGATCCTTCTTATTGTTATTTGTTCGGTGATTATACGTAGTAGCTTCGACTAGTTATCAATATTTTGTTTTATTCGTGATATTGTCAGGACTTCATAGCCACATAATTTTATAAACTGAGTAAAATAATGATGAAACCTTGTATTTGCGGGTGATTTCTGAAAAAACTAATGATCAGAAAGGTATGATGTATGATGTTTTTCGAAAGCCAATGAGGTTATCTCTATCTACAGGGTGTTCCATTTGAAAAAATTGTGTACAACAAATAATTTTATCAAAAATGTAATGTGCTCAAGGATAAGTTAGTATTGTGTTATGGGTCAGTGGATTTTTCGATAGTCTTTTCCATTTTGCTTAAAAAATAGCCTTACACAAATAGTTCTTTTTCAACTTTGATTGCCTCCTATTCCTTTATAATAAGTCCAATCAACCTTATATCAAAATGATCGTAAGAAGGAGGAGAAGTAACTAGAATTCTCATATACAGGGTATTACATTTGAAAAAATACTAATATAAGTTTAGTTTGCCACACATTTTTTGGGCACCTTGTACTATGGCTATATTTTTAAAATATAGCCTTTTTGACTAACTATAATAATATAAAAAAAAATATTCAAATTTTTGACCATTTTTCAATGTATTTCATATGATCATTATTTCGCCTTCTTTGTATCAACGTATTCTAGTCAAAACTTCTTTCCAGGTTAATAAAACATACCGAAAAGCTGCTCGAGGAAAAAGAAGAAAAACTATGCGTAAAGGTGCTGCGCACATTACGAAAAATGATGACAGTCGACCCCGACTATGGAGAGAAGGTTAAATATAAGACATTTATTTACGTTTCTTTTCAAACTCACTCTTTTTTAAACGCTGCTTAGAATGAAAATCAGGCTAAAGCCGACATGGTACAGTATTTATTTTGGTGTGCCCCCTTTTGTGTGATTTTCCTCTTGCTGCTTGTTGATGTCACCTTTTTGATTTTTCACCATTGTTTTCAAGTTGTCACAACAAACAACTAACTTGTGGTATTATTTCAGGGCGAAGCTTTGAGAAATAGCTTGTTGGCAAGGTATTTTGGCAAAAATTTCAACCAAAACCATGATGTTGTCAATTTGTCCAGTTATCAGAGTATTGTTACTCATGGACCTGGAGGTACGTACCATATGAACAATTTAAAGAAATTAAGTGCTGAAACCATAGTATACAGGGTGTCCCAGCAAGGGTGGCCACCGGCCATATCTCAGAAACTACTGGACCTAAAAGTTCAGGAAAAAAAAAATTATCACTAAAGTGGCCACGAGAAAATGCTGGGAAATATTGCGTGATTGTCTCCAGAAAAGTTGCTAGAAGGCGTAATTTGAATTAAAAACTGTTATTTTCGTTTCACCGCAAAAATTTAAATGGTACGGTATAATTCTGATAACAGAATCGAAATGAAGATTAAATTCACAAGAAAAAACCTTGAAAAAAAAAAAAATAAATAAAAAAAAACCTTAAAACATTAAATTTTACATAATTTGGACTAGTTATTATTATCAGAATTATACCATACCATTTAAATTTTTGCGGTAAAATGAAAAACACTGTTTTTAATTCAAGTTACCCCTTCTAGCAACTTTTCTGGAGACAATCACGCATCACTGGATACGATATACGAAAGTACTCACATTTATCTTCCAAACAAGCCTATACGCAACAAAATCGGACAAGTCGTTTATAAGTTACAGCCACTTGAACAATTACACTTTCACTACCTTCCCCTACTCACACGAAGATCGGTACGCCAATGAGCCCTGTACCAAAAAGACGTGAAATTGTCTAGGTTTTCTAACCATGTTGATAAAGATATACCTCAATCTGAGAATTTCCGAAGAAATTTCGAATTTTAATATTTAAGCTTTGATTGCGCCCCCTAGCGGCAAAATTTCGAAGTTAAAAATATTTTCCAGCATTTTCTCGTGGCCACTTTAGTGATCATATTTTTTTTCCTGAACTTTTAGGTCCAGTAGTTTCCGAGATATGACCGGTGGCCACCCTTGCTGGGAAACCCTGTATACACAAACCAGTAATAGATCTCGTGGCGTAGCGTACATTTGAGCTGGTGACTTTCAACGGTGTTCGGAGGAATAATCACATACATACATTATTTTTGAAATTTTCATTTTATCTTTATTCCAATTTCCAAAAAAATGTTTGTCTCAGAAAAAAAATCATAACTCAAAATCCATCAAAGGTATCGTTTTGATTTTTGCACCAGTGGATTTGGGATGAAATTTTGAACAAATGACTATAAAAATATATACAGGGTATTATGGAAAAATTTGGAGAAAATTTGGGCCAAAATAATTGGCTACTGTATAAAATTCCATGAAAATCTTTGTTCTACAGATATGATTTTTGCACTCGTGCATTCGGGATAAAATTTTGTACAACATATTATTATGATAATATATACAGGGTATCATGGAGAAGTTTGGGTCAAAGTCTCCTATTGTAGAAAATTCTCGGAAAATGTTTGTTTCGGAAAAAAAACATTATTTAAAATCCGTTAAAGATGTAGTTTTGATTTTTGCACTTGTGAACTCGGGATTAAATTTTGTACAGGGTGTCTATTTAAGAATGGCAAGGTGCAAGATCTCAGAAACTAGGCATCCGAGAGACTTGCGGCAAAAAAATCAATATGGAATAGAGAAAATGCTGGAAATATATCAGAAGTTCCCAAGATCGCCACAAGATGTCGTAACGGTGCTATCAAAACACAAAATTGCTGTTTTTTGTGATTTTCAAATAGAAACAAATACAAATGAGTACCGCTATGGATTCCTTGAGAGATTTCCTTCAAATTGTTTTTTTGATTTTTTTCAAGCATGTCAAATAAGACAGGTATCAGCTGTCAAACCTTACAACGCAAGAATGCTCTTAACTTTGAAACAACCCAACCGATTGACGCGATCTTGGTCTCATATGAAAGAGCATGATCTGCACTTCAAAAAACTTTTTTGGTTTTGAATTTTTCACCTTCGCCGTCGCCGCTAGATGGCGTTTACTGAAATGGTAGCATGTTTTTGAGTTTTTTCCAAAAAAATCAAATGTTATGGTATATTTATTTTTATATATTTCAAAAGGGGATATATTTTCCTATAAAAAAAAAACAAAAAAATTAATGATTTTTGTTTGTTGTTTTTTAATTTTTTTTTTTTTTTTGGAAAATGTTTCTCCTTTTAAAATATATAAAAATAAATATACCATTACATTTGATTTTTTTGGAAAAAACTCAAAAACATGCTACCATTTCAGTTAACGCCATCTAGTGGCGACGGCGAAGGTCAAAAATTCAAAACCAAAAAAGTTTTTTGAAGTGCAGATTATGCTCTTTCATATGAGACCAAGATCGCGTCAATCGGTTGGGTTGTTTCAAAGTTATGAGCATTCTTGCGTTGTAAGGTTTGACAGCTGATACCTGTTTTATTTGACATGTTAGGAAAAAAAATCAAAAAAACAAATTTGAAGGAAATCTCTCAAGGAATCCATAGCGGTACTCATTTGTATTTGTTTGTATTTAAAAATCACGAAAAAACAGCGATTTTGTGTTTTGATAGCACCGTTACGCCATCTTGTGGCGATCTTGGGAACTTCTGATATATTTCCAGCATTGAACATTTTTTCAAGTTTCTGAAATGGTCGCTAGGGGGCGTAAGTCCTCCGCTTATTTGAATTTAATTTCGACTTAAAATTTTCCTCGGTCTTCACATCAACAACAATTACTTTTGGATTTGCTACTTTCGGAATTTAAATTGTAGAGTCAGACAGTTCATTGACCACCTTGTTTTAATGTTTTCTCAAGAATCCACCATCATTGCAAACAATAATAATGTAAGGTTCACATTCAATTCACCTTCGGAGTGGAGGTGACAGATTTCTGCTTGGCAAACGAGATTTATGTACTACCATCTACATTGAATTTGTGTGAACTGTGAATTCAATACAAATGCTAGCATATGATTCTCGTTTGGCAAGCGAAAGTCTGTCACTGCCACTTCGAAGTGAAATTGAATGTGACTCAGGCTATATTTTTGTGATCATTTATCGCCATGTAACACTGATCATTCATCAGCACCCATTCTGGATAAACACTTTTTACAAAGTTAATAAGTAACCAACAACAATAACGATGAAACTATCACATGTGTGCACTCGGCGCCATTGCAACTTATGCCCAGTTTCTCAATATTTGACACTAAATCCATTCAATAGCAATCAATTCCGTAACACTCTATACAGTGTGTCCGGTAAGAATATAGCATAATTCCGGGAGCGTATAGGGGAGAGCAAAACAACACCAGTTTGTCATGAAACTTTTTTTTTCTAAAGCGCCTCCTAACGGAGATACAGAGCCCTGAAGGGGTACCCATCGATCTAATTTTCAGCTCTTACTTTTGAACCGGCTTGTATAATTTCATAAAATTTTAGTATGTTGTGTAGGCCATAAAGGCTCATGAAACCATAGTAAAGTCAATATTTGAAATTGTAGAGGGAACCAGGATCGGACTGGCCACCAAACCTTTTGGGCCCACTTTTAGACAGGTGTCATTTTACAGAGCTGAAAACCACTTTTTCAAATACACTGACCTTTTCTCAACAAAAAAGGTACTCTTCTTTTTTCCCGATAAAACTAACCGTTTTCGAGAAAAATAGGTTTTTGTTTTAAACCTTATTGCAATAATGTTGGTATTGAAAAACTTTTTGACACTCTTAGAGCATTGCCTTAGAGTGATTGACTGTACGAGAATTAGTGAATTTGAAAAAAATTGTTTTTTTTGAAAATGTTTGGTACAGTCAATCCCGCTGAAATCGATTGGTACCCCTTTAGGGCTATGTATCTCCGTTAGGAGGCACTTCAGAAAAAAAAGTTTTTGACAAACTATAGGGTTATTTTGACACACCCTGTATAAGTGAACACTTTCAGCCGATATCTATTGTTAGTTCAATGTTTAATGGGTTTAAACCAGATGGCAATAATAGCACTCTCTGAAGATATAGTTTTGGATGTTCAGTAATCCTTCAAATTTGTAACAAAACTATACAATAATAAAACAGTTCCGAGAATCACTCTGATATTTGGCTTAGATTATCAGGTTCATGACAAAATGAAAGGAAATAGATTATTTACCGTTATACAGGGTGGTGCAACCAAGATGGGGGGGGCGGACGATTGTGGGAAAAAGGTGAGGAATTTGTTTTTTTTTCTACATTATAGTTCTTCTAATCACTTCTCCCATCTCGTACGATCATTTTGATATAAGGTTTGTTGGAGGAGAGGTTTTCTCATTGTGCTACAAATTATTACCCAGTTTATAAAACTATAAGTGGCCATGCATAAAGTCATGACAACATCGTTGATGAAATTAGTTGATTAAATAATCAGCAATCAATCAATCAATTAATGAATTAAATAATTAATTACTAAGTAGGTATCCAAAAATTTTCTTTTTAATTCAAAGTATTGTGGCACTGACACTTAACTTGAAAATGATAGATTATGCTTGATTATACCACTGAAAAAATAACAATAAGAAGGCTCACTCTTCACTCTATTGATTAGCAGCATCAAGAGACAGCCCGCCGAGTCATTCGGGAGCACATAATTTTCGTAGCACAGAACATACGTGCCTAATATTTGAAAATCACAAGTTAACAGCGCTTCTCATAGTAAACTGATAACGTCGGTCGTTGAAAAGACTGGCATTCTCGGACCGGATGGACGGGGTATTGTGTTGGAAACTTCGGCACTTCTCGGTTGATCAGAAAGGTATGATGTATGGTGTTTTATGAAAGCTAATGATGTAATCTTTAAGATGGGGATATCATATACAGGATGATCCATTTGAAAAAAATTTGAACAGGTCGTATTTGCAAAACTTGATCACTCTTTATAATAACAAGTAATTTTATTCAAAATGTATGGGATTATTGTGTTCAAGGATAAGTGATGTTTTATGGGTCAGTTGCTTTTTTGATACTTTTTCCCATTTCGCTTGAATAATAGCCTAACTATGAGTCATTTTTCAACTTTGATCGTCTCCCAGACCTAGACCCAACGAACCTCATATAAAAATGATCGTACAAGAAGAAATAATTAGAATTCTTATATACAGGGTGTTCCATTTAAAAAAAGTTAAGTTTGCCACGCATTTTTTGGGACACCCTGTACTACTAAAACATAGCCTTTATGATCAACTATAATATACAAATTAAAATTATTCAAATTCCTCACCATTTTTACGCAATCGTTTACCGAACACATTTTTGTAACTTTTTCTCCATGTTCAGATGTCTATTCAATAACTCATGAATCCGATACGGTGAATGTTCAGAAATTGGAGGTTACTGATCCCAATGGGTTCAGTTATTGAGAGAATTTAAACAAAATGTGGTTTTGGTAAAATTAAAAAACAAAATGTCTTCACTGCACGTGATTTATTGTTTTTTTTTTATCACATATCGTTACATATAATAAATCATTTGAAATAATTTTTTTTTATGACAAACATACACACCTTTCTGGATACTATGCAAAATAGTGGGAAATTGCTTAGTGGGCCTATTCAAGGTCACCGGCTGCTCAGGTTTATGAATGAACGACAGTTTTATTACTGGTTTGTGTATGGTGCTAAAACTCCTCCTCATGACAGTTTTGCCACAGGCTTCTCACCAAGTTTCGTGATTCTAAAATGAAAAAATGATAAAGTTGAGATTATTTAAAAACTGTATATATCTCATTGACTATAAAAAAAATAGATCTAGCTTGTCTTTTCAGAGAGCGATCATACATTAGCTTCAAGAAAACAAATATACCTTTTTCCTTCTATACCCCCACCACAGTCTATTCAACAAAGCTCTGCCCCTCGATATTTTGCACCAGCATCATTGCCAAGTGTCCGATTTTAACAAGGTACTCCATTTTACTCTTTATATTTATCAACAGTTAAAACATGATAGAATCAAGATAAAATCAACTCTCATCTAATCTCATCAGTTAAAGATACAACAAGAACGATATTATTGGCATCCAAATATGTATTTTTCATTCAGGCACGATTTATTTAACAAAACTTATCATCTTCAAAAATGCCTCGAAAATGTGGCAACAAGACAGGTTTCTTGTACCTGCGATCTACCACTCGCTTATACTACGTATCGATTTTACGTTCAAGCGTAAAAATATTCATTCATGTTGGTAGTTGTTATGAGGAGTTAATGCGATGTTTCTTTCACATTGTCTGTGTTAAGTGCTCGATTTGCCTTGTTTTTGTGTGATTTTTACACTATTTGTGTGTCAAGTTTGTGGTAAATTGGACTATGAAAACCAGGACTTTTCGTTTCATCAGTAAATATACTGCCATCTTGATTTTAAAATAGATTCAAGGACCTCCTACCTTCTTACTTCAGTGGCGTATCATGTATTTTTGAAAATGTTTGCATTTCATACAGAGAAAAATATATTTAAAATGAAAATTAACACAAAATTTAAAGTAATATCAACTTTGCTCGTATACATAAGGACATTTCTGGTTCCATAACACTATGTAACTACAAATTTTAAAAATTTCCAAATCTGACTGGATTAAACTAGGTAGGTACCTTTCCTTTTTTATAAGTTATTTTCGAAAAAAAGTGTGAGAGAACCAATAGCTTTTGAGAAAAACTTTTGTATTGTTTGTAAACTGTCAAGTCTTTTCCTGCCAGTGTTATTATCTTTTTTTTTTCATCCCTCATAACTATGATTCCCTTCTATGATACCCCACAAGTAAGTATACATTTGTTTTTTCAGATTTATCATTTTAATCCTCCATGACAACTCCTATAATTATTTTTTTTTTTTATAAATTACAATATGGTATTATAATCTACAATTGGTGCCCAAATTACTCCAAATTGATATTTAACAAACCATGTCTTTCTCGAAGATATTCAATGTTTTTTGTCAATGTATACAATATTATAGGTATGTACTTACCTACTTACTTACATACCTAGTTGTCATATGCATTATCTAACAAATATCGCAATAACCAATTACTTCATATTAACTTATAACCAAAAACTTGTGTGGGATGTCATACATTTTTTTTAATCAAAATCAATTCATTAAAGATAAAAACAATGATTAAAAAAAAATCAAATAATTTGAAACATTCCAAACTCCCCGACCTCCGTCCATGAACATCCTTTATCGATTTGCCTGGTTCCGCCTATTCTATCCTCGCGCTGTTGCTTTGATCATGTATGTGAAAAGAGATGGAATAGAGGTCCTTGTCCCACCCGTGAGCTCTTTTAAATGTGTTCGCAAAACATAGGAATTTATGAATGAACCGCCTGCTTATGCTCGGTCTATTTTTTTTATAGTCAATGATATATCCCAATTATCTGACCATTTTCACTCCTTTCAACACCTTTTCAGCATTATTTGTGTGTTGCGTTTGCCGGAATTTTTCATAATTTATCTGTGTTTTAACATAGCCAGACAAAATTACAAATTACCAAATGTGTGTAAATTACAGCTAAAATAATCAGCCGAGCTGGACAAACGCTACACGAGGTGCAAACCCACCTGGACAAAGAAGGGGCCTCAGACCTGGTTGTGGAACTGGTAATAAAATCCGTCAACTCCCCGTCCATATTCGAAGAAGCTGTGGAACTAGGAATAGCGTTGCTCGAAGGCGGTAACTCGACCATCCAGAAAAGCATGTTTAACAAACTCCTTGGAGGTGACTTGAGCCAGTCATTCTTCAAAGTATTCCACGACAAAATGCGCGATTCTCAGTCGGAAATCAAGTCCACTGTTAGTGTTAACACGTCAGACATGGCCGCCAAGACGCACGACGATAAACAAGACGGCAAGGAGATGGATAAGTTGTCAAAAAAACAAGGCAAGACTAACGGGATTTTGCTGAGCGACGAGTTGCGGGAGGAGTTGAATCGCGCAGCCGAATCCACGTCTCAGGCCTACGCCCATATAAGAAACATGACCGCTGGCGATGATAACCTCATATCATCAAGCGCGGCCAGCGCATTTGAAGATCTTTTGGCAGAAAAACTGGAAAAGCACCGGGAACGTGACGAGCAAAACGGCCTGTCCAACAAGGTCCTTATCATGCAACCCATCCTGCGTTTCTTGCAGCTTCTGTGCGAAAACCACAACCCCAAGTTGCAAAATTTACTCAGAAATCAAAACAATAAAACCAACTTTAACTTGGTATCTGAAACTTTGATGTTTCTGGATTGTATTTGCGGCAGCACTACTGGGGGTTTGGGTCTGCTGGGGTTGTACATCAACGAGAACAACGTTGCTCTTATCAATCAAACTCTGGAAACTCTCACTGAGTACTGCCAAGGGCCTTGTCATGAAAACCAAAACTGTATTGCCACCCACGAGTCCAGTGGGCTGGACATCATCACCGCGCTTATATTGAACGATATTAATCCCCTAGGCAAAATACGAATGGACTTGGTACTAGAGCTGAAAAACAACGCCTCCAAGCTGCTATTGGCCATAATGGAAAGTAGAGGGGATAGCGAGAATGCCGAACGTATATTATCAAACATGAACCCAAAACAGCTGGTTGAAGTGGCCTGCAAAGCCTTCCATCAGGAAACCAGCGACGATGAGGATGACATAGACGACAACGTTGAAGACGTCGTGTCTCCTAAGGAAGTGGGCCATAATATTTACATTCTCTGCCACCAGTTGGCGCAGCATCACAAGGAGCTGGCCAATTGGCTGATTCCGTCCGACGCGCTGGATCCGAAAGTGCACAAAGCGCTCGACTATTATAATTCGCACACCGCACAAATTGAAATAGTCAGACATGATCGCACATTGGAGCAAATAGTGTTCCCTATTCCGGAGATTTGTGAGTATATTACCAAGGATACGAAGATCAAGGTTTTGAACACGGCTGAAAGGGATGATCAGGGGTCCAAGGTGGCGGACTTCTTTGAGAGAACTGATGATATGTTTAGTGAGATGAATTGGCAGAAGAAATTGAGAGGTGAGTTCCAAGTATGTGAGTGTGCGACAGATTCGAGTGTATGTATGGGGAACTCCGTTATTATAAAAGATACAAGGTCGGTTAAATGAAGGCATTTTTATGCTCAACAAAATTTTGAAAATCCCGACCACTTTCGAAAATACAGGGTGTTACTTAATGGTATGTCATAATTTTAAGGGGGAGTTCCTGGATAAATTTTAAGTCGAAAAGGTCATATAAACATGGGTCTAAAAAAAAAAATAAATAAAATAAAATAAAATAAAAATGAAAAAAAGTGTGTTTCTATACCATAATATCCTGTGGCCAAATTCAGCTCAATATCTCAAACCTTCTTTGGAAAATGTATTAAAAACTGAAAATAAAATAAATCTTTAACACCCTATATCTTTAAAACCAAGCATTTTAAGACCCAAGTTTATAAGTCAAGTGGGATATTCGACTTTAAAAGTAAAAATACCGGAAAAAAATAGAAATCCGGTTATCAAAACGAGAACTATCTAAAAACATCTTTATATCCACATCAATATATGTTGAGAGTGTTGAAAATTTACCTCAATACATCTTTACTCGTTCAAAAATAATTGAAATTTTTCGAAAATAAAGTTTCACCCGAGAAAAACCAAACAAATAGAGAAGCGACAAAACGCGTCGGCTCCTTTGATGTCGGGGTTCCGTTTTTGGGACGAATCATTTGACGATCCTATCACGTTCAACACTGAGAGAAATTGATTGGTGGTAATAGACGGTGGGCATATGTTCTCTGGCTACACGGCAACACTGAGAAAAAGCAGGTGTTCGACATAATTTTGAGTTTTACTGGACTATTACAGAATAGTCCATGATATGAGCTATTTAAGGCTCATTTATAGGATACTTTTTATATCATTTAGAAAAATATTTTAATAAATATACAGTGTGTCCACGGATAGACTTCGGAAGAGGAAAAACTTTTTTATTTGTGGGTTTAGAAGAAAAAGTCACTCTTTATAAAAACGTCTGCTTCTGTTAAAACTATAATTTCGAATACCAAATTCACGATTACCATACAGGGTCTTATTTTCTTGATTGCTTGTAACAAATTCAAAAACACTCTGGCGAAATTTTCTTATGGGATTTCACCACCCACTTTTGTGATATCACGAAATTTTTTATTTCAAAGCTACTATTGAAAAAAATAAAATATCAATAATTAGCCTTTTCTGAATAAATGAAATGTTCTAGTTACTTTGCATCTTTCAAATTGACAGTTGTGTCATACTAAAACATTTAATTTATTTAGAAGAGGCTTATTGATATTTTATTATTTTAGCAATTTAATATTTGCTTATTATCGCCAAATAGAAAAAATAGGTTAGTATATACCTGATAATCAAATGATAAAACCGTACCGCCAAAATATTGGGATCACTTATAACTAATTTCAGATCAGTTCAGAGGTAGTGATGAGGATACTGAACCATTTCCAATCAAATACGATCATATCACTTGTAGTATGTTCGATGGATCCGATCAAGTCAATAAAAAAATACGCCTCACTCAATAAGTCGAATAACAACTACCTACTTAAGGTTTCTTCATGCCTTTACACTTTCTACACCAAGAGTGTAAAAAGTGTAGCACAAAGAAAAACACCTTGCATAAACTCACTAGCCTAGTTTACACCGACAACTCGTTTAGTTCGGTCCGATAGGACCAAGTGGGTGGGGATAGTACGGTAGGACCAATGCTTGCTTCTCGCCCGTTTACACCGTCTTGCAACGCGTGAAGTAAATGAGTACGCGCGCAATTCGTCAAATGTCAAAAACAAGTCAAAATTATTTATCAACACAATTCGTAACCAAAAAAAAACATAAGTAAGTACGCTCAGATTGCCTTAGAAACACAGAACCAACACAATTCACAATAATAACAATCAACATAACGTCATAATATTGATCCAGATCGAACCAAATTAGCTTAGTCCGCAACTGTTTACACCATTCGAACCAAATATTTGGTTCTGATATAGTTCGAATTTAGTACTTGGTCCGCGGACCAAGTTGTCGGTGTAAACTAGGCTACTGACTAAAATACGGGTGACAGTTTGCCGCTGGGCGTGTTCAGGGTTATTGATTACAAATGCCCCCCTCCTCTAACTCTTTGATTAGAAAAAAGTGTCCCAAATGAAAGTTTTATGGTTGAAAATGACATTTTTAAAGAACTGTTTTTAACATATACAGGGTGTTCCAAAAAGTCTTGGCGAGGTCTAACTTTCTTATTTCAAACTGATTTTTTTATTTGATATTTGGATTCTCCTTTAAATTCTAAACATTTTCAATGCTATATAGAAAATTTTTAGAATTTCCTGAGAGTTTAATGTGTAAAAAGTTATTTGATATTTAAAGATTGAATAATACCAATTTATTGTTATAAAATTGTGAAATATATCTATGATTTCGAAGTATTGATGAGAATGTCACGTCATTATGTACTTTTTAAGTGTCAGAGTATCAAAGTATACATAATTATACAGCAATAAATTCCATAGATTTTTTTCTAATAAGATGTTAATTTATTTTTTAGTTCATGTTTCGGGTATCAATTCAAAATTAGAAAAGTTTTGGTATATCCTACACAGACATTCACGTCAATTCTTCGAGACCATAGATATATTTGTTACATAGAAAAAGGTTAGAATTTAAGGCAGAATCCAAATATCAAATTAAAAAATAGGGTATACATTTGAAATAAGAAAGTTAGACCTCACCCAGACTTTTCGAAACACCCTGTATATGTGAAAATTTTCATTTCCAGCCCAACCAGTACTATTCTGGGTAAGCAGCTACATGTCCCTCTGGAGCAACATCCTCTTCAACTGTGCCGTCTTGATTAACTTAATCGTAGCCTGCTTCTACCCTTTCCAAGACATCTTACCTCGTAAGTGCCCCGCCCAAACCCCCCCATCTTACCACTTACTTTCAGAAATAAGCTCGACAATCTCCATACTAATATGGTTCGCTATGTTGGTATCCTCAGCTATAGTGATAACCCTACCTCGAGAAACTGGCATACGTACTCTGGTAGCTTCGACAATTTTGCGGCTGATTTACTCTCTAGGCCCTGAACCGACTCTTTGGCTTCTAGGGTCGGTGACGATTATTTTGAAGGGCATTCATCTAGTCAGTATCATGGGCAATCATGGTACGCTTACCAAAACATATCAACAGATTTTGACTGATGCTGAACTGGTTTACCATTTGACTTATTTGGTGTTTTGTATGTTGGGGCTGGTGATGCATCCGTTCTTTTATTCATTTTTGGTAAGTTAGTGTAGTTGGTAAGGGTTGTTATTAATGAAATGAATTGTAGTTGTTTGATGTAGTATACAGGGAAGAAACTCTGCTGAATGTGATACGATCAGTGACTAGGAATGGGAGGTCGATTATTTTGACGGCAGTCTTAGCGCTTATTTTGGTGTATATGTTCTCTATTATTGGTTATATGTTCTTTAGGGATGATTTCATTGTTAGCGTGAAGAAAAAGGATGGTAAGTCTGATTATCAATTATGAGGTTTTGAGTCGAACTCGTTCTTTTGAGCATTTAACGTTGTCACGTGATAATTCACTTATAAATTCCAGATGAAACATGTGAAACACTTTCACATCTAACCGGTAAGCAATACAAAGAGGATGCATCCCATCAGTACTGCGAACTGGTTGATGATGGCGAAGAAAAGAAAGAGCGTGCGTGTGATTCGTTGAGAATGTGCATCATAACCACGTTAAACCAAGGGTTGAGAAACGGCGGGGGTATTGGGGATATTTTACGTGCCCCTAGTAGTGAAGTGAGTAGTTCACAGTCCTGCTTTGCTGATATTATTAATTTTTTTAATTGCAGGAATCCTTGTTTGTGCCAAGAGTCGTCTACGACCTCCTGTTCTTCTTCGTTGTGATAATTATAGTACTTAACCTGATTTTTGGTGTCATTATTGACACGTTCGCCGACCTCAGATCTGAAAAGCAGCAGAAGGAGCTTATTTTGAAGAATACTTGTTTCATTTGTGGTGAGTGACATCTTTCTCTATTATTTTCAGCATACTTTGATACTTTCAAAAATGATCAATTTTTTTAAAAATAGGACAAATTGGTCTGAAAAACAATTTTTCTTCTGACATTTTAAATAATATATTAATGTATACAATATACATAATCTTGTACCCTTCTTCCATACAATAGTGTAAGACGGTAATTTTACAAGTTTTTCACTTTTTTTTCTCATGTTATGTTTCTGTCCAAAGTTTTTTTTTTCTCTATTATTAAACAATGTTCTTTGCCGTCTTCCTTTCTTCTTGTTTTTCGCTGAGTGGTCCCACCAACTCAGTTGTCATTCTTCTATGTATTGTATTGTTGATTGTACTTGCAGGTCTTCTCTTATTTTTGTGTTTCTCACTCTATTTCTCTTGGTTACTCCCTTTACTCTTCTTAGGTATTTCTTTTCTACTGCCTGGATTTTACTTTTCTGATGTTTTGTTAGTTGGAATGAATTCACCTGTTCTATTTCTGTTCCATCAATTTCAAATGTAATTTTTTACTTTTTTCTTCTATTTTTGGTTTTGTTTTAACCTATTTTCATTCCGCGTTCTTTTATGATTTTGTTCCACAAATCAAGGTTCTTTTGCAAGTTTTTTTCATTTCTTGCAATAATAAAAAATCATTAAATCTTTTTTTTTTCAGTATTTTACTAGAAAAATGTTTATTTTTTTAAAATATATAAAAACAAATATACCATAACATTTGATTTTTTTGAAAAAATAACTCAAAAATATGCTATCGTTTCAGTTAACGCCATCTAGCGGCGACGACGAAGGTAACAATTCAAAAGCAAATGAGCATTTTGTAGAGCAGATTATGCTCTTGCATATGAGCTCAAGTTCGTTAAAATCGGTCAAGCGAAACGGGAGAAATCTTCGTTTTTTTTTTAAAAATATTTAAACTTTTCCCACCACTTTATTTTGATAGGTTTCTATTTTTCTAACTGGTGTTCGTTGTTACGCTCCCTAGTGACCATTTTAGAAACTTGAAAATATTATCCGGGTTATTCTCTTGGCCGTTTTAGTACTAAAATTTTTTGCCGCAAGCCTCTATGATGGATGTCCAGTCCAGATGCAGTACCTCGCATTCTAAGTTGCCCACCCTGTACAGGGTGTCTGGGAAAATGAGGAAGATCCCTAGGATTCAGATGGAACATTGAAAAATAAGATGACAAGTTCCCGTAAACTTTTTTTCCAGAGGCCCTGTCTACGGAGATATGGGCCCCGAAAGGACGCCACTGGAAATCAATTTTTCTTTAATAACATTTTAACCACTTAATATAATTTGATGAAAATGTAATATGATAAACAGTAAACATAACCTCTTAAAATACTGCCCTTGAAACATAATTAGCTGGTTTAGTTTACCAGAGGTGGACTAGGATGTATATTCTAATGCTTACATTTTCTACACCCTGTATGATAAAGACTTGGAAAAATTAAATTTAGATTGCCTGAACCTTAGGCTACAAAAAAGGTACTCTTGTTCATTATCGATAAAATGAACCGTTTTTGAGAAAAAAAAGCATATTTTTATTGGAAAAAACATCGAAAATAGCCATAATGCAGTGCTGTCCTTGACGAAATATTGAAAAAAAATAATTTTTCTCGAAATGTTTATGAAAATTGATCTGAAAAAACAATGCACAATTCGAAAAAATATAGGTTCACATTTTTTTAAATAATTTCGTCAATAGCTTTTTCCTCGGCTTTTTCCGAGGTTTTTTTTCACTTGTAATCTCCCTGGAGCTCGAATTATTGCCGGAAATTCTGTCGAGTTGCGAATTTTCTTGAAAAATTCGCAACGAGAACAAATTTCCGGATTTTTAATTCGAGCTCGCGGGAGATTCGGCAAGAAAACTTCATGCCAAAACTGATCATTGGAAAAAACATAACCCAGGACTCACCTCGCATTTAGTGGAAGAAACCAACGGCTCCTTACTCTACTCGCCATTGAGGAAGAAAGAAGGGAATCAGGATTTTGTAAAACATTTGGAAGTTATAACCAATCTTGTCCATAATTGATAACATTGCAACTTTGTATTGGAAGTTGAAAATAAATCATTCATCAAAAATATTTGTCAGTGTTTTTAACAGCTGTCAAGCACTCGCGGCTGGATGTAGCTCCCATGCACCAACCACAGTGTTGCCGTTTGCCTTATCTCTGTCTGTGAAAGTTGGGTTGGGTTGGGATTGTTAGGGAGAGTGGGGACGGCAACACTGTAATCATATGGGAGCTAGATCTAGATGCAAAGCCAGGGTGATTTCCACTTATTAATCTTTCAGTCACGTGATTATGAGCAGGGTGGTTTCCGATAAAATTAGGTCGTTGCCATAGCAACATAATAAAATGCAAGCCTATGATTGGTTAGAATTGACTGGTAGGAAACTTTCAATAAAATATGTTTTTTTCTCGAAAACGGTTCATTTTATCGATCATGAACAAGAGTACCTTTTTTTGAAACGTAAGGTTCAGGCTATCTAAATTAATTTTTTTCAAGTCTTTATCATACAGGGTGTTGGAAATGTAAGCATTAAAATGTACAAACTAGTCCGCCCCTGGTAAACTAAACAAACTAATCATGTTTTAAGAGCAGTATTTTAAGAGGTTATATTTACTGTTTATTATATTAAATTTTAAATTATATTAAGTGGTTAAAAAGTTATTCAAGAAAAATTTATTTCCAGTGGCGTCCTTTCGGGGCCCGTATCTGCGTAGAGAGGGCCTCTAAGAAAAAAATTTACGGGAACTTGTCATCTTATTTTTCAATGTTCTATTTGACTGCGAGAGATCTCCCACATTTTCTCGGACACCCTGTATATTATGAACAGCACTAGGCTTAAACATCTCTCGAGTGTTTATTGTAACTTAAGTTTTTTTTGTAAAATTCTAACCATCTTGTCTGTAATGCATCTATCTCTCAGTGTCTTCCATAACTTTTTTCTTTGTACTTTATTAAACGTTTTTTCCAGGTCTATGAATGCCATGTATATTGTTTTCTTTTCTTGTATTGCTTTTTGTGTGAGTTGGTTTATCGTGAATCCTTTCTCTTCTAAAGTTGTTGCAATCATTTTTGTCTTTTGTCTCCCCTCTTATGTTCTCCAATCTTTTTTTTTCTCCATACTCTAGTAAGTACTTTTAGTATCGTTTTCCTTCCCTTTTGTCTCATATTCTTTGTTTCAGCTGTGGTTTTATCCTATTCTGGAGATTCTCTATTTTTTAGTCTTTTCATTGCATCCTGCAGTTCTTTCAGCTCTTTTCTCCAAATTTTCTTAATTTGTCGTTTTTTGCTTCTTTCATCAGTGATTTTTCTTCGCCTTTTATGTATACAGGGTGTTTCCTAATTGAATGTCCAGAGTGTTTCCTAATTGAACAAAAACTTCATATGAACATATGTCCTAAACGTCTAAAATTTTGAGATACAGGGGGGTAAAGTTTTCAAAAATAAATTATTCATTATCAATATCTACAATACCACTTAACATATTTTAATGAAATTTGTCATTCATGTACTATGAATCAAGAGGCATTCTTTTCCTCACATTTCCACCAGTGGCGTTCGTACGTAATTTGACCTCCCTATTTTGGCAGACATTGATAGTACGCCAATGATTTTTCCTGAAATAAAAATGATTTTTGAAATCTCCAATCATTACTTACCAAAGTTGATCCTTTGATTTTTTCAATCCGATGCACGGTTTTCGCTTAAGAAAATAAAACCCGTTTCTCTGCACGATCAAAGGGGAAAATCTTGAAAATATGGCTGTTAGTAGCGTTAAATAGTTCCAAACTCACTACAAATCGAGATAAAATTAGAAAAAAAACCTTCAGAAGATCAAAAATTGTAATCTTAGCAATTTCCTTGTCCGTATTTAATTTTTTACTCAACATTTAGATCAATAGTCCAAAAGTCTTGTTTGTATTTTTATCTTTTGCATTTTTGCTATTATTTCACTTGATATATCTTTTTTCCAATCTCAATAAACTTATCAAAAATCAAGTGAATTAACAAAACTTAAAAGTATATTCGGCATTGATTATGTATACAGGGTGTTACGTAATGATAGGCCGTAATTGCTTAACTACTAAAAATTTGGCTTTAATGGTCTGGTTTTTGAGATACAGGGTGATGAAGGTTAAGAAAAAAAACGAATTTAATATTAACATCTCAAAGATCCTTTTGCCGATCTTGTTGAATTTTTATTGATGGAGCGATTTTGACGTGAAGAGGAAAGGTTTATTTTGAGGTCATACGGCGTCAAGTTTTTTCGAAGTTCAAGGCTACTAGATCATATTTCAAAGGCAGAAAAATCCAGAATCCATATTAGCGATTTTTTAGAAAAAAATCTGTCTACGCCACTGGATTCGTCATAACCTGAAATGGATTTGTACCAAATTTCATGGAAAAATATTCAAAATTAATTTTTTCATGCACCAAGAAGTATTTTACCTCGACTCTTGCGATAGCAAATCTATCAGAAAAAAAAAATAAATATAAATATTCAATACATATTCTCATGTCAAAATACAATGAAAAGAAACAAACGAGACTAAATTACACACAGAAATAATATTTTTGAATTGAGTATTTTTTTATGAAATTTGGTACAGGGGATGAAAAATCCAGTGGCGTAGGAAAAAAATTTCTAAAAAAATCGCCAATATGTTTTCTGGATTTTTCAGCCTCTGAATATGCTCTAATAGGCCTTGATTTTTGGAAAAAACTGGGCAACGTATGGGCTCAAAATACACCTTTCCCCTCTCTACATAAAAAAAAAATCGTCAAAATCGATCAATTAATTGAAAAGTTATGAGGGTAGCCATCTCTCAAATGGGTCACCCTGCAGATGGTAATCATGAATTTCAGTGGCATCCCAAGGGGCAGATTCACAAATAATTTTGACAAAAAATGTGCGCCACTGACTTTTCCTGGATATTTTAATTTTTTTCAGATGAAGTAGCTGAGAGTACAACTATTTTGTCTCTTAATATTTTTTAGTTTTTGAGAAAAAAAATATAAAACGTTTTATTCTAACAATTTTTTGACATGCAATAAAATGGTTTTTGGTTTTTGTTTTCATCGAAAATTGTTACGAAAAAATCTATGGAGACAAAAAAGTTGTATTTGTAGGTGCTCTAACTAAAAACTGGATGTGTCTGAAATATTCTGTTTTCGACATACAGGGTGTTTCAGAAATCGGATTTATTTTTAATATCCCAAAGTTCATTTTGACGATTTTCTTGAATTTTGGTAGAGCTTTTTATTGTTACAAGACGCTAATTATTTGGTAATTATAAATTCCAGTGGCGTCCAGAGGTGAAGTTTCACGAATAAAGTTGACAAAAATTTATTTGGCACTGGGTTTTTTTGAAAATTTCCTATTTTTTTCAGATCGAGCTTTTGTCTCTTGATATTTTTTAGTTTTTGAAAAAAAATAAATAAAAACCGTTTTATTCTAACAATTTTTTGACATGCAATAAAATGGTTTTGGTTTTATTTTCATCGAAAACGAAAAAAGTTACGAAAAAATCTATGGAGACAAAAAAGTTGTATTTGTAGCTGCTCTATCTAAAAAAATTGATGTGTCTGAAATATTCTGTTTTCGACATACAGGGTGTTTCAGAAATCGGATTCATTTTTAATATCCCAAAGTTCATTTTGACGATTTTCTTGAATTTTGGTAGAGCTTTTCATTGTTACAAGACGCTAATTATTTGGTAATTATAAATTCCAGTGGCGTCCAGAGGTGAAGTTTCACGAATAAAATTGACAAAAAATTGTCTGGCACTGGCTTTTTTTAAAAATTTCCTATTTTTTCAGATCGAGCAGTTGAAAATTTTCTGTATCTTCATATCTTTTTCGTATCTTTCTTAGTTTATATGAGATAAAAAGTAAAAATCACCTTATTTTAACAATTTTTCGACTTAATAAAGTGGTTTTGATTAATCTTCTTGAAAACGAAGAAAGATACGAACGAATATCGAGAGACAAAAGAGTTGTATTTTCAGTAGCTTTATCTGAAAAAAAAGAAAATTCTCAAAAAAAGCCAGTGGCGCACGTTTTTTTGTCAATTTTATTCGTGAAACTGTTCCTCTGGACGTCACTGAAACTCATAATTACCATGTAGTTTGTGCTTTATGAGCGTCTTCTTGGATTTTTTCCTATACCCTGTATCTCGAAAACCAGACTATCTAGGACACTAGGAATGCGTATTTGGAATTTTGGCTTATCATTAAGTAACACTCTGTATAGAAAATCAACAAAAAACGAAAATATTGACTGCTCATGCTGAGTGAAGTCGGTATAAACCAGCAAAATTATTGGTTGTCATCGTTGCGCCACCTTACAGAGTAGGTTTGTTGAATCAACAATTTCTTTCAGGTTTAAACAGATCAGCCTTCGACAACAAAACAGTCAGCTTTGAGGAGCACATCAAAAACGAGCACAACATGTGGCACTACCTGTACTTCATTGTTCTAATCAAAGTTAAAGACCCTACGGAATTCACAGGCCCAGAAAGCTACGTGTACACGCTCGTCAAATCCCTGAATCTTGATTGGTTCCCGCGTTTACGTGCAATGTCTCTGGCGGCCATTGAAGGTGACGGCGAACAAATCGAACTGCGCAGTCTCCAAAATGTCCTTGAAAGTACTCAAGGTCTTGTTAAAAATCTATCTCATCAACTTATGGAACTCAAAGAGCAAATGGCGGAGCAACGCAAACAGAAACACCGAACTGGTTTGTTGAGTTCGGCGTCTGCGTATTTGCAAACTAACAATTTTTCGCAATTACCTGTTTAGAAATTTCTATTTTCTCTACTAAAGACATGTAGTCGTATAGATAGATTCCTATTACTAGTCTGTAATGTTGTCGGTTCAATTTTCCTTGTTGCAATGGAGGTGCCTTACAGATCACTACCGTGAAGATGAATCTCATTCCAGAATCCACTCTAGTTTCTAAGTTCTCTTGCCTGGTTCGAGTGAAAACTGAACCGACAAAATTTGAATTACACTGTAAGTCCATAAAAGGGTGATATTGATGAATTTGCAGTGTGATTTCTTTCAAATATGACGTTTTATGTATAAATTTGTTATATTTACATGGCCGTTACTTATAATCAAAATCTGTAGATCTGTAATGCTCAACTTGTTATTAACATTTTACAGTTCAATATTTTCTATTGCATGTTAGTCTAATTATATATTTTATGTAGTTTTTAAATGTGTTGTGGTAGTAGGGCTGTCTCCTTTACAAGCAATATTTTTGTTTATGTACATTTTCTCAGAATAAAAATCTATTAAAGCGTTGTAAATCGATTGCTCATTTCGCTCTCCGATAAGAACGAATATGAGATAAGGTTTGATTGGAGTTAGTTTGTGTTGAAGCTTTGTGATGGACGGTGTTTACGACCCATGGTATTGGTACCTTGTCCAGTTTTATACAGGTATGAATTTATTGATTATTTACTTTTTATATTAATAGAAATTGAAATCAAACATGCACAGTTCTTTAACTTCCACTCTCAACGAATTTTATTAAAATTAATGTGCCTTAAATTGTCTAAATCAAATGTTTTTGGCCCTGTATAAGAAGCTTTGTTCTAAGTTAGATGAGAGAAATATGATGTAATTATGAATCATTTTACCATATCATCACTGTGAGTAATAATTTTGCGATAGTGCATGGTAACTGCTCCATTGTTCTATTTTGCAAACTCGAGAGACAATTAAAAACATTATCAATGGGAATAATTCACAAACGCGAAGAGATAAAAAAATCCTTGAGACATTTTGATGAGAAGGGGAAACTAAAATGATGTTAATTCCACTTATCCTCTCACCTTCAGTCACTTCAACTCAAAACCTCAAATAACAACTCTCTTCTTGTGATAATTTGTTTGAAAGTAGATATCACAAAAAATTGGATTAAAAAAAAAAGAAATTAAAAAGGAAAATTAAATTTGGAAATTTTCCAAAAAATTCACCGTTTGTTAGGTGGTTTTTTCAAGATTTACCAGATGTTTTCAAGCATTTCGCCACACCCTATCAAAACACAACCCTTAAAAAAAGTCTATTAGTCGACAATAAAACATCAATATCAAGCGAATCTGCTTCCGTCGTCAGTGGAACCTAAAAAAGGAATAATTAATTCAAATTCAAACAATATAGTTCGTTTTTGTGTGATTCCGCAGTAAAATTGGCTTTTTTGTGTCACTTTTACTGACATTGAAGTGTTTGGTGTTGATTGTTTAACTTTTCATGTGTTAAGTATTTATAATTCACTTTTTTGGGCCATGTTAACCATGTATTATTAGGATTTTCAGAACAAGTTGCTACACATTCATTTGAATTTAACATAATATATGCACTTTCTTCAAGTTTTTTTAAAACATGGCTGAGATTTTTGAATTATCCAAATTTATTTAATGATCATCATCAAATGCATGTTGACAAATTCCCGATCTATGACATTCCCTTTTTTTTATGTATGATTTATGTTCTTCAATTCTCTTTTTTGAAGGTCGTGAGGTCTCATCAATATAGAATTTATCACATTCACAAGAAATTTTATAAATTACATTTTTAGTAGACTCATTAAAATTATTAGGCCTAGTATTTGTTAAATTAGAGCGAAGTGTTAGTTTTGAAAATTGTCTGTATATTATGTGTTTGACCTAAACGTTTCAGTTTATGAGAAATTCCAGGTATGTATGGAATAATTAAATTAGTTATAGGTATAATCTGTTCTTGTTGTCTAGTTTGTTCAAAACTATTAAAACACTTTTCAATAAAATTCATGGGATAATTATTTTTTGATAAAACATCTCTTATGAAATCTTTTTCGGATTCAAAATTATCATTATCACAAATTATTTTTGCTCTATCATACAGACTTTTTACCACAGCTTTTTTAATATTCAATGGATGATTGGATTTAAAATTTAGATACCTATTTGTGTGAGTTGGTTTTTTGTAAATTTTCGTTTTAAAATTTTTAAAATCTTTTATTAGTATATCTAAAAAGGGAATTTCATTATTTTGTTCTTTTTCAATTTTGAATTTGATCATGCGTCCTTTATAATGTGAATTAAAAAATCATAAAGTTTTGTTCATCATACTCATATATAGAAATATCATCTACATATCTCGACCAAATCATTGGTTCGTATCTATATGTTTCTACATGAATTGTTTAAAAATGTTCAATAAAAATATTATTTAAAAGTGGAGATAAAGGAGAACCCATTGCCATATCCAAAAAAGATTTCATAAAAGATGTTTTATCAAAAAATAATTATCCCATAAATTGTATTGAAAACTGTTTTGATAGTTTTGAACAAACTAAATATACCTATAACTTATTTAATTATTCCATACATACCAGGAATTTTTCATAAACTGAAACGTCTAGGTCAAACATATAATATACGGACCATTTTCAAAACTAATAACACACTTCGCTCTAATTTAACAAATAATAGACCTAATAATATTAATGAGTCCACTAAAAATGTAATTTATAAAATTCCTTGTGAGTGTGATTCTATATTGGAGAGACCTCACGACCTTTAAAAAAGTGAATTGAAGAACATAAATCATACATAAAAAAAGAGGGAATTTTTCAACATGCATTTGATAATAATCATATTGGGATAATTCAAAAATCTTGGCAAAGGAGCCATGTTCTGAAAAACGTAAACTCAAAGGAAGTGTATACAGTGTGTCCCAGATTCGGTTCTCTATACAGGGATCTTGGCTCCTATTATACCTACAGCAAAGGTTAAATGGAGAAAGTTTTAGAGGAAACTTGGTGCATTCGATATTCGGTTCCAGATTTGCGATTGGTCGATTGGTTCTGGAAATATCGGCGAAAAACCGAAAATGGCGGATTTTGTTTTTTGCCAGTAAATCCGAAACGGCTAATTGGACAGCTATGAAAATATGACATTATTGGGACACTTTTGAAGACGAATAAAATGGTGTGTATGACATGTCTCAATCGTCTTTTGTTTTCCCGCAACCCGCCTCAACTTTCATTTTCCTTATGGCCGCCATATTGGATTTTTCGATTTTTGGAAAGAGTGTAAAATTTCCAGTCGGGTGATGTCTCACAAGTGCATAAAAGATTTAAGTATCATCGAAATATCACGCTTCGTACTAGGACTCAATCTTTTCCAAGGAGGCTATGATTTATTTGACAGAAAACTGGTTTATAAGCAAAATCCTAGGAGGCTCTGACATGTCGTTCAATAATTCTGCGGAAAGATGGCGTTGTGGTCTATAACACCCCGCAAATAATAATTCAGTATGAAAGTTGTGTTACGTGTTTACGTAAATAGTAGTACGCTTCTCTGTCTGCTGTCACACAAAAACGAACAATATTTTTTGAATTCGAATTAATTAGGTTCCACTGACGACGGAAGCAGATATGCTTCCGAAACGTTTGATATTGATAGGTTTTATTGTTTACTTATAGACTTTTTTTCAGATGATATAGAAGGTCCGGTATAAAAACACTAGTCTGATTGTTTTTTGATAGGGTAGCGAAATATCAAAAAAATCTGGTAAATCATAGATGCTCCACAAAACTACAGAGCATATCTAGTTTTTTCAAATTGGAGAAGTTCTATGCCTGAGTTACATTATGCTTCGAAGTTGGAAGTGACAAATTTCCGCTTGCTAAACGGCAAGCATATGCGACTATCTACATTGAATCCGTGTACAAATTCACGCCATCTATGTCTATTTTCAAAATTCACCATTGAAAACCACATGGCATGGATTAATTTGAGTGCAAATATCTCGAAAACGGTTGCTCTCAACAACTTCCAACAAGAGTATCGTTTTTACTTAAAAATAATGCTTCAATCAGTTTTTCCACTTATAACAAAGATACAAGGTTTGGCAAAAAAGTTATGACATCTGAAACAATAAAAGTATTTGTAGATGACGCCACATACAAAATAGAGTCATAATAATATCAAACTTGGATTTCTCATATTTTTGTTAAATTATCAGAATTATTATGTGATTTATTAAGATAAAACTTACATAGAAATTAAACTTTATCACCCTGTATCTCGCAAACAAATCGTTTTCTAAAAAAATTTTTATATAGCAAACTAAATTTTTTTTCCAGTGTAGTACCTACTGTTCGAATATTTCAACCTAATTTCGGGACACCCTGTATAGGGTGTCCTATTCTATTAGAGCCCGTTCTCACATTTCCGATATATTATCAGATAGTTGAGATACAAGGGGTATCCAAAAACGCAACTTTTTCAAATCACCCTGTAATTCAAGAACTGAAAGGCCAACGACATTTCTGTTTGTGGCAATTTCCGTTTCACAAAAAAGAAGTTCAGGTTTGTGTTAACCGCAAGGTTCTATCTTTAGTAATAGCCGAAATAACCGGCAATTGCAACCCCTGTATAATTTATCAAATTTTCAATTTCATTATTTCTATAATGTAAATATCTTCGAAAGTGATTTAAAAAAAAATCATTTTAGTTAATATTTAAATTTCACTTTATAAATTAAATCAAAGGAATTCATTTGTCACCAGATCATTTTTGTGATTAAACCGTGAAATTCGGATCTAAACAGACAATTTATTGCTGGTAGGAATTCGTAAACAGAAAAATATGACTAATCTTTTATCAGTAGTTGGGTCGAGATTGAGCAACATGTATGGGTGATTTATGAAAATCCTGGATTTATTTTTACGCAATTGATTTATAATGCAATACAAAAGAAGCAAAATTGAGGAAAGAGATAGAAATACAAAAATTATTATTTTTCAGCTTGAACAACCGTTTTCTCCATCTGCGCAAGTGATTTTGTACTCACTATAAAAAGAAAAAAGTGCTTATAATGGTATAGTTTGATTCAGGAAAACTTTGTTGATCAATGTTCAAACATTATACAGGGCTTTTCACTTAAAGCTCCCCACGTCAATATCTCGGAAACGAATAGGAATATTTGATTTCTGTAAAAAGTAGTCAATGTATGGGGTCGAGTACTTATTTTTCACAGTTAAAAAAATTCTACGCCTACCAAGAGTAAAGCGTCGCGACGCATTGAAAATATTAATCGAATGCAGGGACTTTGAAATTACGCGCATGCTAAAGTACATGTTATTTATAAACTTTTTTGTTATTCAGTCGAACTCATTTATTCTACTCAGTATTGAGATATACAGTGTGTCCAAGATAAGGATGTCTATCATGGGGATCTTGAAAACCGTGAGAGATACAAGGTCGGTTAAATGGAGGCAAAGTTGCGTATTTTGATGCTTAACAAAATACCGTTTTAAAAGCCAAGAAATTCCGACTAAGTCCGAAAAAAACCGAAATTTTTCAAAATTGTTTTCATTTTTTTCTGACCACATTTGAAGAGATATTTTGAAATGAATGGAACTTCTTCATTGCCACTTTTTGCCCTTCACAAGATAGCGTTATTAAATTGAAGAACCGACGTTTCGTCTATAAGCAGCCATCATCAACTTTGTTTTTTTAAATACGGTCCTGGATTTTTTATGACGGATTTTGAGGGCCTCTTATGTTCCTAAACCAACAATGTATCGCAATTATTCAAAAAAATTATGTTTGTGGATTTTTGCATAAGAACTCATGTGTTGGAGGGAGACAAAAAATACATTTTTAATAGGATCAAAAACAAACAACTTTTTTTTAATAAGTGCGATACATTGTTGGTTTAGGAACATAAGAGGCTCTCAAAATCCGTGATAAAAAATCCAGGACCGTATTTGAAAAAACAAAGTTGATGATGGCTGCTAATAGACGAAACGTCGGTTCTTCAATTTGATAACGCTATCTTGTAAAGGGCAAAAAGTGGCAATGAAAAAGTTCCATTCATTTCAAAATATCTCTTCAAATGTGGTCAGAAAAAAATGAAAACAATTTTGAAAAATTTCGGTTTTTTTCGGATAATTTCGGACTTAGTCGGAATTTCTTGGCTTTTAAAACGGCATTTTGTTAAGCATCAAAATACGCAACTTTGCCTCAATTCAACCGACCTTGTATCTCTCACGGTTTCCAAGATCCCCGTGATAGACATCCTTATCTTGGACACACTGTATATCTCAAAACTGAGTAGAAATAATGAGTTCGACTGAATAACGAAAAAGTTTATAAATAACATGTACTTTGGCATGCGCGTAATTTCAAAGTCCCTGCAATCGATTAATATTTTCAATGCGTCGCGACGCTTTACTCTTGGTAGGCGTCGAATTTTTTTAACTGTGAAAAATAACTACTCGACCCCATACATTGACTACTTTTTACAGAAATCAAATATTCCTATTCGTTTCCGAGATATTGACGTGGGGAGTTTTAAGTGAAAAGCCCTGTATTAATTTCAAAATAAAGGAACTAAGTGACCGTTCCCTGGGGATAACCAGGAATGATTTACCAATAAAAAAATTGTCAGGGTGCGTAGCGTCTGGAAATTCCTTTCTTGCTTGATGGTTCTAGTTTTAGTGAGAGTGGAAAAATACTATTTTTCCACTATTTATTGTTTCCTTTTTAATTGGATTATAAATCAAATGCATTGAGAACAAAATATTTGAAAACAAGTGCAAAAGGGAACGATAATTTCATCAAAAATTTCTAAAAAACTACAGTAAAAAATAAAAATCAACGTGTCCAAGCGTTTTTCTACAAAACAAACCCCTGAATTTTTAACAAATTGGTGCCAACCTTAACGTTTGCACTGTATAAACAAAGCTGTATTTGTAGAATGTGAGGCAGCTACAAGTTTTTTTTTGATTTTGAAAATTCCATAATAACTAGAGCAGTCACTATTTTTTGAATTTGTTTACCAGCGCCCTAATGTATTTTTTCTGTATGAAGGGATATTTGCGTAGTTATAGTACAGGGTGGTCAACTAAGAATGCGAGGTACTGCATCTGGACAACTATTCATCGTAAAGAGATTCATGAAAAGGATACATTCTTCTATTAGAAAATAGAAAAAAAAAATTGAATGGATTTTTTTTGTTTTTTTTCATCTTTTTAATAAAAAAATGTATCCTCTTTTATTATATATAGATATATATATATCATAACATTTGATTTTTTTTTTGGAAAAAACTCAAAAATATGCTTTCAAAACCAAATAAGCATTTTGTAGTTTCGTCAAAATCGGTCGGGCGAAACGGGATAGATCACCGTTTGTTTAAAAAATTATTTGAACTTCCCCCACCCGTTTATTTTGCTGGATTGAAAAAAACGTTTTAGACAAAAAGTGTAGGTTGTTACGCCCTCTAGCGACCATTTCAGAGACTTGAAAATATTTTCCTGGTTTTTCTCTTGATCATTTTAGTGATAAATTTTTTTGCCGCAAGCCTCTACGATGAATAGTTGACCAGATACAGTACCTCGCATTCTTAGTTGCCCACCCTGTACAGGGTGTCCCAACGATAGAGTAAAGTAGGTTTTATCATATAGGATATGAAAAATATCAATATCAATATGCGTCACAGGTTAGGGGTGTAAATAGCGCACATTCTGATATATTTGGAAACATACAGGGTGCGTCACAAAAGTATGGCACGAAAAAGTATGATTTTTTTAAATGGAACCCCCTGTATATTAATTGATATTTCAATTCTTTCTTCAATTTGGAACAAAAATTGTGATACAACTAATGTTCCTAAATTCAACCGGTATCGAGATATCGCGTTTTAAAAATGGCATTTTTGCAACTTTGACATGCTATAAAACTCAAACTATTCAAGTTAGGGAAAAATGGATTGCACATTCCTATCTTAACTTTTCAAGAGCTATTCAAGGAGATTAAATCCATTATTGTGAAAAAATGTCAAAATGTGCCGAAAAAAGTTGACAGTTGACGTTACCTTCTATCCAAATGACAGAAGAGCTCTTGAAAAGTTAAGATAGGAAAGTGCAAACCATTTTCCTCTAACTTGAATAGTTTGAGTTTTATAGCATGCCAAAGTTGCAAAAATGCCATTTTTAAAACGCGATATCTCGATAACGGTTGAATTTAGGAACATTAGTTGTATCACAATTTTTGTTCCAAATTGAAGAAAGAATTGAAATATCAATTAATATACAGGGGGTTCCATTCAAAAAAATCATACCTTTTCGTGCCATACTTTTGTGACGCACCCTGTATGTTTCCAAATATATCAGAATGTGCGCTATTTACACCCCTAACCTGTGACGCATATTGATATTGATATTTTTCATATCCTATATGATAAAACCTACTTTACTCTATCGTTGGGACACCCTGTACATATTGTAATGGACAATTTGCATACATTTTCAAATGACTTGAAATTTTATATACGTATTCTAGACAATATAAGAAAGTCAGTAGCGAATTTTTTTTTCCAAAATCCCAAAAATATACTAAATAAATAAAAAAGAAAACACAAATTCCACTGTATGATCGAGAACGGGGCGGAGCCATATTACCCTCTCTCTCTCGAGAGAGAGAGAGAGAGTTATTACAGTCAATACGCCAGAGGGAGATAGATAATGTATTCTGTGACGTAGTGGATGTTGATTGACGCTCTTCAATTAATAGAGGTCGTAGGTTGATTTTTCTAAAATCCAAGGCATCAGTACTGAATAATCCTAATATTTTTCATATTTCCAAAATGTGCAAATTGTCCATTGAAACCTAAAAATGTGCTGAGGTCCTAAAGTACTTTTTTTCCAAATTTATCAAGTGTTTGACAGATGAAAATTTATTTTCATTAATTTGAGCACCATTCTATTATCTGATTTGAAGTATAGAGCTTCAATTAAAAATGTATTGAGCTTCTTGTTTTCGATAGCTCCAATCTTTAATTAATGCATGACTTACTAACAGAATTTTCATATTCACTAAGAAGATTTCTCAGGATTCCTACAGATTCTTGCATTGGTTTGAAGTGAGAAGAATTATTATCAAAACAAGCCGATTATCTAGTAAGTTTCTCCTGAAGTCGTAAAGAATTTCGAAAGATTTTTTTTTTTTACTCTTAGGGTATAATAAGGGGTGGTTTATGAGTATAAAAATATTCATACAGTGACAAAGCATAAAACAATATTTATTCGACTTATTCCAATGTTATTTTTACCTATGAAGTGATTTAATCAACGTTTTATCAAGATTCTGACATAGTTTGCAAACTTTGGCATAGGGTAGATTCTCTTTATTATTTTATCAATTGAGCCATCATTAAGTGGGGTTTAATCAATCCATAGGTAATATAGGTATGCATTTTCGATGAATACAGGTTAAAATAATAATATTAATAATAATGTCAGCAACATCTCAAATGATACACGTGGTACGACCCTGAACTTCCAGCGCAGCGCAAAACTAAAAATGCTGCAATCAGGGGAACATGGGCAGAGAACCCGAAATTGTCCGACATCGAATGAAAAAACGGGCTATTTTTCTGTATTTACAAGAGGCCCCCATCAAAATAAAGCGCGCGAGTGTTGTTGAGACCAGTCAAGTCAAGTCAAGTCAAAGTGAAGTAGAAAGAGATGCATATAATGTGACGAAAGTGAAACAGCCTAGTTTCTAAAGGTTCAAATGAGAAAATCGCACAAAATCGGATGGTTTTTTGAATGGGATATCAAAGTTAAATAATAAAGGTATGTGAGTGTTGTTTTATTTTCTTAAAAAATGGCCTATAGTTGGATTTATACGACAATGAACAACGACCAAATTATACGATATTCAAGACAGAATATTCGGATTAAGATTTGTTATTTCAAAAAAGTGAAACAACAGTCACAAAGAATGATCTTCTCTCAATCTATTTCTGTTTTTATTTTTACAATCCGTGAGATAATAGTTGAGTTCTCGCCCCGGGAAATTACCATGTTTTGGGATTGAAGCTATTGTGGTGGCGGAAAAGACAAATTCGTAATCAACTCTCAAGTGAGTGTTCCGAAAGAAGAAACTGTTGATTATGCGATATTCCAACATTCAATCCGTTAAACGATATTTTTTGTCAGTGGTTGAATAAAAAAGGATGAGATGTCCAGTATTTATGAGTGGGATGAAGTCAATATTACCAATTCAGCCATAAATAAATCAAGGTGGCCTGGAGAAACTTTGAAAGAATTGGGGTAAAAATATTATTGTGATTTTATGCCTCTGAACTAGCTTTGCTTTATAATTTTCAACTCATTTTATAACTGCTCCACCAACACCATTTTGATTTATAAACATTACAAGTTGAATATTTTATATATTTGTAGCTTCTGAGAATGATTTTGCTTTATAAATAATACAAAAATACAATGTTGTATTGTACAACAAGCATGGCATGATGCTCATTTCATCACTATACTTTTTACTATTGTTAATTATTATCACTATTGTGTAATTAATATCGATTCTTTTGGTGGAGGTGTCAGTTCATGCTCATTTCCCACTCGTTGCCTAGTAACTAGTGGGAGATGGTTTTATTTCCGTTCAGTTCTACATTCGCGAATTGATATCGATTGCACAATAGTGATATTTTTTGACAGTCATTAAAAAAACAGTTTTACGACCAATTTTGATACTGTTTTATAAACGATCAACAACAGACGTTATACGACATTTTAGCTTATCGAACATATTTGTTTTATAATGTATTTATATTCACTTAGTGAGGTTATGTTTGCATAATTTTGTTATTTTTCAAAGGATTTTGTTCAAATTAAATATGTAGGTTCTATTTGAGATTTGATCAAAAAACAGACAAAATTGACTTGGTAAGGTTAGATATGTTTTCATAATTTTGTTATTTTCCGAAGGATCAAGTTCAAATTAGGTATTAAGTTTGGGATTTGATCAAGAAATTTGAAAAAATTGGGAATAATTATATTTGTAAAATTTTGTTATTTTAATAGTGTACAGGGTGCCACAGATTCGAGCGCATGTATGGGGATCTCAAATATTATGAGAGATACAGGGTCGGTTAAATGGCTGCAGAAATGCGCATTTTAATGCTCAACAAAATGCCGCTGTGAAATTTAAAAATTTCCGACTACTTCCGAAGATATTCGAAAAAAACCGAAATTTCGCAAAAACGTTATTATTATTTCCTGAGTTTATTTGAGGAGATATTGTTGTTCTCATTGCCACTTTTTCTCCTCTACAAGATGGCGGTATCAAATTGAAAATCTGACGTTTCGTCATTGAGCGGCCATCATCAAGTTATTTTTTTTAAATACGGACCTGGATTTTTTATTTTATTTTCAATTATCTTTTGACGTCCTTAATGTATTGAGGTATCGCAACCGTAGAAAAAAATACTCATTTAAAAAATAATACTAGAGAAAATTAGTTAAGCAACCCTTTTCTCCCTAACTTATAGTTTGGTTCATAAATCCATTCTTATTCGACACGTTATTCTTATGAGAAAACCTGAACAACTGAACAAGCCTAATTGACTGAACCAAAATCGAAATAACATCCAATAACGATATATTTGATGAAATTGAATTAAATCCACAAATGACATGGAAAATTAAAAAAAAATCATATAAAAAACTGAACCAATTTTTGCAAGTGTTCAAGAATATTGCCATTTTAACAAAATATTGAAAATAACAATAATAGATGAAAAATTATTGAAAATATTGACGTTGCTATAAGGCAACCCATTGCTCTACACCCTAATCTAATCACCTCAATGCCTCAAGGACGTCAAAAGATAACTAAGAATAAAATAAAAAATCCAGGTCCGTATTAAAAAAAATTAACTTGATGATGGCCGCTCAAAGACGAAACGTCAGATTCTCAATTTGATACCGCCATCTTCTAGAGGAGAAAAAGTGGCAATGAGAACAACAATATCTCCTCAAATGAACTCAGGAAATAATAATAACGTTTTTAATTTTGGTTTTTTTAGAATATCTTCGAAAGAAGTCGGAATTTTTCAAATTTCAAAACGGCATTTTGTTGAGCATAAAATGCGCAACTTTGCAACTATTTAACCGACCCTGTATCTCTTATGATAACTGAGATCCCCATGCACGCACTCGAATCTGTGGCACCCTGTATTATTCAACGAGTGAGATAACTACTGTACTTGAAGTGAGGTTAGGTTGTTAACACACAATGACTATAAAACAAGTATGGGCTGTTTCAAAATGACGGATTTGAAGGTTGACATTTTGTCAAATGTTCTGATTGGCTCTAAAAAAGTGGAGTTATGACATTAGCTCATTTCATTGGTTAAAAACAATTGAGTAATGAAAAAAAAGTCACTGGTATGAGTAACGAGTTACATTAACCAATAGAATGTGAATGTATAATAAATCTAGCTATTATTGAATAGTCATAGAAAAAAGGTTTTTGTTCAAATTAGATATTTAGGTTCTATTTGGGATTTGATCAAGAAATTAGAAAAAAATATATGATATAGTTGGGTTATGTCTGCATAGTTTGGTTATTTTCCAAAGGATTTTGTTTAAATAAGTGTGTTGTGCAGATGTCAATCCCGAAAAGCTTTCTCAATCCTTGGATCTAATCTCGAAAAGAGATGTACCGGAAAAGAATATCAGATATTCAGATGATTTTATTATAACTGAAAACATACAAAACAACTAAAAAAAACTTCCAAATTAACTACAAATGTGTTGTAACAAGAGATACGTTTCAGGTTTATACATTTCGAAAAAAAAAATTCGTCAGATATTTAAAATACCATAACTGAAGAACTACAGGAACAGGAAAAGTTCACTTTTCAATGCATGCAAAGCAGGCGGAAAATCACTAATTTTGGCAGCCGGGCCTAAAAGTAGGTCGCTTAGCAACGGTTCCATCGATCCCAACGCCTCTGAATCTAGTAACCACGTGACAGTCTAGCATACTAAAAGGAACTATAATCACGTGACAATCTCGGTGACAATGAATCCGCACCACAAAAGAATACAGGAACACACCTATTGTAATCATGAGCTAAGTTCGAATAGTCCTCATCTTCAACATATTTTACATCTTCGACCGACTTGTCGTTTTCTTAGCCCCATCTGTACTCATCGATATCATCTTGACTTGCGTATTTTTAGTCCAAATGCGATCCGAAAAATGACATTTTTCACATCTCAATGCTGAAAAGGAGATTTTATAGATGTTGGGAGTGGGGGAATACGTTTTGTAGGTTACGTTCTGTTGTTTTGAATTTTGATTTGGACTTTTACCGTTATTGACGTTATTTGATATCCAAAATGGAATGGATTGTGATTAAAAATAAAAATGGAGTCGCTAATTTAAGCTAGCAACAAAAAGCAGCGAACAAAACAAACCCAAAAAAATGTGTGGTTAGGTTACTTCTGATGTCATTTCAGGTCATTCGTCATTTCTCGATTCGGCCGTTCGATTTCTGAAGATGTAAAAAATAAAATCGTCTGTCACGTGATCGAACATCCTCAGATGTCACTGTGAATTCGGATGTGGACTATTCGAACTTAGCTATGAATACCATGATTGACAGTTGTCACTTGTCAGCAGTGTAGTGCAGTGTATCGGATCGACTGTTTATTTTTGATTTTCATAATTATTCAAATGATTACAAACTGGTTGTACAAAACGCACTGTTTGCACCACGGACGAAAGATGATTTTGACTCGGCTAATATCTGCCCTCGCTTCGCTCGTGCTGCTACTTATACCCTCGTCAAAATCATCCACTTTCCGCCCTTGATACAAAATGTACTATTTGATATATTTGATTTATTTGCGCCCCGAATAACAGTATAATTATTTAAACATCGGAAAAATAAAGAAAAAGGAAAATTATGAAACAAATTCATTTAACACAACATTTTTTATTGATTAGGTATGAGGCGGTATGAAATGAAAATTTGCCCAGTCAGCTTATACTAATTCATACATACAATGTATATTTGTGTTGCTTGAAAATATTGCCCTATATCCCATAAACAGTGTGTTCACAAATGGAAACTTTTTGTATAGAATGACTTTTTTACAAGAAATGAAAAATAAACACGTTTTTCTTATTGTCAACCCCATGTGGGCATTAAAAAATAAAACCTCAGATTGCGAACCTACTTCTTTCTGGTCTCGGGTGTTCAATATCAGAATTTTAATGCAATATTATGGCTGAGACATTTACTAAGACATATTTTATTTGTCAAAAAACACGCGATATTGACCTTTTTTTGTAAAATAAATTATTCCCAGGAGGTACAATTCCACAACAAAAGTTCACTTTTATGACGTAAGTCTAAACAAAAAAGCTAGCCATGTTGTAATAAAACGGTCTTATCATAAAATGGTAACTGTTACTTTGTGCGTCGAGCGTTGTCATGAAAAACAAGATCTGGCAACATCGTGGATCAAGAAACCTTGGTGATCACGTCACGGGTGGATGCGCAAGAACTGATATACAGGGTGTTTATTAATTGAATGCCGATACTTGAGGGTGATAATCCTTGGATGATTTTTAAACAAAAAATTCATATGGACATAGGTCCGCAAGAGCATAGATTTTAAGATACAGGGTGTTGAAATTAAAAAAAAAAACTTTTTTTTATCATCACTGATACTATTCCAGAAATCTTTTTGAAATTTGGTAAACGTCTTTTATGCATCAAAATGCATGGGAATGTTGGAGAGGGCGCCACTGATTTAAAAATATTGGATGACACAGCAGGGTGTCAATGCAATCAAGTCGATTTTATTTTTTTAAGCGAAAACCATGCGCCGGACGGAAAAAAATCGAGAGAGCAAATTGGCTCAGAAATAAATAGAGATTTTAAAAATGATTTTTATTTTGGAAGGAAGCAGTGGCGTACTAGTTTTTTCTCCAAAAATATTGAGTGCAAAGCCCGTACGGACGCCACTCGTAAAAATAATGAAATTGTTTGTACATCACAAAATTCATATTGAAGCCTAGAAGACGTGTGTCAAATTTCATAAAGATATCTGGAATAGTATCAAAGTAATTATAAAAAAAACATTAATTTTTTATTATTTCAACACCCTGTATCTCGAAAATTAAGGTCTTGCGGACCTATGTTCATATGAACTTTTTGCCTAAAAATCATCCAAGGATTATCATCCTTAAGTATCGGCATTCAATTAATAAACACCCTGTATAGTGTATACAGGGTGGTCGGGAAATTGTGGGAGATCTTCGGATTCAGACAGAACGTTGAAAAATAAGATGACTAGTTCCCGTAAACTTTTTTCCCAGAGGCACTCTTTATGGAGATACGGGCCCCGAAAGGACGCCACTGGAAATCAATTTTTCTTGAATAACTTTTTAACCACTTAATATAATTTGATGAAAATGTTATATGATAAACAGTAAACATCACCTTTTAAAATAATGCCCTTGAAACATAATTAACTTAAGTTTAGCAGGGGCGGACTAGGTTGTACATTTTGATGCTTAAATTTTCAACACCCTGTTTGTTAAAAACTTGAAAAAAATAAATTCAGATAGCCTGAACCTAAGGCTACAAAAGAGAAAGACAAAAACATATTTTTATTGAAAAAAAACATCGAAAATAGCCATAATGCACTGCTGCCCTTTACGATTTTTTTCCCCACATTTTCCCGGTCACCCTGTATAATAAAAAAAAATATATTATTTCAATATACATCCATCTAGTCACAAATTACTTAATAAACCCCTTCGATTGATTTTCCGTATCGCATTGCCATTCCCCGCTTAATCCCTTTTAGTCAATATTAATCTTCTTCCCAAAAATCCAGCCTGATAAAAAATATTCGCTGCAATATCAACTTTGCAAAGATGATTAATGAAGAATAATCCCTTTGGAGAGATCACGTGTTTTAAATGACGTCAAAGTTTAATGATTATTGATGGCTTGTAGAACACGTGCTAGACGTCCACCTAAAAGTCATGAACATTTACTTGATTTTACACCATTCATGGAAGTATATAATTATTTCGGTGTAGGATAGTGTAATGCACATTGATTTCTGTAACTAATGGCTACCAGTGTAAAGAAAATTCACCAAACGCGTTAGTACGTTTAGTAAAGATATTCTATCCTAAAAAACAGACAAACAGTGTGCATCAGTGTAGAAAAGTGTAAAAAATTGTGCACTAGTGGAGCATAACAAACACCTTATGATTATTGTTTCAACTTCAAACAATTTTGTTATTGTGTGCAGAATCTGTGCATCCTACCAATGACTGCAATTGATTTTTACATTCGTGTATTTAACTTTTCTCTCAATAAATTAGTGATTAGCAAAAACCAAAATGTGTTATTAACAGTTAAAGAAAAAAAAGGGGTCATGCTTCACTGACTTTTTGGCATTTAATTCCGAACAATCGCTCAAAGACAAAAAAACGTTGCTAATGAATAATTATCGCAAACTCATAAACATCGCTAATTATGGCAATATGTAATCCCTCGAAACAACCGTCTAATCTATGCTTGCTAGTCTAAATCCCTCCAATAAATCAATCAATTAATCAAGTGTCAAAAATACCATGTAGAGAGCGCTACGACTCGTGTAAATGCCCTCCTCAATTCCCTTATTTAGCTTTACAAACTTACAGATGTCTCCACTGCGAAGTAATAACAGTCTTATTATAAATAGCATATGGTGCGGCGATAATCTACAGTAAACTGTTTTGTTGCCGGTATTTTGGTTCGAAACAGCGTAAAAGTTGGCACCTTTGACGATCGGTTGGTTTCAATTCAAAAATCGCGCCTGTTTGTGAATTTTAATTTTTCAGTGTTAATTTAAATAATTATGACTGAGCGGTTTAAAGTGTCCCGAGCGGAGGAATCGAATAATTACAGTTTTAGTGATTCGCGCGATGAATCGAATAATTATAATAGTTTTAACGGGGCTTCTGAAGACCAGAGGATCAGGGAGAAACTTTTGCCCGACAACAGCGTAACTGCAGGTAATTGTGACTTGGCCCTAATTTTTCAGCTATTTTTATCAACGTTCCCCTTCGTCATTACGTTATCAGTTTTTCATTTGCGCTTAAAAACCCATTAATGTTTCGATTACCTTGGAAATGGGTTTGTTGCAGCGATCAACTTTTTATGGAGATTTCAAACTTATAAAGTATTTGATTTGATTTTGGCCGTGGCGGAGATTTGTTGCGTTCTGGCCGGTTTATATTATATTTGGCCGTATAAATAAATACCTACCGGATATTATTTAATGGAATCCTATAAAACTGGAAACTGGAAATGTTGAATTGAAAAATATTATTTGTTTCTCAGGGAGCCTAATTAAAAACTAATTTTATGTATCTCCTTCTGCGAATATGCCTTTGTTTTTTGTCTCTTTTTGAACAAATATTTTATTTATTTGGGATTTCAATCCGAAATTTTGAAAAATTGAGAAGCGGTTGTATTGAAAACGATCTCCATTAGTAAAGTGGACAAGAGAAATGACTGAAAATTATTTTGAACTTCGTGATTCGACCATTAGGGGGCGTAAAAGCTATGAAGAAACACAAAATTTACGCTTTTTTCGAAAAATACACGATTAGGTAAAAATTTTAAAACGCCATTCTATAGCTTGGGTGATACCGGATCATTTTACTTTATGACATTTTTCCGTATCTATTTGAATTTCAAAATGGGTTGTAATAAACTGAACAGTATTTAATTCATTATGTACAGTATAATATCACAAGCAGTCAGTATAATATTGTAGAAGACTCAGTATTTCTGTTAAAAATGATAAGTAAAAATGGAATTTTTGAGCAGTAAAAGTACTATTTGGCCTGTATTTCTATGTTCACTATTGTGATTCTAATGGTCAGTAAAAATTTATGAAATGTCAGTATGACTCAGCTGGTAATAATTCCACAAATGTACAGTAAAAAATAATAAATGGCCAGTATGCAATGGTCAGTAATAATTTTAACTAACTCAAACTAACCCAAACCTGATACACATAATACCAATACAGAACACGTCAATTATGATATACCTATAATAATAATTGCAATGTTAACCTAGTGCTAACCAACGAGCCGCTGCATATTTTTCATCAATTTCTATCACCAACACAAACTAACCCAAACTTAATCCGCCTCTCAAAGGAACCTGTCTGACTACTTCATCATGACATAAAGGCAGAGTGTTTTCTCTTTACTAAGTTGTGTTTTGTTCCGTTGTAAAAATGTTTGTATTTATACGAAATAAAATATATGACCAACCATTCATTATTTTACTGTCGATTTATTAATTTTATGGACTGTCCATTATTTTCACCAGGCATTTACTAATTTATTTGATCGTTTTTTTATGATACTGACTTGATTATTTATATCTATACCATTTATTATTTTTACTGACCACTTCTTTATGTTACTGACCCTTCATTATTTTTACTGACCATTTCTTTATATTACTAACCGTTAATTATTTCAACCGACCATTTATTATTATACTGACCATTTATTATTTTTACTGACCACTTCTTTATGTTACTGACCCTTCATTATTTCAACCGACCATTTATTATCATACTGACCAGGGAAAATAAAATAATGGCAAAGAGTACTGTCCATAAAATTGAAATACTGACCATTTAATTTGTTGCCTTTCAAAATCTTCGGAACCGTTCAACCGATTTGATTATTTTTGGCCTTGTTTGAAGTTTGAAGGACAATTTTAAGTTATGATATGATACTAGAGGGCGTTATTCGCAGCCTTTAATAATTTCTGCGATTTTTTGGCACTTTAACAGGATGTTTTCACATTTTGCGCCTGGACGTGAGTCAAGATATTCGATTAATCCCTTTGAGTTACAGGCCTGATTCATTTATCAAAATCAAATCAAATCAGTTTTATTATCAACCAATTTACAGTAAATTTTTTCAACATGATAATTTATTTAACCTATGAAATAACCAAAAGGTAAAAGGAAGAGAGAAAGAGTAAAAAATTCAACACGACGTCGGCATGGCGGAAGAGTTCAGGGGGAAAGGGCAAGACCAATATTAACACATATAGTTAAACAATTTAAACAGATAAGTGGGTAGTTTTGTATTGATAATTTTATACAGGGTGTTTCCTAACCTCTGTGACAAAATGAAAGGGGTCATTCCTCGCTTAATTTTAAGACGAAAATGTGGTATAACTTTTTTCGAATTTCGCTTTGTTTCCAAAATACAGGGTGTTTAATTTTTTTTTTGATTAGTTTTTTATTTTTAATTAATTTATCTTTAACTCGATTTTGTTGAAGTTTGGTAACGGTATTTATAGTGATAACGGGCTCATTTTGCCATGAACAAATAAAAATTATCGAATACAGTGGCGTCCCGAGCGGCACTTCAACCAATATTATTGGGAAAAAAATGTACGCCACTGACTTTTTGTGTCATTTTCATTTTTTTCTCAGGTTATTCAACTAAAAACGCAACTTTTTGATCTCTTGAATTTTTATCGTATCTTGCCTAATTTTTGAGATAAAAAATTAAATCTAGTTGAGTGAGTTTTGACGCAAAAAGTAAATTTATCGCTGATGTTGAATTTTCTAACAAATACAGCAATCAATTATAATCATTTTAATGGAGAATTCAAAAACACTAAATAAATAAAAAAAAATATATATAAAAATAAATAAAATGATAAAAAAAATTAAACACCCTGTATTTTGGAAACAAAGCGAAATTCGAAAAAAAGTTATACCACATTTTCGTCTTAAAATTAAGCGAAGAATCACCCCTTTCAGTTTGTCACAGAGGTTAGGAAACACCCTGTATGTATATGAAAGTGTACAGGGTGATTCATTTTCAGAGTCAGGGTGCCAGTTCTCGTAAACTATTCATGGTAGAGGCTTGCGGAAAATTTTTTTAACACTAAAACGGCCAAGAGAAAAACCTGGAAAATATTTTCAAGTTTCTGAAATGGTCGCTAGGGGGCGTAACAACCAACACCAAGTGGAAAAATATGATTTTTATGGAATTTTGTCCAATGAAAATATATCTATGAGCTCATTTTCGGATTTACTGACTATTTACCTACACTTTTTGACTAAAACGTTTTTTTCTATCTATCATAATAAAGTGGTGGGGGAAGTTCAATTGTTTTATTAAACAAACGGAGATTTCTCCCGTTTCGCTTGACCGATTTAAACGAGCTTGGGCTCATATGAAAGAGCATGATCTGCACTTCAAAAAACTTTTTTGGTTTTGAATTTTTGACCTTAGGCGTCGCCGCTAGATGGCGTTAACTGAAATGGTAGCATGTTTTTGCGTTTTTTCCAAAAAAATCAAATGTAATGGTATAATCATTTTTATATATTTTAAAAGGAGATACATTTTCCCATAAAAAAAAACAAAAAAATCAATGATTTTTTTTTGTTTTTTTTTTAATTTTTTTTTGTTTTTCTTAATTTTTTTAATAGGAGAATGTATCTCCTTTTAAAATATATAAAAATGAATATACCATTACATTTGATTTTTTTGGAAAAAACTCAAAAACATGCTACTATTTCAGTTAACGCCATCTAGCGGCGACGGCGAAAGTCAAAAATTCAAAACCAAAAAAGTTTTTTGAAGTGCAGATCATGCTCTTTCATATGAGCCCAGGCTCGTTTAAATCGGTCAAGCGAAACGGGAGAAATCTCCGTTTGTTTAATGAAACAATTGAACTTCCCCCACCACTTTATTATGATAGATAGAAAAAAACGTTTTGGACAAAAAGTGTAGGTAAATAGTCAGTAAATCCGAAAATGAGCTCATCGATATATTTTCATTGGACAAAATTCCATAAAAATCTTATTTTTCTACTTGGTGTTGGTTGTTACGCCCCCTAGCGACCATTTCAGAAACTTGAAAATATTTTCCAGGTTTTTATCTTGGCCGTTTTAGTAATAAACTTTTTTGCCGCAAGCCTCTACGATGAATAGTTTACGAGAACTGGCACCCTGACTCTGAAAATGAATCACCCTGTACATATGGTATTTTTTGCGAGATCTCATGTTTAGAATGGAATGTTTATTTAAATGAGGTAATGTGATTCCTATATGGAATGTGATAAGAAAATCGCATACAGCTGTTCTGAAGCTTTTGTATCGACCTTGACAGAGAAGAGGAAATAAAATCAGAATAAACACCGTGAAGTTGAGATAAAATAAGACTATCACACAGGTAATATTTACATTTTGATGGCAAAAATCTCTTGAGAGCATATAATTGTTTTAAACGCATATACTTATGCGAGTTCTAATTTATTTTTAAATTTAATTTAAAAAATTAAAATCACTCTTAAAGGGTGCAGTTCCAGGCAGCGTTTTAATGTTGAACAAATCCTAATCATTTTTGAGATTTGAGGCATAATTAACGCCCCTGACAACTTTTTAGTCATTTGATAGGGTGAAAATTGGCATTGGGAAGATGAAAAATAGCTTTAGAGGAAAAATTACAACAAATTTGGATTTTTTGACCTGAAAAATAATGATGATGATGTGTAAATTGCCATCATCCGGCCCCTAATCAAGGGACAATCCCGGAATTAGCAGAGATTTCAGTCATTTTTAACGCGTCCTGTTGATTTTTTATTTTTAGGAATTTAGGCGGTTGAAATTTAAAATTGGCCTTGGAAACTTAAATATCATTTTAGAAGAAAAATAACATCACAGTTGGATTTTTTGACCTCAAAAGTAGTTAATCCATCCCCTGAATGAAAAACCATAATCCACATCATTTTCTATATTTTTGAAGTTGATGAAACCAAATCTTTGACATTGAAAAAACCGTTTTAAAATAAAAAATCACATCGGATTCTCAAACTCGCCCCTAAGTAGGGGCTACTTGGAAAACATCATTTGACACATTATTTTCCATATTTTTAGTTGAGGAAACTAAAACTATTGTTTAGCAAATTTTGGTGATAAATAATAGTCCCTCAATTTTCCAGGCCTGATTTTTTCATCAAAACAACCCTTAAAGGGTGCATCAGTTTGGGAGGATGTTTCTACATCTGCGCTCTGATGTATACTTAACGAGTTATTCATTGATTTAATGAAGTGAGTCTAAAATTTTCACTTATAACAGCCTCATAATTCCCTCAATTTTTGAGTTACAGGCCTGATTTTTTAATCAAAACAACCCTTAAAGGGTGCAGTTCAAGGGGATGTTTCTACATCTGCGCTCTGATGTGTTCTTAACGAGTTATCCATTGATTTAATGAAGTGAGTCTAGATTTTGATTTATACCAGCCTTATAACTCTCTCAATTTTTGAGTTACAGACTTGATTTTTTCTTCAAAACAACCCTTAAAGGGTGCAGTTTAACGGGATGTTTCTACATTCTGCGCTCTGATGATTATCTAACGAGTTATTCATTGATTTAATGAAGTGGACCTGGAATTTTTATTCATAACAGCCTCATAACACCTTGAATTATTGCGTTACAGGCCTGATTTTTTAATCAAAACAACCCTTAAAGGGTGCAGTTCAAGGGGATGTTTCTACATCTGCGCTCTGATGTGTTCTTAACGAGTTATTCATTGATTTAATGAAGTGAGTTTGGAATTTTTATTTATAACAGCCTCATAACACCTTGAATTATTGCGTTACAGACCTGATTTTTTCATCAAATCAACCCTTAAAAGGTGCAGTTTATGGGGATGCTTTCACATCTGCGCTCTGATGTGAACTTAACGAGTTATTCATTGATTTAATGATGTGAGTCTGGAATTTTTATTCATAACAGCCTCATAAACCCTTGAATTTTTGAGTTACAGACATGATTTTTTTATCAAAACAACCCTTAAAATGTGCAGTTTATGAGGATGTTTTCACATCTGCGCTCTGATGTGAACTTAACGAGTTATTCATTGATTTAATGAAGTGTCTGGAATTTTTATTTATAACAGCCTCATAAACCGTTGAATTTTTGAGTTACAGGCCTGATTTTTTTTCATCAAAACAACCCTTAAAAAGGGTGCAGTTTAAGGGGATGTTTTTACATCTGCTCTCTAATGTGTTCTTAACGAGTTATTCATTGATTTAATGAAGTGAGTCTGGATTTTTTATTTATAACAACCTCATTACTCCCTTAATTTTTGAGTTACAGACCTGATTTTTTCATCAAATCAACCCTTAAAAGCTGCAGTTTATGTGGATGTTTTCACATCTGCGCTCTGATGTGAACTTAACGAGTTATTCATTGATTTAATGAAGTGGGTCTGGAATCTTCATTGATAACAGCCTCATAATTTGCTCAATTTTTGAGTTACAGGCCTGATTTTTTTTTCATCAAAACAACCCTTGAAGGGTGCAGTTCAAGAGGATGTTTCTAAGTCTGCGCTCTGATGAGTACTTATTGAGTTATCCATGGATTTATGGACGTGAGTCAGGAATTTAGATTGATAAAAAAAGATAATTCCCACAATTTTTGAGTGTACCAGTTATTTTTAGTAGTTAAGTTGAACATCGATTCTAACAAGTAAATCAAAGCTTGTGGTCTTTTTTGGATTTATTAATAATTAATTAGGTGTTTTAATCATAAACACAAAATTTCATACATATTCATCCAAACCATATGTATGTTTATACATAATACATGTTTCCTTGAATTATTCAGAAAAACCATTCGTCTTCACAGTCAGCGAAAGTAATATGTTTTCCTAAAAGAAAGGCAATTTCCATTTTAGTTATTCTGTTGTTGTGAAACACATAACAATACAAAAGTGAAAAATTGCTTGTGTATACCTACATTCATAAAAGAATAAAAACATCGTTTATAGTTACACAAAAATATCTACACATTTACTACGCATAAATTATAACACAATATTTGAGAATGATATTTCTGTATAAATTAATGTCATCAATGTACCTTAACAATTATTATTATTGATAAAATAAACTTGTTTTATTCAAAGTGTCTCCACATATATTTCACTTTCTTGTTCCATAAGGGACATTGTTCACATAAACCAGTCCATCTTCTTTCTATTGTCTACATAAACGTGACATTTTTGAAAAATATTTTGTTTGACATTCACGAGGCTGAAAGCTCAAACTGTTCAACATACATATTTTTTATGTTTCGCATTTGCAAATATTCTGCAGGAAATGGTTGAACAATTTTCCGGAAATCATTCCTTAATATGTTTGACTACATATCCGTCCTCCTATTTTCTCATTTATGTAGAAATCACAGGAATAATGATTTATTTGCATTAATCCACTTCCGTTTCTCATTGATTAAACTTGATTTTTCATCATCGATCAGGTATTCAAAAATATAACCAACGCAATCTAAATGAAACCAATAAAATCCCACGAGTAATTATATTGCACAATAGATTAAATGAAACAAAGCTAATGTATGATTAAACAAAAATTCCTTTACAAACTTTAACCTTGTAAGTGATCGATTGGGGAATAAAGTGCTTGTGGTAAATTGGTCCGTCGATACTTTCTCGGTGAATCCATATTGACGGATATAACTTTGGACATGTTGGAAGACATTGATTAACGCTAATGTAAAAACTTACATTTTCTGTTTATTGAACATAAATATACCTTTATAAAATGCGAAAAAAATTTGTTGACATGTTTTAACAAATTGTGCATATGACGATAAATCCCATTTATAAAAACTGAACAATGCTCAATACATATCTCAAAGACAGTAATATCTTTGAAACACTGATGCAATTTTTCAAAAAACCAACTGATATTTTTGCATACATTATCGAATATACGTATTCTACAAATATACTAAATAAACAAAAAAGAAAAACAAACTTCCCTAAATACCCAAAAATGGGGTGTGGCCTAACTACTGCCCGTGACGTCATCATCTTTTCGATTTTGTCTACCGGTCGACCTTTCATGCTTACGACCTTGAAACCGCTCTACGTTATTTTAGTCGATTGACACTATTTACAGTGACGGCAAAAAACAGATCGATGAGATAAGCGTTGTTCATCAAATTTGCTTGGTTTCAGTTTGAATAAATAATAAATAGAGGCATTTCATTCAAAATTCAAGCCGTATCACGACCAGATACTGGTGAGCGGAGCAATTTTTTATAATTAATTAATTGAGTACTACATTATTTAGGGCCGCAGGTTAATTTTTTAAACGTTTATGTCATTATTATAATTCTAGCATCTTCCCCATTTCCAAAAATTGTGCATTGTTACATGTATGTTCTTTATTAGAATAACCTAAGCGTCTCAAAAAGAAACTTATGTGAAAAATTATGTGCGTTATGAGTACTGATGGTATATAGGTGTCCCAGCTTGGATAATGTCCGCATAGGTCCATTTTGAGGGATGCCGATTCCAGTGGCGTACATAGATTCAAGCTCTACAATTTAAAAAAAAAATCGAGAAGGAGCCTTTGTCCTTCCACAGATATCAGACGAACAAACAGGATTTATCCCAGGCATTGACCAAGACAACTCCCACAACGTAATGTCAAGTCACCTGATGCTGATAGATTTCTATTGATTTTATTTTGCGAGCGGATTGTTTACATAACATCGGTAATCGAATTTTGTTTTTGAAATGTCGGATTGTTGTGTTGTGTGTTAAGTTTTGAATTTGAAAGACGGAAATGGTTTGACATTTGAGAAACGCCTCGACTGTTTGAACTTTCTATTATGAGAAATGACTCGATCAATGATTCAAGACTACATTTTATGAATAGGTGAGTTTTTAAAAATTGCCCAGTCTTTATACTGGTGCTTTTTACTTTTTTTTCGCTCAGTACGATTTATTTCAATTATTTATTTGCTTTTCTTCAATCCATTTGTCAGTTTACGTGTCCTGGCGATTTTTTTCAAAAAACTGTTTATAGTGCATTACCTTTGTAAGTATTATGGAATGGCAAAATGATCATAAATTAAAAAGATGCCCCAATTTTATGGAGTAAAAAAAGAATATTTTGATACAATAAACCCTTTAAAAATGTATTGTGGAAAATAAGTTTTTACTAAAATCCCCGGTACCTCGATAAGTATTTTTTTATTTCAATTAATTCAAAGATTCAAGCAAATCTTCAGCCTCATGTCAAATTAATTTCCGATTCTTAAAAAACAAAATTTTCAAACTGTCAAGACAGACAAGTCAAACTAACCTCACTCTAATCACGACTTAACCAAAAGTTTGTGGTAAATTGTCATTCCCTCCTCATATGAATAATTAATCTGAGATTCCCTCCCTTATCCGCTCACATGAAACGAGAACAACGAACGGAAAAAAACGCACCGTAAAGGTTTTGTAGTGGCGGAAAGTAGATGATTTTGACGAGGGTATATATAAGTAGGAACACGAGCGAAGCGAGGTCAGATATTAGCAGAGTCAAAATCATCTTTCGTCCGTGGTGCAAACAGTGCTTTTTGTACAAGCAGTTTGTAATCATTTAAAAAAGAATAATTATAAAAATCAAAAATAAATAGTCGGTATACACTGCACTACACTGCTGACAAGTCAGACAACTGTCAATAATTGTTACAATAGGTGTGTTCGCGTATTCTTTTGTGGTGCGGATTCATTGTCACCGACATTGTCACGTGATTAGTTCCTTTTAGTACGCTAGACTGACTGTCACGTGGTTATTTGATTCAGATAGGCTTTGGAATCCAAGGAACCGTTGCTAAGCGACCTACTTTTGCGCTCGCGGGCGGGAAAGTATTTTTAGGCCCGGCTGTCAAAATTAGCGACTTTCCGCTTGCTTTGCATGCATTGAAAAGTGGAGTTTACGTGTAGGATGATCAAAATAGTACATTTTGTATCAAGGGCGGAAAGATGATTTTGACGAGGGTATAAGTAGCAGCACGAGCGAAGCGAGGTCAGATATTAGCCGAGTCCGTGGTGCAAACAGTTCTTTTTGTACAACCAGTCTGTGATCATTTAAAAAAGAATAATTATGAAAATCAAAAATGAATAATCGATACACTGCACTACACTGCTGACAAGTCTGACAAGTGACAACTGTCAATCATGGTTACAATAGGTGTGTTCACGTATTCTTTTGTGGTGCGGATTCATTGTAACCGAGATTGTCACGTGATGAGTTCCTTTTAGTATGCTAGACGGTCACGTGGTTATTAGTTTCAGAGGCGTTGGGATGCAAGGAACCGTCGCTAAGCGCGGGCGCGAAAGTACTTTCAGGCCCGGCTGACAAAATCAGCGACTTTCCGCCTGCTTTGCATGCATGGAAAAGTGGACTTTACGTGTAGGTTGTACAAAAAAATATTTGATAGTTATTTTCCTAACAAGTGCGCAAAGTGATTTTTTCCCGCACACAATAGCGAAGGGCGGGAAAGACACACACACGCAACGAAAACGCGTTTTTTTCAACGCAAAACAGAATCTGTCTTTTAATTTGACTGGAAAGTGAAGTGTGACAATAACATGTGTGCATCATTTACAATTTGGTTAGTAAAGTTCAAAACAACAAACTGGTAGGTATTTGAGTTGACATTCCAGTGCAAAAAAAAGTTACTTTTGCGTACACTCGTTGAAAAAAATATTTTCGCGGATCAAGTTAAATTTCAACGCGGCTGGTGGCTCGGAAAACAAAAAATATTGACTCAGTTCCATAATGGCACTTATAAAGTAGGAACTCTTGGCCCTAATCTATGGCTATTTTTATGTTTTTCAATTATGTTTGGGAAGCCATTAACATTTCGATTGATTGCATTGAAAATGGGTTTGTGATTGAAGTATTATTGCATTGAACGGGTTTTATGGAGATTTGTTTAATTAAGGAGATCTGTTATTGATTTGTGTTTGAATATGCTCGTGACCATTACGAATTTATCTCGTTTTAATTTCAGAACCGGTGTTGAATGTTGTTTTAGTGATTTAATTTTAGATTATCGATCATCTAGCTTTAATTCAGAAAAGACGCATTTTGAAATCTCTTGAAAATAGTTACAAGAATCATTCAGCCAAAAGTTATGCCACTTTGCAATAAGAAAACAGGAAAACTTCCGGAATTTCAACATACTCTTGTAACTTTTTCAATTTTTGAGATATCGTTGTGATTTTAGGTTTATTATTCTGAGAAAACTTTCCAGTTTTAACGTTAGTATAGGAATAGTCCGTGACAAAGCATCAGTGTGGGATGTGGAATAGAAATGTTGAATTTGTTGTGAATTAGTTTACTGAGTTTTTTGAAAATGCAGAATAGTTTTGGGCTATTTCTGTTGATATTCATTTTTTTTTCATAACTGGTATTAGAAAAATTATTTTTGCTTGATGTTTTTTTCTTTTTTGAACCGTTGGTTCAATTTGAATATTGAATTATTATAAGGAGTCTGAATTGTACTTTGTTAATAACTGATTAATGAAAATAGCTGTAATATTAACTGGAATATAACAATAATTTCACAGTTCATTAAGTTATTGATAGGAGATAATTATGTAGTTGATAAGACGATTATCAATAACCATCAATCATCGGCAATCGTTGCTTAAAATAGTTGACATCACAGACAAAAAAATTGGCAGCTGTTGTAAAAATGCTGCTTATCGGATATATTCAGAAACTTTACGAGCCAAAACAAATTATCAGTTATGACAGAAATTCTCCTTAAATTCCACATCATAAAAACATGGCCACTATCTCCAAAAATGTATTTATAAAAGTCTACTGGAAAGAAAACCATTTCCGTATCTTTTCGAATTACAGTGCTGAGAATAGAAGCAATCGGGCACACATCTTGAGAAAATATATGGCTGTGTACTTTGCTAGTGCAAAATTTAGGAGCTGCAACAGCACGAGTTTGGAATGGCCAAAACTCGATTTATTTTGCAATGAATTTATTTCGGATATATACAAGTGACTGGGAAAGTGTCCAAGAGAACATAATTTCTCGAAAAAATCTTCCATACAAAAATTAATGAACTTCATCATGCGGAGTTTGTTATTTTATATTTTGAATGCTTTGTCCTTACCTAGGCTAGACTTTGAAGTTGATATCTTCAACGTCGTTGGAATTATTACCTGTTATATGCGGGTTTAGTGTCAAGCTTGCAGTAAATAAGAATTTAAGAATTCTGTAAAATAGTTACGCCACTGGCAGCCTCGCGTGTAGTAACCGAAGCACATTCCAGTGAGGTGCTCGTATCCCCGCTCAGTGCCCCGCTCTACTCCTTCTCACGTCTCTTCTATGTTTAATGTTGGCCACACAATTTTTCACAGTCTATGGATGAAGTATTTCATTTATAGTCATTAGATCATTGATATAGTTATTGAGCTGAAGCTCTTTGAAAAAAAAATGTATATAAATATTTTTCAAACATCCACTAATTTTTTATGAAAATTGGTCAAAAGAGGTTTTTCAGGAGGCTTTTCAGATTCGTGGTTCCAAAGTTTGCTAATAATAAACATCTGGACCACTTTCGAAAACGCGCGAAACCGGCTCCACCCTTCCACTTCGTTTCTCTCGGATAGCCCAGGACCCATAAGTTCGGAACGTTTGTCGGCCGCTTTGAACAATTTGTTGGCGGGCTTCTTGGAACTCCATGCTTTGACGCGCGGCCGCTTGTGTTACGGGTTTTTCAAATGAGCCGACGACAAGTGACCTAACTTATTGTATACAGGGTGTCCGGAAATTACGCGTCAGGATTTTGGTGGGCGATTCTACATGAAAAATTAATGCAACAAACTTCTATACAATTTTTTCAAAAACTTCAAAAATTTTTTCAAAGTACGAATTTTTAATTATTTAAGGTACGGTTGATGTTTAAAGTCGTTTTTCTCGGAAACCGTTAATTCTACGATGATGCAACACGAGCACCTTTTTAAAAAATATTTTGATGCTCTTTACTAATTTGACATCCAAATTTATAAAAAGATTAAAACAAAAAAGTTCTAAGTAATTTTCCTAAGGTGAAGGACAGCTTCAGCCTTTTGTCATTGACGACTAGCGTCAAATTAATAGGGTGAATACAAAGAAACACTAGTGACATGCATGCAAAATTTGGCGAAAATCATTACACTAGAAAAAAAGTTATTAAAAAAAATAAGAAAAAAAAAATATTTTTTAACACCCTGTATCTTCCTTAATTTTGAGTTTTTGAAAAAATTGTATAGAAGTTTGTTGCATTAATTTTTCATGTAGAATCGCCCACCAAAATCCTGACGCGTAATTTCCGGACACCCTGTATTAGTAAACTTTGTTGGTACCTTAAAATCTGTCAACGTCAGGTCTCAAGGTCCAAACTCACAAAATTTTTGAAATTTTGAATCCTTTGATTTAATTTGAACATATCATCTAATTGTAAGACATTTTTATTCTTACATATTTCTATATTTATTTTTCAAACCACTAAAACTACCTCCCTATCGTCGGTAGTTTTCAAAATATTTTTATTGATTAATATCACCGAGAAAATTTGCAAAATGAGTGAAATCCGGGCTTTACAAAAAGTATTTTTTAAACTTTTTTTCATGTAAAATAATCAACAAAAAAACACAAGATCACGATTTTTGCAAATTCCCCTCTCTATCTTCAATATCCTTCGAAAAATCTCCATTTTTAGGCATCAAAACACTGAAAAAATTACAAAATAATTAAAATCAGGGCTTAGGAAGTTATTTTTAAACTTTTTTTTTAATGGAAAATGATCCAAAATATCACTGTAGATCACGATTTTTGTGAATTTATCTCCACATCTTCATTATTTTTCAAAATATCTTCATTTTTGGCATAAAATTTGCAAAAAATAGCAAAATTAGTGAAATCCGCGCTTACGAAAGCATTTTTTTTAATGGAAAATAGTAAAAAATCAATGTAGAACACGGTCTTTGCATAACTATCTCCTAGGCTTAAACGATTTTTGAAAAATCTTCATTTGTAGGAATGAAAGCACTAAAAAAAATGCAAAATTAATGAAATCCGGACGTTAGAAAGTATTTTTAAACTTTGTAATGGAAAATAATCGAAAAACACTGTTGATTAATAATTTTCAAAATATCTTCATTTTTAGGCATAAAATCACTGAACATAATTTTTTTGTCATCAATCTTTGTAGACAAATCCTGGCTTTAAAACTGTTTCTTATGAAAAATAATGAAAGAAAAATTGCAGATCCCGATTTTTGCAAAATTATCTCTTTATCTTCAATAATTTTCGAAATATTTGAATTTTTGGGCAAAAAAACACTGAAAAAAATGAAAAAATAGAACACCTAATTATTTTTTTTTCTATTGAAGATAATTGGATAAAAATCACGATTTTTAAAAAGTCACTTGCTCTTTTGACTGGTGATAATTTGAAACCTGTCAAGATGACATTTCAAAGTCAAATTACACAAAAATTGGGTAATGAAAAATCCCTATTGATTTGAATAGATCATTTGATTCCTATACAAATTTTCCTACATATTTTTCCAAAAAAAAGTCGTGGCAATTTGTTCATAGTAATAACCTCTTATTTTCCAAACTATTTTCTAGTTTTGAATGAAAATTGGTATAAAGGGATTTTTTATGAGGCTCTTTTGTTTGGTGAGGAATTGAAATCTGCCAAGATGACATTTCAATGTCAAAATAAATAAATAAATAAATGAACCTTTATTAAGCATAGCTTTACAAAAAAATACAATACTTAGGTACATGGGAATACATTAGTGTATAAAAAACATAGGACAATAAAATATAACATAGTTATATAAAAATGAAAAACATCATTAGAAAGAACAATTACATATTAAAGATAAAATCCCTTAGTGAATTTTGGAAAGTTCCAATCTCTTCAATATTTCTGATGTGTAATGGAAGAGCATTAAACTGAGTCAGTCCTTTGAAAAACAGACTGCATTGGGTTTTTGTCAAACGAGTTGTTTGCACATAAAAATTTGAAGTATTTCTGGTGTTATAGCTATGTACATCACTCACAAATAACAACTCGCTTGACAAATAATCAGGTACTATGTGATTTCTTATTTTGTATATCATAACATAGGTTCTATACAAGATAGTTTGTTGAACACTCATGATCCCTACTGTTTCCAACATTAATCTAACTGGAGTATATCTGTTACATCGTAAAATAGTTCTAAGGGCACGATTCTGTATTTTCTGAAGTTGCTTTAATTTTTCTTGGTTTAGATTATATAATATTGTAGAACAATATTGTATATGAGGGGCTATCAAAGATTTATATAAAAGAGTTCTAATGTATGGTGACAAATGTTTACCTATTCTTTGCAGAAAATACACTTTTCTGGACATTTTTGATGAAATGTAATCGCAATGCTGATTAAAATTAAGATTTTCATCTAATAACACTCCTAAATATTTAAAAACTCTTACCCTATTCAATTTCTGTCCATGCAGCAGAATATTGACATTAAATTCATCAAATTTACGAATTAAACCTGGTGTACCAAAAACAACATATTTACATTTGTTCACATTGACTGCCATGGAATTGTCACTTAACCAAGTACATAAATTGGACAAATCATTATTCAGTTTGTCAATCATATTATGAATATCTGCACCACAAATATACAACATGGTGTCATCAGCAAATAACTTCATTTGACAGTGTTTAACAGTTTTAAAAATGTCATTTACATACATGATGAACAGGAGTGGTCCTAATATTGTACCTTGTGGTACTCCAAAATCAACATTTGCTTCTTCAGAGATGCTGTCATTGAATTTAACCTGTTGCTTCCTGTCCATCAAGTATGATTTCAACCAATCATAGACCCTCCCTCTCAGACCCATTTTAAACAGTTTTTTCAATAACAGTTGTCTGTTGATTGTTTCAAACGCTCTTTTAAAGTCTAAAAACACAGATATAACAGTCATTCCTCCATCAACACGTTTCAACCATTCATTCGTGATCTGTAGAATAAGAGTTTCACATGAGTGGTCGTTTCTAAATCCAGATTGAGAAGTGTGGATGACAGAGTTTCTATCACAGAATTCACTAATTTGATCCTTCACCACTAGTTCTATAAGTTTCTCGTATGGAGGGACCGTGTTTATTGGACGGAAGTCTTCAATTTTTTCACTACCCACAATTTTTTGCACAGGAGTAATTAAGGATAGTTTCCACTTCTCAGGGAAAATACCATATGTTAGTGATGTGTTGATGATGTCCATTAACCTATTCCCAGCAATTTCACATACATCCTTCAATATCTGTGCAGATATTTGATTGCCACATCCACCAGATTTCTTCAGACGTTTCATAATTTTATTAAAATGGCACATATCAATAGTCTTAAAATCACATAAAACTTCTTTGGTATCTATAAAACTTATCACATAGTTCAAGTCATGTGTCCCTACAATGTACGACACAACCTCTAAAATGCTGTCCAAAAAATACTGATTGAAACTATTGGCAATATCACAATTCTTCTTTATCACAATTCCATTTGATATTATTTGGTCGACAGTACATCGCTTATTGGGAAGCAGCATCTTCAAATTCTTCCACAACTGTTTGGAATTACTTCTGTTAGTGTCCAAAACCGAGTAAACATAATCATTCTTCGAAGTTCTTATCAATGCTATCACTTCATTCCTCAGAGTTTTATAAGAATTCCAACTATTCTCATCTCCACTCAACACAGCTCTACGATAGAAAGTATCTCTAGTTTTCATTTTGTCCAAAATATGCGGAGTGATCCAATTGTTGCCATCATACTTGGGGTTGCTTTTTCTTTCTTGGTATGTAGTCATTCCTTCCAAACTTCGAGTGATAGAATCAACAAATGAATTCGCCAAAATGTCAACATCGGTAATGGAGTTGTTCCAGTCTTCGTTTCTCAATTGCTCCTCCATATCCATTTTATTGTACCTTAGACGTCGATATCCAATTGTTCTTGGTTCCGATATAGATATATTTAATTTGATCCGTAACATATTATGATCACCTACACGGGGGCTCAGAAGAACATCACATTTGAAAGATGGGTCGTTGGTAATTGCGTAATCTATTAGTGTATTACTTGTGTTAGTTGTTCTAGTGTAGTTGGTTACAATTTGCCGAAGACCATTAATTTCAATCAACCTTTTACACATATTCGAATAATAGCTCTCTTTATTGTAATCGTAATTGAAGTCTCCCAATATCAACTGGATACCATCTAGATTAGTTAGTTCTTCAATTAGCTGATCAAATTCCTGGATAAAAACTCTATCAGACCCAGACGGAGATCTGTAGATACCAGTTAAGACAATATCCTTATTATTAACTTTACAAGCTATGCTCAAGATCCATAAAACATTATCAACACCTCTATTCATTTTGAGAATATACTTCAGATTGTTCTTCAAATAAAATGTAACACCTCCAGTTCTTTTATTATTACTCACACAATGTATGTGTTTATATCCAACAACATCAGTTTCAACTTTCAATATTTCGGAAGTGATATGTGTCTCAGACAAACACAAGATTGTTGGCTGAAGTCTTTGAATCAAAAGCTTAACTTCCTCAAAGTTATTTAACAAACCTTGACAGTTTGTATATAAAATCTGTCCTTTACTAGGTTCATAATCCAACTGATTCTCTAATTGCTAGATTATATATTTTCTTTTTTGAATATCTTCATACCTTTTGAAAACTGGACAGTTGGGATCCCATACTCCATGATCACTCTTGAAATTCATCCCCAGATTTAAATTCGCAGCAACGCAGTTATGACACTTGTTAATAGTAGAACTACATTCATCTCTCCCATGGTTTCCGGCACAAATAGGACATATTATCACTTTTTCGACACAATGTTTTTGCACATGACCATATTTACAGCATTTATAGCAGCGAACAACACCATATTCAGGATATACATTGCAACGGCTCCATCCAATATTGATTTTCTGATACTCTAAAATTTTCTGATGATTCACACTGTCGAGTTCTAGAATTAAGTTGAATTTATTCTTAATAATTCTAGTTCTCCGTAAGATCTTAAGATTAGTCTGGCCAACTATGTTATTTTGATTTTTGATTTTGGCAATTATATTATCATCAGTTTCTTCATTCTCCAATTCGCAAATTCCAACTACTTTTAGTCTTCCCTCATTAACTTTTGGTGTGTTGACCTCAAAATTATCACCTAATTGTTTCTGTACTTCTGACTGGACAAATGCAATTTCCTTTTCTTTTCCACATTTTAAGATCAACCCTCCTTTATTCAATGAGCGACCAATCTCCACCCCGATGCCTATTGCAGATGGATTCACCTTAGTTTTCAGCTCATTTTTGATCGTATCAGCATTACATTCCGCATTTTTAGCTTTAACAACCAAAATATTAGAATTTGTCACAGTTGCATACGTTTTTTGTGGTTTTATCGGTTCTTCATTGATAAAAACGGACTGTGGAATTTGAACCGATGTAGATGCTGTGTTGCCTTTTAAACTAGCTATTTCTTTTTTCAATTCCTGGTTCTCAGTTATTAGTTGATTAATTTTTTCTCGCAGATCATCAGTGGTTTCATTGAGCTTTTTTAGCGATGTTTGTATGAAAACCACGATGTTTTCATCAATTAAAAGGTCTTCATGGCGGCTTCTTTTTCTCTCCCGCTCCTTTGAGGTACTGGCTTCAAATTCAGACTCACACAATCTACACTTCCAATTTGATTTTCTGTGGAATCCTCTGAGATCATTAATATTCTCACACTTTCCGTGATAGTAATATTTGCATTTTACACACTGAATGACCGATTTCGGCTCTTCGAATTCCTTTTTACAGGTATAACATCGCGAGTCGCTCGTAAACACGTCCGCTCTCTCTGCCATATCTGAAACTAAAAAAAAAATACACAAAATTTTGGAAATTTAGTATCCTTCGAAATGATTTGAATAGAACACATTTTTATTCTAATATATTTTTTCAAAAAAGCTGTAGTTATTGAACTGGAGTTGTTTCAAGAAACTGATGACGTGGCAATTTTTTCATAAACCTCACATTTTTGAAACAACTTGTTTTTGATAAAAATTTATTTAAAGGAGACTCTCTCGATTTTTGATGATTACTACAACACGTTTTATTTTGGTCAATTATTTTAGATTTATAATTTTGAGCTTTTTAAATTTTCAATCAACTATGGATTTTTCAAAGTATGTCAGTAAACAAACCCAATCTGAATAATTAGCAATGATTATCATGTGACAAACTCACCGACATTGACAGACATATTTGGTGTCAATTCGGTAATCAAGTCAAAGTAAACAAGCTTTTAATTGCAAATCGTAGATGCAAAAATTCCTGGTGAATTGCAATGGGCTATTAAGATTATGCATAATCTGTACGTGATTTGTTTGACATAACGTAACCTGATTATTTTTTTCAATCAAAATAATACAAATTTTTCCCAAGCCACAATACAACGCGTCTCTCCTAATTGGAAGTCATGGAGATGCGTACAGGTAAAACCCCAATCTGGCTTTATTTCCAGAGCTCCCTGTTCCCAGGGGAATGCAGACGGGAAAATCGCGTTTTTTCCACGTTCGCCTTTTCTGCAAATTAATTAATCGTTGAGGGACTGAGAAAAAACTCCATTTGCAAATGTTTGTCAGACATCTTGTTCACGTTTGAGTTAATATTGATGTTACGGAAAGGTTCAAATGAGCAAATATTTCTATGAGTATTGAGAATCCGTAACTAAAACAGAGGAAACATAATTAGAAATACTTTATATTATTCATTTGTGAATCTGTTATAGCCATTGAAAATAAAAAACATTATGAAATTTCGCCTTCTTTAATAACTCGTTGGTTTTGATTACTTTTTATAAAAATACAAACAAAAATAGTTTTTTTGTTTGTATTTTTTTCACACTCCGTACAAATGACTTTGATGTTTTCTCTGCCACTAGTTTAATTTGTTTTTTAACTTTTTTGTCTCTTGTTAAATTTTCCTGCAAAAAAAAAAAACAATTCCTTGCTATTTATCAGCATCAGAGAAGTTTTCATTGAAAATAACACCCAAATAGTATAATTATTATTCTTTTATCAATTGTTCGAAATGTCCCTGAATTTATAAATTATTTTTTTTTTCAAAAAAAAATTTAACTGTACCTTGTGCCTCGCATCGGGCTTTTTTTTAAATAATCTGCCAAATAGTAACTTGGTTTCAGTAGCGATGGGGTTGGCATACGTTTAAAAATCTACGAACTACTCAAGTGAGTGTGAAAAAATGAACACAGTGAACAACAACAGTTAACACTATTGGAAAAATAAAAAAAAAAATTGTGACTCATTCCAAAAATGCATAAAATTTTGTTTTTTTCAAAAAAGCCACACGAATGAGATCGCATATCACACAGAGTGACAATACCAATTTAACCACCGTGAATGGAAAAATTATGATATGATATTCACCTGGAAAATAGGATAAGATGGCATTATAAATAAATTATAAAACCCATTTTATATTTGAAATTATTTGTCGCAAAGCTTACTGCACTTCACTGTACTCCGGCTTATAACAGACAACGTAGGCCTTGCGATGTTTTCGTGTATTAACTTTGCGCCATAGAAACTAATAAGAATCCGTTGTTCATCTGAATAATATGTATAGCATGTTGGCATTTAGCGTACTAGGATTAGTTTGTGTTTGTATATGGTGAGTTAATTTGGAAAAATCACAGTAACACGCATGAGCAGTTACCATCTGTGCCTGTGCGAAATAATATGGAATGCACAAATATCCTGGAGCAGAGAAGAAATTGGAGTCATTTGCACGGGAAATGAGAAAAATACAAACTTTTATTTATGAATCACGCGACATTTTCACTATTTTAAGAAGTTATATATATTTTCCTATAGATCGCCTTATTTTTGGTCGAGGAATTGGTAGTGCGTTGTGGAGTCAGTTTAGGGAAACCCTGTATATCATTTAAAATATAATGAATCACCTTTCAAATTATGAATAAAACTTAATGTCAAAGTCGAAAAATGATAATTTATTTTTGTATGTATGGTCTTCTTTAATTCTTATTCAAAAATCATCTGTGCATCACTGATAATCATTTAAAGAGCTGGCCAAGTTATAAAATTTCGACTGAATTCAACCGGTCGAATATAGTCGGGATTAATGTAATTTTCTGAACCAGGGGTCGCTTATAGTCAATTGATTGTTATCGATTTTTTGGAATTTTGATGATTTGCGTTGTCGACTACGCCATTTTATTGTGTCATGTATTGTGGATAGATTCGATAAATGAAAATAAATAATATTTACTGTTTCGCCAATCGAATACTTGTTCTGATACCGTGATGTGATATTCTTGATATTTTTCATGTATTTTCGATTTACTTAAGAAAAATTTAGGTTAATAATGACTAAAAAGTTGTCGTTTTTTGATGCTCATTCAAGATCCATTCGCTGCGCATTAGTTTGCGTAAATTGTGAATATTTTTAGAACTCGGTAGTTGTAATCAGTGTCGAAAACCCTTCAAAATAAGGTATCACCAGACCCCCCTTTCTATTTAAGATTTCAGGGGTGTATCTCACCCTGTCTTAGGGGTTACAGATAAGGATGGGTTTATAGGCTTTTTTTGTTTCCCCTTCGTTTTATAGAATCTGATTTGAGCATTTTTTGATTCAATTTTTCGTTCCCAAGATATGTAAATTTCAAGTTTTAAACTTGTCACCCTGTATATCCATAATCACGCATAGAATTTAAAAAAACTCTCTATTTTACTCTTGTTTTTTTTTATAAAATAAAATATTTTACATTATCAAACCTACGAAAAAGATTTGAGAATGTTAAAATATGATATAAGATCAGAGCCCAAACCACACAAAGACATCCATTGTACGTCCACATATGGACGTTGTTGGCCAGTTGGACGATATAAATGACACACTCCTAAGCGATACTTGAATCAAACATGCACTGTTCAAACTACGTAAAATGGACCATATACAGGGTGTCCTCCATCAAATATTCAATACTTATGCAGCATATACAGGAACTATAAATGAGAAATTTGAGATGGGAAACACATGGACGGAAGTGCCCCGTTTACAAGTTTTACAAAAAAATTAATTTTTGATTTTATTTTGAAAGTCGTTTTAGCATTTTTGAGGAAATTTTCAGAATCTAAATACTAGATGGTTGTGAGTATTTGAAAAAAAAATACCTCGTTCAGGGCCGGAGTTGATGAACATGTTTGCAGTATTAAAAAAAAAGGTAAAGCTTAATTTTTTCAGAAAAACAATATTTTATTTCTAAAACCTCGTTCAATTTCCAACAAAAAAGCTTTTTTGACTTTTTTCTTCACGACGCCGACGCAACAAAAACAAAACACCCTGTATTTTGATAACGACGCATTTGCGGCCATCGGTGTCACATATACTATAGAAGTCCTGACCAGTTGATCTGGGACATCCTGTATATTTTGTGAACACTTTCAAAAGGAGTTGTTGATATATGAATATATACAGGGTGTCCCAGCAAGGGTGGCCACCGGCCATATCTCAGAAACTACTGGACCTAAAAGTTCAGGAAAAAAAAAATTATCACTAAAGTGGCCACGAGAAAATGCTGGAAAATATTTTTAACTTCGAAATTTTGCCGCTAGGGGGCGCAATCAAAGCTTAAATATTAAAATTCGAAATTTCTCCGGAAATTCTCAGATTGAGGTATATCTTTATCAACATGGTTAGAAAACCTAGACAATTTCACGTCTTTTTGGTACAGGGCTCATTGGCGTACCGATCTTCGTGTGAGTAGGGGAAGGTAGTGAAAGTGTAATTGTTCAAGTGGCTGTAACTTATAAACGACTTGTCCGATTTTGTTGCGTATAGGCTTGTTTGGAAGATAAATGTGAGTACTTTCGTATATCGTATCCAGTGATGCGTGATTGTCTCCAGAAAAGTTGCTAGAAGGCGTAATTTGAATTAAAAACTGTTATTTTCGTTTCACCGCAAAAATTTAAATGGTACGGTATAATTTCTGAAATGAAGATCAAATTTACAAGAAAAAACCTTAAAAAAAAAAAAAAAAAAAAAAAAAGAAAAAAAAAAAAACTTAAAAACCTTAAAACATTAAATTTTACATAATTTGGACTAGTTATTATTATCAGAATTATACCATACCATTAAAATTTTTGCGGTAAAATGAAAAACACTGTTTTTAATTCAAATTACGACTTCTATCAACTTTTCTGGAGACAAAATTGTCGCCTATATGTTTTTACATTTATCAAAATCGTACCAAATTATCACATTTTCAGGAAATAAGCACTTGCACAACCTCGACAGACTATTACACACTAGTCCACTCTAAACTTTTGATTGACAGAAGTAATGATCATAATCACATTAATGAAGTCAAATTTGCGCAAAACAAAACATACACCTGATCCACCTCACACGTGCGCGTTGTTTTTTAATACACTCACTAATTAGACTAAGTCGAGTGCCAGCCTAAATATCTAATCTGACTTAATAGTTAGTACTTTATGACGGATTATTTACCATTGACAAAAGATTAAAAATTAGGTAAATACTACGGGAGGTATTTAACAATGTATTTGTTAATATACAACCTACATATAACCCTAACATATACTCGGTGACATAAAAACCGCAAGACTTAACGTCCTTTCCAATTTTAAATTTTATTTGATATATCCGATAACAGAACAATATTTTTAAAGAAAATTTGCCTAAAATTACTTCCAAAACACGATGTCACTGATATTTTTCCAACTACATAGTAACATAATTTTTACTTCTATAGGTACTTCATCGGAAATTAAACATTATTGAATTAAAAGTGTACAGAGTTCTATTTTTTCTTTGTAAACATTTTATTGATGTTCTAGCTCGATGTCTCTCATCTCTGAATTATGTTGTGCGAGCGGTGTGGCCAAACGTCACGACTTTTGCCTGAATAATCGATGCGACGAGGGAATTTGAAATTTATGACTTATTCCCTGATCGATATATTTTATCTCGGTTGTATATGAAAGATGACATGTATAATTTTATATAGGGTTGTCCAACATGAACGTAATTAATGGTAGAACTAGAACAGAAAAAGTAACTTCATGAGAAAACTATACTATTGAGAGTCAAAGTTTGGACAAAAGATGGTTGTTTGGAATCCGACCAAAAGTACAGGTTTTCAACAACAGACTATATACTGTTCGTTCAAGAACTTCCATCTCCCCCAACGTTGTCCTGCATTCATCCGATATTGATGATGTGACCGATTCTGGGACCGATAGAACGGTCATATCGAGAGAAAGAGAGAGACAGTGAACGGAGAATTATATGGAGGTGATCGTTTATCTCTCTCGTATGACCGTTCTATCGGTACCCTGATGGTTTCTTTCCCATTTTATTTTTCGATTCCATCGTCTATAATGCACCGTTCGTGATAAGTGTTAGGTTGTCTGTTTACCGGTACTCAATTACCTAATTGAACGCACCCAGCAGCTCGAAAGTCAAGTATTCCCCCAGTTCATGAATTCACGTACCGAGTCGAACCCTGCTCGGGCGCCAAATTTGTAACGCCACTTCCAGTCACCCTTGACGTGACCCCACATGATCAGTTTTTTTTTAAATGTGTTAAAGCTGTATTTGTATAGGTGTACGTGGTTGCTGGTACACAGTTTTCCCTTGAAGAAACCTGTTTTTTGCGATGATCTAATAATTATAGATGAAACATAGCGCAATAAACATGATGAGGACAACATCGAACAGTTCATTTGGGTGCACTCGCGGGTGCAGAGTTTCTCTCACCACGTTGTTTGACAAACTTACTCTTTTAAAAGTATTACCACACAGCAAAAAGATTAAAACATTGTATGGAATCATTTTTCAAACCATTTTATGTATGAATTCAATCAAATAAGTTGATGGTAACCTTTTTGTTTGAATTGAAACATCTCTTCAAGATTTATTCAGATATTTAGGATTTAGAAAAACCAGTATTTTCTTTTGAAAATTAAAAAAGCCGAAGTACGGCAACGCACCTATCGATCGGATTTTGTCTACACGTTTCATTCATATTTCGTCTCTTGTTTTTTGAGTGGGGTTTGGTGTTGATTTTGTGTATGTTTATTGTGTTTTTATTCTGGTTTAGTTTGTAGTGCTTCATTATTTACTTAATAGTATATTAAAATAACTCGCAAGTGTCAAGCTTGCAGTAGATAGGAATTTAGGAATTCTGTAAAATAGTTACGCCACTGGCAGTTTCGCGTGTAGTAACCGAAGCACATTTCAGTGAGGTGCAAACGTATCCCCACTCAGTGCCCCGCTCAACTCCTCACGTCTCTTCTATGTTCAATGTTGGCCACAGAATTTTTCACAGTTTATGAATGAAATGTTTCATCTATAGTTATTAGATCATTGGTTTTTCCACGGTCGCGAAAAAGTAACTGACACGAAAAATAAATAAGAACCATCTTTTACAAGGGTTGTATATTATATGAAAATTTGAGCTCAATCAGTGCGAAACTTTTTGAGTTTTTAAAGCATACATAGACGAACCAACATAACATTTTATCTGTAGAACATTGACGTTGCTGAACAAATGTAAATATTGTCATGAAACAAAACAAAGAGATTCCTGGGTCATATTTAGTTGTTTTGTTGTCTGGTTATTTTGTCTATGTTTGCCACACAGCAATAAAAACCAGTATTCAAAATCGGAAAAAAACGACGCAAAAGTAGCGCTTCGTAAGACTTTAATTCCTGTAGAATCGATTGCAGTCGTATGTACTCAACCGGATTAAGTTTATATTTACGTGACGAAATAAAAGTCTCGCTTTTTCTTTTCCAAATAGGGCTCATTTGCTTTAATCAGCCTTGATGAAGCACGCTTATTTTCTTGGATTTTTAAATTTGGGAAAATTTATAATATATGTCGTGAGGCCAGTCAATTTGAATACTCTGTATGTTTATTATTAGAGTTTATTAGACCATCAGCACTAATACAACTAGTTCTATGCACTAATTAACATAGCTCACTTATAATAAGTATATTAATGTGTTTATTTAGCACTTGGCTACAAGTATAAAATATTTTTATTAGGATTTCATAACATGACTCATTGAGTCCCTTTGTGAAAATGAGATCCTTACCAAAAAATTTATTCTTATCACGAATGATTTTTTTTTTTAATTATTTTTATACTATTTTTATATCCGCCATGAAGCTGGGTACATATGAGAATTTTTTTATTATTCATATTTTTTAAAAACTTGTTTCGGGGATGGTTTGTGCATGTCCGATAAACAAAAAATTATTTTGACACATGTCATTAAAAAAGTTCATTTTGGTATCAGAAAATAGGTCAATTTGACAAAATATCAAAACAAAATATAAGAAAAAGTTGTTTAGAATCCACAAAGTAATCCAATCAAATCAGATAAAACAAAATTTGACTCATACTTTACCCTTTCCATTGAGATGAAAAACGAAAATGATGATTTTATTCAAAAATTAACTTTATTGAACTAAACTACATCGAATTTCTATATAAAGGAATTTTTTATGGAATAAGACATTCGTTTCCCCAACTATATACCCATGTCCTTTTTTCCACCGTAGATACGATTTTATAAAATAATGATTTTCAAGACTCGACTCGAACTATGATGAATATTCGTTAATCAATTATTTTTATTTCAGACTGTACCGTAAAGTATCATTTACCGGACACAAAACTAGTCCGGTAAATGATACCTTACATCATCAGCGACTGTAAAAAAAATTACTTGACTACTCCAAAAATGACATTTTGCATCATCAAAGACTGTGAAATTGCATTGGTAGCATGGTTTGGCTGGCGCCATCTCCTAATTTTGATTAATAACTTGACATAGAATGTTGGTAACATATAATTAACCTATTTATTATCCAAGTGGTGAGATGGTTTGGCTGGCGCCATCTCATGGTCCAAAATGTTGGTAGCATAAGTAATCTATCTATGTTACCTTAGTGGTGACATGGTTTGGGTGGCGCTATCTCTTGGTAAGAATGTGAGACGAACTGTTACCACTGCCCTCTCAATGTGTGCTTTGACAATAAGAGAGCATTTTTTCTCTTAAACCGATTATAAAAAAATGTCACAGTATGAAACAAAACAATGTACAATATACAGCCGTTAAATCTCATTAAACTACTCGTCTAGAAATTCTATGAACATTTTGACTCGTGATTTAAAAAGTCATTTACCGTCTTAGTAACGTAAATAACTATTCTGATCGCCAGAAAATATGAGAAAACGGAGATGGGTAAATAGTTAGGGACACGACCAGGCGGTATTTTTGTATTTATATTTAGGGGCTAGTTTATTTGAATAAAGTTAGTAGGGCAAAATCATCACTTCCGAATTTAATTTCACTTTAATGAAAAGCGTAAAATATGAGCTTCGATTTTTTCATCTGATTTGATCCAAAATCGGCATGTAGAGGCTTTTGTGGATTATAACAACTTTTTTTAAATAAAATTTCTCGATATCTTGTCAAATTAATCCATTTTTTGAGAAAAATGAATAACAAAAAAAATTCTGATGTATCAAACTTTAAGGCGGACACTGTATCTTTATCTTATTGACCTTGAATTAAGGCAGGACAAAGTCACCGGAGAGGATAGTACGCGATGATCGGGTTCAAATCCCGAAGTGGGCAGAAATTATTTTCTGTTCGACATTTACTGGTACTCTCATTGGCTAACGTTACTGAGTAGACTGCAGTACTATTAATTACTGACAGTCAAAAAGTTTAAATAATTAGCCTAAATAAATTGGTCCTTCTATAGTTCAAATATCCCCCCTTTTTTTTTAATGTGTGCACCAAAAATTTTGAAACTTGGCATACTTTAATTGCTGTCGAAATACTACTTTCTGATGTTACTGACGTACTTTTAGTATTCAAAATGGCGGCTGGACGCTTTGTGTCAAAATTTCAAAACACACTCATATTGACAACGGCTTTTGGTAATAAAATATGGCTGAAATATTTTATAAAATCGAACATGGAACGTATATTTCATTAAACCATGACATAATATTCCAATTAAGTGCACAGGAAACGCCATATCGCACACAGCAATTTATCTCTGATGTATTGTTTTATTTGCTCTATTTAGGCCGTATTTGTTTTCTAATGGCAGCGATGCATTTTTATTGATTGAAATTAATTAATTGGCTAGGTTGATCAACCATTATTGTTCATGAATGAGGGTCCAACAGAAAAATATACGCGCAAACTTACGGAATTAAACGTTGGAACGATGGATTTTTTATGTTAATTTTAACCAGTGGGAGACGAGGTTTATCTTGGAAGTTTCCTTTTATCTCTTACGGAATACTTGATTAAAATTAAAATGTTTTCCTGAACAAGGTATGAACTTGGACAATTAATCTAATTGCTCCCCATTCTGCACTATTTTGAATACACTTTAGGAAATATGTTCAAAAAATATAAAAATCAATACAAACCATGCAGTTTGAAAACAACAAACTTAGTTGGCGAACCGTTACCCAAAGTGTGGATGGGAAGAAGATGAACTAACACTGAAAACGATCATTAATCGGTCCGAGGTGAACGTAATAAACATCGAGTTTATAACACCCTGTATATACTTCAAAATAGACATATTTGGAGATGCAAACTATTGCAAACAATTATCGATAATCGAGATAATTTTCCAAAAATAACATCATGGAAATAATTTTTCAACAATCAATAACTTCAGTCCGCAATTTATAAATAATTTTCCCTAATGCTCTTTATTCCCAAAATGCACTTCAATGCCGTTTTGCAATTCAGAACAATGCCAATTTAATATGTGTATGCAAATTGTGATTTGTATTCGGAATTATTCGCGGCTGAACTGAAATGAATTTCAATTGCTTTGATACATCGGACTGATAAAAACACCTCAATTTCAATAGTGTAAAAATTTTCGAAAATTTTGCTTTTTAACAATTTGACGAAAATTGCCCTTGCCTAAGTATGAAGTCCACCGTGTTGTTATTCTGCATGTTTTACTTTTCGCTGGAATTTTGTGCTTGTTTTTCAACAAAGAACATGGACCGGTTGCGAACTAGAAATAAAGAGAAACCTCCATACAAAACACCTTGAATTCAATTTAACAAGAAAACACAATTCAGCTCTACGAGGGGACATCGATGCTATACTTTCAACCCTCAATGGGGGATCTTAAAGTTCAAATAGCGTCAAAAGATTGCTTATAAAAGACCGATCACTCAATTTTCCTGCCTATTTGAACTTTCAGGATTTTCTCTCTGTATATAAGGGGTTGGAATAACAGCAAACACATGGTAAATATATCCCCCTGCATGAAATGAGAACTGGAATAAATAAAAAAAAATGTATTTTCGATCGGTTTATATATCTATATACATGTTAGTGCATGATTACTCAAACTCTCTATTATCCATCATTACCCTATATTTCTCTTCTAAAAACCCATACAAGAATTTGACAAAAATTAATTAACTTTACGCCTATGTGACTGACTGACTGCATTTCTTTTATTGTTGCAATTGGAAGCATGTAGATAAAAACTCAATGATAACAACACGGGTGTGTTACTTGATACAGACTTCTGTTGTCGCCTGATATTGACCATGAAATACACTGCACGTCATTAGAAGTGTCCACGTATTTACCGTTGCTTTAAAAGACACGCTAAACATGTTTATTTTTAGTCAGTGAACAAAATTATGTCTTTTAATCGGAATCAACTACTTATCCACTTCAAAAGTCATGCAGTTTATATTGGTCGTGTCCGTTGTAGATCAGGACATCCAGACTGCACTATCAAAAATAATACTAAATCCAGTAGAATGCAAAAATAAATGATGAGTTTGGCCAAAGTGATACTGATACAACGAGTGATTGTCACTTTGTTTTCCATGGTGGAAGTAGTTTTTTATTTTTGAATTTCTCTGCTTTTTTATCATGGATTACTTTTCCGAACGTCTCTGGAGTTCAGGCAAACTTCAACTAACTGTGAATGGTCTAGACTTCAACCTAAACTAGTCTTGTCAAAATCGGCTGTTTCAAAATGATTGATTTGATTTGTCGCCGAATTTTCTTCAACGACTCACACACTATGCAACTGGTTAAATGTAATAAAAACGAAAAAAAAAACAGAAAAATAAGCCGCTCTCTCGAAAAAACATGATAAAAAAAAATAATTTGGAAAAAAGATTTCCACGATTGTTTAAAGTGGAAAAGAGAAGAGACACTAAGAATTAGCAAAAATACCTGAGTACCTATAGGTATACTGTGAAAAAAAATAGACGAAAGAATAAATGATACTTTACAAAAGAGTGTAAATACGTCAAAGTTCTAATTAGAAGAAATAACTCAGAGACATTGAAGGAAGAATGAAAATACTAGGGCTTCGCAAGACCAAAACCAAGACCAAGACTGGCTGGCTAGTCTTGGTCTTCGTCTCGAAAAATTAATTTGGTCTTGGTCTTGGTATTGGTCTCGATATATCAAGACCAAGACAAGAATGGTTCAGTCTTGGTCTTGGTCTTGATGGTCTTGAAAAAAATATATACCGAATTTTTAAAACACAAATAACAATATACAGTGCGGCTCAAAAACTTTTAAACCGTTTGGTATATGTTAACAATATTTGGACACACCATATGTGAGGACGTTCTGCATCTTTTGACATAGTTGTGACAGCTGAAAATGTCAAAATGACAGCTGGGCGCCATTTTGATTAAAAAAATCAAATGGAAAGGGGGGTCGAGTGATACTATATTTTCAAGACCCTTTTGCCCTGATTACAACTGCCAAGTCGCAAGCCTCTGTATCATACATGTTGATATGACATCGTGTCAGATTTTTTTTGTCACTTTATTAATACTCAACCGCAAGAGTTGACTTCTCCGAACTAAAAGGATATGATGAGGTACAGAAGATCTTCAAAATGAGCTATCACTCAATCTTTTTGATGAGGATGAATTTCACCAGAGAAAAAGAATTGGGGGGAAAAAATCCTCGTCAGAAAGATTGAGTAATGGCTCATATATCAACAGGAATGATAGCAGAAGCTTGAAACTCAGCAGTTGTAATCGGGGCCAAAGGGCTTCCTAAATAGGGTATCACTCGGCCCCCCTTTCCATTTGATTTTTTTTATTTAAAATGGCGCCCAGCTGTCATTTTGCATTTTATTCGCCTATTCACAGTGAGTAGGTTTTGATTTGTTTATGTGAGATGCGGGGTTTGTGTAACTTGACGGCGCCACCATGCCTTCCGTTCAACCGATTTTACCAAAGTCTATCAATCTAGGGAATAGGTACAATTCCTCCTAAAAATGTCCTCCATACTTGTACAGGGTGTCTATTTAAGAATGGCAAGGTGTCAGATCTCGGAAACTAGGCATCCGAGAGACTTGCGGAAAAAAAATTACTGGGTAATATGGAATAGAGAAAATGCTGGAAATATATCAGAATATCCCAAGATCGCCACAAGATGGCGTAACGGTGCTATCAAAACACAAAATCGCTGTTTTTTCGTGATTTTTAAATACAAACAAATACAAATGAGTACCGCTATGGATTCCTTGAGAGACTTCCTTCAAATTTGTTTTTTTGATTTTTTTTCCTAACATGTCAAATAAGACAGGTATCAGCTGTCAAACCCTACAAAGCAAGAATGCTCATAACTTTGAAACAACCCAACCGATTGACGCGATCTTGGTCTCATATGAAAGAGCATGATCTGCACTTCAAAAAACTTTTTTGGTTTTGAATTTTTGACCTTCGCCGTCGCCGCTAGATGGCGTTAACTGAAATGGTAGCATGTTTTTTCCAAAAAAAATCAAATGTAATGGTATATTTATTTTTATATATTTTAAAAGGAGATACATTTCCCTATTAAAAAAATAAAAAAAATAATAAATTAAAAAAAAAACAAAAAAAAATCATTAATTTTTTTGTTTTTTTATAGGAAAATGTATCTAGGAATTATCGCCCATTATGAAAAGAAAACAAAAGACTACCTTGGGGAAACAAAAAATTCAATAAAAGCTTGACAAAAAAACTCAAATTTGTATTATGGCGAAAACATTCATCAAAAAATCCTCCATAATGATAAAAGTCACTAAAAAAATTACACAAAAGCTTCCGCGACTGCCTACTGGAAAAAAACACAAATAAAGAATTAAATTTGAAATGTGAATGACGTAAGAATAGCCTTAAAAAAAATGGTCCCTAATGAAAAAAGACACTAACAGACGTGAGTCTCCACTTGAAAAAAGACGAACAAAAAATGATAATGCTTAAAAGACTGATTTAAAGAAAAATGGATAAATGATACCGTCCGAGATACCGCCCATATACTTATTATTGAATACAGTCAATGCGAATTCGTCTACTGTTTTGTATATTTCATCGATTTTGTTAAAAAAACACAGAGGGTTCGGAGTAGAACCAAAAGAATACGGTCTGCTGTCAATGCATTTCTTCGATTATTTCTCATTAAAAATCATATAGAAAAAATTGCTCTATTATCATGGAAAATGTTGGCAATTTTATCGGTAAAGCCGAATAAAACAAACATAAATATTACTACAATATCAATATTGATGCTCAAAGATTAAAACTAGGTAAATAAACAAACTGTATAGTAAAATACAACTGAAAAGACAAAAGAAATATGCAATTAAAGTTAAAAAACACAGTCAAGCATGAGTACAGGTATCATAGGTATTTTATCGATTTTGTTAAAACGACGAAGTGTTCGGAATAGAACCAAAAGAAAACGGTCTGCTGGCTATGCGATTTCGTCGATTGTTTGTATATTGTTATCGAACGGAGAAAATTTGATGATGTCACCAGATGATGTGTTTCACACTATTCTAGAAACTGTAAATTAACCTCAAGACGACAAGTAAGTGCCATCTATCTATACTCCAACTTACTTAAATATTGGTAAAAGTCTATAAAATTCAATAAAAATCAAAATTTGAGTTTAAAAAATGTTTTAACGAATGAAACAATAATGGTGTTGATTGAGATTTTGATACAAATAAATCGAGTTGAACGGTAGAGAATCATCTTATGTATGAATGTAATATCTTGTTATCATGCGATTTTTAATTTATATTATTTTTGTTTCAGGTATGCCATTACATAACGAGTGAATGAAGAAGGTTTTCTTGAGGTAATTTTTGCAAAAAGGTGAAAAAATTTCATGAAAAATAATAAAAGGTATCTTTCACTTATCACAACAGCTAATCAATGATTGAACTGGAAAACGGGGTGGAAAAATAAATTTCTGTAAATATAGGGTGGGACGGAAAAAAAAAATAAAAACCCACTACAAAAGTTTTAAGAGGGATTTGAAGTTCATATTATTGATCCATTGTGGTTTAAAATTAGCTTTATTAGTTTTTCATATTTTTTTAAAAAAGTAAACCTGTTTTAATTTAACCGCATACATTTAAGAAGGATTTTGAAGTACTTTTATGAGAATTTTTAATTCTCTTGATCAGTTGCGGAGGTTAAAACTCACTTTTTTCCATTTAAAATGTTCTTAAAAAAGACTCACTATACAGGACTTTTCAGTGAAATCTAAAATTATTCCTGATCAGTTGTAAAGCTTAAAATCAACTTTTTTTTAATTGAAAACTTTTTTACGGTCTTGAGAATGCAGGCATTTTTAGAATATTTCAAACTCCCTTTTAAAGTTGCCTTTTTTTCAATTTCAATATTTTTAGGGTCTTGAAAATGTTTTGATTGCTTTTCGAAAATTATACCAAACCATTTAGAAAAATTTAACTTCATCCTAATCAGTTATGAGGTTTAAAATTGACTTTATTTGTCTATAAAATCCATCCATCACATACTCGAAAATTATTGCTTTCAAGGTACTTTTTTGAGAACTTTTTATTAAATGCCGAACGTTAAAATAAAGTCTCGTAATTTTTTTAAATCCTTTTTTAAAACAGTTTTTAAAGTCGTAATTGCGTTAAAAAAAATCAATAAAAAACTTGACAAGATTGTTTTGGAAAATTAGTTAAGAGTAGATTAGTTATGAATGGACATTTCACAAAGTTGAACAAATTAAATATCACATTGAAATAACACAGGAAAAAATAAAATAAATGTTAGACACGTCAGAATAAACACAAACGAAACATTAATTAAACCGGTTTTGTTTAGTTTCCAACGCAATTTATTTAATTTCTACTCTGAGAAAAAAAATTACGTTTCAATAAAAACCGCAAGCCTTCATATAGCTTTATTTGAAATAATGTACCCTCCAACAACGAATATCAATAAAAGTCTTGTAGCGCAAGAAAAATGACAACATGTAACTCGGTCCACTAACTTTTCAACTCAATAATGGACTTGTTTTCTCTTTTATATGGCACTCTATTTGTTACATAAGCTGCAGACTTGTTGAATCGTCTTTAGGATCAAAATTGGACGAACTCTTGGAGGTCATTTTTCCAATGGTGGTTCAGCATAGTATTTGATATTTCGTTCCTCACCGAAAAGTTTTCGATTCGATAGTAGACTAAGTTCATCCACGTGTTGGAGTTTCATTAACACGGTCCGAGGTAGTTCAAACAAATTTGAATATAAATGTACGGATGTCGTCGATGTTTGCAATTGGCAGAAATAGACTGGATCACGTTTTATTGAAACGGATCTTTTCTACTATTTGATCAACCATCGTGTACGTGGGGAGGATTGAATTGAATATCAGAGGTGTTTTTTGGATAAAATATTGACTCCATGCACATGCGTGGTTCAACCAAAAGTTATTGATCCTCGCATTACACCCCAGATATTTCTATGTTTTATGGACAGAACGTGGTGACCGCATTTTTTCCAGCCGACAAAAGCAGAATAAGACTAGAAAAGATTTCTAGAGGCGTCTTTGACAAATTCTCGAAGTAAATCCCTCTTTCTAGAAGGTCCCGTCTTTGTTGCAACGTTTTTCTTTTCGACGCCTTCGAGATGTATTTAAATACAAAGTAAAATGCACCGGCTCATTTATCTGGGTGAGATTTTTTTTTTTAAAGAAACTCATCCCGGCCAAGTTTGTTGATTTATAATGCTGGGGCTGTAATAAACTGAACCAGTATTTAATTCATTATGTCCAGGGTGTCCCATTTTGGGTACTTTTGCGGGGTATCTCCGTTATTCTTATAGATAGAAAGTTGCGGTTTTCGCGACAGTGTGCTACTTTTTCGTGAAACTAAAGATGCCGTTAACAAAATTTTCATAGCCCTTTTCGTTTTCAAGATACAGGGCTAAACTGAAAATGTTGCATTTTTAGGTACCCCTCGTATCTAAACTATCAGATAAGTTATGGAAAATGTGAAAACTGTTTCTTATATAACTTTTCCCGTAGAACTCGATTCTGCCTTCGGAATTAGTATACAGGGTCAGGTCAAAAAGTTATTGGACCCAACTTAATTTTTTTAGATGGAACACCCTGTATATTTATAGTCCATAAGATTTGTCTTTTCTTTACCTTTTCAAAAATATATAAGAGTATGCACTAAAAAAAAAAAAAAAATTGTAGCCCATAATTTTTTGACCTGACCCCGTATACTAATTCCGAAGGCAGAATCAAGTTCCACGGAAAAAGTATATAACTTTCGATTTTGCCTTCGGAATTTGTATACAGGGTCAGGTCAAAAAGTTATAGGCTAAAAATTTTTTTTTTAAGTGCATACTTTTATATATTTTTGAAAAGGTAAAGAAAAGACAAATCTTATGGACTATAAATATACAGGGTGTCCCATTTAAAACAATTAAGTTGGGTCCGATAACTTTTTGACCTGACCCTGTATACTAATTATATACTAAAAATATGACCAACCATTCATTATTTTACAGTCGCTTTATTAATTTTATGGACTGTCCAAAATTTTCACCAGGCATTTACTAATTTATCTGATCGTTTTTTTATGATACTGACTTGATTATTTATATCTACCATTTATTATTTTTATTGACCATTTCTTTATATTACTGACCGTTTATTATTTCAACCGTCCATTTATTATTTTCATCGATCATTTATTATTATATTGACCATTTATTATCATACTGACCAAGGGAAATAAAATAATGGCAGGGTACTATCCATAAAACTGAAATACTGACCATTTAATTTGTTGCCGAAAATGTCTAGGTTGCTACTTGGGAGTGCTCTGAAGAAATATGGACTGAGTTTAATTTGTTGGGCGTGAAAAAATGAAAAATTGTTTCAATTTATTTCACTTTCGGTGCTACATTCCTCTTAATTTTACCAAAAGTGACGCACCTATTTATCAACCCGGTCTTTGAGTTTATGTTTAACCTTTTATTTATAAGTCTTTTTCTGTTTATGTAGCTTGAAAATTACTATTTTCTTATTTTGACATTTTTTTACTTTTTAGTACCTAAATCTTGAAATTTATCTATAAACTCTATGTTATTTTGTAGCTTTCAATTGATTTGTAAACTTTTTTATAACTATTGACAATTTTTTGAATTTTAACGACTTTTTTCAACTTTTAAGAAGATGTTTTTATTTTACTTCCACTAGGTACTTCTATTTTTATTTTTATCCACCAATCCTGTCCTATTTTTTTATTTTGAATTTGTGTTCAAGCCGTTATTCATTTGATCTCTAATTTTTTTTTTATCATGTTCGTTATCTGGAAAAATAAAAAAGTTATGGGCAAAAACATGGAAATATCTTCAAAATTTTTTGAATATAATAATACACGATTGTTGCGACTCTACAAAATATACATAACTTTTGAACGGTTGGATTGATTGTGATGAATTTTGTGATTTTTTATCTCTATACATTTCTACAAAATAGTCGATTTTTTACATTTTCAAGCTTTCTAAAACTTTTAAACGCTATAACTTTCAAACAAATCGACCGAATTGACTGAAAACTGCGCCATTTTGAAGACAATTTGATATAGTTTCTCTATGAATTTTTGATTTTGTTTTAAATCCGAATTAATCAACTTTTTATATACTATATATTTTAATACCTTCAAAACAAGGTATACTATACTCCAAAGAAGTATTTGAAAAAAAAAATGGGTGGAAGAAATCCTCGTTAAAAGGCCTGACTGATACCTCGTTTTAAAGATCTTCAGTCCCTCATCATATCCTCTTAGTATGGAGCCTACTCTGACAAGTAATTATTTATTGAATAAAATAAAATGAAAAAATAAAATTTTGACTTGCTCTCATATCAACAAGAATCACAGCAGAGACTTGGAACTCGGCAGTTGTAATCAGTGTCAGAAACCCTTCAAAATGAGGTATCACTCGACCCCCCTTTCTATGTAAGATTTCAGAGGTTTATCTCACCCTGTCTTAGGGGTTACAGATAAATAGGCTTTTTTTTTGTTTCCCCTTCGTTTTATAGAATCTATTTTGAGCGTTTTTTGATTCGTTCCCAAGATATGGAAATTTCAAGTTTTGAAATTGTCACCCTGTATATTCTTTTAATCTAATTTTACCGGCTCTAATGATGTAATGTGTCATTTACCGGGCTGGTTCTGAGGTCTGTAAATGATACCTCACAGTACAGTATGCATGGAATAAAATAATTGATGATATTTTGAATTACTTTATTGGCTTTTTTATATTTTAGGTATTCACGTTCATCATGTTCCACCCAGAACAAATCATATAAATCAACAATGACACATTTCTGTTCAAATTCCACTGAAATATTTATTCTCCGCACACTGAAGAAGAAAACAACTAAACTGGTTTTCCATAAATCAAAACAGGCCAGTCATTGTCCCCATTAACTTTATTCGAGTTGGCAACTTCCAATTACCCACAAATTCATTACGTAAATTTCCATTTATCAAAACCAATTTTAAGAATAATTCAAAACTTGCTGCATTTGAATACCTCGTTACCTTATGATGTGACGCAGAAAACCGAGCAGAATTTCTGACAATTTACCCATAACAATACAATGCGCAATTTCTGGATCACATTTTGTCGTCGTCTAACTGGAAATGAAACCAAATTCAACCATTTTGACTGCAACATCAGCCGTGTGAAAACTGCCCACAGCGGATTCAAACAAAGCGTCTGGACATCCACAGTCGATCTAAAAGCGATTAAAGGGTGTGAAGGGAAAAAACACAAAAAGGTATTTCATTTGCACGAGTCCGATCTCTGAAAGATAAATGAAAAACAAAAAAGGCGTCTCTATCATTAGAACGTTGATTTGTTGATCAATCGCTTAAAGCGTCACTTAAGTCGAAATTAGACTGCGATTATCGATTTGTAGAATTCAAAGGTTGAAAAATGCGAACATTCATGCATGAAGAATCTAGATCAAATTGTCTTCAAAATGGCGCAATTTTCATTCAATTCGGTCGATTCGTTCAGAAGTTATAGCAAAAATAGCTTCTCAAAGTAGGCCAGCTTGAGCTTACCCAGCACACCGAAACCCAGACCGAAAATTATATGATAATCTGCCTCTTGGTTCTCGGACACACGTTGCGCGCGCACCGACATAATGTGGCTTTGAACGAAAACCCGTTAATCCGAAGAACATGAACATTTCCAATGTTAAAAGTGATTATTGAAATTCAAAAAGTCATTGCTCCATAACCAGTTGAAATATTTCAAGGATCTTTTTACTGGATTATATCAAAAAACCTTTATTTTGAACCCATAAATTTATTTTTGGTTGGGCCACTTTCGAAAACGCGCGAAACCGGCTCTACCCTTCCACTTCGTTTCTCTCGGATAGCCCAGAGCCCATTAGTTCGGAACGTTTGTCGGTCGCTTTGAAGAATTTTTTTTGGGCGGGCTTCTTTGAACATCAGCATGCTTTGACGCGCGGCCGCTTGTGCTACGGGTTTTTCAAATGAGCCGACGACAAGTGACCTAACTTATTGTATATAAGTAAACTTTGCTTTGCTGATGATATTTCTTCTTCCTCTTGCAATCGGCTGTATAGGAGAACTTCAAAAAGCCGCTCGTCCAGATCCAGATCTACAAGTTTCTTAAAAAATGAACAACAAAAATCAAAAAATAATAAAAGAAGCCCGTTTAGACCCGTTTGACATTCAAAAATATTTTAACGAGAGCGTCGTTTAACTCCAACCGGTCTTATCATTAGCTACGCTGGAAACTGGTTTTAGCCAAGCCTTCATTCTGACCTTTGGGTCAGTAGGTCGATAGCTATAGCTGTAAGCTGGCTAGCTGAATTATTCCAAACATATTCCGTATTCGCTGTCTTCATTTAAAGTTGAGGTTCTAATTGAGTTGAGACTTTTAATGAAAATTTTATGAAATCGAACTTTGTGTTGAATTTCCTCTTTTTCTGGCGAGTGATTAATTTATCATCTAAACCAAACAACCACAAATTAAAAGCAATCAAAACACTCCAATCGATATTCCTTGTATTATTCATATTATTCACCTTGAACTCCAAAAATACCAGATTTTCTAGTTGTTGCTCCCAATCGATGCGATCATTTCTGGTTTTGTCGGTTGTGTGGGGTGGAAATATTTTATTTTGGAAACGTGTTGCTGACGATTTTTCATTACAAATAAGTGCCAATATGTTCACTTGGACTTAATGTCGTAAATAACGTTTTATGGGCCTTTTAAAGTATGGACTATTTGGACAAGCTCCTCTGAAAAACACTCATAAACAGTTGGTTTTTATTGGGCAATTTTGAATTATTGTTATGGCCTTGGGTTCCGAAAAATAAAACCGTCCATTGTCCATCAAAATCATAAACTTATATGAATCACCCGTGACATTTTGTTCTACCTATAACATTTTCAGTTTAAGTTGATTTAATTCTTTTTTGAGCTTGCAAAGTGTTTCATCATTAATCGTTCCGGTACGGTTAATAAAACCTTCTGTATAGACTTTGTAATACACTTCATAATAAAACCTTCAAGAGAGAAATTGAAGAAAATTGGAGCTGTATCTGAAAGAAAATTATTAATAACGTTCTCAGCAATCAACCTGAATTTCCTGAAAGATGTCGAGTTCACTGAACTGACTGACGTCAATAAAGCTCCTATTTATCGCAGCAGAAATTCCTTCTCATAAAAACAGAAAATGTTTTGCAGTTTCTATTTTATTTACGCTAGGTTTTTCTTCAAGCTTTGGAGTATGTTGAATAAATAACGTCATTGACTGCTCAAGGGGTTCAAGGTGAAATAGAATACTATACTATTGATCTGGAAGTTAATGTGTGTGTTTTTCCAGTTCTATAAAAGACGACATTGAGACTCGTTCTGAATAATTTGATGTTTATGACGTCACTCAAGCTAATATGGAGAAGTTGAGGGGATATAAAGACCCTCAATAAAATTGAATTGAGACCGCTCGGGACTCGGGAGTATTATGTTGAGGCGTGAGCTGATTGGTCCTCCATTAACTCAAGTGGGGCGTAAGCTGATGAGCTCAACAATGATTTTATCTTTATAGTACCTATAATAGATCATCAAAAACTTTCATTGTTTTATTTAGCTAATTTATTCCAATTTTATTTTTGATTGATTTTTTGAAGTATCTGTTTTTTCTGCATATTGAGGACTTTTCCACATTTTCTTACTTTAAACAATTTTCGTTTGACATATATCAGAATTTTAGGGTTTTCTTATTATTACGGGTGAGAAATGATTTTTATTTTTGATTCGGTACTTTCCTTTTAACACTGTATAGAATGCAAGAAGATAATGTTTTTTTTGTTTTGACTGTGGCCCGTACCACATTTCCACGCCGTGTTTTGCGCCCATTTTCTACTGTCCCCCTATGTCGTCGGACAATTTTTCTGTTATTCCGCTGTAAAAAATTCTTCGTCTTTTCATAAGCTTTTTCTGACTATATATCTGCTGTTAAAACTGTTTCCTTTATTTTTTCTGACAATCTCTACCGTACGGAGAGATTATTTTTATTTATTTAAATAAAACTATAGCACTTTACCCGCTGCGTTGCGAGCGGTTGATAAATATAATGAAACAGGAATATGTAGAAATTAAACTGTCCAAAAATATCAGCACCTATTTTAACCCCTTCCAGATAAATTGTTGAATGAAGTCTCAACCAACACGTGTTTTCTGACCTCATTGTATATTAAAGCTCTGAGAGTATTCTTGACCCCTTCCTCATGTTGCTATTGCCGGACCGTTTTTAATTATTTATTTTTTAAAATGAAAGGTCTTTGTCCACAGATGAATCATGAAGTACCTATTTATATTTTGGATCATAACTATTTACATGAGTAAAATGGTTGAATAGAGAATATATAACATGGGGACATCTACACCAAGGGTATAGAAGTGATAATAGAATTCTGTATCTAACAAATATGTCTTATGACGTTTGTTGGTCGCGTGAAAGGATATTTTGTCAAATAGGTTGTCTCTCTTCGAAATTTATGATTACTCACACCTCACAGTTGTCAAAATATCAGCTGATTTGGATTGCTCTATTTGAAGAAGACAATGGCTAACTTCACGCGACTGACAAACATCATAAGGAATACCAAGGAACCCAGAAATCAAGAAACCAATGGATCAAATATCCAGAGTACCAAAGAACCAAGAAATCAAGGAGCCAAAAAATTAGAGAATCAAAGAATCAAAAAATACAGGAAGAAAGAAATCAAGGAACCAAAAAATCACAGAACTCATGAATCAAGGAATTAGGAAACCAAAGAACCAAAGAACCAAGTAACTGAGAAACCAAAGAACCAAACCAACCAAAGAACCAAAGAACCAAAGAACCAAAAAACCAAAGAACCAAAGAACCAAAGATCCAAAGAACCAAAGAACCAAAGAACCAAAGAACCAAAGAACCAAAGAATCAAAGAACCAAAGAACCAAAGAACCAAAGAACCAAAGAACCAAAGAACCAAAGAACCAAAGAACCAAAGAACCAAAGAACCAAAGAAACAAAGAGCGAAAGAATCAAAGAGCCGATGCACCGTTACCAAATAAAGCTTCAGTTGGCAAATTCATCAATTGACGTCCACACTCTATCATTAAGTCGAACATCCAAATTGTCAATTTTTCGATTCCACGTAAGAATTAACAAAATACAGCGATGGTAGCAATTCCCGCGTTGGAGAACAAATAACGTCAATGTGTTGGCACATGTTTCGTCATAGTAGTCTGGAAGTTGAAAGGTCCAGTTGAAGTTCCTTCCTCAAAAAGAGTTGTTGGGGGTTCCTTCCTCTATTTCCATCAAAGATATCAACTTAACAAGGTTCTATAATGCTGGAAAATTTCTAGGTTATGAGAGATGAGTGGCAATAGACAAATTGAAAGAGATGTTTTGGAAATCCTTATATAGGGCATTTTCTGATAGGCATTAAATAAAATTTGCCAAAAGAAAAACAACAACTTCAAATAAATCTCTAAACAAATAACCAAATGCTAAAGCAAGTTTTTCAACTAATCATTGTACAAGAAATAAATAAATACAATGATTTTATAAACCGGTAGGTATGCAGAGAATTGTTCAAATAATCCTATGATGACAGTTAAGAAAAAAAATATTACAAGCATGAATCAAAAATAATCCGAAACATCGTACACAATCCCTAAATGCGTAAGAACACACTTGGCAAGGCCATTAATCTTACAAAATCTCCATTAGCAATTTCCACGTTCCCTCACGCATATTTTTATACGTTAATAGTGACTAGGCAATTTGTATGTATCATTATCCAGAACAGCGCAATAAGAAATATAGGACATTTCTTATACCATTGATGGTATCTTAATTAAGGTTGCGTTTATTTCCATACGAAATAAATAAAATATTACAAAGGTGGAAATTCTATGGGGAAATTAAGGTCAGACGAAGACTAAAAAAACAGTAAATCTAGTTAGAACGCGCGTTGACTTATCTGATTAAAATGGAAATCATCAATTCGCCTGAGCTGTATGAGACGTTTTTTGTGCTGGTTAATTTGTGATTCGCTAATGGCGAAATGGAGAGGCTTCGTGTTGATTTTGATGCTTGAGGGAATCAACTGGACTCAATTTACATACTAAAGGGTGTCAATATTTTTGTTTATTTGTGGCTCAGCCATCAGACTGGGATAAATCAGAATTATTTTTGGTTTTGTCGGGCTCTTAGATTGAATGATTATTCTTTTTTTTAATTGATTTGTGTCACTATTCTGATAAGTTCTCCTATCTTCTTCTCATTTCTTATTTGTTGTAGTTGATTTCTTCTGTGAAATATAACTCACCTATCGCCAAACTAACCTCACGAAAAGATATCGTATATACAGGGTGATTCAGAAGGAAATGGAAATATTTTAAGGATATGTCCAGGAAGTCAAAATAAGCAAAATAAGCTCATATGTTCAAGTCCAATTTTATTTGTTTCAAAGATATTTTGATTAATTGTAATTTAAAAACTAAATCAAAATTATTACAAAACTAGTTAAACAAAACAAATAGCACTAATTCATAATAAATTTTCGAAAACATTACCTCCCACTTCGATACACTTATTTGCGCGTTTAAAAATTGATCTAGTAGCGAGTTTATTTATTTATTTTTTATTTATTTGTTTTTTTCATTTTTTTTTTTTTTTAGATTATTTTGCTTATTTTGACTTCCTGGACATATCCTTAAAATATTTCCATTTCCTCCTGAATCACCCTGTATACAGGGTGTCCGGAAATTACGCGTCAGGATTTTGGTGGGCGATTCTACATGAAAAATTAATGCAACAAACTTCTATACAATTTTTTCAAAAACTTCAAAAATTTTTTCAAAGTACGAATTTTTAATTATTTAAGGTACGGTTAATGTTTAAAGTCGTTTTTCTCGGAAACCGTTAATTCTACGATGATGCAACACGAGCACCTTTTTAAAAAATATTTTGATGCTCTTTACTAATTTGACATCCAAATTTATAAAAAGATTAAAACAAAAAAGTTCTAAGTAATTTTCCTAAGGTGAAGGACAGCTTCAGCCTTTTGTCATTGACGACTAGCGTCAAATTAATAGGGTGAATACAAAGAAACACTAGTGACATGCATGCAAAATTTGGCGAAAATCATTACACTAGAAAAAAAGTTATTAAAAAAATTAAGAAAAAAAAAATATTTTTTAACACCCTGTATCTTCCTTAATTTTGAGTTTTTGAAAAAATTGTATAGAAGTTTGTTGCATTAATTTTTCATGTAGAATCGCCCCCCAAAATCCTGACGCGTGATTTCCGGACACCCTGTATAGATGTGGCTGACATATCCGTTACTTCGCGTATCCGTTTTGTTGAGAGGATTATCGGTGCCGATATGTATCAACTTTTAGCGGCGGCTGATGACCCCAGACATGCACGGTTAAATTTTCCAATTCGCTTAGGCGTTCGGCCATCCTCGCTAGCTATCTTCTCGAGTACTTTCGCCAAAGCTTTATCGTATTGATTATATTACGACTAAAGTAGTTGCAGTATGTAGATAAAACTATTTTTCCGAAATATTATCTATTGTTTTTTTTTACTTCAACATAAAATTTTGATGTTGGAGAGATTATTAATTATTTTAAAACGTGTTCAAGGCCTTTTAGGAAGTTTTAAAATGGAATTTCTTATCATTTACTTCTCTGGGAAGGTTCAGAATGTTCAAATACTTCAAATAAAGTTTTTATCAACGATATTTTGGAACATACACTTTTAGTTATATTTTTATTTTGATCAATGTCTTTGTATACATTATTTTATATATTTTTTTAAAACTCTTCTACTTTTGCTTTGATGGAGTTTGCTTGATATTATCAATATTGTTATTTTTTTTTATTCACTTTATCAGTTGGAAGTCATGAAAGTTTTTTTTCAAGTGACTAAAATTTTTATGTTTTTTTTATAGTTCATCTGTTCAACGTTGTTATGTTGTTTTGATTTATTTGTTGATAATCAATTCTATGTTTGATTGACTTCAACACTTTGTTTTTCTCTCTTATCAAGACTATTTTTTTCATTTACCCCATCAGTATTTTTTTCCGGTTGAATCTGTTTCTCTAATTTCCTACTTAAACTATATGTTTATTCAAAACCTTTCTTTCATTTTCTGATTTTTTCTTTTTCAATTTTTTTATCACGTTTTGTCTCATCTTCTTGGTCGAATCAATTTTGTAAATTTTTCATTTTACCTGATTTTTCACTTTTTAAAATTGATGGTATGAAATCTTTTACAAAACCTCAATCCTCTTCAATGAACCATTTCATATTTTTTTCAAAAATTCACTGTTTAAGGCGCTTAGATAGATTAAAAAGATTAAAAACCTCCCCATATTAATGCCTAACAAAATTCTCCACAACTCCTTCAAAAAAGATAACAAAGGGTTGATTCAAGCGCCAAATTAAAGTCAATTCAATCGTCTTTAATAAAATTTAACATTTTTTTTTGAAAATTCACTGATGTAAAAAAAGATTAAAACAGAAAAATACAAAATAAAAACTTTCCTTGATTGATGCCTCACAAAATTCTCCACAACTCTGGATGACTCAAGCGCCAAATCACAGTAAATTTGATCCTCTCCAATTCAATTCACTGAAAATTCACTGAATAAGGCGCTAAAGATAAAAACATGAAAATTAAAAATTAAAGCCTGGCAAATTTCTCCACAACTCCTTTAAAAATGACGATAAAGGGTTGACTCGAACGCCAAATTACAATGAACCATTTAAAACTTTTTTCGAAAATTCACTGTATAAGGCGCTAAAGATTAAAACATAAAAATTAAAAATCAAAAACCAAATTAATGCCCAACAAAACTCTCCACAACTCCTTTAAAAATGACGTAGAGGGGGTTGACTCAGGGGCCAAATTTCAGTGATTTAATCTTCTTCAATAAACAATTTAACATTGTTTTCGAAAATTCACTGTAGGTATAAGGCGTTGAAGATTAAAACATAAAAATACAAAATAAAAAATTTCCCTAATTTAATGCCGAACAAAATTTTTCACAACTCCTTCAAAAAATGACGAAAGAGGGTTGATTCAAACGCCAAATTACATTGAATTCAATCCTTTTCAACAAACAATTAAACAATTTTTTCGAAAACTCACTCTATGAGGCGCTAAAGATTAAAACATAAAAATACAAAATTAAAAACATCCCCAAATTGATGCCCAACAAAATCCTCTACAACTCTTTAAAAAATGATGATGGAGGGTTGATTCAAGCGTCAAATTACAGTGAATTTAATCCACTTCAATAATCAATTTGTCAATTTTTTAAAAACTCACTATATAAATTTTGCAAAAAAAAAAGATACCTGATGGCCGTTCACCGTATATGTATATGCAAAATGAAACTATTCATCGTCCATACTCATATCCCGACGATACACATACAATATTGATCCTTGAACTCCATCTGACCTCTGCTTTTCTGTTGTAGTCTTTTTCTGATGCTGCATTAATTGAAAGTAGCATTTTTATTTGTAATCTGTACCAGAATAATTAATGAGACGAGTGTTAATGGTCGCTTAATATTCAGAATTTATTCCTCTTGATTGAATGCCGGTTGCTGATTACTGTTGATTATTGGATTGCGTCCTGCATATTGGATTCTGGAATAATTGGCTCTGTTTGGATTATTGATTGATTTTATGGGTTTGGTTTGTCCACATTTGTGACCAGGTCAACCACCTTGCTAGTTTTGTACGTCGGCTCTGATTCTGGATAAACAATGAAGTTATCAGATGTTGTATTGAGATTTTATTCAAAAATTCAACATAATAGTGGATTAGGAATTTCATACGACTGAAAATGAAAGTGATGTGATTCATCAATCTTCCGTTGTGATCGATGACTTCTCACATTTTACCTGAAAGAAATCGGGTTTTCCGTTCTTGCCTTTGCAATTTCTCTTGTAAGCTTAAACGATTTTATTCATTTAATTCTATAAATACACAAACACCGGTTTCTATATTGATATATTATCCAAATTTAACCCCATAAAATGTGTTTAATCGTGTTACGCCACATCTAATCGCAATTGTAAACTTCTAATCCCCCTCAAAGTATCATTTTGATAGGTGTCCATAAATAACTTCTATTACCCAACTCTACGTCATGGGGATTAAGTGAGTTTTGCAATTATTGATCGATTATAGATTAATAGCACGGTTAAGGTCATACCGAGTGTTAATAATGTTAAAAACCATTTTTCGAAATTTCTTATCAAATCAAATGTAAACAGTTTAAAAATCTACTAGTGTCTGTTTTTCGAAAAATAATTTTCACGTCGTACACATTTCTCTTGCTGTATACAAATGAAACGAAAATAAAGCCTACCTACATAAATCGATTCGAAACCGGCTTTATTGAAAAATGTCAATAAATCCTGAAAGTGAATTCAAGAAATTTACGATGGTTCGATTTTTATTTCAATGGGTCATTTATCACAGATGTGGCTTTTGGAGTAATTCATCAAAAATTATTTTCTCTACTCCCATTTTATTCCTATGGAGTAAAAAAAAATGTTCAGACATATGGGCTAGCTGGAATGAAGAGCTAGCCCATTAAAACCGATAATTTCGGTAAATGGGTACAAATAATTTTCCGAAATGGACTATTTGCTGCATGTGTGGAATATTTGTATTTTGCTGACGATTGTGGTCGTATTTTTTCAATTAGAATTATTTCCGGTTTTTTAAGCACGAGGTAATTAAACGAATGGCATTTTTAATTTTAATTGAATACAAAAAATTCTTCTATGTCAGTTTCTTTCCCACTTTCATATTGTTGCTTGCATTATATTAATCATTGGTGAACACATTTATTTGAACAATTAAAATTAATCCAAGCTATTGTTTCAAATAATCAGTTTGTCGTTGCTGTACTGGAAACTATTTTTGTTCTATATGGGTGTCATCGATCTGTATTCCAAATAGAATATACTGATCACGCTATACGCTCAATGCCAAGGTGGCCCTGATATTTTCAGTCCCTTGACCCTTTTGATCCTTTTAGACATCAATTTTGGACAACTTTCCTTGAATTTGTCGTTTCCCTCCACTGTGCTTTTATATTGAATGAATATTCTTTCAAGAATATGCGACGGACGTGACATGGCCGTACCTCAGGTAATGCTTTTCTCTTCTTATTGGAATATCTCCAGCACATGCGTTATTCGTCCTGGAAAGAATATTTTTTTAGAGAATATGCTATGAACATGACATTACAGTTCCTCAAAAGATATACTTTTCGAAAGCATTTCGAAAATAATCGGAATATATCCAGCGCATGCGTTATTAGTCTTGTTGAGAATATATCGGATGGACATAACATGTTACTTCCTGTTAGGAAACATTTTGAACATGATATATGTTCCCACTGGTATATTCCCATCACATGCCTTGATTATCTCATAAAGAATATTAAAACCGTTCAGTTAGTTGTTTTTTCTTTAAATTTTATTATCGACTTTTTCATTTTTTTTTATTCTTATTAGTTTTGTTTGTATATACAGTGTGTCCAGAATAAAATGATGTACATGGGACTATACGAGGATATTGGAAACGGTAAAAGATACGACGTTGCTTAAATGGAAGAAAAGTTGCGTATTTCTATGCTCAAAAATATTCTACCTTTGTTTCATTTTGAATCGATTTCGTTATGTTCATACAGGGTGAAAAAAGAAAAGGTTCATTTTGAAAAAAACACAATATTTTGCTTGTTATAAAACCCAACACTTTCAAATTTCCAGGATATAGGTAAGAGGATACGACGATTCTAAAACGGCGTCAAAAAAATTCTAGACCTACTATGTTGCGTCCAGACAAAGTCAAGTCTGTTTTTTTTATGGAAGTCATATTTTTGGAAATTATTTTCAATACGGTCCATGAAAATGGAGAAGTTCAATATGGCCTCCATAAGAAAAACCAAAGTTGGCCTCGGCCGGACGCAACATCGTGGGCCTACAACATTTTTTGATGCCGTTTTTAGAATCGTCATTTCCTCTTACCCATATCCTGTAAATTTGAAAATATTGGCTTTTATAATAAGCAAAATTTTGTAGTTTTTCGAATATGGACATTTTCTTTTTCACCCTGTATCTACATCACGGTATCGATTCAAAATAAAACAAAAGTAGATTATTTTTGGGCATACAAATACGCAACTTTTCTTCCATTCAAGCGACGCCGTATCTCTTACCGTTTCCAATATTCCCATGTACATCATTTTATTCTAGACACACTGTATATTATTTTCATTGATTTTGTCTTTTCTGGAACAGTTATTTCTTAATTTTGGTTCTATTTTTTCAAAACTTTTTTTTTTGTTTTTGTCTGTCCTTTATTTAAACATATGACAAAATCTGGCGCCCGAGCCAAAGTTCGATTGCTTGTAGTGTCTTTATTTATTGAGGAGGGGGGGGTTAATTTGAGTGGTTTTTGTGGCAATTTATAGAAAAATTGATGAAGATTGGAAGATCCTACACAAAAAATGAGTTTTCTTGGAAATGAAAAAATCTGGCGCCCGAGACAAACTTCAATTGCTCGTACATTTCAAATCTATTGGAAGATATCAGTGACTTTTGGGGCAATTTATAGAAAAGTCGATGAAGATTGAAGGGCACAAAAAAGAGTTTGGACAAGACAAAATCTGACGCCCGAGGAAAACTTCAATTGTTGGTGGTTTTTTCATTTATTGGGAAATTTTAGTAGTTTCTGTGGTAACTTAAAGGAACATTGATGCAGATTAAAGGGCCCTACACAGAAAACGAATTTTGTTGAAAATGACAAATTTGCGCCCGAGCCAAAGTTCGATTACTTGTAGTTTCTTTATTTATTAGGGGATTTGAATGGTTTTGTGGCAATTTATAGAGAAGTTGATGAAGATTGGAGGGCTCTAGACATTTTTTTTTATTTTAATGGAAATGGCAAAATCTTGCGCCCGAGGAAAACTCCAATTGCCAGTGGTTTCTTTATTTTTTCGGAAATTTTAGTGCTTTCTGGGGTAACTTATAGAAAAATTGATGCAGATTGAAGGGCTTTACACAGAAAACGAATTTTATTGGAAATGACAAAATCTTGCGCCCGAGCCAAACTTCATACGCTCGTAGTTTCTTTTAATGAAGAATGAAGGGCCCCAAACGGAAAATGAGTTTTGTTGAAAATGGTAAAATCTAGCGCCCGAGCCAAAGTTTAATTGCCCGTAGTTTTTTCATTTACTGTTGGATTTTAGTAATTTTTGTGGAAATTTATAGAGAAATTGATGAAGATAGGGAGGCCAGCCAATGTGCGATTGCTTGTAGTTTCTATATTCATTGGAGGATTTGAGTGGTTTTTGTGACAATTTATAGAGACATTGATAAAGATTAGAGGGCTCTAGACAATTATTTTTTATTGCAAATGGCAAAACCTGACGCCCGAGGAAAACTACAATTTCGAATGTTTTCTTTATTTTTGGGAAATTTCAGTGGTTTCTGTGGTAACTTATAGGAACATTGATGCAGATTGGAGGGCCCTACACAGAAAACGAATTTTGTTGGAAATGACAAAATCTTGCGCCCGAGCCAAACTTCCATTGCTCGTAGTTTTTTTATTTATTGTTGGATTCCAGTTATTTTTGTGGCAACCTATAGTAAAATAGATGAAGATTGAATAGATCAAGACAGAAAGTGAGTTTTGTTAGAAATGACAAAATGTTGCGCCCGAGCCAAACTTCAATTGCTCGTAGTTTTTTTATTTATTGTTGGATTCCAGTTATTTTTGTGGCAACCTAAAGAAAAATAGATGAAGATTGAATAGACCAAGACAGAAAATGAGTTTTGCTGGAAATGACAAAATGTGGCGCCCGAGCCAAACTTCAATTGCTCGTAGTTTTTTATTTATTGTTGTATTTTAGTTATTTTTGTGGCAACTTATAGGGAAATAGATGAAGATTGAATAGACCGAGACAGAAATTGGTTTTGTTGGGAATGACAAAATGTAGCGCCCGAGGCAAACTTCAATTGCTCGTAGTTTCTTCATTTACTGGTGGATTTGAGTGGTTTCTGTTGCAATTTATAGAAAAATTGATGAAGCTTGAAGGGCTCTAAACAGAAAACGAGTTAATCTAGCGCCCGAGCTAAGCTTCAATTGCTCGTAGTTTTTCTATTTATTGTTGAATTTTAGTTATTTTCATGGCAACTTACAGGAAAATGAATAAAGATTGAATAGACCAAGACAGAAAGGGAGTTTTGTTGGAAATGACAAAATGTTGCGCCCGAGCCAAACTTCAATTGATCGTAGTTTCTTTATTCACTGCTGGATTTTTGTGATTCTTGCGTTATTCTGTATAGAAATGATCCTCGACCAAAAATCGAGTTTTGTTATAATGGCAAAGTTTGTTTCACTTGTTGAAAGGCGTGTTGAGCCCATAATCACATGCGAGTCCCACCCTGTCCCAACTGACCTTCACTCGTTGACCTTCAACGGAAAAACAGATAAATATAGAGCCTATTCGAATAAATTGATTGGGGCTGTGTATACATAAATTAATTCTATGTTGACGCAGATATAATATGTAAATATTTTTTGCCCTGACAATGAACACGAAACACGCAGCAAAATAGATTCCACCTTGAGATTAATATTGATAAAACTTTCTTCTGTCTATATCTTTTATAATTGAAAATAAAATGAAGAATCGAAACATGGCATGGCAATTTATAAGGGATTAGACGACAGGCTTTGTTTGCACTGGAGCTGAGCTGTATAGTGGATTTTTCATCTTCTAAAAGTGCGTTAAGAAATCATTAGAGACACTTTTGAAATTGCTTGGAAGAGTAAAATGTTTATATTTTGCTACATAATTTGATAAGTTTTTTCAAACTAAACTACTCAACCAAAAAAAATGGTACATCCGAAATTTTCGTCTATGTTTGGACACTCATAATTTTTTAACGAATCGATGAAAAAATATGCGGTTCATGCGGATGGTTCAAAAAATCTATTTCCTCAATAACTTCTTCTGTTAAAATGAAAACAAGAAAAAAAAATCAACATCGGCTTCAAGTACATATTATAAAACCTGAAGGAGCAAACTCAATTAGAATATACAGTGAGGCAAACGGATCTGTAACTACGGAAAGAATTCGTTTAAAAAAAAATCGATATTGCCATATTTAACTTCCAGAATGCAAAACCTGTTGCTTCATGAAACATAGCTCATTTAAAATCGATTTTTATAATCATGTTCAAAGTATTTTAACGTACATTTTTAATCTATTTTCAATTCAAGACCTAATCTTAGAATGAGTAGAATTGTCTACAAATATTATTATCGGCATCGGAGAAGCGGCAACACGACTTGAAAATAGAAACAATCTTATTGCTTGTCTAATGTGATCACACTTTTTTGATGAATGAAACGGACTCGCATCGCAATTGGCCGTAGTAAGTAACGTGACTATGTTCAGCGCATCATAACAAACCGGCACAATAGCAAATATTTAGACATTCAGTGGCGGTGCTTTTATCCGCGCATTCTGAGCTTTGAGGATTGTTGCGAAAAAAATATTGTTGTTGTTGATTATTGACATTATTGTTACCTAGTTATTGTTGTTGGTGTTCGTCATATCAAACAGGTATTTATTATGTTTTGAATTTTTGAACTAAACCTGATTTAAAAAAAAAAATGGGTCAATCAAGTGACCAAAAAAGACTTTTTGGCAAATATTGTGACAATGACAAATGAACAAAATTTCTCCCTCATTTTTCTTAAAACAAAAATATTCTGGAACATCAGCCATCACACTACGCCAATGGGTTTTTCATGAATGAAACCGGCCATGTTTTAATAATATTTCGTTCCCCTTATATTCAGATCCATTTGCCACACTGTACACACGAAAGAATTGGAATAAAAAACAATTAAATCACTGAAAAAGTCGATAATGAAAAAATATGGATAAACAAAACAATTAGAGCAGAAAAAAGTGTAAATAAAACAAAACAATGTTCAACTCGATTTTGGAGTTATTAATTATCTCATAAATATCTTTGCCGTTTCCAACATTAGGCAAACGGTACAATAAATCACTCACTCGAAAAGCAAAAATAAATTATATTCATGGCATAATTTCGTTCAGCATAATAGAACGACGTCTGCAAAAATGAGTGCCGTATACAAGAGATAAAAATTTCAAATTCCTCTCAACGACATGAGGCCCTGGCGAGATTTCGTCTAGAATCTGAAATTTCCCAGCTTCGAACTAGAGGTGTGATATTTTAACGAAAATAGGAAATCGCGTTTAACGCCGACAAAATCTTATAACTCAATTTTGTATTGACGTTCATTTGGAGTTGTACATTTTCCTCTGGCAATTTTACAAATCGAAAAAGTTTCTCGAATATGTTACTCGGAAAAGTTTCACGCTGTAATCGAAGCCTATACTTTGTATCTTATGTTCGGATGAATGTATCGATCCCTCAAGCCCTCCAAAGCTCCTGTTTTATGTAAGATGCTTAAAATAGATTCCTGCACTCAATAAACCACTCGAGCATTTTTTGCTGGACGGTTTTTATTCTCAAAGGGGGTTTTTAACGCAATTGAACTGGTTTGAACAGTCAATCGATCGTTTTCATTATTTTCACTCACTTCACAAATATGTACGAATCGGAATTTTCGTGGAAATCTTTCAAATCGATTGATTAGTTTGAGCTAGAAATGAAAAACAAAGAAACGCGACAACCACTGATCTATATAATCTTGATATAATCATAATCAATGGTACCGGTTCTGGAAAGTTGGCATCGCATGGAGGCCCTTAAAGGCAACGATGCGCAAGCATATTTCCTTGTATCTTCATACACGCCCATTTTTCCAATAAGTGAGCTATACGTGATTATGGGAGGAGGAAGTGACGAAAAATTAAGTCAAACTTTGCTAATGCAAGAAATTGAAAGAAAAAATTGCTGCTGAAAAAAATCAGACCTGAAAAAACCAGTTGAAATATCGACCTGATTTTTGCACCAGTGAATTCTACATGAAATTTTGAACAAAAATTACTAGAAAACTATACAGGGTGATTGGGAAAAAGGTGACGAAAAATCAAGTCAAACTTTGGCAAAAGCAGAAATTGATTTTTCTGTCAGAAAAAAATCATAACTCAAAAACCAGTCAAGATATCGTGCTGATTTTTGTACAAGTGAATTCTACATGAAATTTTCTATAAGACAGTGGAAAAATATACAGGGCGATGGGTAAAAAAGTGAGGAAAAATCAAGTCAAACTTATCCGATGCAAGAAATGTTAAAAAAAGTTGCTGACAGAAAAAGAAATCATAATTCAAAAGCCTGTTGAGATATCGACCTGATTTTTGCACTAGTGAATTCTACATGAAATTTGCTATAAAAGTCACTAGAAAAATATAATGGGTAATGAGGAAAAAAGTGACTAAAAATTAAGTCACTTTGCCAATGCAAAAAAAAATAATTTGCTGTCAGAAAAAAAATCATTTCTCAAAAGCTAGTTGAGATATCGACTTGATTTTTGCACAAGTGAATTCTACATGAAATTTGCTATAAAAGTCACTACAAAAATATAAAGGGTGATGGGGAAAAAAGTGACTAAAAATTAAGTTACTTTGCCAATGCAAAAAAAAAATGTTGCTGATAGAAAAAAAATCATAACTCAAAAGCTAGTTGAAATATCGACCTGATTTTTGCACTAGTGAATTCTACATGAAATTTGCTATGAAAGTCACTAGAAAAATATGAAGGGTGATGGGGAAAAAAGTGACTGAAAATTAAGTTACTTTGCCAATGCAAAAAAAATGTTGCTGTCAGAAAAAAAATCATTACTCAAAAGCTAGTTGAGATATAGACCTGATTTTTGCACTAGTGAACTCTACATAAAATTTGCTATAAAAGTCACTAGAAAAATATAAAGGGTGATGGGGAAAAAAGTGACTAAAAATTAAGTTACTTTGCCAATGCAAAAAAAAAATGTTGCTGATAGAAAAAAAATCATAACTCAAAAGCTAGTTGAGATATCGACCTGATTTTTTCACTAGTGAATTCTACATGAAATTTGCTATGAAACTCACTAGAAAAATATAAAGGGTGATGGGGAAAAAAGTGACTGAAAATTAAGTTACTTTGCCAATGCAAAAAAAATAATCATAACTCAAAAGCTAGTTGAAATATCGACCTGATTTTTGCACCAGTGAATTCTACATGTAATTTTCTATAAAAGTCACTTGAAAAATATAAAGAGTGATAAAAAAAAAGTGACGAAAAATTATGTTGAACTTTGCCAATGCAAAAAAAAATGTTGCTGTCAGAAAAAAAATCATAACTCAAAAACTAGTTGAGATATCGACCTGATTTTTGCACTAGTGAATTCTACATGAAATTTGCTATAAAAGTCACTAGAAAAATATAATGGGTAATGAGGGAAAAAGTGACTAAAAATTAAGTCACTTTGCCAATGCAAAAAAAAAAAATTTGCTGTCAGAAAAAAAATCATTTCTCAAAAGCTAGTTGAGATATCGACTTGATTTTTGCACAAGTGAATTCTACATGAAATTTGCTATAAAAGTCACTACAAAAATATAAAGGGTGATGGGGAAAAAAGTGACTAAAAATTAAGTTACTTTGCCAATGCAAAAAAAAAATGTTGCTGATAGAAAAAAAATCATAACTCAAAAGCTAGTTGAAATATCGACCTGATTTTTGCACTAGTGAATTCTACATGAAATTTGCTATGAAAGTCACTAGAAAAATATGAAGGGTGATGGGGAAAAAAGTGACTGAAAATTAAGTTACTTTGCCAATGCAAAAAAAATAATCATAACTCAAAAGCTAGTTGAAATATCGACCTGATTTTTGCACCAGTGAATTCTACATGTAATTTTCTATAAAAGTCACTTGAAAAATATAAAGAGTGATAAAAAAAAAGTGACGAAAAATTATGTTGAACTTTGCCAATGCAAAAAAAAATGTTGCTGTCAGAAAAAAAATCATAACTCAAAAACTAGTTGAGATATCGACCTGATTTTTGCACTAGTGCATTCTACATGAAATTTGCTATAAAAGTCACTAGAAAAATAAAAAGGGTGATGAGGAAAAAAGTGACAAAAAATTAAGTTAAACTTTGCCAATGCAAAAAAAAATGTTGCTATCAGAAAAATCATAATTCAAAAGCCAGTTGAGATATCGACCTGCACTAGTGAGTTCTGCATAAAATTTTCTATAAAAGTCACTTAAAAAATATACAGGGTGATGGGGAAGAAAGTGACGAAAAATTAAGTTAAACTTTGCCAATACAAAAAATTTTAAAAAAGTTGCTGTCAGAAAAAAAATCATAACACAAAATCCAGTTGAGATATCGACCTGATTTTTGCACTAGTGAATTCTACATGAAATTTGCTATGAAAGTCACTAGAAAAATATAGAGGGTGATGGGGAAAAAAGTGACTGAAAATTAAGTTACTTTGCCAATGCAAAAAAAAATGTTGCTGTCAGAAAAAAAAAACATGACTCAAAAACTAGTTGAAATATCGACCTGATTTTTGCACCAGTGAATTCTACATGTAATTTTCTATAAAAGTCACTTGAAAAATATACAAGGTGATGGGGAAGAGAGTGACGAAAAATTAAGTTAAACTTTGCCAATACAAAAAATTTTAAAAAAAAGTTGCTGTCAGAAAAAAAATCATAACACAAAATCCAGTTGAGATATCGACCTGATTTTTGCACTAGTGAATTTTACATGAAATTTTTTATCAGTCAGTGGAGAAATATACAGGGTGATGGGAAAAAAAGTGACGAAAAGTTGAGTCAAAGTTTGCCATTGCAAAAAATTTGCTGTCAGAAAAAAAATCATAACTCAAAAACCAGTTAGTGCAATCCACTAAAAATTTGCCATAAAAGTAACCGAAAAAATGTACAGGGTGATGGGGAAAAAAGTGACGAAAAATCAAGTGCAAGAGATTAAAAAGTATGTTGCTGTCAGAAAAAACTTCATAATTCAAAAACCAGTTTTTTTCCGATTCTAAGAATTTCGGCAAGTCAGTACTCGATAGAGGAACTTCTCCTCCGCTAACAGTACTCGACCAATCCAATAATACTGGTACACTGTTATTGGCATTCAGTGCTGAAAGCTAGAAATTTTGTACCAATCAAACCAAAAATGCTTTTACTAGTACTGCTTGTCAGAGACATTTGACACTACAATACAGAACTGTTTATTCAACAAACTCACTCTAATTTTAGTACTGCCTAGTTTTTTTAACTTGATCATGTAGGTACTCAAACGAAGAACCTTCAGTTTTTTCGTTGAGGTACTGTTTGGGTTGATTACTGGTACGAATATTATTGACTTTAGAGTTCCAGCTATCTCGCAGATGGTAGTACCCAACCATGACGATGGCATTCGAACCAGCAGTGTTTTATCCATAATCCTACACATTTTTGAATTTGATCCAAATAATAAAAACCACTCAAATCTTCCATTTCCATCAGTCCACAACTCTATAATAAAATCCTTCCATTCCAGTTCAGTGAATCCAGAACAACCGACAAACCCACGTAAATCCAAAAGATGTTCAATCAAGCTATAATAAAGCCCGTCTGCTTTCATTTAATTCTTTCTGATTTGCAACTCTCATGTAACGCAATCATATTTTTGTTTTGTTAATTGGAATATATAATCGCGAGGAAAATGCGAAAATCGTATTTTTGCTTCAATTTTCCGCACTTATCTTATTTCCTTCTATATCGTGTACATCGACGGAATTTCACGAGCGATGTGGTTTAATGGGATAGGTGGAAAATATTTGATTTCAAGCATTTTATGGTATATGCCTTGATTATTCATAATCTGTCGGGTTATGATTGTCATTTTTTCAACATGATTTTTGAATGTCAGAATGTATGCATGATAAATACTCTCAAAGTATCAATCATTTATAATATAGTATCATCGAAAGAGTCATCATATTGATGATAATATCAATATTCCAAAATGATCATCAATGAGACAAGGGTTTTTGTATCCTAAATAAAATTTTCTATCACATATCTGTGCATTTTATAAAACATACTTCAATAATCTACATCAATATGATACTCGAAAATCCCAATTCACCTTGATTGGCAAGAGATCTAAATCAAAATCCAATCAAACTCAACCAATAAACATGATAATGAGATATGAAGTTCATGATCACATATTCCCCCGATAGCAAGCGGATTTTTCAATGTCACCGATGCCAATGTCATGTGTGGTCTCAAGGGTAATCATCACATAGATTGCATTTCGTTATAAATCGATGATAACGAAAAGGGAAAATTGGAATTTTGTGCATTCCAGAAAAATAACGGGGTCATACTCTTTAGACCGTCACTGAATTGCGTAACAATCAATCACACGTTCAGAGATTTCACAGTCAAATTGGTATTCGCATTTTGGCATGTGCCTAGTTAATGGCTAATATGAGTATGTTATCGATTAACTGGCAATCATCTCTTGGATTAACGTGCTTCGTTTTTGTATTTTGACAAATTTTGATGTATCATATTCTACGAATGTATCACTCAGGGTATCATATTCAAGATAATTATACTATAGGGATTAAAAACTAACAAAGCCAAAGTTCACCAATAAGTAAATTCACTCCACTCCTTGAGAGTGAAAAGCTCAGGTGTTGAGTATATTTTGACAAAGCTCAGAATAATGTCAAATGTAAGGAAAAGATAACGAAAACAAATTTACAAAGTTATCATTTTTGGGGTATCATATTGATAAAGATCATTTTTAAAAAATGACAATCATAACCCGACAGGTTATGATATATTTCAAGTATCAACCTGGGTATCATATCTTTATATGATGATCCTATTAAGACGATGATGTGATGATAAATATCATAGTGTCATATGACATGGCCTGATACCAAAAATTATCATACTATCAAATTAAGGAATAAGACATGAAAATATCACATCGAAATCATGATAATATGGGAAACTATATAGAGTAAAAAAATAAAATTCGATAATCACTCTAGGGGTATGATATTGCTGTGTTAAAAATTTCCAAAAGTATCAATCCTGATGATCATATGAAGATTATAATGATGTGGTGCTGAAGAATATTATAGTGCGATATGATCAACAGATTCAAATTTAACATCAAAATTACTAAAATAATCATGTGTATGATATTGATCAAAGACATAGAAATATCGTACCTAGATCATGATTGATGGACATCAAAGGGGGTTCTTATTTAAAAAAATAATATACCACTACCCCAAAAGAGATCCTCCCTTCACCATTCCTCACTTTTATTGGGGGTGGTTGATACCCCAGTATCATATTATGTCCAATTCAATATTAAAACATGAAAAAAGGTTATCATATTGATGGAAGGAATGAAGACATGACCAAAAAAAAGTTACCTTAAAAAATGACAATCATAACCAGACAGATTATGAAAATAACTTTTCATTCTGGAGAAACAAATCAACAAAACTAACCAGTTTTTTTTTCAGGTAAATGTTACAACAAAAGCATTATTTTGGGCACAATCCCGATAATAATCCAAAACAACGTCCCGATTATCGCCATCGATTAAGTGAAGATAATGTGGTCTGAAGTTGTTCATTAATCAAAACTACTGAGTACCTATCGATAAGCGTTCTTAATTAATTCCCGATTAAGCTGATGGAAATATTAATTAAGCAACGTTAATTGGAGCCTATTGAAAAATCTGCGGCTTTTATGTGAGTTAAACGATTCTGACATGCTGATGGGTTGAGATTTTTTCACCTCAATTTTATTTATATTTCTTTATTATGCATGCAAATTGCAAAATTTTGCAGAGAACTTTATTTTGTCCGAAGTTATGTATTCAGAAAAAAATACCATCTGCAGAAAATCCTGTTTCTCAGTTACCGTTAAAAATTCAGCCTGGTGGCAAATGTTCCGCAGCAAATTGCCCAACTGAATATTTAAGCAGAACAAGTTTAATTTGGATGGGTAAAAATAAAACTGAATATTTAGCGCGGGAGAATGCAGTTGAATTTTATATGTTCGAGTGTGGCATGTTGGCAATTATACTTACTTTTCTTGGCTAGTTTTCAAAGTGGTTTTTTCATCTTTTTTTTTTAATTGTTTACATTTTCATCAACTGTTTTTGTTTTAGTTTATCCTTATAAATTTTGTTCTCACTTTGATGGCTTTCCCATTTTACTGATTCATTGTTTTTCACTTTTGTGTTTTTTTATGTTCTATTATTTTTCAGTGATTATTCTTTTTCCTGTTATTTAGACTGTTTTTATGATGAGATGTTTTTTTTTTCAAATCTGAATTTGCCACGTCATCAAACTCCAATCAGTGATTTATTGATGTATTTTAAGAAACAAAACACTGATTTATAGAAAAATTCAACTACTATAAAACGTTTTATTTTTTATTTTTGATAAAATCATCAGAAGTGAAGTTATATTTGCCACGTCAGCAAACATCTGTATTATTTATTATTTTGACATATTTTATCTAGTCAACATTTTTTCTTGCTTTTATCAACTTCAGTTTTTCCATTTTTAAAAAATTTAATTTTAGTATGTTTGTACGTTTATACATTTTAATAGTTTTTTCAACTACTAGTATCCATTAACAGCGATTTTTTTTACTTTTAATATCTTTGTTACATTGGTGCGATTTTCTTAGTAAATATTTAAAGTTTTCATCGACGATTTTTCAACATTTCATTAATAATTTTTTATTCACCCTTATCTGCTTGATTTCATTTTATTTTTTTAATAATTTTTCAGATATTTGGCCTTTGGTGGAATTTCAAAGATTTTTATCGTTATTCTCGATCAAACATTTATTTTTTTTACTAATTGTTTTTGTTTGTTGTTTTGCATTACATATACTTGTTCTGCTTTCTCACTGAGTGTACTAGTTTATGATATGTTTGATGATGAAGTGATAAAAAAATTAAATACAAATTAACATGAACAAAAAAAAACTATTTCTCAAATTAGGGGTTTTAATTTTTTATTTGAATTTTTCCTTGTTTGGTATTTCATAGTTTTTGAGACATTTTTCGTTTCGAAGATTTTTCTTTTTCACCACAAAGTTTTTGTCATTTGTAAATTTATTTATTGTGCTTCTTTACTCGATTTAATAGTTTCTGATATATTTGATAATAAAGTGAGAAAAAAAAGCACATAATGAGGTTCAGTCTTTAAGATAAGGGTTTTTAATTCTTTGTATTTTTGTTAACATGATTAATTTGGTTCTTTTTTTTATTGTTACAATATGATGTTTAATTTATTTTTGATTGATTTTCTCAAGCATTTTGATTTTTTTATGTTTCAAAACAATCAATTTTTGCCTAATTTTTATATTTGTTAGATTGTTAAGGGATTGGTTGGCACTTAACCGCTTCCGTTATATTTTCATGTATATTGTGAATATATTTTTTTTAATTTTCTAGTTTTTAATGGTTTTATCAATCATTCTCAACTTTATCTAATTTTTTTGTCCTAGTTCGTTTTCGCTCGATTGAGAAATTGCTGATTTTCTTAAATTTTAATTATGTTCAACTACTTTTGACTACTGCTGTTACTTTTTGTTTCTTTGTTATTTTTTAAACCTGAAGAGATTCACTTCCACATTAGCTTCATTTTATTTTTTACTTTTGATTTTCTTCTTTTACATTTTTATTTTTTTATGTTTCTTGAATATTTTTTCCACTTGATACTTTTCAAAAGTTCTTTTAAAATAAATTTTCATTTGCATTTAATTTTATTATCTTTCATCAACTGGACGAGTTCCTTTTTGTTCAACTACTTTTAATAATAATATTCTTTATTTAGCATATACAGCTACATACAAAAAAAAAATAGTTTTGAATGCTGCTGTTTCATCTTTACTTTTTGTTGGTCATTTTTTCATGTTTGTGAGACTCATCACATCAGCTTTATTCTATTTTTATTTTCAACTTTTGGTTTATCCTTTCCCAGAGATTAATCTCCACCTTGATATATTTAAATTTAACTGCTTCTATTACATTTTAGGATTTTTTATGATCCTCTGACATATCTTTTACTGTCTACTTTTCAACAGTTTTTGGAAAATCAATTTTCATCTTCATTTGATTTCTTTGTCCTAGTCTTTACCCGGTTTTGCTTGATTGTAAAATTGATTTTTATTTTGTTTATCTATTTTTAATCATTGTTCTTTTACTTTTTAATATTTATTAACTGGGTTAGTTCGTTTTTGTCTAATTGGAAAATTGTTTTTTTTCAAATTTTAATTTTGCTCAACTACTTTTAAGTACTGCTGTTTCATCATTTATTTTTTGTTTGTTTGTTTGTTTAAGAGATTCACCTTTATACAGCTTCATTCTATTTGTATATACAACTTTTGGTTTATCTTTTTCCAGAGATTTTTGATGTTTTTTAATTTACCTCTTTCAGATTTTTAGTAGTTGAAAAAGTATGTTTCTTGATTCCTGCTTTTCGACAGTTTTTTTTTAAATTAATGTAATTATTTTGTCATTACGCGGTTTTGCTTGACTGGAAAAATTGAAACATTTATCAACTAGGTTAGTTCATTTTTGCCTACTTAATTTTTTTTAATTTTCAATTTTGATGACTGCTGTTCAATCTTTTACTTTTTGTTTATTTTTTTTTCAATCTTCAAGAGAATCATCACATCAGCTTTATTTTATGTTTATTTTCAACTTTTGGTCTATCCTTTTTTCACCTTGATATATTTTAACTTAACTGCTTTTATTACATCTTACAAATGTTTGTGATTCTTCAATATATTTTTCACTTTCTATTTTGTTAACAGTTTTTGAACAATCAACTTTCATCTTCATTTGATTTTTGTCTTAGTCTTCACCGGATTTTCTTGATTGGAAAATTGATTTTTTGGTTTCATTCAACTATTTTGACAGTAGTTGATTCTTCACTTTTTAACATTTTTTATCAATTCGGCTAGTTGATTTTTTCCTGATTAAAAAAATGTTTTTATTGTTTAATTTTGTTCAATTACTTTTGATCGTTTACTTTTTGTTTGTTTGTTACTTTTCCAACTTAAAAGATTCATTTCCACATCAGCATCATTTTATTTTTATTTTCAAATTTCGATCATTATCCAGAGATCCATTTTCACCTTAATAATATTTTTATGAATTTTCTAGTATCTTGATTTTTTTTTTCACTTTCTAACTTTTTTTCATCATTTATTTTCATTTTAATTTAATTAATTTTTTTATCTTGGTCTTTGACCGGTTTTAAAATTATTTTTTTTTTGTTTTGTTCAACTATTTTAACAGTTGTTACTCACTTTTAAGCATTTATTAACTGGGTTTGTTTCAAGAAATCTAGTTCTTCATTATGATCTCTCTGTATGATTTTTAGGGATTTTTATCGTTTGACCTTGACCCTCTACAGACTGAAGAGAGTCCATCGGAGTAGTTATCCAACTTATATTGTCATCCATTTTCTGTCATTTGGATAGAAGGTAACGTCAACTGTCAACTTTTTTCGGCACATTTTGACATTTTTTCACAATAATGGATTTAATCTCCTTGAATAGCTCTTGAAAAGTTAAGATAGGAATGTGCAACCCATTTTTCTCTAACTTGAATAGTTTGAGTTTTATAGCATGTCAAAGTTGCAAAAATGCCATTTTTAAAACGCGATATCTCGATAACGGTTGAATTTAGGAACATTAGTTGTAGCACAATTTTTGTTCCAAATTGAAGAAAGAATTGAAATATCAATTAATATACAGGAGGTTCCATTAAAAAAAATCATACTTTTTCGTGCCATACTTTTGTGACGCACCCTGTATGTTTGAAAATATTTTTAAAATATGCATAAAGTCACATTCTACAACTTTTGTATAAAACTTTTTTTTCTACTTTTGTAAATAACCACGCTAGGATTGCCCGACGCACTAATGAAGGACCCTGTATATGCAGATATTTTAGCGGGAACTCCGGAAATTGATCTCTATAATCAGTCAACTTCAACCAAGTAGGGGATGTAGTAGATTAGACAGTGATAGAGCGCGAAAGTTTCGGAATCCAAAGGTAACAGGTAAAGATGAATCCAGAGAATCCAGACAAAAGATGCGGTCCTGCTTGGTTTAATGGGTGTTTCGGGTTTGGGGCTCCCGGGATCGGCGGGGTTGGTCCCGGCGACAGGCGGATCTCTGAGTTTGTGAGGCTGCGCGATAATTTTTCTCCCTTACGGGAGAGCAGCATCCACTATCTTGATCAGTCCGTAGTCCGCGTGTTGCGGGAAAACATCGTCCAGAAAGGGCTCGTTAGACATCGCCAAAACCATCCCTAACCTCCTTCCGGTACAAAGGTGTTAAGGGATGGACAACGAAAATTTGCGCCCTACCGAGGCTGCTTCCCCTTGTAATGGTGCTGATAAACAACCACCAATTGCCGATGGACACTGTTCTCCGACTAAACGAGAAACTATTCCCAAAGGTATGGAGATAGTTGCTATAAGTTGTTATGAATGTTGGGTTATAGTTGCGGAAGTTACCAAACTCAATTTAAAAGTTTTGCGTGCATGGTTGCCGCACTTGAACACGGCAACACGGCATGTCCTTAGTATTAATAACCACGTGATTCCTGAAATAAATCCCATGGCCGGAAAACGTCATCTAAATAAAGAGCCCTCTATGGACTATTGTGCATATTATGGCGAAGAGGACGGCGTGGAATTTACACATTTGGGATATCGATTGAACTCACGCTTTGTCGCACACCCCGCCCTGTCACATTTTACTCTGTTCTCGGATAACCTAGATCCGAAAATCGACATTGCCAAATTTATCTTTGCTAAGCGATTTAGTTAGCGCAAATCAGGCAACAGAAGTGACATTTCAAATTTTCACATTGCCGCAAAAAATCCTTGGTTTGTAGCTTTCAACTTGTCACGTGCTTAACCTATTTTGAAGAGGGGAAGGTCTTTATTGGTGATGACGTCTGGCAGCGCGGTTCAAATTTCCTGCTGAGTCTGCACACGATACTTTATAGGTCAATTCTCTTATGTTTCTGGATAGGTTGCGAATTCGAGTTTTTGGGAGTGCGGAAATTACACTCCAAAAGATTTTTTGATAGTATCTGTCACCACAAAAATAAATATTCTATGATGATCAGAAGAAAATTGATACCCTCTCAATGGCTTGATCGTTTTTGTTTAAATATTTTTCACAACTTGTGAGGATATGATGGTCGTTTTCCTATTTTATAATTTTTTCCTGGCAACGGACTTGAATGGGTTTCTTAGAGACTTTTATGACAACAATAAACTCAATTCTGGCTACAAAAACAATATTCATGATGTTCGGAGTAAGATTGAGACTGTCTCATTGGATTGATATTTTTCACAACTTGTGAGGATATGATGGTCGTTTTCCTATTTTATAATTTTTTCCTGGCAACGGACTTGAATGGGTTTCTTAGAGACTTTTATGACAACAATCAACTCAATTCTGGCTAAAAAAAGGATATTCATGATGTTCGGCGTAAGATCGAGACTGTCTCATTGGATTGATATTTTTCACAACTTGTGAGGATATGACGGTCGTTTTTCCTTTTTATTAATTTGTCTTGGCAACGGACTAAAATTGGTCTTTTAGAAGAAGAGTGAGACCCTATCATTGTCTTGCTCAAGTTAATGTGAAATTTTTTTATATATTTTGTCAATTTTAACATTTTCTTGCATATTTTATGGCTTTTTCAGGTCTTTCAGGTTAATTTGGCTTGTATGGGGTTGATTCTGATAAGTTAGGGTTAATTTGGATTAGCTTGAGCTATCAATGAGATGTTCATGAGTATCTTTGAGGCTTCATAACATAAAAAAAAATGCTTAACAATGGTAAAGATATCAAAACCTTCTCTTTTAGGCTTAGAGTTGAAAAAAAATCTCGTCAAACTGGTCATTTTCTCGAGTTTTTGGGACACTGTATATATTTTTGAAAGAAAATTTTATGCTCAATCCAGTGTTGGAAAAATCAAAACTCTATTTCACTTAGTTTCACAGTTGAGATTTTTTTGTCAAGCTGATGTAAGTTCACCATACTTTCAGTGGAGTTTTATTCGAATTTTGAAGTATTGTGGATGGTTTTTGAACGACAATTTTATGCCCAACTCAGTGGTGAAAAAATTAAAGTTCGGTTAATTTTGGGTTAATTTGAGTTATTTTGGATAGACTTTTGTTAGTTATTCTGTTAGCTTGAGCTATTTTGGGTTGATTTGAGTGAGCCAGTTTGAGTTATTATGAAATTTGGGCTGGTTTGGTTCAGCTCTAGCGAGTTTGGGCTAGTTAGTGTTTGTCCAAGTTCTTTTGACTTGGTTTGGGTTAATTTGAATTAAGTTATGTCGACTTGATTCAGCTTGACCCATTTTCGGTTAATTCGATTTATTTTTTGGGTTAATTTTGATAAGTCAGTTTCATTTTCGGCTAGTTATTAGTTTGAGCTAGTTTGATAGCTGAAGCTATGTCAAAAATTTTCCATCACCTCCTGGAAAATATACAAGGCGTTCACGAGTGAAGATTTGAAATTCAACAAAAACGACTTCCCAGACATTTTTTAATGTAACTTTCTTAAAAATGATGTTATAGAGTTGATTCAGACGTCAAATTGTCCTTAATAGAACCAGCTTCAACAAAAAGATGCCAACACTCTTCTATCGCTCACTGTAAAATATACAGGGCGTCCCAAAGTGAAGATTTTAAATTTCCACAAAAATGACTTTCTATCAGACATTTTTCACTGTAACTTTTTTAAAAATTATGATATTGGGTTGATCTGGACGTCAAATTGTCCTTAAACAGCTTCAACAAAAAGATGCCAACACTCTTCTACTGCTCACTGTAAAATAAACAGGGCGTCCCAAAGTGAAGATTTTAAATTTCAACAAAAATGACTTATTTCCATCAGACATTTTTCACTGTAACTTTCTTAAAAATGATGATATTGAGTTGATTCAAACGTCAAATTGTCCTTGTTAGAATCAGCTTCAACAAAAAGATGCCATTCCATCATTTCCCTGGAAAATATACAGGGCGTCCCAAAGTGAGGATTTTAAATGTCAACAGAAACGACTTCGCAGACATTTTTCACTGTAACTTTCTTGACAATGATGGTATAGAGTTGATTCAAACGTCAAATCATCCTTAATAGAACCAGCTTTAACAATAATATGCCAAAACTCCATCACTCCCTGCAAAATATACAGGGCGCCCCAAAGTGGGGATTTTAAATTTCAACAAAAATGACTTCTCATCAGACATTTTTCACTGTAACTTTTTTAAAAATTATGATATAGAGATTCAAACGTCAAATTGTCTTAAATAGAACCAGCTTTAACAAAAAAATTCCAACACTTTTCCATCATTATCTGGAAAATATACAGGGCGTCCCAAAGTGAGGATTTTAAATTTGAACAAAAACGAATTCTCAGACATTTTTTACTGTAACTTTTTTAAAAATGATGATATAGAGTTGATTCAAACGTCATGTCCTTAATAGAACCAGCTTTAACAAAAAGATGCCAACACTCTTCCATCACTCCCTGGAAAATATACAGGGCGTTCCAAAGTGAGAATTTCAAATTACAACAAAAACGACTTCACAGACATTTTTCACTGTAACTTTCTTAAAATGTATGATATAAAGTTGATTCAATCGTCAAATTATCCTCAATAGAATCAGCCTCAACAATAATATGCGAAAACTTCATCAAACTCTGCAAAATATACAGGGCTTCCCAAAGTGAAGATTTCAAATTTCAATAAAATAGACTTCCCATCAGACATTTTTCACTCTAACTTTCTTAAAAATGATGATATAGAGTTGATTCAAACGTCAAATTGTCCTTGATAGAACCAGCTTCAACAAAAACATGTCATTCCATCATTTCCCTGGAAAATATACAGGGCGTCCCAAAGTGGGGATTTTAAATTTTAACAAAAAGGACTACCCAGACATTTTTTACTGTTTCTTTCTTGAAAATGATGATACAGAATTGATTCAATCGTCAAATTGTCCTCAATAGAATCAGCTTCAACAATAATATGCCAAAACTCCATCACACCCTGCAAAATATACAGGGCGTCCTAAAGTGAAGATTTTAAATTTCAACAAAAATGACTTCCCATCAGACATTTTTCACTGTAACTTTCCTAAAAATGATGATATAGAGTTGATTCAAACGTCAAATTGTCCTTAATAGAACCAGCTTTAACAAAAACATGCCAACACTCTTCCGTCACTCCCTGGAAAATATACAGGGCGTTCCAAAGTGAGAATTTCAAATTACAACAAAAACGACTTCACAGACATTTTTCCCTGTAACTTTCTTAAAATTTATGATATAAAGTTGATTCAATCGTCAAATTATCCTCAATAGAATCAGCCTCAACAATAATATGCGAAAACTTCATCAAACTCTGCAAAATATACAGGGCTTCCCAAAGTGAAGATTTCAAATTTCAATAAAATAGACTTCCCATCAGAAATTTTTCACTCTAACTTTCTTAAAAATGATGATATAGAGTTGATTTAAACGTCAAATTGTCCTTAATAGAACCAGCTTCAACAAAAAGATGCCGACAGTCTTCCATCATTATCTGGAAAATATACAGGGCGTTCCAAAGTGAGGATCTCAAATTACAACAAAAACGACTTCACAGACATTTTTCACTGTAACTTTCTTAAAATTCATGATATAAAGTTGCTTCAATCGTCAAATTGTCCTTAATAGAATCAGCCTCAACAATTATATGCGAAAACTTTATCAAAGTCTGCAAAATATACAGGGCGTCCCAAAGTGAAGATTTTAAATTTCAACAAAAATGACTTCCCATCAGACATTTTTCACTGTAACTTTCTTAAAAATGATGATATAGAGTTGATTCAAACGTCAAATTGTCCTTAATAGAACCAGCTCCAACGAAAAGATGCCATTCCATCATTTCCCTGGAAAATATACAGGGCGTCTCAAAGTGAAGATTTTAAATTTCAACAAAAATGACTTCCCATCAAACATTTTTCACTGTAACTTTCTTAAAAATGATGATATAGAGTTGATTCAAACGTCAAATTGTACTCACTAGAACCAGCTCCAACGAAAAGATGCCATTCCATCATTTCCCTGGAAAATATACAGGGCGTCCCAAAGTGGGGATTTTAAATTTTAACAAAAAGGTCTACCCAGACATTTTTTACTGTTTCTTTCTTGAAAATGATGATACAGAATTGATTCAATCGTCAAATTGTCCTCAATAGAATCAGCTTCAACAATAATATGCCAAAACTCCATCACACCCTGCAAAATATACAGGGCGTCCTAAAGTGAAGATTTTAAATTTCAACAAAAATGACTTCCCATCAGACATTTTTCACTGTAACTTTCTTAAAAATGATTTTATAGAGTTGATTCAAACGTTAAATGGTCCTTAATAGAACCAGCTTTAACAAAAACATGCCAACACTCTTCCATCACTGCCTGGAAAATATACAGGGCGTTCCAAAGTGAGAATTTCAAATTACAACAAAAACGACTTCACAGACATTTTTCACTGTAACTTTCTTAAAATTTATGATATAAAGTTGATTCAATCGTCAAATTATCCTCAATAGAATCAGCCTCAACAATAATATGCGAAAACTTCATCAAACTCTGCAAAATATACAGGGCTTCCCAAAGTGAAGATTTCAAATTTCAATAAAATAGACTTCCCATCAGACATTTTTCACTCTAACTTTCTTAAAAATGATGATATAGAGTTGATTTAAACGTCAAATTGTCCTTAATAGAACCAGCTTCAACAAAAAGATGCCGACAGTCTTCCATCATTATCTGGAAAATATACAGGGCGTTCCAAAGTGAGGATCTCAAATTACAACAAAAACGACTTCACAGACATTTTTCACTGTAACTTTCTTAAAATTCATGATATAAAGTTGCTTCAATCGTCAAATTGTCCTTAATAGAATCAGCCTCAACAATAATATGCGAAAACTTCATCAAACTCTGCAAAATATACAGGGCTTCCCAAAGTGAAGATTTCAAATTTCAATAAAATAGACTTCCCATCAGACATTTTTCACTCTAACTTTCTTAAAAATGATGATATAGAGTTGATTTAAACGTCAAATTGTCCTTAATAGAACCAGCTTCAACAAAAAGATGCCGACAGTCTTCCATCATTATCTGGAAAATATACAGGGCGTTCCAAAGTGAGGATCTCAAATTACAACAAAAACGACTTCACAGACATTTTTCACTGTAACTTTCTTAAAATTCATGATATAAAGTTGCTTCAATCGTCAAATTGTCCTTAATAGAATCAGCCTCAACAATTATATGCGAAAACTTTATCAAAGTCTGCAAAATATACAGGGCGTCCCAAAGTGAAGATTTTAAATTTCAACAAAAATGACTTCCCATCAGACATTTTTCACTGTAACTTTCTTAAAAATGATGATATAGAGTTGATTCAAACGTCAAATTGTCCTTAATAGAACCAGCTCCAACGAAAAGATGCTATTCCATCATTTCCCTGGAAAATATACAGGGCGTCCCAAAGTGAGGATTTTAAATGTCAACAAAAACGACTTCGCAGACATTTTTAACTGTAACTATAGAGTTGATTCAAACGTCAAATCATCCTTAATAAAACCAGCTTCAACAATAATATGCCAAAACTCCATCACTCCCTGCAAAATATACAGGGCGCCCCAAAGTGAAGATTTTAAGTTTTAACAAAAACGATTTCCCAGTTACTTTCTTAAAAATAATGATATAGAGTTGATTCCAATGTCAAATTGTCCTTAATAGAACCAGCTTCAACAAAAAGATGCCGACACTCTTCCATCATTATCCGGAAAATATACAGGGCGTCCCAAAGTGAGAATTTTAAATTTCAACAAAAACGAATTCTCAGACATTTTTTACTTCAACTTTTTTAAAAATGATGATTTAGAGTTAATTCAATCGTCAAATTGTCCTAAATAGAATCAATTTCAACAATAATATGCCAAAATTCCTCCACCACTTATTGAAAAATAAGTGAATATTTCAAATTTCATCAAAAACGACTTTCTAGATTTTTTTGTTAATAAACCGGTTTAATATTGGTGAAATTCTACAATAAAAATCAATAAATTCAAATGCAGTAACCGACCGTTTTTTTCTGTTGTCACAATACATTTGCAGCATTATTTAAAATTGGTCTTGAAAAAATGTGAAATGAATAATAAATGAAATAACCGAATTTATTTTCGAAAAATCAGTTCCAACTGGCACAAATATGAATTTATCTTTGTTAACTCCCCTTCTCGGTTCTCAAGTAAAAAATGACGTCTGGCGCGATTCGAATTTTCAGCTGAATCAGCAAAACTCGTTTTTAGGTCAATTCTCTTGTGTCTGAAGAGCTATTATTTGCACGGTTGGAAAACGAAACTTGTCTATTTCATCCCATTGAATTGTTATTGCCCGAAATAAACTTGTTTGTTTTACGATTCGAGTTATGTTCAATTTACTGGATAATGTTGGACTTGGCAAATATAATTGGAAGAAACTATTCCCATCCGCTTCTAATTTAGTAAACTAAACAGATTTGCGAACACCTACCAAGCATAATTTCATGTATGGCTTGCATTAAGGGTTATATGGACCTTCATCTTCATATTTTAACAACAGACCGCGTAGATTTCCATAATAATCATTACGGGGCTGACATAAATCATACTGTTTTTGAAGGCTGAAATCAATTTAGAATATGGATAGGCGCCTTGAGAGATAATCTAAGGATAAAATTTCAAAAACGTATAAATGTGTATAATAGCATTATTGTTCTCCGGCTGGCAATAGACAAAACAAAAATTCATCCCTGCCATTTTTTTGATTGGCTTAATTATTATTCCCGACATTACAACGGACGCTGAAACAGGATTTATTTTATCCTTAGTTTAACTATTCTAAGGAGAAAAAATGCAGGATGAATCACTTTTTTGTAGAAAAAACACTATTTTAGGCACATTGTTTCATACAAACATTTTCCAAAAATATCGATTTGTTCCAGTTTTGGGTCATTGAAATGGACAATTTCTGTTGTACTCATGTACTACAGTCCCTCACGTAACCACTAAAGAAATTAAAACAAATAGTTAAGCAGGATGAATAAATTTTGAAAATTTGATTTAAAAAACTGATCGCCGCGAAGTCGATATTTTCAATACTGTCAATATGTCAAGATTTTCAAGTCACTACTCACTAATTGAAGCCCAAGAATGATAAACACGCGCTGTGTTGCCAAGTGGATGCTGTGAGAAATGTTGTCTTCCATATTTTTGTCTGCAGCGGATGAAGGATTAGTTTTATTGGGTTAATTTTTGTTAGTTTGAGTTTTTGTTAGATGGGGTCAGTCTTGGTTAGATTGGTCTAGTTTTAGTTAGTTCGGGTGAGTTTTGGTATAATGAATATTGGGATAGTTTTGGTCAGATTGAGTCAGTTTGAGTTTGATTTGATAAGATTGGGTAAGTCTTGGTTGGATTGGGTTAGTTCTGGTTAGATTGGGTTAGTTTTGGTTAGTTTGAGTTGATTTTGGTCAAACTGGGTTAGTTTTGGTAGCTCATGAGGGTTTTGGTTAGATTGGGTCAGTTCTGGTCACAATGGTTTAGTTTTAGCTAATTTGAGTTAGTTTCGGTGAGTTTTGGTTAGATTGGGTTCGTTTTGGTCAGATTGGCTTAGTTTGGGTTAAGTTGGGTTAGTTTTGGTCAGGCATTTCGGGAATTTAGTTGTAGTTTGTACTCAAGACCAAGGATTTTTTTTGGAGATTGAAATCCGTGTATTGTGGGGCAAATTATTCATTGTCTAATCCTTATCTCAGCACTTTTAAGTAAATTATATTTAGATTCGTCGCTTTTCCAGTCAATCTGGGTTTGTGCCTCCTTTTTTAAAAGTAATTGTAATTTTGGTTAAATAATTTCAGACGAAGTCGTTTCTCATGGTTTTGCCGGAAATAATGTGGATGGTGACTCAACAATATAAAATATGAAACTCAGGTAGTTTACATACATGAGATTTACATTTATTCTACCTTCTCTCCACATACCTACTTTTGCCTTGTAAATGTATTCAAATACCCCAAGGGCAAGTTTCCAGAGTCCTATTTGGAAAATAAATAAATAAATCAATTTGGATTTTCCTGCTTCAAATATTCCGTTCCTGTGTTTGTATAACGTGTTTTCCATTCTAACTGCATGTAGAGAAAACCTTGAAAATTGAGTTGAGAGACTTGAATGAGATACATACATAAACACGAAGTTATCCATTCAAGCCCTACAAAAACTGGATTAATGTTACACTTGTAATGTCGAGCCGTAACTTCATATTTTTTAAAGAACGATTATTGTTGTTTTACCATCCGAATTTGAATTTATAACTGACTGATAATTTCACATTGACTATTACAATCCGGCAACGCTGCGCTTGTTGTCTTAACTAATGACAACATGCGGCGTTGCCAGTTGCAACACCATTTAGCTAAAACAATAATTACATTGATCACTTTCCTGCATCTGCAAATATTTAAACTCTTGTTACAACACTTCAAATCCCAAATGTTATTTGAACAAAATCCTTTGGGAAATAACAAAATTAGGCAAACATAACCTCACTTCATTAATTTTTGTTAAATGTCTTAATCAAACTCCTCATTAGAACCCACTGTATTGGCCATCGACCCAAAATTCGAAAAAAATTTGGCCCTACGTCAATTATCATTCTCATTTTTGAAAAATTTTTGAAAAATGGGTAATTTGTGCCAAGCTCTAGAATTTATATCCGGACTATTCTTTGTTCAATTATTGAGAAATTTTCAGTTTGTTTGTTTGCTCTTCGAATGGTGCAGCCATTTTTTTAACAAAAACAAAAAAGGGCATCAAACAATTTTTTTTAAAAAATCGATAGGACGCGCAAACTGACAAATGAAGTTTTTAAATGCACAATCAGTTCTTTGTTAACTGATGTAGTGTCAAAGTTTTTTCAAATTCTAGGCTGATGATCCACTTATGGCCAACACTGTACATAATATCTTATTTGAACAAAATCATTTGGAAAATGTCATAACTATTTAAACATAACCTCACCATATATATTTTTTTTTAATTTGATCAAATCCAAAATAGAACCTGCATAATCTAATCTGAACAAAATCCTTTCAGAAATAACAAAACCTTTTAAACCTAACCTCACTCTGTCATTTTTTCAAAAATGTTATGATCAAAACCCAAGTAGAACCTACATTATTATCCTATTTGAAGAAAATCGTTTTGAAAACAATAAAACTATGCAAACATAACCTCACTATGTCATTTTTTGAAATTTTTTGATCAAATCCCAAATAAAACCTACATATTAGATATCTTATTTGAACAAAATCCTTTGGAAAACATCATAACTATGCAAACATCCTCGCCAAGTTTTTTTTTTGGATTTCTTGATAAAATCCCAAATAGAGCCCAAATCCAAATAGAACCTACTTCTCTTAACCCTGAATATGTATGTGCAGAGGTTGTTTTGAACAGCCACTGCCATCTATTGGCTCGCAAATCAGCGCGAGAGAAAAGATGTGTTTTCAGGTTTTTCCGTTTTTTTTTTTCAAATTTTCTCTTCATAACATCACTCCTTGGATTTCAAGAAACATTAAAAAAAAATCAAATAAATTGCTTTCGCCGTTCTCAAGTGATGGAGTGATCAAGAAAATTTATATACAGTGTGTCCAAGATAAGGATGCACAGCATGGGGATCTCGGAAACTATAAGAGATAGAGTGTCGATTGAATTGGACAAAAATTGCGCATTTTGATACCCAAGAAGATTCCGTTTTACAAATTTGAAAATTCCAAGCTGTTTTGAAAATATCCGATAAAAACCGAAATATTGCGATTTCTCTCTCTATCTCTTATATATAGTTTCCGAGATCCCCATGCTGTGCATCCTTATCTTGGACACACTGTATATTAGATAAAAGCGTAAATAGAATCAGCATAAGCACTGTTTTAGTTTTATGTTCACGTTCACTGAATGCACCTATTTTAACATTATGGCAACGTTGCTTTGTCAGTCCTAACCTATAATTCTGTTTTAGTTTTAATTTTTGTATGGACGTAGAATAAACTATGAAAATGGACTTTTTCTACAACTCGCATTTACGGGTAGTTATTTTAACATTCCCTTTATGGGAAAAAATAGATATACTCTTCTCTCATAATGTCATCTTTGTCTTGATATTGATAATGGCCGCCACTGCTATGCTGTGGTATCTTTCATTTCTCAGGTCTATGATTTGATTTGACATTGAATTCACTCATTGACATTGACAATAGTTTGTTTTGTCACGGAAATGTGAAATCCCGAAGAAAAGTTGTGTTTTCTAGTATTTTTCGGGGAATTTTCCAGGGTTTCTCGCCATAAAAACAATCTGAAGACTGTAAGGAACAATTAAAAAAAAAAATGACTTAAATTTACCCAGTCGTTCTCAAGTTATGGATCTTCCAGAAGAAATCGGTACTTATTTTTATATTAGGAAAAGATAAATAAGGGGAGGATGAAAAGTTGTGTATCATTTTTTCCTCAAATTGTGGAAATATTTTGAAAATCAAGTTGGTCTGTATGCAGTCCTCTAAGATCACTAATTAATTAGGAACTTGTATTGAAGATGTGAAGTGGATGGGAGAAATATTTACCCTAATTGAAGTTTATTCGGAAGAATACTCAGGATCTCTGTGAATATAAAGTTTCCCCTGTTTTTTTTTATTTTTTTTGTACTTTCTCTCAAAGTTTGTTTCTTCTAGTCTTTATTTGTATTTGAATAATGTTTCTTTTTACTGTTTACTTATTTTTCACGGTTTGGAGTGATTTTGTCCATTTCTGCCGTTTTTTTGTTTTTTGACAATTTTCACCATCGGATTGTTTCAAGTCATTTCAGGTGCTGATTTTTTTCATTCATTTTGCTTTTCACTTTCTTGTTTGTCACTTTTGGTGAAATGTTTTTCCCAACTGGTGCGACTAGACATATATTAAATAATTTGTTAACAGCTTCATCCTCATGGAAATTGTCTTTTTGTTCACTGTTTTTTTTTTTCAAATTTTCATATTTTTTGTCTCAAATGATTTATTTCACTTTCCAGAATTGTGCTGACTCTTTATTACCATTTTTGCTGACTTTTGCAGTTATTAGTTTTCTTTGTATTTCATTTGATTGTTCTGGGAACCCTCCAATCAATCATAGTTTCACGTTTAAAAAAAAATGATTAAAACTATAATTAATTAATTATTCAATAGTGTTGCCGCTCATTTTTCACATTCTTTCTTGTACTGTCAACCGAGTTTTGTTTCTCACTTTTGCTGAATTTTTGCTTTTAATTTTTCATGATACATCACAAAAATCGATGAGAACATCCCAATATGAACGCTTTACAATAATAAAAATGACTTTACGAATAATTCAGGTATAGAGGGTAAGCGGATTTGCAACATTCCTCACAGCAGTATGTGAACTTGAGAACTGAAGTGGTTTTAGTTCCGAAATAGAAATAAATTCTCAAAATGTCGTGGTAATGTATACAAATGTGCATTGTAACATGTTTTTATTCCAAGCCCTTAAAAACACCACAATAATTTGTGTGGTATGCAGACTTGAACATGTGGGTTGATGGTCGAGAGGCTAGAAAAATTGCGGATTATTTCAACACTGAAAACGTTCGGCTTCAGTGCAGAAAAGCGAACAACGTCCGTTGTAATATGTCGGGAATAATTAAGCCAATCAAAAGAACGGCAGGTATGTTGAATTTTAATAATTATCCCATTATCACATCTACTTCATTTTCAAATTCTCGTTTAAATTTTGAAACCCTCATCTTCACAAAAACGCAACAAACCAACCAATTGTCCACCCTTTCAAATCTACAATCCTCTTTTCCTGCATAATATCCAAAGCTATTTACATGTAAGCGCTGAAAGCTTTTCAATTCTAGTCATAAATACAAATTAAAGTCTCCCAACTGGATACGCTTACGTAAACTGAACTTACAAGTGGAAAAGTTCCTTTGTGGATCTTGTGAAATATTTCGCGTTCGTTTTTAATACTGTATACACATCAAAACATATTTTCCATTCGTTATGGAATTTGGATACGTAATTCATCAGTCTGATTACGTTGTTTTGACAAAGCGAACACCAGCGTACGTGATCGAAAATATGTTCGCTTTTATGAGTGGTAAAATTTTCAACGTGCCATGATCAATGTTTAGAGCCGTGAAGTATTTTATGGAATACGTGAGGTATGTACTTTGTAGCTATTCGTCGTTAGAGAGGCAGGATAAAACGATATTTTAACATTTTATCGCAGCCTGTAACTTTATTCAAGTACGATTATGAAATATGGAAAATATCGAAATTGTTGAGTACTGATGCTATTATGTTTAAAAAACCAACCTATGGCAAACAAAGAATAAAAATAAACCACATAAACCGTGACCATCTCCAAGTTCCAAAAGATTTCTCCTTTCTAAAGAAATGTATTTTTCAACGCGCTTCAAAACAATAGTTTATTTAATATTCAGCACTGGCTTTGACAATCAGCACAAATGTATTCTTAATTGTGCTGTGCCTTAAAAGATTTTTTCTATTTTGTGAAAAAAAATTGAAAACTAATCCTGACCCGAGCAAAGAATAAATAAAGTGATCGACAAAATCAATAAATCTAAATATTGAAGAATAAGGTGACTGACTGACTGACTGCTATATCAACGCACAGCCTGAACCCCTGAGTCTAGAGGCTTGAAATTTGGCACAATGGTTCTTTATACAACGTAGGCGGGTACCAAGAAAGGTTTTTTCAAAATTCAATTCCCAAGGTTGTCAAATCGTGAAATGTATTGTATCCACAACATCTGAATTGCACAATCAATACGGTCGATATCAACTATTATTGGCAATCAATCTCGAATCGATTCCCAGACAGCAGGGGGAAGTACTACGTCATCGGTGTGCCCAGGACTGCAGCGTGTCGATTCATGGGACTTTAACGTAAAATTATCCATGTAGTGCTTATTTTGAGATTTTGTTCGAAATGTTACTGTAATATACTGTTTTAGAGGTTTGAAGACTTGAATTATTGAGGTTCTTTGGTTCCTTAGTTCTTTGTGATGATGATTTTTTTTTTAAATGAAAAGTCTTTGTCCACAGATGAATCATGAAGTACGTATTTATATTTTGGACCATAATTATTAACATAAGTAAAATAATTGAATAGAGAATATATAAGATGGGGACATCTACACCAAGGGTATAGAAGTGATGATAGAAGTCTGTATCTATAATATATCCTTGAATATATCTATATATATCTTATGACGTTTGTTAGTCGCTTGAAAAGATATTCTGTCAAATACGTTGTCTCACTTCAAAATTTATGATTGCTCAGAGCCCACAGTTGTCAAAATATCAGCTGATTTGGATTGCTCTATTTGAGGAAGACAACTTCACGCGACTGACAAACATCATGAGGAAAACCAAGGAACCCAGAAATCAAGAAACCAAGAAACCAATGAATCAAATATCCAGAGTACCAAAGAACCAAGAAACCTAGAAACCACAGAACCAAAGAATTAGAGAACCAAAGAATCAAAAAATACAGGAAGGAAAAAATCAAGGAACAAAAAACCCGAGAAAAAACCAAAGCACCAAAGAGCCAGAAAACCAAAGAAGCAAAGAATCATAGAACCAAAAGACAAAAGAACAAAGGAAACAGAGAGCCAAAGAACCAAAGAACCAAAGAATCATAGAACCAAAGAATCAAAGAAGAAAGGTAACAAAGAGCCAAAGAACCAAGGAACCAAAAAGACAAGGAACCAAGAAACCAAGGAACCAGAAAATCGGAGAACCAAAAAAACCAAGGAACGAATGAATCAAACAACCAATGAATCAAGGAACCCAAAAACCAAGGAACTAAGAAACTAAGAAACTAAGGAACCAAGGGATCTGGGAACCAAAGAACTAAGAAACAAAGGAATCAAAAAATCAAGGAACCTAGAAACCAAGGAACCAGATCCAAGTCCAAAAAGAAAAAACAAATATTCACATTTGTAGCAGTATATTCTTATTTCCTTGACCAATTCTGTTCATTAGTAATAATAGTAATACAGAGTTTAATTATTAATTTTAAACTTCTTCAAAGTACAAAATAGCAAAGGAACCAAAAAACCAAAGAACTAAGGAACCTAGAAACCGAAAAACCAATAAACCAAGGAACCAAAGAATCGCAAAACCAAAGAACCTTAATTAAAGTTCAAAAAGGAAAAACCAATATTTACATTTGTAGCAGTATTTTTGCTTCGTTGACCAATCCAATTAATTAATAATCGTTGGCGAGACGCAAAACACAAAGACTATAGAGCATAGACCTACAGGGAAGGGGAACCAAGGAATGAAGGAGCCAACGGACCAGGGAGCCGAGGAATCAAGGAACGACAAAACCTGAGGGACCAAAGAACCTAGAAACTAGAGAACCAAAGAACCAAAAAACATGAAACCAAAAAATCAAAAAATCAAGGAACTTAGAAACTACGGAACCAAAGAATCACAAAAGCATTATAAACGGTCCGGCAATAGCGACATGAAAAAGGGGACAAAAAAACCCTTTGAGCTTTAATATACAGGGTGTTTCATTAATATTGCGAAAAAATTCAGGGTGAGTTTCCCCACTTAAAAATAATAAGAAAACTTCATATAAAGGTGTGTCCGGAAATGCTTCGTTACAGAGCTACAGGGTGTTGAAGTTTTATTTTTATTTTTGTTTTTTCTAAATAATATTTGAACCAATGTCTATATTTCCATAAAAATCGGTATTTGATGGTTTCTTTTAATGCGGAATTCGAATTTTATCTCAGTTTGGCTCTAATTTGTAGAGGGCGCCATATACACTCATTTGTCCTGACATGTACAGCCATAACTTTTTTGGACGTAACCGTATGACATATTTGAGTGAAAAAACATATTTCTCTTTTATTTTTATGCAAAAAAGGCATACTTCATAGAAGTCGCTACGTGTCACCATTTTCTAGATATTTAGATTTGAAATAATGAATACATATGATAATGAAATTATGGCCGAGCATTGTGTTTTATTGATAGTGCCAAAAATACAGGATAAGTCTCCTCACTTAAAAATAAAAAGAAAATTTCATATAAGGATGTGTCCGGAAATGCTTCTTTACAGAGCTACAGGGTGTTAAAGTTATTATTTAATTTTTTTTTTTTCAGTTTTTTATTTGTTTTTGTTTAAATCATATTTGCATGAAAGTTGTTGATAACATCATACACAAGTCGACTTTTATCTTTTTCACTGAAAATATGAAGCATTAATGCGTAATATGTTATAACTTCTACCAGGTTACCTTCGCCATAATTTCAAAATCCCATGTATTAATTATTTCAAATTCAAATATCTCGAAAATGTTTCCACGTAGCGACTTCTAACAAGTACTTATGCCTTTTTTGCATAAAAATAAAGGGGAAATATGTTTTTTCACTCAAATAATATGTCATACGGTTACGTCCAAAAAAGTTATGGCTGTACATGTCAGGACAAATGAGTGTAGATGGCGCCCTTAACAAGTGAGAGCCAAACTGAGATAAAATTCGAATTCCGCATAAAAAGAAACCCTCAAATACCGATTTTTATGAAAATATAGACATTGGTTCAAATATTATTTAGAAAAAACAAAAATAAAAATAAAACTTCAACACCCTGTAGCTCTGTAACGAAGCATTTCCGGACACACCTTTATATGAAGTTTTCTTATTATTTTCAAGTGGGGAAACTCACCCTGAATTTTCTCGCAATATTAATGAAACACCCTGTATAAGGTCAGATAACACGTGTTGAGACTATTCAAAATTTTATCTGGAGGGGTTGAAATAGGTGCTGACATTTTTGGACAATTTGATTTCTACATATTCCTTTTTCATTATATTTATCAACCGCTCGCAACGCAACGGGTGAAGAGCTAGTATATGTAGAATAAAAATAAACACAGACAATTCAATGAATTAAAGCCAACAAACCACATTTCAAAGAGAAAATCTATTATCTTTTTCCCAATTCCATTTAGAATGTCTGCTTAGTGAACCAGCCGAATTGAATTAATTCAAATAGCAACGTAGAGATAGAGATAATGCTGATCTACTTTATTCGGATATGCTTTTGGAGCGGACCTCTGAATTATGAATATGGGCAATTTGAATTTCCGAACTAAATTCGCGGGTTGGAATGTATTTTCATGAATATTGCAGCTTGGGACGTCACACAACATGTGTTGTGGAGACAATTAGAGTCAGCTAAATATTTTATCAACCAAAACCAAGTGACTAAAGTTGGTTCTTTGGTATGAGTCAATGTCCTAATTTCATTTTGGAATATATTTTTATTTTTGTTGATTTCCATATAAAAACGCTAATAACACTCCCTTCCAACGTGAAATTATAAAAAATAAAAAAAACAACAATAAACATCATTATTAGAATATCATCAAAAGTTTACTCCAGCTCAAGAAATGCCAAAAGCATTATTTGATTATTAGATAATAAAGTTTGTAAACTAGAATGACTCCTGGAGTATCCTTATTTTGATGCGCGCATGCGGATTTTGGTATATTTAAACCAAACATTTGCATTTGAGTTTTAAAAAAATGTGTATTTTTTCAAATGAGATGTGGATTTTGAAAATCCCATGTTTTTTAACAAAAATATTTGCGTTTGAATTTGGTGTATTAATGCACGATCACATGAAACACCAATATTTTGAGCAGTGGCGCGCATGCGAAATTTAGGTTATTTGGACAAAAAGTGTCAATTGTAGTTATAAAAGAATATGTACTCTTATACATGAAATGTGAATTTTGAAAATCCTATGTTTTTCAACAAAGATATTTGCGTTTGAATTTTGGATGAACTAATTCGACACAGGTGCATTAAAATCACTATACACTCAATAATATGCTAACGCGCATCTCACTGTGATGTCTTGTGTGATAAAATACAAAATAATAACCAGAAAAAGCTACGATCCGAATATTATTATGGTAATTATAAAAACTACGTCCAAGCTCGTTCTCAGACTATGACATACCGTTTTTAAGTGTATCGTGATTAAAATTAACACTCGGGCCACCATTATAGAAAAAGATGAACCCTATCAAAAGAGATATGGATTGTGAAAATCCCATGCTCTTCAACAAAGATATTTTCGTTTGAATTTTTAAAAAACTCATTCGACTCATCAGGTGCATCAAGACGTACTTGACTCACCGTTATTTTCAAGAACGGCGCGCATGCGCAATTAGGGCAATTTGGATAAAAAGTGAAAACTGTACTTATAGAAAAAGTTGTACCCTTTTAAATGGGATGTGGATTTTGAAAATCCCATGTTTTTCAAGAAAAATATCGACTTTCGAATGTTTGATAATCTATCTAAAAACATTTTTATATCCACTTTAATATGTTGAAAGTGTTCACCATTTACCTCAATACATCTTTATCCGTTTAAACTCCCGTTTCACTTCAACACCCTGTATCTGTCAAACGACTAGCACATTTATTAGATAGATCTTCTTATTTTCTTTTATATCATCACCTGCTGCTCTATGGCGGATTAGTTATGGGACACCCTGTATGTATATTATATTTGAATTATAAGGGGAAAACTATCTTTCGCAATTTCGAAAACTTCCTAAAACCATCAAGAAAGAAAACGTAGCATTTTTGGACATTTCTAATAATGAGAAGATTCCAACTCCACAGCGCATAATACGACAACAAAATGAGAAAATGCGAATCATATACACACAAATTGTGAAGAATTAACGAATGACAGGATATATCCAACCAAGCCAAGCTAAGTGAAATCAGAAAAGGAGAATCCTGACAAGCTGACTTTAATCCAGTTGAAAATATTAATATTGTGCTAGCACCGTGATAAATTTCACGTCAGGAAACAGGAATCAAATATTCAAGTCGTTATCAGAGGAACTTTCCAGTTTCAGATATAACAGGGTCTAATTAATACAAACCGCCTCCAGAGATATTTGGTAGTTAAGCGCATAGAAAATCATTGTACTATTAATAGCTTATAGGGTAAGTCTGTAGATCGGCGTGTAATCAAATTGTTAATGGTGTAGTGCCCTTGGGTTGTCCACTTTGACCATCTTCGCAGACTTGGTTTGGTGAATTTCATTTGCATTATTGCCCTGGAAATTGCACGCTTGAGTATGTTTAACATCTCAACTGTGATGGTTACTGTCTTCATTTTCGTCAAATGAATTTCCATTTTGTCCGCAAGCCTCAAAAGGTTCCATCCGCGGAAATAATCCGTAGCTTTTACGTTTCAAGCTAAAATAAACATTCACATTAAGTGGCTTGAGGGCATTCTCATGTACTAATACTTAAACGCTGTACAGGTATGGAGTTTGTCGCATTGAGGAGGAATTTTAATTAGTATTTTGGTTTTGATTACCTACATCTTGCGGCTTGAGCAAAAAAGTATTTCCAGACATGAAACTTACTAATTTTATGAACTAAGTTCGAGAAGTCAATTTGTATAGGACGCACATGTGCTTGTTGTCAAGACTGGTGCTGAATAATAAATAAACTAGTTTTAAAGTGAATTTCTCTAGGGTGGAATCTATTGAAAGTTGTTACGGTTTCCACGGAGCTTTTTTCGAATAACTGATAGAAATGTGGGTCATTTTCATTCTTTATTAACTCATTGTACACAGGGTGAAGAAAAAAAAGTGTTATACAAAAGTTGTTTGGTTTATACTAAATTGTTCAAATTGGGCCATATTATTTATACAGGATGTCCCAAAAGCAACACCCAACTTTAAAATTTTATTTTATGTACAGATTATACGTTACATTCTAAGTGCAATCTATCTATAAAATAAATCTATCATATCCTTTGCCCCTTTCTAGATAAAGTCTGTTCAATTTTGTGTGCCATTTAAAAAAAAAAAACGTCAATAGTAGAAATCGTATGTAAATTTATCATACCTGAGTAAAAATAGAGGAAAATTCGATCTCAAGACCAGAAAAAGGAAAAAAGAATAACACGTCTGAAATATCCTCAAAAAATCAAGTGAATAAAGAGGGATCATTTCAAGTCACAGATAAATAAGCAACAGATATTATATATATTGGAAACCAATAATCATTTAAAAAAGTGAAAGTCAACTAGGCAGAAATTATCTTCGATCTATCAATGTTGTAATAATAAAATCCAAAAAAATATTTTTTTGTTAAAACTCGGGCGCCACCCGGATTTATGTTGTGGAGAACACACATCAGTGTTATTAGACAGGGAAAAAAATGATCCAGGCGTTCAGCAATGGTGGGTGACTATACTGAAACTTTGACCTGAAAAATTAGCAAACACTGGAAAACGAAAAAATCAGTCGATTTCTTGATACAATTGCTGGTTGTTATTGAGTTCCTCCAACTTATAAAAAGTGTCAAAAAACCATCAATATGACATTCATTTGAGAGAAATTCGCGAGGAAATTCGAGAAATTGATCTAACGAATCCCCGACCGCAAACCTCCTCAATTGGGTTGGATGTTGGAACAAGCAACGGTCACTTCTCAAACCACTCAAATACTTTTGTCAAAAAAATCATGATTATCTCATTAGTTCAAAGTTCAAATGCTTTGTTTTTCAAGAAATTGACCTCACGAGCCTCTGCAAACCTCCTCAATTGAGTTGGAACGTTCAAATCAGGAACGGTCGTTTGTCAAACCACCAAGAAACTTGAACAAAAAAATCATCAACATCGCATTAGTTTGAAGGTGTTGATCCCTTTTTTTAGAAAAAAATCGATAAATTGACCTTACGAGCCTCTGCAAACCTCCTCAATTGAGCTAAAACGTTGAAATTAGCCACGGTCATTTCTCAAACCAACAAGAAACTTGTGTCAAAAAATCATCAACATCACATTAGTTTAAGGGTGTTGAATATCTTTTTTTTTGAGAAAATTTGAAAAATTGACCTTACGAGCCTCTGCAAATCTCCTCAATTGAGTTAGAGCTTTGAAATCAGCAAGGGTCATTCCACAAACCACCAAAAAACTTGTGTCAAAAAATCATCAACATCACATTAGTTTAAACATGTAAAACCCGTTTTTTCCCAACAAATTGTCCTTACGAGCCTTTGCACACATCCTCAATCAAGTTGGAACGTTGAAACTAGCATAAGTCACTCCTCAAAACACCAAGGAAATTGTATCAAAAAATCATCAACATCTCAAAAGTTTAAAGGTGTTGAACCCTTTTTTTTTAGAAAAATCGAGAAATTGAACTCACGAGCCTTCCAAACCTCCTAACTCAATTGAGTTAGCAACGTTGAAACTAGCAACAGTCACTCCTCAGACGATGAATAATTTTGTATAAAAAAATCATCAACATCGCATATGTTCAAAGTGGTTGAACCTTTTCTTTCTGGAGAAAAATCAATAAATTGACCTTACGAGCCTCTGCAAACCTCCTTAATTGAGTTAGAACGTTGAAACTAGAAATAGGGACTTCTCAGACCGCACCAAAAAACTTATGTCAAAAAACATCTAGACCGCATTAGTTTTTAGGTGTTAAGCTAGTGTTAAAAAAAAAAGATCGAAAAATTGACCTCACGAGCCTCCGCAAACCTCCTCAATCAAGTTGGAACGTTGAAACCAGCAACAGTCACTGTTTAAACCATCAAAAAACTTTTACCAAAACAACCATCAACATCGCATTTATTTAAATGCGTGTTCATCCTTTTTTTTAGAAAAAATCGATAAATTGACCTTACTTCTTCTGCAAACCTCCTCAATCGAGTAAGGACGTTGAAACTAGCAACAGCCACCTTTCAAACCACCAAGAAACTGGTGTCAAAAAATCATCAACATCCTAATAGTTTAAAGGTGTAAAACACTTTTTTTTGTATAAATTGACCCTACGAGCCTCTGCAAACATCCTCAATTGAGTCGGAACGTTGAAACTAGCAATATCTACTTCTCAAACCATCAAGAAACTATAAGATTTTGAAAAATATATATTTTTCTAAAAACTCGAGCGCCACTCAATGGATTTATTTCTGATAGAGAGCCCACAGTGCTTCTAGATAGAGAAGAAAATATTCCAGGCGTTCAGCGATGATAAGGACTACTGAAACTTTGACCTGAAAGGTTAGTAAACACTTGACAACAAAAAAATCAGTCAGTCAATAAGAATAATAGTAAAAATCTTAAAATATTACATTGAAACAGTATAACGATAAAAGAAGAATTCTGGGAAAAATCCCTAAATATCTGCCCCTTTTCACAGCGTCTTCCAACTACCGTGATAAGGATCAATTTCAGGAATGATCTTCAATTTTCCCTCCCCTGTTCATCAACATTTAATGAACTAAACGCGGTAAACTTGATAGAATCTCGGATCCAAAACCGGCGAAGAGTCTTACCCAAGGTCTTACCTCCTGGTAGTCAGTGAATTGTTGGATTTGGTATGAATTTGTATTGATACAAAAAAAGGTTAAGGTAAAGTAAAAAAAGCTGTGAAAATGAAGATATTAGGTAAAAAGTAAATTGAAGAAATCAAAACTTCGACAAACTAAGAAGTTGATGAAGATAGATGGAAAAAACATCTTCAAAAAAGCCCGATTTCATCGCTATAAAACGTTCTACCCCTGTCATCCTTCATCAGCCCATACAAAATCACGAGCTTGATGTATATCCGAATGTGTAGTAATTTATTTGCGAACTCGACCCTGTATAGCCTTGGTCGTATATTTCACAATTTTCCAGATTATACGGCTTTCAGGAATGCCGCCTCCATGACGACTCACATGTTTATTTAGACGAGCGCAGCTTTATGATTATACCAGCAATATGTCTGGATACAGTCTTTTATCATGTAACACAAAATAGACCTTTGGAGCGGGTATTTCTCGCAAATTCCGGTGCCGAGAAAATTCACTGACACGAATATAGATTATGGTGATGTGCACCTTTCTGAGACATCCAACATCCAAATCATTTTACACTTGTCGATTATCGTCAATTTTCCATTATTTGTTGATTTCTACACCAATTTTTACAAAAACAAGGCGCCCATCAATGGCCAATATCAAACATTGTTAATTTGAGCTTATGGAGCTTTGATGTGGTCCACAAATATTTGTTGTGGTCACGTTCAAGCACAGCAGCTCTAACTTATACAGTGTTCATGAGAAACGACAATAGGAGAATCGATCCACGAGGGCTTGATGGGCAAATATTAGCTGATTTAATCCAGGAACCTGTTCAAATATTTGCTTGTGACCATTGTTTTTGAACAAAACAATGAATATTAATATGGAGATGGAACATCCTATTCAACTTCGCCATCTGCTGCCATTATACATATAGTATAGCACCATATGTTACAACAAATTATAATTTTTTTAACGATTTGAATTAATTACAATTCATGTTTTTTTATCTACATGGAAGAATTTGTAAGCTAAAATGTCAAATATTGAAAGGTTGAGATTTTTTCCAAATGGAACTTCTAGATAATTATGTCTGCTCAATTTTTTCGCAACTGTCATCTTCACGAACAAAAATGTTTTTTGATTGCTGAGAAATAACATGCCCTGCAAGTCGATGCTCGTATTTATTGAATTTTTTTGAGTGGAATGAAAAAAGTATCAAATTTTTACTCACCTCAACGTCCGGACGAAGATCCCTACTTTAAAATGAAATAACATTGTTCCGATAGTTAAAGAGGTTATCGAGATAAAAAATGTAGAAAGTTGAATTTTTGAATTACCACGATTTTGACGTTTTTCTGTTGGGGATAGCAGTTGATGAGGATGTCAATGGAGTGACCGGGCTTGAGGTGTGAGGGTTGCAGAGTCACTTTGAGGTGGTCCTTTTCTTTAGTGAGGTATCTCACACTGGGGGAATGGGTATCAATTTCCGCCATTTCAAGAAACGTCATCAATACGGCATTCATTTGAGGGAAATTCCAGAAATTTACCTAACAAGCCTCCGAAAACCTCATCAATTGAGTTAAAACGTTGTTCCCTCAAACCACTAGGAAACTTGTGTCAAAAAATCATCAAAATCTTGTTTGAAGGTGTAAAACCCTTTTTTTAAGATATTGACCTCACGAGCCTCTGCAAATTTCCTCAATTGAGTTGGATCGTTGAAAATAGCAACAGTCATCTTTCAAACTACTAAGGGAACTTTTATCAAAAAATCAGCAAAATAGCATTACTTTAAAGTTGTTGATCCCTTTCTTTTTGAGAAAAATCGATCAGTTGACCTTACGAACCTCTGCAAACCTTGTCAATTGAGTTAGAACGTCCAAATTAGCAACGGCCATTCCTCAACCCACCAAGAAACTTGTGTCATAAAATCATCAACATTTTATAAGTTTGAAGGTGTAAAACCTGTTTTTTCAAAAAATTGACCTTACGAGCATCTGTAACCATCGTTAATTGGTTCGGAACATTGAAACTAGCAACAGTCACTTCACAAATCACCAAGAAACTTGTGTTAAAAAATCATCAACATCTTATTAGTGTAAAGGTGTAAAACCTTTTTTTTTAAGGAATTGATCTCACGAGCCTCTGTGAACATCGTCAATTGGTTTGGAACAGCAAAACTAGCAACAGTCACTTCACAAATCACCAAGAAACTTGTGCTAAAAAATCATCAACATCAAATTAATTTAAAATTATTAAACCCCATTTTATAGAAAAAAACGATAAATTGACCTTACAAGCCTCTGCAAACCTCCTCAATTAAGTTAGAACGTTGAAATTAGCAACGGTCGTTAGTCCAATCACCAAGAAACTTGTGTCAAAAAATCATCAACATGCGTACAAACTTTGAAGGTGTTAAACTCTTTTTTTTTGAGAAAATCGATAAATTGACCTTACGAGCATCTGCAAACCATCTCAATTGAGTTGGAACGTTGAAACTAGTGATAGTCACTCCCCAGACCACCAAGAAGCTTATGTCGAAAGATCATCAACATCACTTTAGTTTTCGGGTGTAAAACCCTTTATTTTTTGGGAAAACACTAGAAATTGAGTAAACAAGCCTAACGAGCCTCTGCAAACCTCCTCAATCAAGTTGGAAGGTTGAAACCGGTAATAGGCACTCCTCAGACCAACAAAAATCCTATGTCAAAAAATCATCAACATCACATTAGTTTAAAGCTGTTGAACCTTTTTTTTTTTGAAAAAAATCGATAAATTGACCTGACGAGCCTCTGTAAACCTCCTCAATCGAGTTGGAACGTTGAGACCAGCAACATCTACTTCTCAAGCCATCAAGAAACTTATGTCAAAAATTTATCAACATTGCATTAGTTTGAAGGTGTTGAACCACTGTTTTTGAAAAAGAAAAAAAAAATGGAACGTTGAAACCAGCAACATACACTTTTCAAAAGCCGTGCTGAATCCTTCTTTTAGAAAAATCGACGCATTCCTCAATTGGGTTGAAACGTTGAAAATAGCAACAGTCACTCTCCAACCTCCAAGAAACTTTTAACATATATAAAAATCATCAACATCAACAACCATCCGTTCGATCGGTTGGCTCGACTAAATTTATCTCGAATTTATAACTTTGAAGTTACCGTATATGTATAAAGAAGCAATTTTTAGTTATTGGAACTGGCATGGTGGCAATGATATAGCAAGGACCACTCCAAAAATCTCACTTTTATTCAATAGTCCAGAGCAAGTGTATAGCAGAAACGTGTCTACGGAATCACATAGTGACAACTACTTGAATGAAGCATAATTATGGTAGACAGACACTATCCAGCCACACAGAATTTTTTACTGTTGATATGAAGTCACATTTTTGTAGCAAAGTCCAGGAAGGATCTTATTTTATTGACTAGGATTGCTTCTTGGGCCCTGGTCGGTTAAAATTCCATAAATGTTATTTTATATGAAAAAAAATAATTTCTACTGTCCCTGGGATTACAAAAGACGAATCTGACAAAATCATTCGCAGAACTTTATTTTGATAAATATTCATTAGCAGCAAGTTTTGAAGACGACAAAATGTGTATAAGAATGTCCCTGAGAATGCATAACCGGAACTGTTAAATATCCATTTTTACTCCGGAAGTCGTTTTAATTTTTTCTAAAAATAGAATATTGTCGTTACTTTTTTATTTTTGAATTAGCGCCAAACATGTTTTGTACAAGATAAAGTGATTGGAAATAGTTTTATCAATAAAAATTGACATAAGCAATTACATTTTTGATTTTGAATCTCGATAGATTATCAATTCCAAATAGGTCAAAATACCTTTTCGAAAAAGCAATTTTTTCAAGAATAAAAAAAAAACATCAATCAATCACGCAATGTAATTCGAACCGACACAAACAGTTTCCGTGACTGTCTCATTGTTTGCATGTTCAATATTTTTCCATCGACACTGGATCGCTCGTCAAACATAAACAGTCAGTTTCGAAAAAAAAATTTAACCCAAACATCTATAACGTGTTTGTTCCGTTTGTGAAAGTGAAAAAGGGAAAATGCCGCTTGGAACTGGAGAAGTGATAAACAGGTTTTGTTTGTTTTCCATTCGTGATCTGAGAGGTCAATGCTTTATCATGGTAACGATAATCTGACTGTTGAAGTGAAAGAAAGTCGATGATACGAACTTATAGAAAAAGAAAACCACAGCCACCTACAACCGTATGTTTTATCTTCCTTGTATCCTCCAAAGAGTTCAGTTGAAAGACAGATAATCTAGTGGGTGGGAAGAACAGAGGTGCAAAACCCCTTATAGAGTCTGGACAAAATTGAAATTTTCATCGAAGACAATTTTGTTCGAGATGATCCATTGGAATAGAATAATCCAGTCGGAGTGTCCACATAGGTTGCGATGATCACAAACACAATAATGTATCTTCAATTAGATTAAGGCCAAGTTAACAATGATGCTATTATTGGTTAATTTGCAGAATCGAGAGGACACTGAGCTATGCTAATGCTTTTGCTGCAAAAGTTACTGGCTGGCCGCTCTCGAAACTTGCAAATTGCTTCTCCTGCTTACTTTCGGGACTTCCAATAAAACCTTTTTATTCATTTCCCTTTCGATGGCTGACAACGACGTCGTTTTCTTTGTGTGCAAACAGTTCTTAAAGAATCCCCGCAAATATTTCGTCTCAGCCAATATTCGAAATAGCCCATTTGTATACAGTCAAAAGACTTATGTGAACTTTATTTTTAGACCTCGTTGTGTCTTGGTTTTGTAGTAATTTTGTGTTTTCTTTCAGGTAAGACATCTTCATTGGTGAATTCATTTCCATGATCTGGACTAGTGGATAGGTGCGTTCAGAGTATGTATATCACTTTTTGTTAAGAAAATAATTTAAATTGCAAGAGAGATGTTGAGATCCCATAAGAAATATTTTCTGCTATTGAATTTGTTAGAAGCCAATAAGACTTCTAGCAGTGATATTTGGTTACACGAGAATAATATTCAATGGAAACATTGAGTTTGACAAGGTTAGTTGATTTTGATGTATAATTAATGCCTTGAAACATTTTGAGGTTTGTTTGCATTCTTCCCAATTTTATGGACTTTACTTCAGACTATTTCAAGGAAAATGAGCATGTTTTCAAGCTATCTATATATTAATCAATTCTTGCTTTGAAAAATTTTCTTAGGTTATGGAGCATTTTGTTTTGTTTTTGTTGTGTAAATTTCAATATCATGATATCTGAGATTTTGATAGTTTTATGGTCATTTCAAAAGAAATTATTTTGTTGGGGAAATTTTGATGTCTGACTATTCAACAGAACATTCAGTCTTACATCATTTTATTAATTGCAATTATTCGAGATTTCGCATGAACAGCAATGTTGATGACAGTTGGTGTCATAGAGCTTGGTCAAAGGTTTGTTCGAGAGAATGAAAAATTGATAATCACACATCTATCAAACTTGAAGTTTTTCCATTTTTTTACTTTCAAATTTCTTACATTTGTTATTCTGAGAGGTTTTCCCCTTTACAAGGTATTTTTTTTTAAATTTCCTTATCATGTTTGGCTTACCAAGTGATTTTTTGGCAATTTTTGAGGTTTATTCTAACACCAAATTGAATTTTTAACTTTAACTGGGTTTGTTGAAAATATAAGGACATTTGTTCTACTAATTTCAACCTTAAAAGTGATTTTTGATAGCTTTTCTTTAAAATATTTACATGTTAATACTTTCAACTTTCTTACATTTTGTTATTCTGTAAGGTTTCTCCATTTTTTGAGGACTTTTTTTGATATTTCCTCGTAATTTTTGAGATTCTCCTCCTCCAAACGACTTTACGGCTCAATAACTCAGAAACTCGAAGTTATAGAGGATTTCTCCAAGAGAGTCAACTTGCGTGAAATCAATTTTTACACTCCTGCTGATATTGTCATATATTTGTATAAACAAGCTAAGGAGATATGACGATTTTAGTAAAATAGAGTAAAAGTGTACCTCTAAACAACTCGACTTTACGGCTCGATAAGTCAGAAACTCGAAGGTATAGAGGATTTTTTCATAGGTGTCAAGTTGCTTGAAATCAATTTTTACACTCCGGCTGAAATTTTTATACATCTTCGTAAATTATTGAGAAGATATGAGTTCGTTCGTAAAATGAAGTAAAACTTTCCCTCTACACGACTTTACGGCTCGATAACTCAAAAACCAGAACTTATAGAGGATTTCTTCATAGAAGTCAACTTGCTTGAAACTAGTTTTTACACTCCTGCTGAAAGTTTTATTAATTTTTTAAAATTAGTTTGGGAGATATGAGTATTCTAGTAAAATGAAGTAAAGCCTGTCTGTTATGAAAACATGATACACTTCGCCAAGACAAAACAAAAAACAATTACTTTTCACACACTCCAACATCAATCGGCAAACTATGAATAACGAATACTCACCCGCATGTGTGGATGGCTTCACGAATAAGTCGAGACGAGCGCACGTCCATTTTGATGTGTGCAAATTTACCGACACTCGCCAACCAGGTTAACAAACTGCAATGACCCACTTAATATTCACCTGAACTTGTCAACGAGTCAATACCTATACCTAAGCATAATAAATATACAGGATGTCCAACAAAGTTTCTCGTTCAAAATGGCATTTGTCTGGGTTGATCAAGAAATCATCGATAAAGCTGGCAACAAAATCGGTGTAGGTATCTCAGGATATTTTCTGGAGAAACTGGAACTTGGTGATAAACACTAATAAACAGTAAACACGAATCTATTCGGACAAGGGAAGGGATAGAAATTTGGCTGGATGTCTAGTCGTTGAGACAGAAGCGCCACACCAAAACCCAATGAGGCTCCATCTAGTTGCCAATGTTACAATTTATCCAATTCAACTTAATGTGGTTTTTTATTTTAGATCATCAGGTTTTCGAATTTATGTATAAATATTTGAATGCCAAGATATTTTATCATCAATTATAGCATTGCAGAAATAAATTACAGATTTCTATACTTCGTCGGGCAACAGAAGACAAACCGTTTCGTGATCTGCTTTTTGTTAAACAATTAAGTAGAAACCTGTAACTGTATAATTGAAATAAACCAAATTTAATATTTTTTTACATGATAAGCATTACATGGGCCGTTCTGATGTCAATTTCTTATGTTTGTGGAGAAGGCAGTACATTTTACTATACACATATTAGAAAATCTTATCTGAAATGAGGGCAATAACAGGCGGTATAAGTGAGGACATCAGCCACCAGATGCTGCTAGTTTCTGTATCTTAGCACTATTCATATATGCATTGGATTTGAATAGTGACATCGATTACAAGTAAAATTTGGAGTGTACTAGTGCATACAAGGTTTTTCTTGTTTTACACTATTACATTTCCGAAATATAATCTGAATAGAAATGATGGTTGGTTGACAGCTGTGACAGTTAATAATACTAACCAATCAACATACACATTTGACTATTAACAGATTACAGTATTCTTTCTATATCTGTAGAATGATAATTCTTTTTCTTATTCATTCATTAATCCTTATCGAATTTTGGATAACTTTTTTTTTTGTTTAAACAAAAAATTATCTTTTATCAAAGTCAAAGTTATTTCTTACAGATTTATTAAAATTATTATCATTATTCACTTAAATGATGTTTTCAACTGGCATTTAAACCAAATAAGCATGAAAGTAAATCATCACCGTTAAACCAGTTTTTTAATAACTGTGACACTTTTTGCATCATGAAAAAGAAAATTATTTTTAGCTTTGGAATTCCTTCAACAAAAGAGTCTCAAGCTTCAAGAATAAGTAAACTTTGCAGCATTATAGCAGTTTTCTATTTGAGAAATCATAAGCGAAAAAGAAATTCGCATTATTTTCGATCCCATTAACCCAAACAATATTTTTCTATTTGCATCTTTTTTCATATACAGTGTGTATTTGTCAAATGGAATTAATTTAATTAACAAATTACCTGACTCACCGAATATTAACTAAAACTGTGCTTGAGTCGTATTTGGAAAACCGCTCGGACACGTCGATTGATATTTTCAGCAAAAATGTTTTATACAGGGTGTGCCATATAAAGGTGGCTTGGTTTTTTTATATGTAATACAACACCCTGTATGTTATTATTCAATTTTTCGATTCTTCAGAAAATTCTAGACATATTCATGTACAGGGTGATTCATTAAAGGTGAAGAGGTAGCGTATCTCAGCTCAGGAACTAATAGCCGTGGGAGTTTGGGAAAAAAATCCTTTAGAGAAAATTGCCCAAGAGAAATTGCTGGAAATACTTTTTAAATTCATATATTCACCGCTAGAAGGCGTAATTGCTTTGGTCGTTTAAAAAAGGATTTTTCTCGAAAATTTCCCAATGTAAATTCACAAATAATAACACTCACGTTGATGCCACCACAATGATCCATCTTTTTTATCGTAAGATGTAGGGGAGGTTGGCGCGCGGTTGATAATACCGCGCCCCCCATTATCTTCCAGTAGATAATGATATCAGGCAACACTGCATAATAAGTGGTCACTTTGGATGTGCACCAACACCCGAGAGTACATATTTCCATTATAACCGTCTGTTCGGAGTCGGAAAATCCTCATAACATTTATACATTTTTGGATCGAGGTATGTACAAAACCCATTTTTCGAATGTATGCCAATTTGCCAACTACAATCGTTTGTCTTAAGTTTTCATTTTCCGGAAAATCTTGGCATAAGCTCAAATTGGCGACGTCTGGTAATTGCGTGCTGAGGGCGCGGTATTATCAGACTAGGGTTTTCTCAATGCTTTTTCTTCAGATTGCTAGATCTCTCAAGTTAAAAATGTTATGGGATCCAGCTAGGATGGAAGCCGCTTTACTGAGGAATGACCAAAAAAATTTAATGAAAACAATATCTGCAAATTTTGTTATTGAAAATTTGATAATGCTGTGACAAAGGCCTCATTTTTGAACACGGTGTTCTCAAACATGGGGCGCGGTATTATCAGACTAGTTTAATAATACCTTCACCACTTTACCTCAACTAGAAATTTGTCATTTGTACTCATTTACCATACAAATCTTCTATCAGTGGCGTCAATTCAGGTGAAGTGCCACTTCACCAAAAATAAATGGTAAAATATACCTTCACCCATATTCCACATTATTCAATCCAAGATTTTATTTTCAAACAAAAACATACGACATTCATTATCTAATAACCGCTGGTGGTCGTGCATGGTTTTCGTCCGTTAACTACGATCAGATCAAATGATCAGAAATAAACTACTGGCGCGACAACCTCTCTTCATATAGAATGCTTTCCCCCCATTTTATAAGACCATACACAATAGTCGGAGACGTGGAAAATTATGCATCAGCTGATGCTTTATTATGTCGGTTGCCATGACGATGTCCGATGCCGTGAATGAGTTGCGCTGAATCAATTCACGACATACGTGCGTTTTATGGGGACTGGTGAACCGTGTTATCTATGTTCGGTCCACGTTCGGACGGATGACGAATCTTAATATTCTTATATGGTTTGTTGCTGCGTTGCCAATGATGCAGATTCTTCGGTGTTCATATGGATTTGTATAGCTTTTGATATGGAATTTTGCACATTGTCTAATAATTGGATCTGAACTCATACTTATGAAGGATATGTGTATACCTCACATTTTATTCAATTTCACTTGGAATAATTGGAAGTGACAGATTTTCGCTCGATAAACGAAAATCATATGATGCCATCTACATTGAATTCGTCTTCAAAGTCTCGTTTACACAAAATTCAGATATAGCTAAAATGGCGAATGCGCATTTTTTTTGTCTCCTGCACTTCACCTGTTTCACAACCCGCGAGCCGCCACTGTCTTCTATTCAATGATATTCTCGAAATTGGTATACATCACATCTACTGATTTCTAGAGAGTATCCCTTAAGGGCGCGCCAATACCCAACTCTCCCCTAAAATAAGGGCGGGAGAGGAAGAGTGTTGTATTTTAGGAGGCCAAACGTGGTTTGATAAAGGAAGGTCTTCTAAACAAAATAAAAATACACTCATGTCATTCTGGTTCTTGCGGCACCCGCTAGGTAGCGTGTTTTACAAAGTTGACCGTTTTTTACGAAATTTTTAATGAAATTGTATGATTATTTTATCAGATTGGGAAAGTAGATAAAATTTGCAACAAAATATGTTGTAACCACATGTTGGTATCTTAATTCGTTAAAAAGTTATCAGTATTTTATAAATAACTTTATTTAAAAAAAATGATTCTCAACTACCTATATTTTAAACTTTCGTAGTCAAGCATGCCATGGACAAATGAAAAAAACAGTTTGAAACTTCATTCTCATTTCAATTGAAAATATCAATAATGATGTAATATAACAAACACGAAAACAACAATTATTACATCAACATTATTAAACAAACTTTAATTCAACATTATTGGTCACGCAAAAATCTATTACATTTTTAATTAAACTGTAAAAAAATTCAAAATCAAATAAAAACGAGATATCAAATCCCAGCCTTGGATAAAATGTATCTAAGATACTTGGGATATAAGAAAAACAACAAAATATAATAAAATTTGATAATAATTTTGTTAGGTATACCATTATATGTGTTTAATATTATTTTATTTTTAAATAAAAATGATAATAAAGTTTTGAACAATTTTTTTTCATTTTGTCATAGCATGCTTGAATAGGAAACTTTACAAAATAATTGAAACTCATTTATCTATTTTGTTTCCTTGATAATCCAGTGTTTTGTTAAAAATTAATTATAATTAATAATGATTAAAAACAAAAATATAGTAGTGGCAGTTTTCTTATGGAAGTTTTAATTAATTTTTTCACAGAATAGCCTAAGTATCAGCGTTTTTCGAAATTGTTTGAATCATCAAACATCAAAGTTAGGAAAACATTTGTATGTTATAGGTGTTATTTTTACCATTTTATTATTGGAACTTTGTCTTTTGACTGATTTTTATCAACTTATTCAACCGCAATAAATAGATTTAAATCGCATAACAAAAAGATAAACATTTCCACTCACCATTTTACATAGACGTAAAACGTCCAACACAAAATGACAAAATCGTCCTTTTTGTTAGCCAAACGTGCTGAAAGCGTAATCAAATAATTTCGGACAAAGTGAACATGTTCGTGCATTTTTCGCGATCAAGCCACTTTTTCCAATGTGTAATTTAAGCACGTCGATATTTTCCATTGTCCATTGTACTTGATGCAAAGGAAGATAATTGCAATCAGGCAAAATCACTTTTTCAAACTGTACTGCTGTAATTAATGCCTGTTTGTATATCTATGCGATCAGTAATCAATCAACTTCATCTTTGGTACGCGGAAGCATGAATGACAGTGGTAAATTCTGATAATTAACCAAAACACTTCAATAACTGCGACTTCAAAACTTGGAAACGTAAATATTTTTCTAATTCTTGTTTGGTGATTTTCTTTTTTTCCTGTTCTGGAGAAAAAGAAAATGACATCTGATCAATTGTCCTCACAGCATGTGTTTCGGTGTCAGTGTTTCATCATAATCTCAGATAAATATGGGTCTTGATAACAATGAATAATGATAGGCAATGTACGTCTGACACAAGAACTAGCGCCATCTATTAGTAAATGTAAGCATAGTAGAAGAAGGAACGCCATCTATGTAGTCTATGAGAAGTTTTTTTGGAAATTCAATGACATGACGATGATGAGATAGATGATTTCAAATTCAAAATATTGTGACCACGTGGTTTTCGGAAACCCAAAATAGTAGATAACTGAACAAATAATTTCCTGTTATGGACAGGATAAAATAATTAATCTAAAATATGGTTGATAAATATGTGCGGGTCTCGGTGCCCTGGGTCCAACTTCGGGGGACAAGGTTCAACCAAAACGTCGACTTTGACTAGTGCAGTGAAATAAAAGTCTAACTTAGAACACAAAACGTATAATACAGAAATAATACAGCCTCGGATAAACGCGGTCGCGACACGAACAATTTGGGCACGTTGCCGGTGAAAACTAGACCGATGTTTGATGTTAGTATGTTAGTTGAATAGCTGCCGAAAATTGTAATTTGTAATCTCGTTGCCGTTGCATCAGCTGAGTAGTGGCAAGAGGCAGGCGGGATTGACGTGACGGACAAGAATGACAGATTATTTAGAGCGCGGCACCAGAATCTGTTTGCGGTATTGCCGAGTCTTCGAAGGAGTCGCCACAAATATGACAAAATAGAACACGACTTTTTAAAGTTGGGTTATGCAATAATATCTATGTTTGCACAATAATTAGTAATTACCCATTTTATGTTGTTGAATCAGTTGTAGAATTGAAAACAAAAAGGGTTTCACTCGGGTTCTACATATTCTGCTAGCAATCGATGTTTTGAATTATTTAAATATACGTTTACGATACAAATTTGTGGCGGATTCCCATGTAGCAACACGCCCCAGATCAGTTAGCAACACCGCCGATAAGGTGACAAGGTTGACAGACGGACAGAAGACAGCTGATTCCTGCTTCGAATCAACCGACACGCGATTTTCCTGTTATTCGACCAATATTTGGTTTTTAGTTGTATTTTGTGTGAATATAATTTCGTATTACGAGTGTGTCTATTTTCCTTGCCCGCAGAAGATCCACAAATTCATTGTTTCAATCTTATATTATTCATTTTAGGTTCTCATATAACCTGAATTTTCACCCTACTGGCAACGTTGCCGAAGGCTTATAAGTTAAATCTGCGCATTGGCATTCCGTTATATGTGTATCGTGCCCTAGAGTTGGATACTATACTTTTTCTATTGTACTATTGAACTATTGAAAAACAAAAACAAGTTGTGCAAATTAATCAATAACAAGCACTGCACAATGGACAAGTTGCAAACACTTGGTAATGGGGTAATGGTAAAGGTGGGGGGCAAAGCCCGGCGAGTAGGCCTAATGGCCCTTTTCACCATACCCAACCGGCCCGTTCTTGTCGTGAATAGGAGCAGACCATCCCAGCTCAGGTACCCCAACTCTTCCCTTGGGATGGTGACTTTCCTTCTCAAGCAACCCCACCTGTCGCAAACTCCCAGCAGGTGGTAGGAGGTTTCCTCCGCCCTTCTGCAGTAGGGGCATAGAGGTGATTCGCTTATTCCTAACAAATTCAGGTGTCTGTTGAGCCTACAATGACCTGTCACAATGCCAACGATGGTGCTCAGTGCCTTCCTGCTCTTGTTCAGCAATTGGACCGTCCTTGGCCTGTGCCTGTGAGGTTCTGATATCGTTTCTTTGGCCTGCTTGTATGATGGGTTACTGTTCCAGTTCTCAACTGTTCTCTCCCACGCCCATTCATTGAGAGTGCGTGAGATTAGTTGATTACTAAGGCCTAGAAATGGTTCCGGTCCGGACAGTCGCGTGGCAGATCCTCGTTTGGCCAGCTTGTCCGCTTGCTAATTTCTGGTGATCCCCGCCTGCCCCGGAACCCATACTAGTTTGACCCTCTTGTTCTCACCCAGCACCTGCAGCGCATCTCTACACTCTTGGACCAGCGGATAGCTTATCCTTGGTTTGCTTTAAGTGTCGCTTCAATATCGTAGTAGATAACAATGTTATTCTCCATTCCTCTTCCTACCTCATCTCTGGCGGCAACCTCTAGGATAGCGAATATTTTCGCCTGGAAGACTGTTACAAGTCTCCCAAGAGAAAGATTTGCCAGTGTTCCTGTCAGCCCTGAAAACTCCAGCTCCAGTCGAACCCATGCGTTCCGCCTTTGAGCCATCTGTGAACCAGACTTGAGTGTTGACAGGCGCCTCCATCGGTTTGGTCAGCCATTCTTTCCTCGTCTGTACGTGAACCTCAAAGCTCCTTTGGAGTCCAAGGCGACCATCCGTGGGTGTCAACCCGGCCGATAGAAGCGGTAACTCGCACCGCACCAGTGATAAAATTCTGGTGTGGCCAACTTCCATTCCCATGTTCCTCCATGTCTTCTGGGCAACCATCCTACTATAGGAAGCCATCGCTTCCCTCTGCACCCAGAGTCCTAGCTCTGGCAGTTCGAGGAGGATGTTCAGTGCTGCTCCAAGAGTTGTCCTCATTGCGCCTGTTGTACCCGAACAAGCTATCCTTTGCAGTCGGTGTAGCTTTAGTACATACGTGGTCTTATCGGTTGCCGGCCACCAGACCACGGATCCGTATGAGATCCTCGGCCTAATGACAGCCTGGTAGAGCCAATGCTTAGGCCTCACTGCCTTCCGACCACTCGACGCAGTAGCCACAGTGTTGCTGTTCCTTTTTTTTTATTGTCCTTCCAAAGTGGGGTTCCCCCGTTTGCCTCCTGTCCAACACCACCCCGAGGTACTCCTGCCCGAGTGACAGTGTGGTCCCGTACATCGTGAGTGGCTTGAATTACCGGATATTTCTTCTGTTGGTGAAGAGAATGAGCTCTGTTTTGCAGGGACTCACTGACTATTTTACAGGCTAGCTTCATCCGCTCACAGACGATCCCTAGGTGTATTGCCCCTCACTAGCGGACTGGTGCATCGTCCGCGTACGCCTGAGTGTAATCCTTCTGCATCCAACCTTGTGAGGAGGCTGTCCATCATCAGACACCATAGTCTGGGGGAGAGGCACCCTCTTTGGACTTCTGCCTCAACCTGGTAGGCTTCTAAGGACGCTTTTACTTGGCGGTCACCAAGGGAGGACCAGACCCACCTCACGATGGAAGAGGGGACCTTCCTGCTGGTGAGCGCCTCGCAAATAGCGCCGGTTTTGGCCTTATCAAATGCTCCTTCGACGTCAAAGAAAAGGGGTTAGAGCCACTTCTTCGTCGTTTATGGCCTTTTCAGCTAGTTACACTACCGCATGGAGAGCTGACTCCGTGCTTTTGCCCTTGCAGTAAGCATACTGGTTTCTATGAAGAGGAAATGCCGAAAGGATTTCCTCTGTCAGGTACCTTTCAATAAATCTTTCCAAGGTCTTAGCTTCGAAAGATGTTAGACTTATAAGCCTGTGGTATTTTACCAGCCCGTAGTCCTTCTTCCCAACTTTGGGTATGAAGACTATCTTGGCGGTTTTCCACACTTTTGGAACGTGTACGAGGCGATGCTTGCTCTAGAGCAAGCACTTTCGAATGACTTGAAATTTTATATACAGGGTGACTCATTAGTGTATGGAAAGTACATTTCTCCCCTTGTCAAAAGAGAAAAGGAAAAAATCAAGGCAAAACTCATAGGGTTTCAACAGAGTGTTCTAGAAAACGGTGGCATCAAAAAATACGCTTTTTTTGAAAAGCAACTTCAACTTTTGATTAGAGATTTGAACCCATTCTAGATCAAAAATCCCCAAGCGCCTGCATTCCAAGTCTTACAAAAAAAAATGCGAACGTCAAAGCTTTTATTCATGCCTAATCGATCTATAAAGACTGTACTGGAACTATTACGAGTTATATTCAGCAGAAACGCGTCTCTCTTGTTTACAGAACACTGTTTTCATCCGAACAATATTCCAATACACCTTTTTTTTTTTTTTTTTTTTTTTTTTGCTGGCTAGATATTAGATGTATCATATTTAAGTATTCTCATCATTCATTTTGCTTTCTATACATATTATACTTGATCATTATTATTATTATTATTGTTATATTCTTGTTTAGTATGTATACTCTGCGTGTAGAATCGATTTGCTCTTAGTACATTCTAGCGAAACTAGATGGCGTCGAACCTTCTACGCTGTTCTGCGTGTTACTAGAATATTCTTTCAATCCTGGCGAGGGGATATAAGTCCGTCATTTGGGGAAGGGAGTTAGTTGTGATTCAGCGGTTGCATTGATTTTGTTAAATGAGTAACTGTACATAAATAATTGTCAGTTAATGAATTAGATAAAGTTAGACGTGTTTCTATAGTCGAAAAATTGTTACAATGCGTTTTTGGAAAACTTGTTTTAACTGTTTTGATGCCACTAGTGTTTTTACAAAGCCAATGAACCATAATAGACAAAATAAAAATATTCTAGGGTGTTGAACAGAGTTGCTTTGCAATTTCTACCCAGATTCATATTGTTGTTTTCGACTATAGAAACACTTGTCCGGTTTTACTTTATTTATTTAAAGTCACTTCAGCACAACACCACGAATATTTATGTCCAGCACAATCACAGCTTATTTATCCTTCGCGATAGAGATCTGAACTGAACTAACTTTTCCAAAATGACGGACTTGTATCCCCTCGTCAGGATACCAAGAATATTCTAGTAACACGCAGAACAGCGTAGATGGTTCTACGCCGCCTAGTTTCGCTAGAATGTACTAGAAGTCAATCGATTCTACACTCAGCTCCAACGGCGCATCTACCAACATGTTTCGTCACAATATTTTTCGAAACGGAAAGAGATTTCGAGTTGCGGTCTTCGTTACATTCAATTCTTCGAGAACACGGACATGGTTGGAGCGATGTATTCATTTATCATCCACCTATACAGCGTGGACAAAGGAAGTTATGTTTTTTAAGCAAAGTTCTGTGTTTTAACAGCCTTCCAATTCATCAGACATATTTAAAAATTCGATAAATTGAGATGAAGTCAACTTTTGAGAAATTTGAGAAATACTTTTTTTAGGGTAGTCCAAAGACTCAAAATATGGATATAAAAATTTCAAGGTCATCTGACAGCATCATTCCTCAAAAACACGACTTCCTTTGTCCACCCTGTATAGGTGGATGAATATGACAAATACACTGTTCCAACCATGTGCGTGTTCTCGGAGAATTTGGGAATAATTGTCCAGTAAGAAAAGCTTCACAGGAACAGGGTAATTTAACAAACTTCGCTCTCATTGACAAATTAGTCCCACTAATTGTTAAATATCAGGTTTAGTTGACAATGGCACATTGTTAGAATCGATACAGATTTAATTGACAATTTGGTAATATATGTTGGGTTGAGGATAATTGTTGCTGTTCATAGATTCGAGCTTTTGGGATTTTCCCATACGTGAATTGGGGTTTAAATTTGACAGGGATTCAGTTTTGGTAATGATAGGATTTGTATTTTGTCAATTTTGTTACGTATTTGAATGGAAAGCTTTATGAAAGGCTGATTGATTAATAAAATAACAATTTATCGTGGTTAAAAATTGATACATTCAAAATTTTGAACATTTTTATGAAGTGAAATCTCTAAGAAATGATTTCCATAAACGACAATCTAGAGTAACCACTGCGCCAAGTCGTTTATTAATGCTTGCAAAAAGCGTGCTTTCCAAATTCAATTACCAAGATGTTTTCGAATTTAAGGCGTACAATTACAGCAAGTCTAAATTAATTAATTTCCGTTAAGTAACCTTTTCACTTATAAGGGATTGCGTGAGTTAACCACAGTAATTTACGTTTGCTTTCTTTTGAGATATTTTCCTAACATTCAACAATCAGTTTGATGACAAAATGGAGCAGACAAACATTCCCATAAATCATCCTCATACAAGAAGCGATGCTCTAAAAATACCTCATTGACCCGAAAGCGCTTCACCTGTATTTATTTTGCCATGGAAACTCGCTAGGAATTTCATTACGTTGCCGTAAATTTGAAATAATTAGATGTGCAATTCAAAAGATGCTTAACTCATTTGCGGTTTACTGTTCGGTTATTTTAAAGATATTTATGAGTTGCTAATCGTTTGATTGTACAGGGTATGGCCTCAAAATCTTGAAATCTGTTTCAGAAGGGATAAAGAGGGCGAACAATCCTAAAATGTCTCACCCTGTAAGATGCTTTGTTGTCTTGTGGTTTATCGATTACGCTCTGAATTTTGGTTAACTCTGGAATAAAAAATGAAGTCCAAGGACAGTTCGTCGTTACAACTGGCGGTGGCGCCTTGGCACTTGACCCATATTCTCAAAATTGTTGTTTTACTGGATGGATTGGTTTATTAAATTTACTTTTTGAAAGCAATCATAATTAATGAATTGTTAATCACCGAATTTCTGGATACTGAATTGGTTTTGACCGTAATGCTGACTCATTCTTTTATTAAAACGCTTTGTTAATCGTTGACAAGCCGGCAACGTGGCGTGACATATGACAACTGACAATTCAATTCTTGTTCCAAGATAAGCTTAAATCATAATAACGCTGTTGTCATATTGAATAAAGTCGTTTTTTATGCTCACTCGCATCAGTACATCTCAGCACACTTTAAATGAAGCGTGGCTAACGATAAACTACAGGCTATGGCGCGTAAAAGTCACGTGATCATCTCAGTGAATATTTTGACAGTCAGTGACGATTTTCCGGCTCAGAAGCATCATCTGTTGGTTATTTTGAAAGTTTTTTTTGTGGGAACACTGCAGTATCAATAATCATGGAAAAGAAGAATTAATCAGGTGAAAATCTGCCTAGAATACCTGTGATTGTGTGATAACCACTCATTTACTGATTTCTGACCTATAAAAGTACATCTAGTGATTTTTTTATAGTTGTTTTCAATTGAAAAAATGGGTATTTCTTTGATTTTGACATCATAAATGTGAACACTTTTAACCCTCAGTTGGTCATGTGACCGCTGAAATCTTTTAACCCACCATAGCTTGTGGTTTATCGTTTGTCGCGACTGAAGTGAATTTTTGATCTCATTCAAAAAGCAAAGAAAGAACGTACCTGCAACCCAAGCCTTCGCCTGAGGTAAGAGACGGAGGGGGAAAAAAATTACGTCATCGGAGTCTAGCCTCTGCAGTAGACTGAATTCTGTTATCAGTCAGAACTACTGTTTCAACAGGAGATCCACTGATTTCGCCCATGGGTTTCTGTTCTGCTGATTTTGATAGGGATCATCTGGCAACATTGGACATAGATGACATCATGACCGTGAAAGTGAGCCAACCTGTTATATACTGATCATGCCTGCAACCCTGTAAGGTCAATTCAACGATTTTTTCCCAAAAAAAGGGAGGAGGTTTAAATAAATGCGATGTTGATGTTTTTTCGGTAAAAATTTTCTGAGGGTTTGAAGGGAGACTGTTACTGGTTTCAACGTTCCAACTTGATTGAAGAGGTTTGCGGAGTCTGCCAAGGTCGGTTTTTCGATATTTTTGAAAACTGTGCTTTAAACTAATGCGGTGTTAATGATTTTTTGACATAAGTTTGTTGGTGCTCTGAGGAGTCACTATTACTAGTTTTAACGTTCTAACTCAATTGAGAAGGTTTGCAGGGGATCGTGAGGTCAAATAATCGATTTTTCTCTTAAAAAAGGGATCAAGCACTCTAAACTTATGCGATGTTGATGATTTTTTCATAGAAGTTTCTTGATGGTTTGAGGAGTGACTGTTACAAGTTTTAACGTTCCAACTCAATTGAGGAGGTTTGCAGAGGCTCGTAAGGTCAATTTGACGATTTTTCTAAAAAAAAAAAGGATGAACACATTTCATTAAATGCGATGTTGATGGTTGTTTTGGTAAAAGTTTTCTGAGGGTTTGAAGAGTGACTGTTGCTGATTTCAACGTTCCAACTTGATTGAGTAGGTTTGCAGAGGCTCGTAAGAATATTGATTTTTCCCAGAAAAAAAAAAGGTTCAACCACTTTGAACTAATGCGATGTCGATGATTTTTTTATACAGAATTCTTCGTCGTTTGAGGAGTGACTGTTGCTTCTTTCAACGTTCCAACTCAATTAGGTAAGGAGGTCTGGAAAGGCTCGTGAGTTCAATTTCTCGTTTTTTTTTAAAAAAAAAGGTTCAACACCTCCAAAGTTTTGAGGTGTTGATGATTTTTTGACACAATCTCCTTAGTGTTTTGGGGAGTGACTGTTGCTAATTTCAACGTTCCAACTCAATTGAGGAGATTTGGGGGGGCTCGTGAGTTTAATTAATTGAAAAAAAGGGGTTTTTATCTTCAAACCAATGAGGTGTGAATGATTTTTTGACACAAGTTTTCTAGTTGTTTGAAGAGTGATCGTTGCTTGTTTCAATGTTCTAAATCAATTGAGGAGGTTTGCAGAGGCTCGTAAGGTCAATTTATTGATTTTTTTCCAAAAAAGAAAGGGTTTAACACTAACACTAACCCAAACTAACCCAAACTAACCCAAACTAACCCAAACTAATGTGAGGTTGATGACTTTTTTACACAAGTTTTTTGGTGGTTTGAGGAGTAACCGTTGCTTGTTTCAACGTCCTTACTCAATTGAGGAGGTTTGCAGAGGCTCGTAAGGCCAATTTATTGATTTTTCCAAAAAAGAAAGTGTTTAACACTGTAAAACTAATGTGATGTTGATGATTTTTGAGACAAGTTTTTTGGTGGTTTGAGATGTGACCGTTGCTTGTTTCAACATCCTTACTCAATTGAGGAGGTTTGCAGAGGCTCGTAAGGTCAATTTATTGATTTTTTCCAAAAAAGAAAGGGTTTAACACTTCAAAACTAATGTGAGGTTGATGACTTTTTTACACAAGTTTTTTGGTGGTTTGAGGAGTAACCGTTGCTTGTTTCAACGTCCTTACTCAATTGAGGAGGTTTGCAGAGGCTCGTAAGGTCAATTTATTGATTTTTTTTCCAAAAAAGAAAGGGTTTAACACTTCAAAACTAATGTGAGGTTGATGACTTTTCTACACAAGTTTTTTGGTGGTTTGAGGAGTAACCGTTGCTTGTTTCAACGTCCTTACTCAATTGAGGAGGTTTGCAGAGGCTCGTAAGGTCAATTTATTGATTTTTTTCCAAAAAAGAAAGGGTTTAACACTTCAAAACTAATGTGAGGTTGATGACTTTTTTACACAAGTCTTTTGGTGGTTTGAGGAATAACCATTGCTTGTTTCAATGTTCTAACCCGATTGAGGAGGTTTGCAGACGTTCGTAAGGCCAATTTATTGATTTTTCCAAAAAAGAAAGTGTTTAACACTGTAAAACTAATGTGATGTTGATGATTTTTGAGACAAGTTTTTTGGTGGTTTGAGATGTGACCGTTGCTTGTTTCAACATCCTTACTCAATTGAGGAGGTTTGCAGAGGCTCGTAAGGTCAATTTATTGATTTTTTCCAAAAAAGAAAGGGTTTAACACTTCAAAACTAATGTGAGGTTGATGACTTTTTTACACAAGTTTTTTGGTGGTTTGAGGAGTAACCGTTGCTTGTTTCAACGTCCTTACTCAATTGAGGAGGTTTGCAGAGGCTCGTAAGGTCAATTTATTGTTTTTTTTCCAAAAAAGAAAGGGTTTAACACTTCAAAACTAATGTGAGGTTGATGACTTTTTCACACAAGTTTTTTGGTGGTTTGAGGAGTAACCGTTGCTTGTTTCAACGTCCTTACTCAATTGAGGAGGTTTGCAGAGGCTCGTAAGGTCAATTTATTGATTTTTTTCCAAAAAAGAAAGGGTTTAACACTTCAAAACTAATGTGAGGTTGATGACTTTTTTACACAAGTTTTTTGGTGGTTTGAGGAATAACCATTGCTTCTTTCAATGTTCTAACCCGATTGAGGAGGTTTGCAGACGTTCGTAAGGCCAATTTATTGATTTTTCCAAAAAAGAAAGGGTTTAACACTGTAAAACTAATGAGATGTTGACGATTTTTTGAGACAAGTTTTTTGGTGGTTTGAGGAGTGATCGTTGCTTGTTTTAATGTTCCAACTCAATTGAGGAGGTTTGCGGAGGTTCGTAAGGTCAATTTATTGATTTTTTTCCAAAAAAAAAAGGGTTTCACACTTTAAAACTAATGTGATGTTGATGATTTTTTGAGACAAGTTTTTTGGTGGTTTGAGGAGTGATCGTTGCTTGTTTTAATGTTCCAACTCAATTGAGGAGGTTTGCAGAGGCTCGCAAGGACAATTTATTGATTTTTCTAAAAAAAGAAAGGGTTTCACACTTTAAAACTAATGTGATGTTGATGATTTTTTGACACAAGTTTTTTGGTGGTTTGAAGAGTGATCTTTGCTGGTTTCAACGTTCTGACTCGATTGAGGAGGTTTGCAGAGGCTCGTAAGGTCAATTTCTCAATTTTTCTTCAAAAAAAAGAACTCAACACATTTAAATTAATGCGATTCTAATGATTTTTTCAATTCAAGTTTTCTGGTTGTTTGAGGATCAGCCGTTGCAAGTTTCAACGTTCTAACTCCATTGAGGAGGTTTGCGGAGGTTCGTTAGTTCAAATTCTTGCCATCTTGATGATTTTTTGACACGTTTCTTGAGTTGGAGAAGGTTAGGTTAGGTTAGGTTACGAAGGGGTATGCCCTGGTCCACAGTTTCCTGCTTCGCATTGCTTTCACTCGGAGGCCAGATGGCCCATTGTGGTCCCTTGTTTTTGGGGCATGTCCCCTCGGTCTTAACCTACAAGCTTTTTTCTCTTAATCGTTCTTTAACCATTCCATGGTTTTTACGAAGTTCAGAATTTAGCACGAGGGTAGGGAGGGGGACCGGTTTTACATTCCTTGCAATGGGACCTACAATTTGAAGTGGAATCCGAACCACCGTGAGAATACCACTAAATGTCGAACAGAAAATAATCTCTGCCCACCTCAGGTCTCGAACCCGATCACTGGCCGGTTCCCACTTACTGACCCAACGCTTTACACGTTGCGCCAGCCCGGCCCTGAGTTGGAGAAACTCAGTGCCCATTTTTCCCCAGTCTGACCCCCTCACCGTAAAATATGAACTAAGATTTTTTTTCATATAAAATGAGAATTGAATTTGGACAGACCATGCAGGAGTGTAGGGGTGATTTTCCAGGTTAGTTTTTGTTTGGTCAAAATGAGAGACTACTCATAAAAGTTATATAGTTTTAAGTATAGTTGATATGAGTTAAAAGGAAACATTTTTTATCACCAGTGTCATGATTTTTGTTTTTTGGAAAAATGATGTGAAGCTAAACGTTGACAAGAAACGGAAGCTGAATTACCTTGGCTCGATGTCCATAAAACATAATCCTAAAAAGATTATTTATGATCGTGCCCATATATTACATTATCAAAGCCCCCCCGGACAGAAAGGGTCGGGACAACCCGAAAACAAAGCCGAGATAATAAAGTTTTTATGTCAGGGGAACATAAACAAGCCAATTTCAGTAGAAATTCCCTCTAAATAGGCCAGTCTAGCGAACTTACTCAAATATGCTGCTTATTTAGTTGGAAAACAGAATATATGACGGGCATTTTCGTATATGGAATATATTTTTACAAATCCCTATATTGCGTCTCAACTTTCTTGTTGACGAGGTCTGAAGCAGCCGAAACGGCTAGACAAATTTGCAACTCTTGTTTTCCACAGGGCATTAAATTTAGTTTCCAGAAAACGGGGCAATTTCTTAGCGATTTTCCGCTCTCGGGGGGTCACAGCACTTGAAAAATACCATTTCACACTGCCAAAATCAATAATCTGCGCTGGCCAGATATAAATTAATTGGATCTCGCTTGTATTGAGGGTTTTAATTAACATTTTCTGTATTTCGCTCAGTTATTAAATTGAATGATGGAGACTTTATTTGAATTAATGAAGGTATTTTTGGAGTCATTAACTGGATTAAAAGTGTCAATTTTCGTGTTATGTATGGAAAGAAAAATAAAGTAATAGGTTCCATCAAAAATCATTTGAAAACAGTGAAAGAAGAGTAATTTACAGTTCTTCCTTCACCACCTTGCATTATAGAAGTTATTTATTTTTCACACCATTTAAATAATCCGCAAAAAATGCTCTAAATGGTGGTGCAATCAGCATATTTTTTCAGCAATTCGTTAAAAAATTATGACAGTGCATAGGTGAAAGTTTTGAGAAATCAAAATTATCTTCATTTATTTTTTATGGAAAATTGTTTGTTTGTTGTTTTTGTTGGAATCAAAATATCTATGATAAATGTGTGTTCCCAAAAATTTTCTGGCACCTTCCCACGACAAGTCTGGAGAAAGCGAAAATCAACCAAGAAAACTCGCATTATTGTGATCGAATTTTTAACGTTGAGAAAACCATCTTGATTAATTATTCAGGGATTCTCGAAGGAAATTTTTTGCAAATTTTGAAACGGCCGCTTTTGCTGCCGAGTCATTTTTAATCTGTAATTTCCCCTCAGGTGAGGTCGATTGGAATCGTCCCGATCCAATTTACTTCGCCAAATCGAAAGGATGTTCGTGTCAATTGAAACGTTTTTTAACACAGGATGGTTACTGATAAAATCACAATAAAAATACATTTTTCATGAAACCAGGATTGGAATGTGGAAAAATTTTTATTTTTTTATTTTATTTCATTCAATGAATCATTCCCCTCAAGAGCTAACTTCTCTATACTAAGGGGATATGATGAGGGACTGAATACCTTCAGGTATACTGTTACTCCAAAGTCCAAAGAAATATTTGAAAAAAAAAAAAAAAAAAAAATGGATGAAAGAAATCCTCGTCAAAAGGCCTGACTGATAGCTCGTTTTGAAGGTCTTCAGTCCCTCGTCATATCCTTGTGAGTAATTATTTATTGAATAAAATAAAATGAAAAAATGAAATTTTGACCAGCTTTCATATCAACAGGAATGACAGCAGAGACATGACATCAGTGTCGAAAACCCTTCAAAATAAGATATCACTCGACTCCCCTTTCTATTCAAGATTTCAGGGGTGTATCTCACCCTGTCTTAGGGGTTACAGATAAGGGTGGGTTCATAGGCTTTTTTTTTGTTACCCCTCCGTTTTATAGAATTTGGTTTGAGCGTTTTTGATTCAGTTTTTCGTTCCCAAGATATGGAAATTTCAAATTTTAAAATTGTCACCATTGGATTCCTCACTAAATCTCCTATAAATCCTCACCAAGGACTATTATATGAAACCTCGAGAAATTAATATAGACAAAAGTGACTCTGTCGCCGTTTTTTTCAAACATCTCCAGAACCAAACAAGCTAGATACTTAAATTTGGCAGCATTGGATTCCCATTATGGATGAATATCTATCACATCATGTTTTTAGTTGTGCCGAAATTTCTCTCGAGCTCCAACTGTAGATATGCTCCAAAAAGCTAGTCCACTTCAAAAACTTACATTCACTATTTATGTACACACACTAGTTCATATTCACGCCTATTTAGGTTTTGAACTGATTCGTGAAATCGATAATTCATCACTGAACCAGAAACATTGATCAATAAAACCATAAACCCTGCAAAACACACCGCAGAATGTTGAAAATCAGCGGATCCGCAAAAGTGGTAAATCTGCACCTTTTCTGCCACAATTCAAACCCAATTTGACTTGAACAAAATCGATTTGAAATATCAGAAACGACACTTTGGCGGGTTAAGTAGGCTTCATTAAGTTATTGTTCTTGCAAGTTTTATTCGAATGAAATAACTTCTTCCATTCTTGCTTGCTTTCGTGGCTTCATTTCAAACGATTTTTACTCTGCCTGTTTGTCAAGATTCATTTTTGAAATAAAGCTTTTGCTGCCTCTACTTTGAATGTTCAACTAGCGTAATTTCCTTTATTGAAATATTTCGAATTTTCTTTGAAGTAACAATTAAAATGGTTTAATTGCAACCTCTATTTTCGTTGCTTTACGAAATTTTTATTTTACATTCTACTAAACTGTTGGAAACGGCTCAGTTAAAAGATTTATCGTATCGAAAGTTTCCATTCCATCATAATAAAGAATAAAGCAAAAGAAACTTGAGACACCGAATATTAACTAAAGACAAGAAGGTTCACTCGTCTTCAAAAAGGGCTCCGTCTCGCCGCATTCTCAGTCCCGCTCCGGTCCCAACATCATTCCTGGTGTCGCCGATCGGAAATTCCGGCTGAGATTCGTCGCTTGGAAATCTTTTTCTGATATAGCCAATGACTCCATGGATATGTTCATCAAACTCATCAATCAGCCAAAAATTGTGATCTATAGAAATTATAAATATTTTTCGGTATAGAAAACACTTGTCCAGTTTTAATTTATTTATTTAAATCACTACAGCACACGATTTACAACACCGCAAATATTTATGTTCACAATCACAGCTCGGAAACTAGGTACCCACTTATATAGCTAATTCGTAAATTCTAGAATATAGAAGTATAGACCGGGACAAACAGCATGACTCATCGCGCAGGAATGCGGCTGTTCGATAAACATGAAGTAAATTCCGGAAAGACTGCAGTAGGCTGGAATCCCGAATAGATGGGACAATTATCGTTCTCGCTACATTGCCCCCTCCTTAAAGCATTTCGTCCCGAAATGGCTCCATGACGGTATCGGCAACTATTCTCAAACCGGCAGCCTGATGTCCTATGGAAGTAGCAGTCCACTGTCCTCTAGTTCGTCCTCCGGAAAGGATAGCAGCATACCAGGATGTCAATGCCGCTTTCTTTGAAGATCACCTCCTCACTTCTCTCCAGTCAAGTCGTTCGTCAACTTTGGAATTGGCCGATAGGTCAGGTCCTGTGACAGCTTTAAGCTTCTCAGCTGATGAAGTGTCCTCCAAACATCACTATAGCTGGTCCGATGTTGTGGAAGCTTCTTTGTCACCAGGTAAAACATGTATCGTGTCCCTGTCGTGGCTTGAAGCGTCTTCCCAACCTCTGGCCTTTGTCGTCACAGATGGTCCATTTGCCCGAATTTTCCCTTGAATTCAGCAGCAAGTCCAGTCCTCATGCTGAGGTCTTCAGTGACCGAGTGAGCTAACGCGTACTCGGCCGGTGCGTTGAACAAGTCCAGCTGCTGTTCTTGAACGACGCCATTCAGGACTTTCTGGCCGTTGGAATGTAAGGACATGAAGGTTTTCAGAGACATGTCCACCTCGGGTGACTTGATTTGCCTTACGTTAGCTTTCTGATGGTCTCCAGCATATGGGGCCCAACGGTTGAGATGAACAACCCTCGGCTTCCCTCGTGGTGGTTTCTTTATCCGGTAGACGACGTCATTGATCCGCCCCAGAATCTCATACGGGCTCTCTCAAGAACTTTGCAGATTTGGGGAGAATCCACGTCGTCTCTGTGGGTTGTGAAGCCAAACCAAATCCCCAACCTGGAACCCTCCTTCTTCGGCCTTCACCTCGTACGCCTCCTTCATCCTGTCGCTGGCACTTTGGATGTTTAGTCGGACTCGTTGATGGATATCGTCCATCTTCCGACGAAGATCACTTGCGTAGTCTTCCCCAGCCACATCTTCAGCAGGTGGACAGCCAAACTTCAAGTCGCAGGGTAGCCGGAGTTCACGACCCATGATGATCTTGGCAGGAGTTTCACCCGTCGATTCATGAACTGCTGACCTGTACGCCATGAGGAACAGGTGGAAATGTTGATCCCAGTCTCTTTGATGGTCAGAGACATCTTTGGCAAAGTGTCGATTGATGGTTCGGTTCATCTGCTCCACCATGCCATCCGATTGTGGGTGCAACGCCGATGTCCTTGTCTTCTTGATCTTCAGGACATCGCAGACATTCTGGAATAGCTTCGATTCGAAGTTCCTGCCCTGGTCCGAATGCAGCTCCAACGGGTCACCGAAATGGCAAAACCATTCCTTAATCAAGACATCGGCAACGGTAGCCGCCTCCTGGTTTGGCAATGCATATGCTTCAGTCCACTTGCTGAAGTAATCCATGGCAACCAAGATGTATTTATTTCCTTTGTCCGATTCAGAGAACGGTCCAGCCACGTCGATTGCGATCCTTTCAAAGGGGCTTCCCACATTGTATTGACGCATAGGAGCCTCTGGCCGTCCCTGGGGTCCGTTACTTGCTGCACATACGGTACATTTTCTGCACCATTCCTTAACATCGGCTTGACAGTTGACCCAGTAGAACCGCTCTCGCAGTTTTCCCAGCGTTTTCGTCACTCCTAGATGCGCACGCGTGACGCCATCGTGGACTTCCCTCATCACTTCTGTCTGTATCTTCTATGCCATTCAGATTCTTCACCACTCTTTTCAGGACGCCATCGTTGAGAACCATAGAGTTCCACTGAGCCCAGTAGGACTTCACGTTGGAGGAGAATCCCGCGACATCTTGTCAAGTTGGTCAGGTCCAGGGTTGAGAAGATCTTCGATCCGGCCAAGGTGTCCAGAGTGTCGTCGATCCGTGGTTGATCGATAGTCCACACAGAATCGAGTTGAACCGTCCTTCTTTTTTACTAGAACAACTGGAGATGACCACGGACTACTAGAAGGCTCCATGACACCGCCTTTCTCCATGTCCTTGATGATCTCATCCGCCTCCTCTTTTTTGGCCAAAGGTAGTCTTCTAGCTGTTTGGCGGATCGGTCGTGCTCCCTCTGTGTTGATGGTGTGCCGCACCACGTTCGTTCGGCCCTTTTCCCCAGTCCCGTTGTCAAAGATGTCGCCGTACTTCCTTATCAGGCCTCTCAATCGTTGTTTTTGTCTCTTATCCAGGTCTTTTGAAGAGGTGACAACTAACTTCTCCATCTCTCCGTAGAACTCAGAGATGGTCTTCTCAGTCTCACATAGTGTCGCACCACAGAGGAAATTGATGAGCAGAGCCCCAAAACTGTGTCCCTTGCCAAACTTACAGAGTGATAGTTGACGTTCATCTTTCTCACGGGTACAGTCTTTTCCACATGTACCAGGCTCTTTCCACATGCAATGCCTCGTCCTACTTCAGAATCGTGTATTTAAGGCTCAAACATAACGATGCTTCCTTCTTTCATCTTTCCTTCTAGAATCGCCAGCCAGCAAAACACGAACTGTCTCTTCCTCTCTCCCATGCAGTATCACCTCTTCGTTGTTGGTTCTCAGTATTCCATTTTTGAAATCTAATTGGAAGTCTTGGGTGTTCATGATGTCCATTCCAATTATGATTTTTTCCTCAATATCAGCAACCAGGATTGGATGTTCGAAGCTGGTACTTCCCAGATAATTATCAATAGCTTCAAGACTCACTTCTAGAAGACAAAACTTCTAGAAACAGTCACTGCTTCCTTGTTTTGTGAAGGATAACGCCACCGAATATCATCTAAAGAAAACTGTGTCCGAGAGGGATTGGCTTTTTTTACTCCTTGCCCTAAAACTTGATTAGATGTTCAAGACGTGAACTATTTCTTGGCGTTTATAACATAAAAGCCAGATTATTTATGATTGAGTTGCTGAAGAATCTTCTCCAAGATTTGATTCCAGGCAGAATAAATAAAGCTTCCTGCCAGTCAATAAAGATGACATTCAAATGAGGCTTCCGGGGAAATTGTCGAGGTCAAAAGCTAGATCAGATACAGAAACCGTTCCATTTCCGTAGACTAAATTAGAAGCTTTTAATTAAGGAGCAGCGATTTTCGATAATTGACAAACGGGAAGCTTGTCTCGCTTCTTCGAGGAACAAGCCAGCTCTAGCCAAAGCCGTGTCTAAGCTCGGAAATAAACTTTTCCTTAATCCTCGTTACCTGACACAGATTTTCCGCTTTGTTCCTTTTGCCACTTGCCAAAACCGACCAGGTATTAGTCTTTTAGGATTCTCGTATGAGGAGTTTAATTAAATACGGGAGTTGGGACTGGCGGGATACAAACTAATGTATCTTTTGATGGGTGGAGATACACATCACCCAAATGTACTTAGAAGTCTTTCAAAATACGGAAGTAATATTGTATTTAACGAGCGGGTAATGATGGCTGTTACAAGAATGTGTGACGGACGAATACTGCGTAATAGCCATCACTCACTAGAATATTATTTTTTTTATTAATCAATATTGAATAATTGAAACGGATTATGCAAATTAATTAGTAAGAAATTCTAAATACAGAAACATTCTCCTTTTTTATCGTTTTCCTTTATCACTGCTGTGGTCACTTTCTTCTCATATTTTGGTCAATGTTTTTTTTTTCTCAAATTCTTCCCTGCTTAGACTTTTTTTTATTTAATTTAGTTTTATAGTGTCTTTACTGTTGCCACTTTTTTTTGGAATTCATTTCTTCACTCTCTGTTTTTTTCCAATCCAATTGCTTTCCTGTTTTTTTTTTCTTTTTTATTGGTTTAATTGTTTTGTATGACTGCCGGTTTGAAATCAGGTTTTTTTGTTTTTCTTTTGATTTTTTTAACAGTAATTTTTGATAAACTGTATTCTTTTCTGTTTTTATTTTTCATCACTTTACTAAGATGTCTTTATCATTTTTGCAGTGACTATTCTTTGAGTCTTTTTTCATTAGAACATTTTTTTTTTGTTCATCAGTCACTTTCCTCCTTTGTCGATCAGTTTAGTTTCTTTAGTACCCTAACTGTTGTCACTTTTTTTTTCTAAAAATATTCTTTTCTCAACTTTCCTGTTTTTTTTTAAGGAATTTTTAATTCAGAATTGTTGCAATTATTTTCACATGAAATTTGATCTTTATTGATGTTTTTGCTTTTGTCTATTGGGGAGTTTCTTCTTATTCTTCTTTTTTTCTATTTTTGTCAATTCAACTATCTTAATGATTCTTAACGAGCATTTTCTCTGAATTTTGTTTTTTTGTACTTTTTGGTTTTATTTTTATCAAAATTTTTCCCAAAACTAATAAATGCATTCTTGTTTTTTTTATTTTTATCAGTTAAGTTTTTTTAGTACTGTCGCCAGTTTTTCTGGAGTTACGTTTTTTCATTTTTGGCTTCTCTGTTTTTTTCCGTTTTTATCTCAACTTTCCTCAACTAAATGAGGTTTTTTTGAACTCAGATGATTCTCTGCATGTTTCAACTTTTGTTTATCAGTCTAGTTTTTTTAGTATCTTGACTGTTGCCGCTTTTTTTACTGAAATTTGTCATTTTTCAACTAGCTTTTTGATTCATTATTTTAAAAATGCTCAAAATTAATAAACTGAATCAATGACAGGATAATGAACTGATTTTGAAATTGACAGCATTATACCTTCATTGTATTCAAAGAATCATTGCTTCAAAATCGCTCATGATGAATCAATAAAACTTGATTGATAATGTAATGAATAGATCATTGCGAAGAATGTCAAAATGTATTAATCAGATACTTCAAAATAACTCAAAATAAATCAATGAAACTGAGTCAATAATCAATGATAGCCTAATGAACAGCCTTTTGAGATGAACACCATTATACTTTCATTCTATTCAAAAACTTTCTATTTTGAAGATACTCGGGATAAATCATTGAAACTGGATAATGGACTGATCTTTGAAATTGACACTGTTATAGCTTCGTTGTATTCAAAAAGTCGTCACATTAAATGGCTCAAAATAATTTAATGAAACCGGATCAACGACTGGAAAATAAATCATCATTTTACTTCATTTCCATGTCAAGCAATGTGCGAGATTACAGCACCCAAAAATGTGCAAAGTTTCGTTTTCACCCTGTATCTAAGAAACGAAAGTTACGCTTTCATCAAATTCATTGTAAATGGTAATATATGATTCCCATTTGGCAAGCAGAAATCTGTCACTTCGAAGTGAGATTGAATGTATCTCAGGCATTATATGTACTCTTCAAGAATTTTTTGGTAATGATATGGTTTTATTCCTGATAATACTGGAAGCTTCTGTGAGTATATATATTTTCAAGTGTGTTGCGGCAAAAATATATCAATGAATCTAATTTTACTTGTGTTCTGGAAAAGCTAACGAATTATCATCAAGAAAAAATCAATTATTAATAACGTGCCTATCATACGCCACCAAATTATGGAAGATTATTTGTATGTTGTAACCTATATGACCCACTCTTTCAGAGAAACGAATCCCTTCATTTGCTTGTCAAAAATAATTAAATCTCGAGCCCGGGCAATCAAGCTTCGTCAGCATGCTTTTTCCTTTATCGTTTTTCCATCCAAACAAAAACACTTCTTTCCACTTATCTTTCCATTCTATGGCACAGATAACTTTTCATGAATTCCAAGCCTTAAGCATCCATCCCGGTTAGCCCGCTGCTAAATAGGTTTGCTATTGAACTTTAGTCTAATTGTGAAGGTGAGATATGGACATTAGAGGAGTTAATTTCATACATTCTATGGGAAACTTGAACTAAAGTTTCACCTCGCTAGGTATAATGGAAAGAAACTAAAATACAATTATAAATGTTACAGTTACTCGTGAAATTGGCGCGTAGGTTGTGATGCTACTCCCACACATTTAACAGATTTCCCAATGAAGTTTTAGTTTTAGACAGCACATGTCAAAATTGGGTTTATGTAAACAAATAGTTTGTTTACTTGACAGCCACTTACACAATCAAAACAACCCTAACAATGAATCACAAAACTTCCTGTCGCACCCCTTTCAATACCCCAAGGTGTCACAATTGACGGCGCGGCGATCATAAATCTTGAGTTGCCAACAAGGAAATTTATGAAATGCTCCACAGCTATTTTTATCGGAAACTATGCAGATATTTATGAAGTAACTCCTCCCACTGCAAACTTGTGTTCCTGGTAAAGTTCGTTAATGTTGCAGACGATCGTATAGTGCCTCCTGGGTAATTATTTCTAGAACTTGGATGCATTTATTTGTCTTTTGAATTATTGATGCTGCAATGGCTAATTATTCAGTGATTATCTTGGTTTGAGTTTCTGGCAAGGATTGTCTTGTAGACTCAAATGCAAATTTAACTTTTGAACTCACACAACACAATCACGGATTATTCACGCACCGCTCAATTAAATAATCATATATTCAAGCCAAATATATTTAAGTTGTGGTTTTCTAGAGAACCGGTCTGGTCGGTCTGAGTTCTCATTTTAGAATGTTTGTTAGTATGACTGACTCACCAAATAATGCTTTTCTGTTTACGTTCAACAGGAACTTGGTTTACAATTTGCTTATTATTATACTATGGTCAATACACAGTTTAATATGGAAAACCCATTTGATATATATAGCTGTATGTTCTCAATTTTCTTTACTTCCTTGTACACGACATTAAATTTCAGCATAAGAGCCTTCTGGTTGTCACCTTAATTGTCAGAAAAAGTGAAATGAACATAGCATCCAGTTCATTAAACTCCCTATTATGATTATCTCCAAAAGAAATTTAGCGAACTCTGAAAGCTTCTTCGTAATACGAGGAAATTTCCTCTACCTTCGCAAAGCTTCATTTTTGTTGTTATAACTCCAAAGTGAGATCCGGAGGATTAGAACGGTTTCATCCAGTTAAGTATATGTATTTCACTCCGCAAGAGAGTATTTGAGGGATTTCGTTGCAAACAATAGAAAATGTTCCCAAACTTGAAACTCCATCATTGTAGCCAATTCTGCAATGAATAGCGTTATGTTTCTCGAAAATCGCGCCCGGGTTTTTATTAAAAAAGTTTCATAAGAGTTCATGAAATGCATGAAAAATAGTTGAATTTCAATGGGAAAATACCAAAGGTTACCAATATAGTGGACGTGTTTTTTACGCTCCAGAGAAAACAAATGTGCGCTGCAGGTGAACGGATATCCAATCGGTTTAATAATGTTAAATTTATCGCCACAATTCAAGCACTTAATGTGCATTGCTGCATTTTATTTGGGAGTGAAATATTTTACATGTGTGAATTATTTTTATTGGATTGTACTAACACCCGGCAGTGGGCTTTTATCAGCTTTCACCAAATGGCACAATTCCAGGAATAAAGGCACAATAATTGTGCCTTTGATACTCCTAGGAACAATGCTGATTTTAACCATTACCATGACTTGTTCCTGACAGTTATGACTTAACATTGATGCAATACAACGTTGTCAGTTTGCCGGGATTGAAGCTCAAATAGTTGATTTTTGAAAAGGGTCAAAGTAGGTGTACTGGCTGACTTGTGTGCACTATGTGCGCATACCCTTATGTTGAATTTTAGGTAATAAAAATAATGAGAGAGTTGTAGTGTAACTGCCCAAACTTTCTATTAACTTTATTCTTGAAATATTTCGATGGAAAATGTGGAAGTTTTATTTTTCCAGAGAGTATTAGATCTTTATTGGTCGCGAGCGAGAAAAAAATTGGGGAAGTAGTTTTGACAAATTTGGCATTCTAACCCAATTTTTCGATCCTGTCGTACCGGTTTTTTTAGTTCATATTTTCGGGTTCTTGATTTTTGTGTCATTTTCATTGAAATTATGAAAGACCTGGAGAAAGCTCTAGAATAGTTCGATATATTGGAAGAAATATTCTCTTCCGAAGTCCTTTCGCATTATCGTATCACAAACTTCTGCAACTTTCCTGTGATGACTCCTGCCTGCCTCCGGCAAGTCGACCGTGAGTCGGATGTATCAATTCAGACAAATGGCTTGATAAAAAATCAACCAGCGTTTCTTTTTGCTGTATTGTTATTAAATTTTTTGAAATTGAATCCTTTTCCTTATCTCCTGTTAATGTTCACAACAATGTAGAACAACCAAAGAGATATTTTGGGATAGGTACATTTTTCTGTCAATTTTTAGTGAACTGAATTTTCTTAAACTTGATCAGCTGACTTCTAATTCTAATTCAAGTCTTATGTAAGGTTTACATTAATTACAGAAATGTTGAGAATATCGACCTGGATAATTTCGCGTTCGCTGATTTGCGAGCCAATGTATGGCAGTGGTTGTCCAAAACAGCCGCTGCACATATACCCAGATCAGGGTATTGAGCCTAGAGTTACATTGATGTGAATGGTGAGTGGTGCCATGCTGTCTTACCAATGATTCCAATTCGGGTTGGAACCGGTATAAGGAGGGCACCGCACTACTCACATGAATGTAACTCTGGAAATTTATTACGGTTCTGTACCAACCTTTCCGTTTAACTTAACATCGGATAACCGTAAAACAATGTCTCCTTATGCCGACGACACTCAAATGTATGCCTCTTTCCATTGCCAAGAACAAGAAACACAGAAAGTTGAGTATTAAATAAACTCAGACCTTAACAAAATCAAGCGTTTAGCCTACGATCATAATCTTGACCTAAACTCTGGAAAAACAAAATTATTGTGTTTTGGAAGCAGAACCAAAAGGGATGTGGTTGAAGACTCCATGAATCTAAATATCGACGGTTTACAGGTTTTGTATCGAATACAAAAAATCTGGGCCCAATGATTGACGAAGATCTTCGATAACACGAACATGTACAAAGTATAACCAAAAAACGATTTAAAATACATAATATTACCACGTGTAGCATTTGATATCAGAATGTAATTGGCTGAAAAAGGATAATCGTCGAAGACACCACCTTTCTAATTTTGTTCACAGATTGCTCGTCTAGCATCACAGACCTTGAAAACAATATTTTTACCCAGGGTAGCAGTAGAAATATGAGATCTGTACATATTTTCAATATACCACAAACACAAAACTGCCATGTTCAAAAGATTCTTTACTTACAATAGCCTAGTTTATACCGGTAACTCGTTTAGTTCGGTCCGATAGGACCAAGCTGGTGGGGATAGTACGGTAGGACCAATGCTTGCTTCCTGCCCGTTTACACCGTCTTGCTACGCGTGAACTAAATGTGTACGCCCGCAATTCATCAAATGTCAAAAACAAGTCGAAATTATTCATCAACACAATTCGTGACAAAAAAAACATGAGTAAGTACGCTCAGATTGCCTTTGAAACTCAGAACCAACACAATTCACAATAATAACAATCAACATAACCTCATAATTTTGATCCAGATCGAACCAAATTTAGTTCGGTACACTTGCTGGCGAGTACCGAACCAAGAGCGGACCAGCTTAGTCGGCAACTGTTTACACCATTCGAACCAAAAATTTGGTTCGGATATAGTCCGAATTTGGTACTTGGCCCGCGGACCAAGTTTTCGGTATAAACTAGGCTGATGCTATCAATACATATAACTTGATTCCTGACAATTTCAAATGTTTCAATATGAACAAATTTAAATCTCAATCTAGGGAATTTTTGATAGTATTGCAAAAACGTGGACAATAAAACTATAAGATCCTACTCTCCCCTACTAAAATTACACCGTCCTTATCCCCACTGACCCGCATCAGTTACATGTTATAAGTTTTATTGTAAAATAATAACAATTATAATTTAGAGATAATTTTATACAAAATATCTCATTTCAGTGGGGCAAATTCGAACACGTTGAGGACGTATAAAAAATATCACGCATCATTGATTACAATCACAAAAAAACCTCAGAAGGAACCGATGAACATTTAAAAATTTACGAAAAGAATGTGTCACAGAACAAGTTTTTTTGTTCCACATTTGTTTTTAATTAAAAGTTGAGTTTCATTCAATTTTCTTATCATTCTATTCAAGTGAATGTACGCAACTTAGTTTTCACTTTAAAATAAACCGTTTTAAATCAAAATACTTGACAGTTTTGCATGCAAAATGGTCAAGTTAAGGGTTCCTTAGCTAGCGTTTAGTATACGTAGGTTGGTGCAATCGACCATAAATGAACGAGCAACTTGGCAACGTTGAACTGCGACAATCCTGTCAAGACTGTCATATTCATCAAGAGCGAGTCTTGTTTTGTTTCTTGTCTTACCAGTCTAACCTCATTTATTAACGAATTGTTTATGGTTTGTGTCTGTGTTGTTTTTTGAATTATTTTCTGTAAGTACTTGGTTGATAATTAATTTGCTTAAACAATTCATGATTTAATACGCCGACATATTATATTAGCTGGAAACGATGTGTTTAAATTAATTTTGAAGTATTTGGTGTTTTTACTGGAAGTACGAAGTACTCATGCATTTATCAATCGATTGAGGAAAAAGAGTGAACATTACATAAAATGGAAGTGTTTCATTGATATTGTACAGGGTGTTCACGTATATTTTGGCCAATAGTTAATATTAGCCCTAACCTTCAAACGAGTTGTAGTATTTTTTCTGAATTATCAGAAGTTTTTATCAGAAAAAACAATTGAGCATCAGATCAGACGTCATTTAATTGAGGCCTCTTATCCTTTTTTAAATGGGACACCCTGTATTTAATGCCCTAGTTCGATAGAATCTTTTTTCCTGATTTCAAATATATAAGGGTTGGGGGTGTTATCTTTAATGGTTATGAAGATATTAACGTTTTTCTATACAGGGAATAGTTGGCTGGTCTTTACCAATCAACACCCTCTGTCCAATTTATTATCATTATTCCTTGTATAAAAAAATGTTAATATCTTTATAACCGTCAGAGATAACACCCTCAACCTGTATACAGGGTGTCCGGAAATGATGAGCAAAAAAATCAGGGGAGCATTCTAGACCAAAAATAAAGGTAATTTTTCAGTTTACCGACTATTGCAATTTTTATTTTCTTTTTGCATTCTTTTTTTCAATCCAACGTTCGATACTATCAATCGAAACAAAATCAACAGGACCATCTCTAAACTCGAAAATGTTCCGAAAACAAAAATCGTGTCCATTTCACTCGGAAACCAAGTCTTTCGTACGCAAACCCCTTGACAATGAGCTTTTATCCCATAACATTCCCAGTTTCCCGTTATCCTGTAAAGCTTCCATTAAAACAGTGAAACAATGTATTATACTCCAAAAATACTGCTCTACATTATGCTTTCAGCTAAAACCACAATAAAAACTGCATTGTTAGGGTGAAATATGCGACAATCACTGACCTGATTCGCGACAATTAATCAGATATTTTTTTAAACCAGAATGCAATTGAAATAGGGGATGAAAAAAATAATTTAAGCTTCTCCGGATGTGATCCGAATAGAGTTCGTTGTTTCCTACTCTATTTAATTACGTGAAAAAGTCTGTTAAGCGGACGTGGACACATTGGTGGATTACTCGAGACATTTCCTGTCAACAACTTGATTTGATTGTCCAGGTTTTATAGTTCTTCATTGAAAGCTGTTTCAATGGTTATTTGCACTTTGTTTTTCGAGAAGGTTAAAAATCTTTATTCATCTATAACGTCATATTAGTACAATAGGATTAGAATGGATTTTTGGTCTAGGATATACCTAGTAATAAATACTTCAAAATAAATTTGAATTTTCGCCTATGTTTGGACACTCATAATTTTTTAACGAATCGATGAAAAAATATGCGGTTTGCACCACGATGCAGAGCATTTCTTTGCGATTTATGCGGGGGACAGTAAAGAAAAAAATATAGTACTTTTTTAACCACCTTGTATAAAAGAAGTTTTCGAGAAAATTAATTTTTTGAACCATCCGCATAAACCGCAAAGAAATGCTCTGCATCGTGGTGCAAACCGCATATTTTTTCATCGATACGTTTCTAGAACATTATTCTTCTGTGAGCTAAAAATGAGGTAGGGCCAATATTTCAATGTCGCCTTAAGGTACAGAGTACCTAAGATACCCTTAACTTTAATGTGGACCTCAAAATTGTCTGCCGAAAATGCCGTATCTCATTTGCACCACTCTTTTCTCTTAATTAACTCCGCCTAGGTGGGTATGGTGTCTGATAATGGACAGCCTCCTCACAGGGTTGAATGCAGAAGGATTTTACACTCGGGCGTAGGCGGACGATGGACTGGTGCTAGTGAGGGGCAAACACCTAGGGATCGTCTGTGAACGGATGAAGCTAACCTGTAGTAGTAGGAACATGGTGTGGAGAGATTGGGCTGTCAGTGAACCCCTCCAAAACAGAGGTCATTCTCTTCACCAACAGAAGGAATATCCGGGAATTCGAGCCACCCACGATGTACGGGACCACTCTGTCACTCAGGTAGGAGGTCCAGTACCTCAGGGTGTTGTTGGACAGCAGGCTAACGTGAAAACCCTACGTTGAAAGGACAATAAAAAAAGGAACAGCAACACTGTGGCTACTGAGTCGAGTGGTCGGAAGACAGTGGGGCCTAAGACCCCAGGTCATGCATTGGCTCTACCAGGCTGTCATCAGACCGAAGATCTCATACGGATCGTGGTCTGATGGCCGGCAACCGATGAGACCACTTATGTACTCAAGCTGGACCGACTGCAAAGGATGGCTTGTTTGGGTACAACAGGCGCAATGAGGACAACTCTTGGAGCAGCACTGAACATCCTCCTCGGACTGCCAGAGCTAGGACTTTGGGTGAAGAGGGAAGCGATGGCTTCCTATAGTAGACATGGAGGAACATGGGAATGGAAGTTGGCTACAATAGAATATCATCACTGGTGCGGTGCGAGTGGCTGACCAAACCGATGGAGGCGCCTGTCAACACTCAAGTCTGGTTCACAGATGGCTCCAAGGCTGAACGCACGGGTTCGACTGGAGCCGGAGTGTTCAGGGCTGACAGGAACACTGGCGAAGCTACTGCCCTTGGAAGGCTGGCAACAGTCTTTCAGGCGGAAATATTCGCTAGGAATGGAGAATAACATTGTTATCTACTCCGACAGTCAATCGGCACTTGAAGCAATCACCAAACCAAGGATAAGCTGCCCGCTGGTCCAAGAGTGTAGGGATGCGCTACAAGTGCTGGGTGAGAACAAGAGGGTCAAACTAGTAAGGGCTCCGGGGCTGGTGGGGATCACCGGAAATGAGCAAGCGGACAAGCTGGCCAAACGAGGATCTGCCACGCGACTGTCCGGACCGGACCCATTTCTAGGCCTTAGTAAACAACTAATCTCACGCACTCTCAACGGATGGGCGTGGGAGAGGACAGTTGAGGACAGGAACAGTAACCCATTATACATGCAGGACAAAGAAACGATATCAGAACCTCACAGGCCAATTGCTGAACAAGAGCAGGAAGGCACTGAGCACCATCGTTGACATTCTGACAGGTCATTGCAGGCTCAACAGACACCTGAATTTGTTAGGAATAAGCGAATCACCCCTATGCCTATGCCAACATCCCCATCCCCACGAATTATAAACGTGATCGACTCGTAGACTTTTTAGAAAAGAACTTTATTTCTAAAAACAGGTGAAAACTTAGACTAAATGAACAGTTACGAACAGCAGCAAGGCTTTGACACGCAAAAATTGGAAACTAATTACATCAAATGCTCAAATACTAAAATACATCTATAGTCAGCAGTTTATACAATTAATAAGAATTACGATGGGTTCAGGTTCATTACTCACGGAAGAGTCGGAGTACCTGAGCTGGGATGGTCTGCTCCTATTAACGACAAGAACGGGCCGGTTTGAGTAGTTGGGTTGGCCAAGCGTAGATGGCGAAAAGTGCTACTAGCCCTATTCGCCGGGCGTGACAACTTGGTCCGCGGACCAAGTACCAAATTCGGACTATATCCGAACCAAATATTTGGTTCGTATGGTGTAAACAGTTGCGGACTAAGCTGGTCCGCTCTTGGTACGGTACTCGCCAGCAAGTGTACCGAACTAAATTGGGTTCGATCTGGATCAAAATTATGAGGTTATGTTGATTGTTATTATTGTGAATTGTGTTGGTTCTGAGTTTCTAAGGCAATCTGAGCGTACTTACTCATGCAAGTGATTGGTTTCTCGGCAGAAATGAAAGTCCAATTCTTCACAAATGTATAATCAAATTAGTGCACTCGACGCGTTTCGGTCAATAAACCATTATCAAGAGTGACTTAAAATTGTCTGAAAGAGTGTCAAGTCAGAAAGTCAGGAAAGACCATAATAAAGTGAATCGTACTTACATAACTATTCAAATTGAAAGATTAAGACAAACTTGGACAAGTTTGTCTTAATCTTGGACAAGTTTGTCTTAATCTTTCAATTTGAATAGTTATGTAAGTACGATTCACTTTATTATGGTCTTTCCTGACTTTCTGACTTGACACTCTTTCAGACAATTTTAAGTCACTCTTGATAATGGTTTATTGACCGAAACGCGTCGAGTGCACTAATTTGATTATACATTTGTGAAGAATTGGACTTTCATTTCTGCCGAGAAACCAATCACTTGCATTATGAAACTTCACCCTGGAGAAGAAATCGAAAAATTGTACTTACTCATGTTTTTTTTGCTTATGAATTGTGTTGATGAATAATTTCGATTTGTTTTTGACATTTGACGAATTGCGGGCGTACACATTTAGTTCACGCGTTGCAAGACGGTGTAAACGGGCAGGAAGCAAGCATTGGTCCTACCGTACTATCCCCACCAGCTTGGTCCTATCGGACCGAACTAAACGAGTTATCGATGTAAACTAGGCTACTGACGACATAGACAAGATCCACCATTTCATGCTACAACTTCCAAAGTTAGTTTGATTATGTCTTCTAATGCAATTTACGGTCTCTGATGATGTAAAGTGTCATTTACTAGAGTGGTTTTGAGTTATAAGTTACTTCTCCGCACGATTTTTGTATTGTTAAAAATGAAGATATTTAGGACTAATTGAATGATTTCCACTCCGTCGTGTGCGAGTAAGTACCGCTTTCCACACTTATTAAGTAAATGACAGTATTCTGCAGTATTGAAAATACTTGGTACTGTCACAATACTTGAACAAAATCTAAGTACTGAGAGAACCCCTGCCAATCTACTCTGTACCTCAAGGTGACATTGAAAATCGGCCCTCAATCTTTGAATCCGGGGTCATGATTCTTTTGGCTTATTTGCTTAGTTTCTCGTTTGTAACGATCTCCCATCAAGCTCTAAAAATATAAAAAAGGGTCCTTCTTCACAAAAATCAAAACCAATTTACTTTTGTATCATAGTTAATGCAAAAATAACATCATCATAGAATTCCCTGACCCAAAAAACCTCGAAAACGGCATGTCACTCGAAGTATAAGTTTTGAACCTCATTTCCTCCTCTTTTGGGAGGAGGTCGATGATATGATGATCTCGAATTCTATGTTAAAATTCTTGTGGCGCTTTTAATTACGTAGATAGGTAACATAATTCCGTTGTTATTATGGTTAGGACAAAATTAACATCATAGTTCAATTCCTTGACCCAAAAAACCTCGAAAACGATATGTCACTTGTAAAGTTCATCTGCAATCTCATTTTCTCCTCTTTCTACCTTTTTTGGGAGGAGGACGAGGTTCGAAAGCTGCCAAGACGGGTGAGACCTCGTTTTCGAGGTTTTTGGGTATGAGGAAGTCGAATTTCATATTATTTTTCTTGTAGCACTTTCGTTTGCGTAGCTAGCTGGAGTATTTCTTGAATTATTACAGTTAGAGCAAAAATAATGTCACCATCAAAATCCTTGACCCAAAAAACCTCGAAAACGATATGTCACTCGAAGTGTAAGTTTGCAACCTCATTTCTTTCTCTTTTGGGAGGAGGGTGAGGTTCCAAACTTACAAGAATGTGTGACAACTCGTCTTCGAGGTTTTTGGTGTGAGGAAGTCGAATTTCATATTATTTTTCTTGTAGCACTTTCATTTGCTTAGCTAGCTGGAGTATTTTTTGAATTATTATAGTTAGAGCAAAAATAATGTCACCATCAAAATCCTTGACCCAAAAAACCTCGAAAACGATATGTCACTCGAAGTGTAAGTTTGCAACCTCATTTCTCCCTCTTTTGGGAGGAGGACGAGGTTCCAAAGTTACAAGAACGTGTCACAACTCGTTTTCGAGGTTTTTGGGTATGAGGAAGTCGAATTTTATATTATTTGTCTTGTAGCACTTTCATTTGCTTAGCTAGCTGGAGTATTTCTTGAATTATTACAGTTAGAGCAAAAATAATGTCACCATCAAAATCCTTCACCCAAAAAACCTCGAAAACGATATGTCACTCGAAGTGTAAGTTTGCAACCTCATTTCTCCCTCTTTTGGGAGAAGGGTGAGGTTCCAAAGTTACAAGAACGTGAGACAACTCGTTTTCGAGGTTTTTGGGTATGAGGAAGTCGAATTTCATATTATTTTTCTTGTAGCACTTTCATTTGCTTAGCTAGCTGGAGTATTTTTTGAATTATTATAGTTAGAGCAAAAATAATGTCACCATCAAAATCCTTGACCCAAAAAACCTCGAAAACGATATGTCACTCGAAGTGTAAGTTTGCAACCTCATTTCTCCCTCTTTTGGGAGGAGGACGAGGTTCCAAAGTTACAAGAACGTGTCACAACTCGTTTTCGAGGTTTTTGGGTATGAGGAAGTCGAATTTCATATTATTTTTCTTGTAGCACTTTCATTTGCGTAGCTAGCTGGAGTATTTCTTGAATTATTACAGTTAGAGCAAAAATAATGTCACCATCAAAATCCTTGACCCAAAAAACCTCGAAAACGATATGTCACTCGAAGTGTAAGTTTGCAACCTCATTTCTCCCTCTTTTGGGAGGAGGACGAGGTTCCAAAGTTACAAGAACGTGTCACAACTCGTTTTCGAGGTTTTTGGGTATGAGGAAGTCGAATTTCATATTATTTTTCTTGTAGCACTTTCATTTGCGTAGCTAGCTGGAGTATTTCTTGAATTATAACAGTTAGAGCAAAAATAATGTCACCATCAAAATCCTTGACCCAAAAAACCTCGAAAACGATATGTCACTCGCAGTGTAAGTTTGCAACCTCACTTTCTCCTCTTTTGGGAGGAGGACGTGGTTCCAAAGTGACAAAAACGTGTGACAGCTCGTTTTCGGGATTTTTGGGTATGAGGAAGTTGAATTTCATATTATTTTTCTTGTAGCACTTTCATTTGCGTAGCTAGCTGGAGTATTTCTTGAATTATTACAGTTAGAGCAAAAATAATGTCACCATCAAAATCCTTCACCCAAAAAACCTCGAAAACGATATGTCACTCGAAGTGTAAGTTTGCAACCCCATTTCTCCCTCTTTTGGGAGAAGGGTGAGGTTCCAAAGTTACAAGAACGTGTGACAACTCGTTTTCGAGGTTTTTGGGTATGAGGAAGTCGAATTTCATATTATTTTTCTTGTAGCACTTTCATTTGCGTAGCTAGCTGGAGTATTTCTTGAATTATTACAGTTAGAGCAAAAATAATGTCACCATCAAAATCCTTGACCCAAAAAACCTCGAAAACGATATGTCACTCGCAGTGTAAGTTTGCAACCTCACTTTCTCCTCTTTTGGGAGGAGGACGTGGTTCCAAAGTGACAAAAACGTGTGACAGCTCGTTTTCGGGATTTTTGGGTATGAGGAAGTTGAATTTCATATTATTTTTCTTGTAGCACTTTCATTTGCGTAGCTAGCTGGAGTATTTCTTGAATTATTACAGTTAGAGCAAAAATAATGTCACCATCAAAATCCTTCACCCAAAAAACCTCGAAAACGATATGTCACTCGAAGTGTAAGTTTGCAACCCCATTTCTCCCTCTTTTGGGAGAAGGGTGAGGTTCCAAAGTTACAAGAACGTGTGACAACTCGTTTTCGAGGTTTTTGGGTATGAGGAAGTCGAATTTCATATTATTTTTCTTGTAGCACTTTCATTTGCGTAGCTAGCTGGAGTATTTCTTGAATTATTACAGTTAGAGCAAAAATAATGTCACCATCAAAATCCTTCACCCAAAAAACCTCGAAAACGATATGTCACTCGAAGTGTAAGTTTGCAACCCCATTTCTCCTTCTTTTGGGAGAAGGGTGAGGTTCCAAAGTTACAAGAACGTGTGACAACTCGTTTTCGAGGTTTTTGGGTATGAGGAAGTCGAATTTCATATTATTTTTCTTGTAGCACTTTCATTTGCGTAGCTAGCTGGAGTATTTCTTGAATTATTACAGTTAGAGCAAAAATAATGTCACCATCAAAATCCTTCACCCAAAAAACCTCGAAAACGATATGTCACTCGAAGTGTAAGTTTGCAACCCCATTTCTCCCTCTTTTGGGAGAAGGGTGAGGTTCCAAAGTTACAAGAACGTGTGACAACTCGTTTTCGAGGTTTTTGGGTATGAGGAAGTCGAATTTCATATTATTTTTCTTGTAGCACTTTCATTTGCGTAGCTAGCTGGAGTATTTCTTGAATTATTACAGTTAGAGCAAAAATAATGTCACCATCAAAATCCTTCACCCAAAAAACCTCGAAAACGATATGTCACTCGAAGTGTAAGTTTGCAACCCCATTTCTCCTTCTTTTGGGAGAAGGGTGAGGTTCCAAAGTTACAAGAACGTGTGACAACTCGTTTTCGAGGTTTTTGGGTATGAGGAAGTCGAATTTCATATTATTTTTCTTGTAGCACTTTCGTTTGCGTAGCTAGCTGGAGTATTTCTTGAATTATTACAGTTAGAGCAAAAATAATGTCACCATCAAAATCCTTGACCCAAAAAACCTCGAAAACGATATGTCACTCGAAGTGTAAGTTTGCAACCTCATTTCTTTCTCTTTTGGGAGGAGGGTGAGGTTCCAAACTTACAAGAATGTGTGACAACTCGTCTTCGAGGTTTTTGGTGTGAGGAAGTCGAATTTCATATTATTTTTCTTGTAGCACTTTCATTTGCTTAGCTAGCTGGAGTATTTTTTGAATTATTATAGTTAGAGCAAAAATAATGTCACCATCAAAATCCTTGACCCAAAAAACCTCGAAAACGATATGTCACTCGAAGTGTAAGTTTGCAACCTCATTTCTCCCTCTTTTGGGAGGAGGACGAGGTTCCAAAGTTACAAGAACGTGTCACAACTCGTTTTCGAGGTTTTTGGGTATGAGGAAGTCGAATTTTATATTATTTGTCTTGTAGCACTTTCATTTGCTTAGCTAGCTGGAGTATTTCTTGAATTATTACAGTTAGAGCAAAAATAATGTCACCATCAAAATCCTTGACCCAAAAAACCTCGAAAACGATATGTCACTCGCAGTGTAAGTTTGCAACCTCACTTTCTCCTCTTTTGGGAGGAGGACGTGGTTCCAAAGTGACAAAAACGTGTGACAGCTCGTTTTCGGGATTTTTGGGTATGAGGAAGTTGAATTTCATATTATTTTTCTTGTAGCACTTTCATTTGCGTAGCTAGCTGGAGTATTTCTTGAATTATTACAGTTAGAGCAAAAATAATGTCACCATCAAAATCCTTCACCCAAAAAACCTCGAAAACGATATGTCACTCGAAGTGTAAGTTTGCAACCCCATTTCTCCCTCTTTTGGGAGAAGGGTGAGGTTCCAAAGTTACAAGAACGTGTGACAACTCGTTTTCGAGGTTTTTGGGTATGAGGAAGTCGAATTTCATATTATTTTTCTTGTAGCACTTTCATTTGCGTAGCTAGCTGGAGTATTTCTTGAATTATTACAGTTAGAGCAAAAATAATGTCACCATCAAAATCCTTCACCCAAAAAACCTCGAAAACGATATGTCACTCGAAGTGTAAGTTTGCAACCCCATTTCTCCTTCTTTTGGGAGAAGGGTGAGGTTCCAAAGTTACAAGAACGTGTGACAACTCGTTTTCGAGGTTTTTGGGTATGAGGAAGTCGAATTTCATATTATTTTTCTTGTAGCACTTTCATTTGCGTAGCTAGCTGGAGTATTTCTTGAATTATTACAGTTAGAGCAAAAATAATGTCACCATCAAAATCCTTCACCCAAAAAACCTCGAAAACGATATGTCACTCGAAGTGTAAGTTTGCAACCCCATTTCTCCCTCTTTTGGGAGAAGGGTGAGGTTCCAAAGTTACAAGAACGTGAGACAACTCGTTTTCGAGGTTTTTGGGTATGAGGAAGTCGAATTTCATATTATTTTTCTTGTAGCACTTTCATTTGCGTAGCTAGCTGGAGTATTTCTTGAATTATTACAGTTAGAGCAAAAATAATGTCACCATCAAAATCCTTCACCCAAAAAACCTCGAAAACGATATGTCACTCGAAGTGTAAGTTTGCAACCTCATTTCTTCCTCTTTTGGGAGGAGGGCGAGGTTCCAAAGTTACAAGAACGTGTGACAGCTCGTTTTCGGGATTTTTGGGTATGAGGATCTGGAATTCGATGTTATTTTTCTTGTGGCGCTTTCACTTACGTAGATAGGTGAGATATTCCCGTAGTGATTATAGTTAGAACGAAATTAACATCATAGTTGAATCCTTTACCCAAAAAACCTCGAAAACGATAGGTCTCTTGTGAAGTCCATTTGTAATTTCATTTCTTCCTTTTTCTACCTCTTTTGAGAAGAAGACGAGGTTCGAAAGTTACAAGGACGTGTGACACCTCGTTTCCGAGGCTTTTGGGTATGAGTAACTCAAACTTGAGGTAATTTTTCATGTAGCTCTTTCATTTGCGTAGATAGCTGAGGTATTTTCTTTATTATTACAGTAACAGTTAGATCAAAAATAATATCATCATCAAAATTCCTGACCAAAAAACCTCGAAAACAATAAATGTCACTCGTAAAAAAAAAAGGAATCTCATTTCTCATTATTTATTTCTGTATTGTGCTTCTAAAAATACGTGTAAAAATTATAATGAATTATAATTTATTTATTTTTCATTAGTAGTACATTTTATGAGCCTTGTTTTGTTATGTGTGCTTTTTCTTGTTTCGTCTTAGCTCCCGTCACTGAACTTTGCTCAGTAAATTGGTCTGGAAAAGTATCGAATCATTTTTATTAAAAGTTCAACTGTTTTTTCGCTTTCTATCTTTCTTGAATTTTTGGATAATTCACTTACTCTAGATTTTGCCAAAGTTGAAAGCGAGCCTCTCCAACCCTTCTTCAGTTTGGAACGTCACATCCAGATGACCAGACCATTCAAAAACCTCATATTTAAAGTTAATTGCTTGTACAATTTCAAAGTTAAATGTTTCTTCTTCCATACTTTGCACATTCTCCGTAAAATACTATGAAGCCATAAAGACTAACTCTTTATGGTCCAATTAGAGTTTTCTGTTCCCTTTGGAGCGCCATATTTTCCTGAAATTATTGAAAAAGTCATGATAATTCAACAGAGACATTACGCAACCATGACCTTTTTTCATCTTCGGAAATTTACGAGCGCTTATATTATTTTGCATGAATTACCATCCATCGACCTTGAACGAATCAAAGGACAAAAAATTCAAGAGCCCTCCACTTGATAACCTACTTTATGATCTTGAGAAAGTGCATGAAAGAGCTTGGATTATTTCATTATTTCAAGTGGGGATTTCTGCTTGAAATAAACAGATCCCAAGGGACTCAAACTGTCGCTTTGACTATAAACCCGGAAAGCATTCATATTTCTCCAAGCCCATACTCAGGTGCGGAAATGCGGGAAGCAATATTACTCTGTCTCTATTTTCAATTTTCACTTCTGTCAGCTTGGAGTTGGAGCATTTGGAGTGAATGCCTTATCGATTGGTGAATTTATTACTGTCTGCTACACGGATCGTTTCTATTGGCAGCTCTTAATAATGTCTAGGATGGCTTTGCAATTATTTATTGTAAAATTTGATCTCAAATCTGTGTACGCACAACTGACTTCATACTTTCATATCCCATATCCCAACATTATTGTAAAATGAAATGTACAGGAAAGTTCAATAAGCATTGTAAGTATTAAATTAAAAGTACAACACAGGAAAAACTATCAACAGACAACAACTATAAGTTTGTTGGTTATTATTATTATTGTGATAAGTTGTAGTACATAACGCCATCTATCGGCAGAATTTGTCAATCTTGAACTCACTTCAGACTGTTCTTTTCAGTCTGACTTAGACCCATAGCCATACTGATGAGTCCTAGTAGGACGAAACGTATATGGATTGGTCATGGTCAGACTGAGGAAACAGTTTCAAGATTTTCATTATTATTATTCCTTCTATAGAAAAACGTTACTATCTTTATAACCGTTGAAGATAACACCCTCATCCATTATTTACTTGAAATCATGCAAGACAAATTAGGGGATAAAATACAGGTTGTCCCATTTTGAAAAAAAATGAAAATGCCTTAATCTTTTTGACTTCTAATGCTCAATTGTTATTTCTGATAAAAATTCTGTTAATTCAGAAAAAAACACTACGACTTAGCTTATTTACACCACTCTCCAGGGTTAATATTAACCAAGCTAGCTATTGGTCATAATATACGTGAATACTCTGTACATTAGAGGATCAAAAACTTGAAAATGACATTTTCTTTTCTGAAAAATGCCCTTATATGATTTTCTGAAATTTGACAAATTACCCTCATAAGTACGCCCCTGGAACTAATTTGCCGTAATTTCAAAAAATGCTTGTCAAAACTCATCAAACAAATTAAAAAAAAAATGAACATCAGTCTTGAAATATACATTTTACCGGGATGGACATCCTGTATAATAATATGAAGGACTGGAGCACAACCGGTTAAAAATTTGACAGTACAGGGTGCTCCGTTATATTTCAGCCAATGGATATCTTTTTTTGTTGAGACACCCCACCCCGTATATTTTTCTGCAGGTATGTGGAGAATTTATATACAGGGTGGCGCATTAGTGTGTGGAAGTCCATTTTCTCTATTTATCAAAAGAGATAGGAAACATTTTTCAAGACAAAACATATAGGGTTCTAGCAGGGTCACAAGTATACAGAGTGTTCTAGGAAACCGTGGCATCAAAAAATACACTTTTTTTGAATAGCAACCCCAACTTTATTTTGACATACTTAATCAAAGATTGCGAGATAACGACACATTTTATGACGTGTATTGTAATGACAAAGTTGCAGGGTTTTGAGTGCTTAACAAAACTAGATAACAGCACACAGGGTGTTCCATTTGAAAAAATTGAGTTTCTTCGTCTCTAAATTCGCTATGTTGAAAACACCCTATATAGATTATGGCCATTCTTTTTTAAAAAATCAATTACTTTGATTCTTACATTGAAAAATACGCATTTTTGCAGTCTCAAATCTTTTTTTTTTGTAGCTTATTTACCCACATAATGTTTTTTTCCTAAATTTTAGTAAATCCTTGATAGCCTGACAACACTGCACGTTCTGGCAAATAAAACTACTGTATTATACGTAAAATATTACGCTCAATCCAAATCTCTAATCAAAAGTTGGGGTTGCTATTTGAAAAAAGTGTATTTTTTGATGCCACGGTTTCCTGGAACTCTATAAGTTTTGTCTTGAAAATGTTTTCCTATCTCTTTTGGCAAGGGAGAAAATGGACTTCCACACACTGATGCGCCACCCTGTAATTTACGGGGTCTATATTTCATGGTTCAAATTTTATAGCTTCTTTAATTTGTCAATCTTCACTGGAAATTGATGAAAATTGTCAAGTAGCCATGGACGCTTTTGGTTTCTTGTTTTTGAAATATTTTATCCTTTTCTTGTGTAAGATAAAGACAAAATATTCGATTTTGTTATTCAAAGCATGTGGTCATGCGTTTTATTCCATCATAATAATCTAGATAAAGAGGTTGATATAAAAATGATAGGCGATAGGCAATGTAAGTGTGATACAACAATAAGCGCCATCTATGTAGCTTATAAGAACTTTTTCTGAAAAAATTATAATAATATGGTGTATTTAGCTCAAAAAGCTAGAAACATTCACAATATATCTTAATATTTATAAAAATTGGAAATATAATAATTACAATAATAAGTGAAAATATAAAAACAAGTACAGGGTGGCCAACTAAGAATGCGAGGTACTGTATCTCGGAAACTATACATCGTAGAGGCTTGGGGCAAAAAAAATTATTACTAAAACGGCCAAGAGAAAAACCTGGAAAATATTTTCAAGTTTCTGAAATGGTCGCTAGGGGGCGTAACAACCAACACCAAGTAGAAAAATATGATTTTTATGGAATTTTGTCCAATGAAAATATATCGATGAGCTCATTTTCGGATTTACTGACTATTTACCTACACTTTTTGACAAAAACGTTTTTTTTCTATCTATCATAATAAAGTGGTGGGAGAAGTTCAATTGTTTTATTAAACAAACGGAGATTTCTCCCGTTTCGCTTGACGAATTTCAACGAACTTGGGCTCATATGAAGGAGAATAGTCTGCGCTATAAAATGCTCATTTGCTTTTTAATTTGTAACATTCGCCCTCGCCGCTAGATGGCGTTAATTGAAATGGTAGCATACTTTTGAGTTTTTTCTGAGAAAATCAAACGTAATGGTATATCCATTTTCATATATTTTAAAAGGGGACACATTTTCCTATACAAAAAATTAAACTATTACAAAAAAAACAAAAAAAAACATTAATTTTTTTGTTTTTTGTTAAAGGAAAATGTATCCCCTTTTAAAATATATAAAAATGAATATACCATTACATTTGATTTTTTTGGAAAAAACTCAAAAACATGCTACCATTTCAGTTAACGCCATCTAGCCGCGACGGCGAAGGTCAAAAATTCAAAACCAAAAAAGTTTTTTGAAGTGCAGATCATGCTCTTTCATATGACCCCAAGCTCGTTTAAATCGGTCAAGCGAAACGGGAGAAATCTCCGTTTGTTTAATAAAACAATTGAACTTCCCCCACCACTTTATTATGATAGATAGAAAAAAACGTTTTAGTCAAAAAGTGTAGGTAAATAGTCAGTAAATCCGAAAATGAGCTCATCGATATATTTTCATTGGACCAAATTCCATAAAAATCATATTTTTCTACTTGGTGTTGGTTGTTACGCCCCCTAGCGACCATTTCAGAAACTTGAGAATATTTTCCAGGTTTTTCTCTTGGCCGTTTTAGTCATAAAATTTTTTGCCGCAAGCCTCTACGATAAATAGTTTCCGAGAAACGGTACCTCGCATTCTTAGTTGGTCACCCGGTACAACAAGCAATGAAAGTAGGATGCCTGAATACAGAGGTCTATACAGGGTGTCCCAGCAAGGGTGGCCACCGGCCATATCTCGGAAACTACTGGTCCTAAAAGTTCAGGAAAAAAAATATGATCACTAAAGTGGCCACGAGAAAATGCTGGAAAATATTTTTAATTTCGAAATTTTGCCGCTAGGGGACGCAATCAAAGCTTAAATATCAAAATTCGAAATTTCTCCGGAAATTCTCAGATTGAGGTATATCTTTATCAACATGGTTAGAAAACCTAGACAATTCCACATCTTTTTGGTACAGGGCTCATTGGCGTACCGATCTTCGTGTGAGTAGGGGAAGGTAGTGAAAGTGTAATTGTTCAAGTGGCTGTAACTTATAAACGACTTGTCCGATTTTGTTGCGTATAGGCTTGTTTGGAAGATAAATGTGAGTACTTTCGTATATCGTATCCAGTGATGCGTGATTGTCTCCAGAAAAGTTGCTAGAAGGCGTAATTTGAATTAAAAACTGTTATTTTCGTTTTACCGCAAAAATTTAAATGGTATGGTATAATTCTGATAATAATAACTAGACCAAATTATGTAAAATTTAATGTTTTAAGGTTTTTAAGGTTTTGTTATTTTTTTTTTTTTTAAGGTTTTTTCTTGTAAATTTAATCTTCATTTTGATCCTGTTATCAGAATTATACCGTACCATTTAAATTTTTGCGGTGAAACGGAAATAACAGTTTTTAATTCAAATTACGCCTTCTAGCAACTTTTCTGGAGACAATCACGCATCACTGGATACGATATACGAAAGTACTCACATTTATCTTCCAAACAAGCCTATACGCAACAAAATCGGACAAGTCGTTCATAAGTTACAGCCACTTGAACAATTACACTTTCACTACCTTCCCCTACTCACACGAAGATCGGTACGCCAATGAGCCCTGTACCAAAAAGACGTGAAATTGTCTAGGTTTTCTAACCATGTTGATAAAGATATACCTCAATCTGAGAATTTCCGGAGAAATTTCGAATTTTAATATTTAAGCTTTGATTGCGCCCCCTAGCGGAAAAATTTCGAAGTTATAAATATTTCCCAGCATTTTCTCGTGGCCACTTTAGTGATAATTTTTTTTTTCCTGAACTTTTAGGTCCAGTAGTTTCTGAGATATGGCCGGTGGCCACCCTTGCTGGGACACCCTGTATAACGGAACAGTAATTGTAAAAAAAAGCTGAAACAATTAAAATGAAGTTGATCAAATTCTTTTTCAAACCGTTTTGTAGGATGGAATTGGAGTAGAGTAACATTTTCCAAATAAAATGAAGTTATTATAGTTTAGGGTTTCATGATTATGTACAGGGTGATTCAAAAATATATGTTCAGGAAATATTCAAGTTTGAATATATTTTTTTTTTATATTGTTTCCATTTAACATTGCCTGGTCATTCGTTGCTTTTATATTTAGATTTTCTTCATTCAGTTTTTTGGTTTCCCGCTCATTTTTATGAACTCTTCCTGCTGCTTGTCCCATTTCGTTACTTCTCCATTTACAATCAATTTCTGATATCCAATTTTCACTTGATTTCCTTTTTGCTGCTCCTGTTTAGCTATAACTCGTAAGTCCAGAATTTGTGATGATATACCCTCGTCCTTTTGTTTATATTTTTATTTATAACTTTTTTTTGGGGATAAGTAGAGAAAATATGCTTGAATGCTCCCAACAGATGAAACATTTTCCTACAATTTGACACTTAAATCATCCCTCTATCGTCATTTTTAAGTGAGTTATCACTGATCAGGCGTCCATGAACCGTACTTTTGTTTATATTTTTGTTCATAATTTTTTTATGGGGACCGAAGCAACACCGGCCTTTAAATTAATTGTGATGCCCGGAGTCTGGCGGGAAACTGAATCAGACGTGTGTCGTTTTTAACAGTCTATGGGTTCATATTTAAGTGGTTACAGATCCAATCGCTATATAGTGTTGCCATATTGTAACTGATGGCTTTTATGCGATAACGCATGGAATTTGAAAATAAATGTACTTTTTTTGAAAAAAAATATTCTAATACCCGGTATATTTATATAATGATTATTATGGAAAATTGCTGCAGGCTTCAACTTCAAATCTACTATGAATAACAATTGAAAATGCTCTAATCCCGTAATTGAACTCAATCAACTGAGCGCACCATATCCACCAGATCGATGTAACTGAATGTAAATGAGCTCAATTTACATAGCCTCATCATCAGCATGCCAGTCGTCTTTGCAACCACTTGCAAAGAATAATTTATTGGAAGATTTCTTGACAAGATTTTTTTTCAGGACGTGATGAACCGTTCGATTTGTACTACGACACAGAGGATGAGCATGAAAGGCCGAGAATCACCACCTTTGTCCAATCTTTGGCAAACTATTCGAATACTATTCCAGCAGCGGATGCCGATCCAGATGCTCCTCCTGTCCCATCCACCAAGGGTGCCCAAATGGGAACCCTCATAGGTGTCTATTTGCCTTGTATTCAGAATATTTTTGGTGTTATTCTGTTCATTCGTCTCACATGGGTGAGTTTTTTCTTATCGTTTTGGGCTTGATTACATACTTTTTGGTAGCTGGCAGTACGTACTGTGAAAAACAAACTAAATGTTTTTTCGAATAAAAAAAATGCGACGCAATCCGTCAACTCCTTCTTGGGAGACGACCGTTTTTCAACGTCGTCGATATCGACCAACTCTTCATCGATAGGTATGCGCAACCGCTCTTTTTAACCAAATAAGTAGATATCAAGTATCTCAGTCAGTTTTCGTTATACATTCTCATCAAAAACTCAGTTTTGGGCTTAATTACGGACTTTTTGATAGCTGGCAGTACGTACTGTAAAAACACACTAGATTTTCTTTTGAACAAAAAAAAATGCAGAACAATCCGCTTACTCCTTCTTGGGAGATAATCGTTTTTCAACTTCGTCGATATCGACAAACTTATTATCGATAGGTATGCGCACTACTCGCTCTTTTTAACCATATAAGTAAATTTCAAGTATTCCAGTTAATTTTTGTTATACGTTTTCATCAAAAACTTAGTTTTGGGCTTAATTACGGACTTTTTGGTAGCTGGCAGTACGTACTGTAAAAACACACTAGATTTAATTTCGAACAAAAAAAAATGCAGAGCAATCCGTTAACTCCTTCTTGGGAGATAATCGTTTTTCAAGTTCGTCGATATCGACAAAATCTTAATCGATAGGTATGCGCACTCGCTCTTTTTAACCATATAAGTAAATTTCAAGTATTCCAGTTAATTTTCGTTATACGTTTTCATGAAAAACCCAGTTTTGGGCTTAATTACGGACTTTTTGGTAGCTGGCAGTACGTACTGTAAAAACACATTAAATTTCCTTTTGGATAAAAAAAATTGCGGCGCAATCCGTTTACTCCTTCTTGGGAGATAATCGTTTTTCAACTTCGTCGATATCGACAAACTCCTCATCGATAGGTATGCGCATTCGCCCTTTTTAACCAAATAAGTAAATATTGAGTATCCCAGTTAGTTTTCGTTATACGTTTTTATCCAAAAGTCAGTTTTGGGATCAATTACGGGCTTTTCGGTAGCTGGCAGTACGTACTGTAAAAACACACTAGATTTTCTTTTGAACAAAAAAAAATGCAGAGCAATCCGTTAACTCCTTGTTGTGAGATAATCGTTTTTCAACTTCGTCGATATCGACAAACTCATTATCGATAGGTATGCGCACTCGCTCTTTTTAACCATAAAAGTAAATTTCAAGTATTCCAGTTAATTTTCGTTATACGTTTTCATGAAAAACTCAGTTTTGGGCTTAATTACGGACTTTTTGGTAGCTGGCAGTACGTACTGTAAAAACACATTAAATTTTCCTTTGAATAAAAAAAATTGCGGCGCAATCCGTTTACTCCTTCTTGGGAGATAATCGTTTTTCAACTTCGTCGATATCGACAAACTCCTCATCGATAGGTATGCGCATTCGCCCTTTTTAACCAAATAAGTAAATATTGAGTATCCCAGTTAGTTTTCGTTATACGTTTTTATCCAAAAGTCAGTTTTGGGATCAATTACGGGCTTTTCGGTAGCTGGCAGTACGTACTGTAAAAACACACTAGATTTTCTTTTGAACAAAAAAAAATGCAGAGCAATCCGTTAACTCCTTGTTGTGAGATAATCGTTTTTCAACTTCGTCGATATCGACAAACTCATTATCGATAGGTATGCGCACTCGCTCTTTTTAACCATAAAAGTAAATTTCAAGTATTCCAGTTAATTTTCGTTATACGTTTTCATGAAAAACTCAGTTTTGGGCTTAATTACGGACTTTTTGGTAGCTGGCAGTACGTACTGTAAAAACACATTAAATTTTCCTTTGAATAAAAAAAATTGCGGCGCAATCCGTTTACTCCTTCTTGGGAGATAATCGTTTTTTAACTTCGTCGATATCGACAAACTCATTATCGATAGGTATGCGCACTCGCTCTTTTTAACCATATAAGTAAATTTCAAGTATCCCAGTTAATTTTCGTTTTACGTTTTCATCAAAAACTCAGTTTTGGGCTTAATCACGGACTTTTTGGTAGCTGGCAGTACGTACTGTAAAAACACATTAAATTTCCTTTTGAATAAAAAAAATTGCGACGCAATCCGTTTACTCCTTCTTGGGAGATAATCGTTTTTCAACTTCGTCGATATCGACAAACTGCTCATCTATAGGTATGCGCACTCGCTCTTTTTAACTAAATAAGTAAATATCAAGTATCCCAGTCAGTTTTCGATATACGTTTTTATCAAAAACTCAGTTTTGGGCTTAATTACGGACTTTTTGGTAGCTGGCAGTACGTACTGTAAAAACACACTAAATTTCCTTTTGAACAAGAAAAATTGCAGAGCAATCCGTTAAATCCTTCTTGGGAGATAATCGTTTTTCAACTTTGTCGATATCGACAAACTCTTCATCGATAGGTATGCGCACTCGCTCTTTTTAACCAAATGAGTAAATATCGAGTATCCCAGTTAGTTTTCGTTGAAAGTTTTCACCAAAAACTCAGTTTTGGGCTTAATTACGGACTTTTTGGTAGCTGGCGGAACGTACTGTAAAAACACACTAAATTTCCTTTTGAACAAAAAAAATTGCAGAGCAATCCGTTAAATCCTTCTTGGGAGATAATCGTTTTTCAACTTCGTCGATATCGAGAAACTCTTCATCGATAGGTATGCGCACTCGCTCTTTTTAACCTAATAAGTAAATACCAAGTATCCCAGTTAATTTTCCTTATAGGTTTTCATGAAAAACTCAGTTTTGGGCTTAATTACGGACTTTTTGATAGCTGGCGGTATGTACTGTGAAAACACACTAAATTTCCTTTTGAACAAAAAAAATGCAGCGCAATCCGTTTACTATTTCTTGGGAGATAATCGTTTTTCAACTTTGTCGATATCGACAAACTGCTCATCGATAGGTATGCGCACTCGCTCTTTTTAACTAAATAAGTAAATATCAAGTATCCCAGTCAGTTTTCGATATACGTCTTCATCATAAACTCAGTTTTGGGCTTAATTACGAACTTTTTGGTAGCTGGCAGTACGTAGTGTAAAAACACACCAGATTTTTTTTGAACAAAAAAAACTGCAGAGCAATCCGTCAACTCCTTCTTGGAAGATAATCGTTTTTCAACTTTGTCGATATCGACAAACTCTTCATCGATAGGTATGCGCACTCGCTCTTTTTAACCAAATGAGTTAATATCGAGTATCCCAGTTAGTTTTCGTTAAAAGTTTTCACCAAAAACTCAGTTTTGGGCTTGATCACGGACTTTTTGGTAGCTGGCAGTACGTACTGTAAAAACACATTAAGTGTTTTCATCAGGTGAAGTTTTACAGTTATTAATAAAATCAATCAGTTTCAATAAACTATCTGAAAATATTATAAAGTTTTCATCAGGTGACAACTCACATTTTTTTGCTGTGATTGGTCACCAAAAAGGTTACCAGACATATGTGAAACTGGGCTTTAGAGTTTTAAAGGTCACTCATATGATGATTCTGTTCAGCTGTCAGCTGTCAATTCCAGTAAAACATGTTTGTGTTATTGCTCGACTAGTGGAGAAGATACCAACCAAATTATCAATTTACTTTTGTTCCAGGTTGTTGGTGTGGCCGGTGTAATATGTGGTTTTCTGATTGTGTTCACTTGTTGTTGCGTTACTATGTTGACTGCCATTTCCATGTCTGCCATCGCTACCAATGGGGTGGTTCCGGCGGGTGGAAGCTACTTCATGATATCCCGAGCTATAGGGCCTGAGTTTGGTGGTGCGGTGGGCATGTTGTTCTATACTGGTACCACCTTGGCAGCAGCCATGTATATTGTGGGTGCTGTCGAGATTATACTGGTAAGTATGTGTAAATAGCCCATGCTGACATCAAAGTATTTATTTACAATAGAGCCTCGATGTCATTAAGTTGATTAATTAAACTTTGGAACATAGAATATAATAGAGATGAACTATAATTAAATTGGCGTTTGAACTTAATTTTCATTCTACTTGATGTAAGTTCAAAGGTGATTTCCATTCAGTGCATTAGTATATTGGAACTTCAGCCTGGATGGCTTCACAAGAGTAATGAAAATCGATGAAGCCGTTTGAAAATTATTTCCTCTGCTTGATCCATGTTCATTAATGATCTGTTCCAGGTCTACATGGCACCAAGTGTAACCCTATTCGGGCCGATATCAGATGATGAAGTGAAGTTCAACAACTTCCGAATCTACGGAACAATAATGTTGCTCATTATGGGTGGCATTGTGTTTGTCGGAGTGAAATTCGTGAATAAATTCGCCGCTGTGGCTTTGGCTTGTGTCTTGTGCTCCATTTTGGCTGTTTATGTGGGGATTTTCTACAATTTCCACGGAAGCGATAAATTACAGTGAGTATTGTATTTATTGCTTATTATTTCGAAGTGTTCGTGGATAATTTCGAATCTGGTCCACGTTGTACTCTTTTGATTTGGTTTACTTTACGATATAAATTGAAATTTATTCGAGTAGACTGGAAAGTTTATGCTAACTATTTTGCCTAGGGTGTAGCTACTATGATATTGTGCAGTCGGCTATATTTTTGGAAACCTCAGGCTGGAAGTAACAAAAGATACGGGGGGAGTCCGAAATAAGTGCGCATTTTGTCATGGTCATCAGAGTATAGTATATACAGAGCTTTTCACTTAAAACTCCGCACGTCAATATCTCGGAAACGAATAGGAATATTTGATTTCTGTAAAAAGTAGTCAATGTATGGGGTCGAGTAGTTACTTTTCACACTTAAAAAAATTCGACGCCTACTAAGAGTAAAGCGTCGCGACGCATCGAAAATATTAATCGATTGCAGGGACTTTGGAATTACGCGCATGCCAAAGTACATGTTATTTATAAACTTTTTTGTTATTCAGTCGAACTCATTTATTCAACTCAGTTTTGAGATATACAGTGTGTCCAAGATAAGGATGTCTATCATGCATGGGGATCTTGGAAACCGTGAGAGATACAAGGTCGGTTAAATGGAGGCAAAGTTGCGTATTTTGATGTTTAACAAAATGCCGTTTTAAAAGCCAAGAAATTCCGACTAAGTCCGAAATTATCCGAAAAAAACCGAAATTTTTCAAAATTGTTTTCATTTTTTTCTGACCACATTTGAAGAGATATTTTGAAATGAAGGGAACTTCTTCATTGCCACTTTTTGCCCTTTTCAAGATAGCGTTATTGAATTGAAGAACCGACGTTTCGTCTATGAGCAGCCATCATCAACTTTGTTTTTTTAAATACGGTCCTGGATTTTTTATGACGGACATTGAGGGCCTCTTATGTTCCTAAACCAACAATGTATCGCAATTATTCAAAAAAATCATGTTGATGGATTTTTCCATAAGAACTCATGTGTTAGAGAGAGACAAAAAATACATTTTTAATAGGATTAAAAATAACTACCTCTTTTTTTAATTAGTGCGATACCTCGTTGGTTTTGGAACATAAGAGGCTCTTGAAATCCGTCATAAAAAATCCAGGACCGTATTTAAAAAAACAAAGTTGATGATGGCTGCTCATAGACGAAACGTTGGTTCTTCAATTTAATAACGCTATCTTGTAAAGGGCAAAAAGTGGCAATGAAGAAGTTCCATTCATTTCAAAATATCTCTTCAAATGTGGTCAGAAAAAAATGAAAACAATTTTGAAAAATTTCGGTTTTTTTCGGATAATTTCGGACTTGGTCGGAATTTCTTGGCTTTTAAAACGACATTTTAATAAGCATTAAAATACGCAACTTTGCCTCCATTTAACCGACCTTGTATCTCTCACGGTTTTCAAGATCCCCATGATAGACATCCTTATCTTGGACACACTGTATATCTCAAAACTGAGTAGAATAAATGAGTTCGACTGAATAACAAAAAAGTTTATAAACAACATGTACTTTAGCATGCGCGTAATTTCAAAGTCCCTGCAATCGATTAATATTTTCGATGCGTCGCGACGCTTTACTCTTTGTAGGCGTCGATTTGTTTTAACTGTGAAAAATAACTACTCGACCCCATACATTGACTACTTTTTACAGAAATCAAATATTTCTATTCGTTTCCGAGATACTGACGTGCGGAGTTTTAAGTGAAAAACCCTGTATATTCGAAACTTTCCCAGAGATTTTATAAACATTTCACAACAAATATTGACCATGATGCCCAGTTATTTATTGGACTCATCCTGTATACTGGATTTTCTAACACAACAAGCATGTCTGTGTTATATGTCTCCCATAAAAATATAATGAGTGGCGTGAATAAAGAACAAAATCAAATCAGATCAATATGCTCACTTACGTCAACTAAATTGGTTAGAAAATAAATATTCATGTCCTTTAAATAATTTTTGTACGTTTTTTGTATAAATTCTTTCCAGCAATAATTCATACATCCCAAAGATTTATTAAATTTGCGATTTTCTTCCTCTCGATAGAAATCCGTACAGTAACGCCAGAAATGCTAACAAACGTTCGGGCAGGATTCCAAAATTGATTCCATTATTGTCAAGACGTTCATGGTGATCCGTTTGAACATTTGATAAATAATGTGAACATCTTTCACCAAACTAGCATTTTTAATAATGTCCCATTGCACTGGAACGGATGATCGTGGAGACATCTAGTTTGTGAGAAAAAAAATGTTTTTCAAGGCTTTTAGAATGAGATACATATCGATATAGGGTTCCATCTAACGGGGTGACACCCTCCTTAAGGTAAAAAGTTGTAAATACACAAAGAAGTGGATTTTATAGTAAATAGACGCTCAAATTTGATTTCCCTACTATTTATGGACACCCTGTATAAGCAAAATCAGGAAGAGAAACTCTGCTCCACCAAAAAGCACAACTTATCAAAAATAATCTTCAAAATCATCAGCTACCCCATAATAAGCCTTGCCAATAAGGAACTGTTTACACTTTCCGTCTAAATCTTTTATCATTCTCTATTTTCTTCGGCTTAACAGGCAAGTGGTTATATATCTGACATCCATTGAGAAACAGGCAACTGAGCTTCTAATTTGACGAGTATTATACAGGGTTTATTTTAAATTGTGTTTTTTTTGTAACAGGAGAGAGGACTTCGTAAAACAAGCAAAATCTCAGATTTCTTCTCCTTTATTCTTTGGTCTTTTTTTCATTTCATTTTTGGATTCTCAGCTGGAATTGAATTCTCGAGAAAATGTAATTTGATGAATTTACTTCTTTTATCAAGTCTTGTCTCATGTTAAAAGGAAAACCCCAACTTGAAACAAACCCTGTATACCCATGATCCTTCACGCTAACGAATGTTAATATTGTGGCTAAAATACGTGTTTTTCGGGGTATATGGGGGTATGTGATGGTTTCCTTTAAAAAAAAATCATATTATACAGGGTCTCAAAAGCATTGAAGGTATCAAAGTTGCGTTTTCTTAAATGGAACCCATGTATTTGGGTTTTGGTATTTTGGGTTTTTGGTACCTAAACCCAGGGTCGGATCGGGAGAACATTTCGGCCCGGGTTGTTACCATGAATCGGCCTTCTTCTTAGCATAACCCCCAATTATTAAAATATCAAAAAAGGGCGCTAAGGTTAAAAATTGAGGTATACCCTGAAATTTCTCTTTCTCTTGGTACAGATTTCAGCTTGACAAAAAATAGTTTGGGTTAGTTTAGGGTGTTGAGAGATATTTTCAAGTTTTTTGTTATTTCTATCGAATTGTTCATAAAGTTCACGTGCACAAAGATAGTTTTCACTTTTAATCTCGAAAAAGAAGCAGGATTCGAAAACATTTCAAGAGATTAGAAAGTTGGAGATTTGTTTGCTTTGTCTATGAAAAATTTCAAAATTTAATTTAAGTCGGTGGCGTACAGGGTGATTCATTTTCAGCGACAGGGTGCTCGTAAACTATTCATCATAGAGACCCAGGAGAAAAAATCTGTATAGTAATGTGCCCAAGAGAAAATGCTGGAAATATATTTCAAGCTTCTAGGATCGCCGCAAGGGGGCGTAACGGTACTGTGAAAACAGAAAATTGAGAAATTTCCGAAATTTTTCCCATTAAACTACCATAAAAGAATATGGAAACAAGTTTAAGACGATATTCTCTACAAAAATGCCTTCGACAGTTCTCTATAAGTTGTCAAATAAGACAGCTACAGGCCGTCAAACTTGATGTTACTAAATAACCGATTTGACTGTTCTTAAACTCATTTTAAAGAAAAAAATCTGGTTTTTCTGGTACATTTACTCGGGGTCGATTTTATTTGCTTAAGCCGACCACACAACATGAATTGTGAAAGTCAAACTTCTATTTGAGGTTTTTTCGAGATTTTCGAATGTAAACCCACTAAATAGATGCCTTCATCTCGTTATTTGGATAATTTCCTTCCACTTTCATGCAGATAATTTTTCTATATCTTTTAAAAAAAAAAAATGATGAAAAGTCTACGAGAACTGGCACCCTGTCGCTGAAAATGAATCACCCTGTACATTTAAAAAAAAAAGATGTTATCTTGCCCGCCCTCAACGCCACTGGACACAATATTTTTTATCTATTAAAGTCAAAATTAGCCCCCTATTACTCACAACAACGCTGCCAAATTTCAAACAAATCGGTCAAAATTTAACTGAATGATTAAAAAAAAATGATTTAAAAAAAACTTTGCCACCCTGTTTTTTCGGACCTATGTTTTTTTTTCTCAGGACCTCTGAAATTAAGTCTTTCATTTTTAAACACCCTGTAATTTGAAATAGTTCAAGAAAAAAAAATCTAAATAGATATCTTTGGGACAGCCAAATTATGGAGTATCTAAAGACAGTGGAAATATTCCTGTAAAGTTTTTTTGTGGGTCGAACCGATTTTTAGAAATCGAACGTTGAATTACATTAATTTTTAAGTTTTCATGTGTTAATTTCACACAAACCAACACACCCATAGAAAAACTCTCGGAAAAACTTTATAGGAAATACTGCTCGGATTTTGGAACTCTGCAATTTCTTTTTCTCAGAAATTCATCTTTCGATTTTTGTTTTGTGGCATCCTATTTAGATTCTAGCAAGACACCCTGTATATTTGACCCCATGTTAAGAGACGCCAAAACAATTTTTTTCAAAAATAAAATTAAAAACATTTTTCATATGCATATTTGCCATTCTTACCAGGATATTTACTCGAATCATATGAATGTTTGACTTGAGTGTATAATTAATGATCCAAAATATTTTGAGGTTATGCTGCTTATATTTTTATCCATTTTTTTATTCAGAATATTCGCAAGAGAACGGATTTGAATCAGGTTTTTGAAATTTGTAGTATAACTGCTTTTTTGGAAAACGACAATAAAAGCATTCAAATCAGATTTCAATCATTTTAATTTAATTTGTATAACTATAACAAGACAAAACTGTACCATAACCTCAAAATATTTTCAAGCACATACTGTCGTTCTTGAAGAAAGCAATTAAAAGACTATAGAAAACTTAAAAAAAACATGCTACAAAGAAGTTCAAAGCCATTTTTCTCAGAATAGTCAGAATCAAAACGATTATCAAGTATAATGAATCCAACATAATCTGAAAATGATTTCAAACATTATTTATACACTAAAATCACTGCTACTGCTAGAAGTCTTATTTGCTTGTAAAAAACTCAAAAACACGACAAAAATTTCCCTAAAGGATTTCACCATGCAAAACGGATTCCTCAATTGTTTTCAACCAATGAAATGATCCAATATCATTACTCCACTGTTTTAGAGCCAATCAGAAAATTCGACAAAATGTCATCCTTCAAAAACATCATTTTGAAACAGCCCATTTGACCATCCATACTTGTTTTATAATCAATGTGTTAACAACCTAACCTCACTTCAAGTATTTTTGTCATAAAGTGCCGTCAAAATGAAATTAAATATTGCAAAGTTCGGTTCTATCATTGAACAATCATAAGAAAAGTATAGTATTCTATTCGCAGGAAATGGCTATTACTCACTCAAACTTCATCATCGTGGGTAATTGCCATCATTTCCCGCTCGTTGAATAATATACTATTGTTCAAAATAACTCTGCTTTCCTGTAATGAATACAAAATCGTTTCAATTTTTTTCCACTTTGAACATAACATGCTTTGGAAACATACGCTATAATTCCGTAGAAACAAGTTAGAGAAGAATGAGTTTTGAAAGTAGCTAATTTTTTGAAAATTTGTTGTTAAAAAAATACTGAAAATAAAAAAAAAATAGAATCAACAACTTATTCTCCCCAAACTTGTTTCTGATGCAACTTATGGCGCGATTACAAAGCATGCCATGTTTAAGGTTGAAAATGAATTAAAAATTTCGTATTGAAGTCATGCGAGCAAAGTTATTTTAGCGTTTTTCTCGAAAACGGATAGATTTATCGAAACAAAAGTGGTATACCTTTTTTATGTCAAAAGGTTGGGAGAATAAAAATGTTTGGTCAAAAGTCGCATACAGTGTAGCACAAAAAAGTTAGGACCATTCAAATCAACGTTATTGTGAATAAAGCGAGCGAGGCTTCTTGATCAAGTATTTTTACTGCGGTTTCTGGCATTTTTGGGAGTTTCCAGTTCATCAGCATCGTTCAAGAATTTATTGTACAGTAAAACTAACTGGAGGATGACCACGTTTTTGCTTGGCATTAAATACAAAAATTAGACAACATCAGAAAAAGATCTTTGGCCTCCAAGTGAAGATCAACAAACAAACTTTCACCCCATGAAGCCTACAACTGAAAGGTGAACACTGCAGCAAAATGTTTAATTATCATAAAAGCAAAAACTGGCTGGGATTACCGATTTCCCATTACAAGTGGATAAAAAGCAAAATGTACTCTGCTAATGACCAGGATAAAATGTTCGATTAGAGCCTCTCCCTGTCCATGACTAATTACCTGTAAATCGTGAAATAAATTTCGAAATCCTGTCATGGTGTATTTTCTATAAAATTAAATAACACAACGACGACAAATAGACTAGCAAGAAATGTATTCAAGTTGTTGCGAATGTCACTTTATTATTTATTAAAAGTTCAAAGGGCATAGCTTGAAAAGAAATAATCCGATTTGAAATTGAGCACCCATCAATATATTTTTTTCAATACTTAGAATACAGGAGGTGACTTAATGATAAAAATAAAACTCGATTGTTAATCAATATCTCCACAAATTTAGCCAATTAATTGCAGAATGTGCGTTCTTGGCCAACGGGTGCTGAAACTAGCGAACATCAGTGAATGTACCAAAAACCCAGAAGGTCCTTTGTTCAAAGAATTCTGTCCCAACAGAACATGCTATCCATACTGGAAAACCCACGATCTAAGAGTAGAAAAGGGCATCAAAGGACTAGCCTCTGGCGTTTTCTTTGGTAATTCTCTATTTCACTGCAGCTGACGCTATAGAATTGCAATTTCAGAAAACATCCACAACAGCTTTCTGCAACAGGGACAATTCATTGCCAAGAAAAACTACCCTGAGGACGTGGACAATTTGGATGGACTTCAATATTCGCAGATTATCAACGATATTACTACAACTTTCACCATTTTGATTGGTATATTTTTCCCGTCTGTCACTGGAATTATGGCCGGGTCGAATCGGTCTGGTGACTTGAAGGATGCGCAAAAGTCGATTCCCATTGGTACGATCTGCGCAATTGTGACTACGTCGACCGTGTATTTGTCCTCGGTGCTGCTCTTTGCTGGTACCGTCGATAATTTGCTTTTGCGGGACAAGTACGTTGTTGTATGTAGCATTAATTAACCTTACCAGTGCTCTTGCAGATTTGGAAACTCCATAGGTGGCAAGCTGGTGGTGGCCAATATAGCCTGGCCCAATCAATGGGTGATTCTCATTGGTTCCTTCCTCTCCACGTTGGGAGCAGGACTGCAGTCTTTGACAGGAGCACCAAGACTGCTCCAAGCCATTGCCAAAGACGAAATAATTCCATTTCTGGCTCCGTTTGCTGTATCGTCCAAGAAAGGCGAACCAACTAGAGCCCTTCTTCTGACTTTGGTCATTTGCGAGTGTGGTATTCTATTAGGAAACGTCGATATCCTGGCTCCTTTATTATCAATGTTCTTCCTCATGTGCTATGGGTTTGTAAACCTGGCATGCGCAGTGCAGACTTTGCTCAAGACTCCAAATTGGCGACCCAGATTCAAGTATTACCATTGGGTGCTGTCCTTTTTGGGCATGTCCCTTTGTATAGCGGTGATGTTTATGACTTCGTGGTACTTGGCCCTTATAGCCATGGGTATGGCTGGGGTTATCTACAAGTACATTGAATATCGAGGGTAAGTTTTCGTTTCCGACTTATAGTCCAAAGGGAATACTCCTAAATATTCATATACAGGGTGTTACTTGATGATAGGCCTTATTATCCCTATCTTAAAGCTCTTTTTGCCGTTTTTGTTGAATTTTAGCAACGCTTAATTTGCACTGAATGGCGTCTCGAGGAGCCGTTTCAAGAAAAATATTGACAAGAAAATGTGCGCCACTGTTTTTTTTCAGGTGAAGCAGATAGAAAAACAACATTTAAGATTGTTGATATCTTTTCGTATTATTATTGATCTTCATTCTTCAGGAATAGTAATTTACGTTACTTAGGCGGTAAATGAGTTTCTAAATTACGAGTCGAGATGTTTATGGACGAGGCCACGAAGAAGCCGAGAATAGTAGTTTAATGACATTTAACGGCTGTGTATCGTAAATTGCTTTGTTTCATACTGTGATAATTTTTTTCAATCGGTTTAAAGCACTTTCTTGTCTTGTTAGAGTGGCGGTCCGCCTCACATTCTCACCATAAGATGGCGCCAGCCAAACCATGTCACCATAATATAGATAGTTTACTTATGTTACCAACATTCTATGTCAAGTTACTAATTAAAATCATTAGATGGCGCCAGCCAGACCATGCTACCAATGCAATTTCACAGTCTGATGATGCAAAATGTCATTTTTGGAGTAGTCAAGCATTTATTCTTTACAGTCTCTGTTGATGTAAAGTGTCATTTACCGAACTGGTTTTGGGTCTGGTGAATGATACTTTTCAGCACAGTGTGAAATAAAAAAATAAGAATCACTATTGCATGTCGAAATATTGTTGCAGTAAAGCCCAGCCTCACATTTTTACCATGAGATGGCGTCAGCAAATCCAATTCACTCAAATTGTATTACACAATTTTTGATTTTTGAATGTCTTTAATCATTGTTTAGGTATTTTTTTTTGTTTGTGAAATTTTTGATAAATATTATATAAAATAAGTAAATTTGCTTTCCAAGAATTGATTTTTAGAAATGTAGACAATTTGCAATACTTTCAGAAAAAAAGAGAGGTTTTCCATTATTTTAAAATTATGATTTAAGTAATATTTTTTCACTGACCATTTTTCCCTATACAAAATGGCATCCAGTTCAAAATCCGACGTTACGCCTTTCAACAACCATCATCATCAACTAGATATACAGGGTGTTTATTAATTGAATGCTGATACTTAAGGGTGATAATCCTTGGATGATTTAAAGACAAAAAGTTCATATGAACATAGGTCCGCAAGAGCTTAATTTTCAAGATACAGGGTGTTGAAATATTAAAAAATAAATGATTTTTTTTATAATTACTTTGATACTATTCCAGATATCTTTATGAAATTTGGTACACGTCTTCTAGGCTTCAATATGCATTTTGTGATGTACAAACAATTTTTATCAGTGGCGTCCATACGGGCTTTGCACTCAATATTTTTGGAGAAAAAACTAGTACGCCACTGCTTCCTTCCAAAATAAAAATCATTTTTAAAATCTCTATTTATTTCTGAGCCAATTTGTTCTCTTGATTATTTTTCCGTCCGGCGCATGGTTTTCGCTTAAAAGAATAAAATCTACTTAATTGCATTGACACCCTGCTGTGTCATCCTATTTTTTTAAATCAGTGGCGCCCTCTCTAACATTCCCATGCATTTTCATGCATAGAAGACGTGTACCAAATTTCAAAACGATATCTGGAATAGTATCAAAGTGATGATAAAAAAAGATTTTTTTTTTAAACTTCAACACCCCGTATCTTAAAATCTATGCTCTTGTGGACCTATGTTCATATGAACTTTTTGTCTTAAAATCAGCCAAGGATTATCACCCTTAAGTATCGGCATTCAATTAATAAACACCCTGTATATTTTTTTAAATGTGTGAATCATCCAATCAATCATCATCAAACATTGTTGATGATGGTTGAATGAAGACGAAACGGGCATTTCAATTTGTCAATGTCATTTTGGATAGAAAAAAAGGAAAAATGGTGATAACTCTCAGAATTATTGAGTAACAATTTTGAAACTTTAACCTCAATTTCACGAATATTTCAATCTAATTTTTTTGAAATATTCAACTTTCACAACTCAATATTCTTATAACTCAGCCAAGTCCCATTTTAACAATTATTATTCTTTTATTATATGAGGAAAATTTGAATAACTCTCGTTTTGAAATTTTTACCTCAATTTCCCAAATATGAAAATAATTTCCTGAAATATTCAACTTTTTCAACTCAATATTCCAGCAGTTGAACCTCTATTACTCAATAAACTCTCATTTTAACAATTATTATTTTTTAACGATGAAAGGAAATTTCAAATAACTTTCTCCCGGATTTTTTTTGTTAAAATTTTAAAAATTTAACCCCGATTCCACAATTATTTGTGTATAATTTCCTGAAATTTTTAAACTCCTCAACTCAATACTTCAGCAGTTGAACCTCCATAAGTCTGCAGGCACTCATTTTCTTGTTATAAGAAGAAACTGTGAATAACTCCTAGAATTTTTGAGTTACGATTTTGAAACTTTAATCTCAATTTCACGAATATTTGAGAATAATTCCCTGAAATATTCAACCTTCTCAATTCAATATTTCAACAATTAATTTCTTGTTATAAGTTATAAGAGGAAACTGTGAATAGCTCCCAGAGTTTTTGAGCAACAACTTTGAAACTTTAACCTCAATTAATGAAGATATTTGAAGATAATTTCCAGATATATCCAACTTTCTCAACTCAATACTTCAGTAGTTAATCCTTTATAACTCCGCAAAATCTTATGTTAACTTTCTTTGTTGTAAGAGGAAACTGTGAATAACTCCCATAATTTTTGAGTAACAATTTTGAAGCTTCAACCTCAATTTCACATTTGTTCTTTATTCTCAACTAAATACTTTAGCATATGAGTTCACTTTACGAGTCCTATGAACTCAATTTTCCTCTCTATGTACATTTTTTTGGTGACTTTGATCTTGGATGTATTGCTGAATCGATTGGTGACACGTTCAGACGATTATCTATTTTGTTTTTCGAGTTATTAATTTTTTTTCGAAAAGTATAAGTTTAGGAGTTTTATTAACTTTCACCCAATTTTCCCCATAATATGTGAAATACCCTTTGTATTTTGTTGGTGACACTGGTCTTGAATTTATTGCTGAATCGATTGGTGAAACGCTCAAACTTGTATCTCTTTTGGTTTTTGAGTTATTGATTGTTTTTCGAAAAGGAAAGAGTTTGAGTACCTTAATCCATTTCCCCTCTGTATTTGTTTGGTGATTCTGGTCTTATTGGTTATTATTGCTGAATCGATTGGTGATACAATGAAACTCGTATCTTTTTGGTTTTTTGAGTTATAGATTTTTTTTCGAAAATTGTCACTTGGAATTTTAACAACTTCAACCCAATTTATCTCTGTAATTTTCGAACACCCTGTATATTTGTTTGGTGATTCTGCTCTTAAATTTATTGCTAAATCGATTACACACATTCAAAGGGTTATTTCTCAATATAAAAAAAACACATTTCTTTTCGATGTTTGGATTAATTAGTACCTACTCATTTTAAATACAGGGTGCACCAGAAGTAATGGGTCATACGGTAACAGTAGATTCCTCACACAAAAATATTCCGATAGACCTCAACCTGTCAAATCCGAAAGTTAATATTAACAGAAATACAGGGTGTCAAAGTTGAATTTTGATTTTTTCAAATAACTTTTGAAATAATCAAGTTATATCGATGAAATTTGATAAATGGGGATTGTTTGACATGCAAAATTAAAATCTGACCACGGAATTGCTCTTACTTGCAGAGGGCGCCACTTACACACCTTTTCACTAATTCAAATAGTCAGAACTTTTTTGTACGCACTCGTACACTTCTTTGAAATCAAAAAAATATTTTTCCATCATGTTTAGAAAAAAAAATATCTTTAAAAAGGTCACTCCTATCGACTTTTACAAAGTGTACCTTTTTCACGTAAAAATCAATTTTTTAATTTAAAAAAAAATGTTCGAGAGCGTATAAAAAAGTTATTTGAATGAGTGGAAAGATGTGTAAGTGGCGCCCCCTACAAAAGTTATTTGAAAAAATCAAATAATAAAACTTTACTTTGGCACTCTGTATCACTGTTAATATCAACTTTCGGATTTGACAAGTTGAGGTCGATCGCAATATTTTTGTGTGAGGAATCTACTGTTACCGTATGTTCCATTACTTCTGATCCACCCTGTATTTCTTATTATATGAAAAAACTGTGAATAGCTCCCAGAATTTTTAAGTAACAATTTTGAAAATTTAACCTCAATTTCATGAATATTTCAAGCTAATTTTCTGAAATATTCAACCTTCTACAATGATTATTTTTTCCAGTAACGACAGAAAAACAGAAAAAACTTTTATTCAATTTCCCGGAAGTGCGGTTTGTCGATTGTCAAAACAGCACATTTTGCCTTCATTTAATCTATTTCTTTTTCTGCGACCCATTTAAATGTACTCAAATCCGTAACACCCTGTATATAATGGTCTCTTATCATATCACAAACACAGTTGATGAAAATTATAAATCCAGAGCTGAAAAGGAGTGGGGAGATGGTATTCGTGGTCTCGCTCTATCAGCAGCAAGATTCTCTCTTCTGCGCCTGGAGGAGGGACCTCCACACACCAAAAACTGGAGGCCTCAAATCATGCTTCTAGCCAAACTGAACCAAGACCTAGAGCTAGTTCATAGAAAATACGTATCCTTGGTGTCCCAGATGAAAGCAGGCAAAGGACTGGTAATTTGTGCTTCAGTGATGAATGGCGATTATACGGAAAGAAGTGCCGATGCACTCAAAGCAAAGAACATGCTGAAGAGCGTAATGGAAAAGGAAAAGGTGAAAGGTTTTGCTGAAATTCTTGTGGCCAGGAGCATTTCTGACGGACTGTGTAACATGCAAGTACCTTTGGTGAACTGTTCCAGGTAATATTGGTAGTTTTGCAGAGTTCAAACAGCAGGTCTGGGAGGATTGAAACCCAACACAGTCATCCTGAGCTGGCCTTATGGCTGGAGAGAAGATGCCGAGGAGGAGGAAGGGTTTGAGCAGTGTATTAGAGCGTTGACAGCTGCCAAGCTTTGTTTGATGATTCCAAGAGGTATTGACTTTTTCCCTGACAACACGCAAAAGGTCAATGGGTATATTGACATTTGGTGGATTGTGCATGATGGTGGACTGTTGATGTTGATCCCATTCCTGATGAAACAGCATCGTACTTGGAAAAATTGCAAATTGAGGTTGTTCACTGTGGCCCAGTTTAGTGACAATTCCATTCAAATGAAGAAGGATTTGAAGAAGTTCTTGTATCAGTTGAGGATTGAAGCTGAGGTGGAAGTGGTTGAAATGGTGAGTAATTTAATTCATTTGTCCCATTTTTAAACTATAAGGTCTAATGAAAAAAGGGTTTGTAGTGTTTTTCGTTATTGAGTCAAACATTTTATGAACTGTCAAATGTCAAAATTATTGATAATATTTAAAAAGGTCGGAATAATTTGTTTCAAATCATGTTTTTCATATTCACTTCCTAATATCTTCTTGAATTATTGAGCTATCGACATGATTATTTTTTTTTTAATGCACAAACTCACTAACGGTTTAATTTTCCTCAAATTTCTGCAGGTAAGTGATGTGTACTTTCCATATTTTGGATTTGTTTTGTTTAATTTAATTCTTTTCACGCTATTTTTCTGTTTGTTGTGTTTTTTTTCAAATGCTCTTTATTCTCTCTTAATTGCCATGTTTTCTAACAATCTAGTTTTTCTACAGTGTGACCCATTTATTTTCGGGTCACCCTAAAAAATAGTTTATTAATTGACTGATTTGGCTCGAGTTTTTTTTTTATTGTAGACGTCAAATTCTTTTCGCCAACACAAAATCCAAGACCTTCTTTGTTAGTTCTCAGAAGCTAAATTTTGACAAACTACTATTTTTTTAGAAAAAATATGTGCATGCCTTTTTCGGAGAAAAAAATTTATCAGACATTTATTTTCAAAACTTTACAGTTGCTCATGAAAAATAAACTAAATTCTGGTAATTTCCACCAAGCCACTTATTGAAAAAGAGGTGTTTGTTTTTAATCGTATTAAAAATGTATTTTTTGTCTCTCTCTAACACATGAGTCTTATGGAAAAATCCATCAATATAATTTTTTTAAATAATTGCGATACATTGTTGGTTTAGGAACATAAGAGGGTCTTAAAATCCGTCATGAAAAATCCAGGACCGTATTTTAAAAAACAAAGTTGATGATGGTTTCTCCGAAACGAAACGTCGGCGTCGTACGGAAAATCTCTCAAGGCTGTTTTGTAGAGCTTGAAAAGTGACAATGAAAAAGTGTTTTCGGTTTTTTCATATCTTTCAAAATAGCTTTAAAAAAAAATAAAAACGAAATCGCAATATTTCGGTTTTTATCGGATATTTCCGGAACGGCTTGGAATTTTCAAATGTGTAAAATGGGATCTTGTTGGGTATCAAAATGCGCAATTCTTGTCCAATTTAACCGACACTGTATTTCTTATAGTTTCCGCGATCCCCATGCTGTGCATCCTTATCTTGGACACACTGTATATCAAATATGTGTGTATATAGATCAGTAAGATTTTGTATTTTGAAATGGTTTATCCGTCAATAAATCTATTCTACTCTATTCTACAGGGTGTTTCCTAACCTCTGTGACAAAATGAAAGGGGTGATTCTTCGCTTAATTTTAAGACGAAAATGTGGTATAACTTTTTTTCGAATTTCGCTTTGTTTCCAAAATACAGGGTGTTTAATTTTTTTTATTATTATTATTTATTTTTATATTTATTTTTTTTTATTTATTTAGTGTTTTTTAATTCTCCATTATAATGATTATAATTGATTGCTGTATTTGTTAGAAAATTCAACATCAGCGATAAAATTACTTTTTGCGTCAAAACTCACTCAACTAGATTTAATTTTTTATCTCAAAAATTAGGCAAGATACGATAAAAATTCAAGAGATCAAAAAGTTGCGTTTTTAGTTGAATAACCTGAGAAAAAAATGAAAATGACACAAAAAGTCAGTGGCGTACATTTTTTTCCCAATAATATTGGTTGAAGTGCCGCTCGGGACGCCACTGTATTCGATAATTTTTATTTGTTCATGGCAAAATGAGCCCGTTATCACTATAAATACCGTTACCAAACTTCAACAAAATCGAGTAAAAGATAAATTGATTAAAAATAAAAAACTAATCAAAAAAAAAATTAAACACCCTGTTTTTTTGGAAACAAAGCGAAATTCGAAAAAAAGTTATACCACATTTTCGTCTTGAAATTAAGCGAAGAATCACCCCTTTCATTTTGTCACAGAGGTTAGGAAACACCCTGTATATATTCTATATATTCTATATTCTAATTCCGCAAAACCATTAATACTGGTATAATAATTCCTATTTTTCCAAGAAAACAAAGTTGCTTGGAATTTTAGTTTCCATACACGATGATAACTATTGCTATAAGAAAATGGTAATTCCTTGACAATGAATAACAAAATACTTTAGATTTGTGGCTGCCATAGCAGTAAAATTATCAGTTTTGGCAACATTCTTACTTATAATTAAATAATAATTCTTGCAAGCCGTGCTAATACCTTCCAACGTTTTTTTTTTCCAATATTTCCGTTGGATCTGGTTAGTGATGAAAAAAACGCTTGAAAAAAACATGTTTTTTTTGCTGAAAAAAATCAAGTCATTTACATGGTTTCTTCAATATATATATTTATATAAAAAATGAATAAAAAAGCAATAGTTATGAAGACAAGTGTCGACATCTAGAGTGCGACTCAACACCATCCAATGCCCAATGAGTGCAAAAGACTTAGTTACACTCATGGTCAGATGAATTGCACATTCCTAAAATTTGATGGATTTTTGATCCGCATCAGTTATCAAAAAAATTTTGGTGCATATAAAAACTCGATCCATTTATCAGTTTTCAGGTTCCGGCGTTTTGACGTGACACATTAAAAATAAAGGTTAAAAAAAATAAATATTTATTCTGAGATTATTATCCGGTAAGGTGCCAGTAAGTACATTAATAAAGTTTTATTTAAATAAATAAGGTACGTTGATGTTACCTACTTATGAAATTTACCTTTTTAGGGGCATTTGAGGAAAACTCATGATTTCGAAAAAAAAACAATATTTTCGAGAAAAAGTTTTTTTTCTAAAAAAAACATGTTTTTTTTTCTGTTTACATCACTAGATCTGGTGAAATATTGCTTAAATAGGTTCTAGCTAACTAAGACATGGGATTACCTTACTTATTTTTGAATAATCCCGGAACTACTTAGTTCGTTTCCATTTTTTCTACAGCTAGGACTGAATATGTTAATTTCTTTGAGTATAATAAATTCCGTTTTTTGGTAGTGGAAAAAAAATTATGGATCTACGTAAAATAATGTATGTTCCCTCACAACTCGAATTATTGAAGAATTTTTGGGGTGGTAAATCCAAAATTAGTTTTTGAAAACAGTTATAATAGTTTTCTTAAAATAGGCATTTTCATTAGAGCTGGTGAAAATACTAAAACAGTTAAAAAATAATTCCTATAGGCCTTAGATTTCGATGAATAATATGTTTTAGTCCGAATTGGTGATAATAATTATACATTTCCAAAAATGCTGATCTTTTGAAAATAATAATTTCAGCTAATATTTTGACGAAGACGCGCGCTTATTGGACTACCCTGTATATTATGCATCTCAATCTGCTTCGACATTTTCTCGATTGGTGTCCGATTTTTAAATATCAAAGAGAGCTTTTCCTTCTAGAATGTCCGGTTTCTGGTCGTATGTCATACTCTGAGCTTTCATGCAAGTTTCGACAGAAAATACACTTTTTGGTTACAATCGAGTTCGTTAAGCTTATCACATCCTTAGGCAGCAGAACGTTTTCGACATCTTTTTTCACATATGTCTGATTTGTCATCGAAATCCAAAAGTTGATATTATGAGAGATGTATGGGATCAAGTAGATATATTTCACAGTTTGAAAAATTCGACGCCTATCGAGAGCTGAGCGCCGCGACGCGTCGAAAATATAAATCGATTGCAGGGACTTTGAAATTACGCGCATACTAAAGTACATATTATTTATAAACTTTTTTGTTATTGACTCGAATTCATTTATCCTACTCATTTCTGAGTTATACCGGTTATAGTTATGTCTTGTTTGACAAAAAATGCGATTTTGGATGATTTTTTACAAGAAAACTAGTCTCAATTTCTGCATATATATCTGAGCATATTTTTGAAAGTTCAAAAAAATCGACGCCTACAGGAGCTAAGCGTCTCGACGCGTCGGAAATATTAATCGGTTTCAGGGACTTTCAAATTACGCGCATGCGAAAGTCCATGTTGATAGTAAACTGCATTGATATTCATTTGAACTCATTTATTTATCTCGTTTTTGAGTTATACCGGTTTATAGAGTAAACATTAATTTATTAATTGACAAAAAATGCGATTCAGGATGATTATCACGAGATTTTTTTGTCAACCAAGAAATTTTTAGGTACTAAACCAGTTCAAGTCAGGAATGATCAAGATAAATGAGTTCAAGTGAATAACAAAAAAGTTTATAAATAACTTGTACTTCCGCATGCGCATAATTTCAAAGTCCCTGCAATCGTTGGATATTTTTGACGCGTCGCGACGCTTAGCTCTGGATAGGTGTCAAATTTTTTAAACCTTGAAAAACATCCACTTGACGCCATACACTGAACACTTCTTCTTCTCTAGCATTTTTGTAAAAATCATCCGTGATCGCATTTTTTGTCAATCAAAGAATGTTTACTATAAACTCGTATAACTCAGAAATTTGTCAGATGAATGGGTTCGAGTAAAAGACAAAGTTTATAAATAACATGTCCTTTCGTATGTGCGTTGTGCCAAAGTCCCTGCAATCGACTTATATTTTCGAAGCGTCGCGACGCTTAGCTCTGAGTAGGCGTCGAATATTTTCAACTTTGGAGAATTTCTACTTGACTCGATACATTGTTTTTTTTTACAAAAATTGAGAATAGCTTTCTCGTAAAAATCATCCGTTATCGCATTTTTGTTAATCATGAAATGTTATAGCTCAGAACTGTGTAGAATAAATGAGTTCGACTAAATAACAAAAAAGTTCATAAATAACACGTACTTTTGCATGCGCGTGATTTCAAAGTCCCTGCAATCGATTAATATTTTCGACGCGTCGCGACGCTTCACTCTTGGTAGGCGTCGAATTTTTCCAACTGTGAAAATAACTACTTGACCCCATACATTGACTACTTTTTACAGAAATCAAATATTTCTATCCCTTTCCAAGATATTGGTGTGCGGAGTTTCAAGTGAAAAACCCTGTATAAGAGTGGTTTCACACATGACATTCAAATCTGGCCCTGGCTCTCACTTCAAAATTGAAAATTTAATTTTTCGGTCATATTAACATAAGAAAAGTATACTTTGTAGAAATGGCTAGGAGTGACGTTTTTCTTCATTTTTGCACTTGAACTAATCCATGCAATGTGGTTGTCAATGGCAAATTCTGAAAATAAACATAGAGGGCTTTGAGAACGGGTTTATCGTGGAAATTTTAACAGTTGTTCCAATGTTCGATAATTCTTAATAAAAAAAATTATTCTGATTTTATATTGTTTTTACGTTTTTTTATTTTTTTTAAGAAACATTGAACATTGATACACTTGTCAAAATTATCATGACAACTCACATTTCTGCAATTCAAATGTAATGAAAAAGAAAATGAATCAGTTGGTATTTTTTATTTATATTTTCTTTTTTTTTTAAACTATCTTAGAAGCAAAACATTTTTGGAAATAATTTTATTTGAAAAATTTCCTTGCATTCTATACAGTGTTATAAGGAAAGTACCAATTTTTAAAACATCCTGTATACCAAATTCCATCAAAATCAATTATGATTTCGAAAGTTGTTAAAAAAATAAAAATTCAAATTTGACTCCCTGTATTTTCCCTAATATCGGATGAGGCGAGTTGTCTATTGCGAAATTTTCCTTTAAGGAACCTGATTAAATGCAATGTATGAATATTGTTCCTATATGATGAGTTATTGAAAATAAATATACCTGTCACTTCTTGATTTGAGTAATTAATTAAAATTTTGTGTTTAAAAATCAAAAATTTGTTTATATCTCAGTTAATAATCCAGAATAAAGAACAACTATCAACATTATTGGGAATAACACGATAAACGTATGTATCTTGAAAATTTCAAAAAGTTATTTATAGCGTTTTCGATGTACGCTCAAAAACCGCCCTACAGTGATTAGAGATCAATCCTCCAAGGATTTGCGTGTTCGATTTAAAACTGAGCATTGCTCCATAAAATTCGACGGATTGAGGAGTTGGATCAAAACAAAAAATATAACCTAACTTTTGCTTATGTTATTTATAACTCATTAATCTTCATCTTGTGAAAATATGCATACAAAAAGGAAAAAAATAGGGCTGGATGAGTACGTGTCCTCTAGTTCATCTTCTTCGGAGGAAGAAATTCAACTATCTTGGCAAAATTCTAGTATAAGGTGTGCCTCAAAAAAGCAAAAATTGAGAAGCTTACTCAGGAAGTGTTGTCTGAATATACGGATGAAGTGGCAAGTAGAAGACAGTCAGGGCAGTATTAAAAATTAAAAGGGTGGGTAATATGTTGAAAAGAGCGTGTTCGATCTAAAAAAATGGATCGCTGATGAAGTGCCCATTTGTGGATTTGGATCTGAAAGCAGTCGGGAGCAATGTAGATCGAAAACGCTATTAGTGTATGGAAAACAAAAGTGGTTTGGAAGATAATGGATTGAGGACGTGACATGAAATCTACGGTTTTTCATAAACTATGCCAATGTTTTGAACCTTTTGCGTATCTGTTTTTTCATTAAAAATATCGCAATCGGTACCGGTACGCACGCCACTGATGGAAATAAAAATAATTTTATCACATGAAAAAATGAGTCCAGATTACCTCTCTACACTTGCCAAATTTCATTTGAAAACCTCAATTGGTAATAAAGTTATTGACAAATAATTTTTGTGAATGGGAAGGTGCCCGGAACATCAGGAGAATTCCGACTTATTCGGTTTTGAGTCGGTGGCGCTATCCTACCCTAATCTCCGGCATTGAGCTAGGGCCTAATTTTCTCACGCAGTTTATAAACCACCCTCTTGTTCCAGATATAAAGTAACTTGTCCCTTTTTCTGTGTTACCTCATTATTCTTCTTTCTTTTTCACCTAAGAGAAACAAAGAGCGTGGCAAATTTTTGGGAATATTTAACCCTTGTGTATCAGTTATACAGTCGACAGTATTCTTAAAAAAAAATATGTATCATTTCGCTGAAGTTTCTTTTAAAATAATTATTTTTCGTATCTAATATGCCTGGATGAGTGAAATCAAAAATATGACCAAATCCTTGATTATATTTATCATTGGGAGTAAGGACTTTGATCTGGCAGAAATTATTGAAAGTCATGAAAATATCCAGAGAAATAATTCATGTAGACCTTTAATTATTAAACGTCTACATATGTTCATAATCTATAATCAGTGTCTTGTACACTTTCCTCGTATTGCAGTCAGTAAAGACATTTTATGTTATAAGATGTGTGGTTAGAAAGAACTTGTTTAGTTCTACAGCTAGCTGCCCTTATGTCAACAGTTTTGACATTTGACATTCACCCTGTAAAAGGTATATACACAATCTTACCACATTTTCATTGTGTCCGTTAGAGGGCGCTGCACACTGCAATTCTGATGGTTTAAAATGGCCATAACTTTTTTCTTAGCGTAAATTATTCACTTTGTTTGTCAAGGAAATGCTTTTCTATGCATTTTTAAGCAAAATATGTGTTTAATTAATTGAAAAAAGTTTGTGAATAACACTACAACTTTTTTGGTTATTCTACCGTTTAGCTAAAAAAATAAATATTTCACACTGGAACAGATTAAAATGGTAACATTGTACGAGACATGTAACTTTTTTTACAGTCTGACAAAGATATCTCAGCCTACGCCTACGAACGCACCCTCGTAATGGAACAACGCTATCAAATGCTTCGTGAACTTCAACTGAACAAAAAAGAAAGCTTCGGAATGGTAAGCAAACTAAAAAAAACACCCTCTCACACATACTCAAAGTTCTTTGATTTGATTTGAATTATTTTTGTAAGACGCTTACAAATGGCGGACTAGAAGAGACCCTACCTCTGGTAAATCTCAAACCCAGTCATCCTGTATTGTTTTGTACATAACTGTATATTTAGTTTGTCATTATGTTAATTTAGTCATCGACATCAGTCATACATACTCTACTAAATGCATCCATCATTTGCATTTTAATAATTAATGTCGATATCAGGATGAATAATGGAATATGGATGCGTGGATTTTTAGGTACAATCCGTGTTGGATCAGCACCACGTTGAAAAAACACCCACTAAAGTGCGCTTCCAGGAACCGAAACCTGGCGACAACAAAACAGAGACTACTGAACCGAATGCTGAACCATCCAATGAGGTTAGTAATGATAATAGTTATTGATAAATTGGCAGAAATTAATTTTATATCAAATTTATCAACAAAAAAAATTGCCATTCTCAGCTAAGGCGTGATAAATTAAGTCAATAAAAGTGTACGGATTGTTCCGGCTTCTCCCGAATTCTTCTTGTTTCTTTGCGGTTTTTTCGGGGTCTTTCGAGATCTTCCGGGTTCTTTTGAATTCGTTCGTGTTTTTTCGTGTTCTCTGGTTCTTTCGGGTTTGAAAGTATAGAATCATTAATTTCTGGGATTCCAGTAACCGCAAATTCAGAAATGATTCTTTAATCGGTTAAAACAGCTGAAGAAGAGTTGATTGACTTCAGACTGATAACGATGCTGAACTTGATGAACCCGAAAGGATCCAGAAAAACTTGGAGAAACTCGAAGGAACCTGGAAAAACCCGAAAAAGCCCAGAACAACCCAAAACAAAGTCCCCGAAATAATCAGAGCATCATGGAATCCGAAAAAATACGAAAGAATCCCAAAGAACTCGAAAGAACCATACAACCCGAGATAATCCGAAAGAACCCGAAACAACTTGAAAGAACTCGGAACAACTTAAAAGAACCCGAAAGAGGAATCCGAAAGAATTCGAAATAAACCAATAGAACGCAAAAAAACTCGATAGAACCCAAAAAAACCCAAAAGAAATCGAAATAACCCGATAGACCCCGAGAGAGCCAGAGAATCAAAGAGTCCTGAAGGGCACAAAAGAACTCGAACGAACCCGAAAAAATCCCAAAGAACCCGAAACAAAGCGATAGAACATAAAAGAAATCGAAAGAACCCGGTGGTACTCGGAAGAACCCGAAACAATCGGAAAACACCTGAGAAAAACGGAAAAACTCGGAAGAACCCAAAAGAACTCGAAAGAACCCAAAACAACCCGAAAAACCTCAAAGAGCCCTATAGACCCTGAAAAAACCGGAAAATCAATAGATCAGAAGGAATCCCAAAGAACCCGAAAGAACCAGAGAACACGAAAGAACCCGGAAGAGCTCGAAAGGGAGTATTGAGAGAACTCGATGGAACCAAAGAATCCGAAGAACCCGAAAAAACTCAAAGAATCCAAAAGAATACGAAAAAAACTCAAAGAACCCGATAGACCCGGAAAGCACGATAGAATCAAAAAATCCAAAAGGAGACGAAAGAACCCGAAAAAATCTCAAAGAACCCGAAACAAACCGGTAGAACTCAAAAGAACCCGGAAGTACTCAAAAGAACCCGAAACAATCCGAAAGAACCCGAAACAATCCCAAAGAACCCGAAACAAACCGGTAGAACCTAAAAGAAATCGAAAGAACCCGGCAGTACTCGGAAGAATCCGAAACATTCGGTAAAAAATCCCGAGAAAACCTGAGAAAAGCTCGGAAGAACCCAAAAGAACCCAAAACAATTCGAAAGACCTCAAAGAACCTCATAAACCTCGAAAGAACCCGAGAATCAATGGATCAGAAGGAGTCCCAAAGAACTCGAAAGAACCCGAAAGAGTTCGAAAGGAAATATTGAGAGAACCCGAAGCAGCCCGTAAACACCGAAAGAACCATAGAATCCAAAAAAACCCGAAATAACCCTAAAGAACCCGAAAGAATCCGAAGAACCCCAAACAACCCGAAAAAATCAAAGAATCCAAAAGAATACGAAAAAACTCCAAAGAGCTCGATAGATCCGGAAAGAACCATAGGATCAAAGATTCCGAAAGGACACGAAAGAATAACCCGAAAAAAACCTAAAGAAACCAAATCAACCCGAAAGAACCCGATAGACCCCGCAGGAACCAGAGAATCAAAGAATCCGAAACGACAAAAAATCCGATCGAACCCGAAAACGTCAGAGAACCCGATAGCCCCCTAAAAAAACAGAGAATCAAAGAATCCGAAAGAACCCGAAAGTGCTCGAAGGGGAGTTTTTCGAGAACCCCATAGAATCAGAAAGAACTCGAAAAAAACCGAAATAATGCGAAAATGTCAAAGAGCCCAACCCCAATTCAAGTCACGTCTGGACTTGTTTCATTTTTGCCCCAGAATCCGCGATATCTTCATTCAGAAACAATCTCAATTCAGGTTGTGGCACGTCCTCAATTATTGAGTGATAAAAATTAAGTTTTTCAAAAATATCATGAGTACCGATAAGTTATGAAATGGAGGCAGACATTTTATATGCGACACTTCTAATTCCCTCATCTTGAGCTATACGTGCCCTTAACGTGATAAGATACTCGAGATTGATTAGTTCTAATTTATACCAGACAACAATATAGAAGCAATTTCTCAACAGTTTTATCATGACCTAAATCCGACCTTCGAACTACTAAACTCACAGAGGTTGCCCTTCAATTTGTCATAATGAAATGTTTTCCAGCCGAACAGCAAAGAGGACTGCGAAAACAACACCAAGGAGAAAGACGATGACGAAAAAGAGAGCCTGAAAGAGCATAATGATGTGAAATTGAAAAATGATGATGGCTTTTCTTTGTAAGTAGACAATAATGTGTATTTTTATATTTAATGGGATTATAGGGAAGCTGATACTTTGCGTCGTCTACACACGGCCATGCGACTTAATGAGACGATTCGATCAATGTCCAAGGATTCGCAGCTTGTTATTTTGAATCTGCCCAGTCCTCCGAAGAATAATTCTCCTGGAAAGCAAACTTATTGTGAGTAGAATTTCATTCTTTTCTTACTTACTTTAAACATTTTTAATTGATTCTGTTCAAAATACCTTATCATTATTTTTCTTTTTGGTTGTGTAATTTTTATCGTTTTTTTTTAGACAAACTTTCAAGAACATTTTCAAAAACACACTATGTATTTAGTATATACAGGGCGACGAGGTAGCATATCTCAGTAATTATTAATAGTCGTGGGAGTTGGGAAAAAATTCTCCGAATGAAATCGGCCAAGAGAGATCGATGGAAGTATCTTTTAAATTCATATATCCACCGCTAGGGGGTGTGATTGCTTTGCTCGTATAAAAAAATGCATTTGTCTCGCAAATTACCCGATATGAGTGGGGAAATAAATAACCTCAAGTTCCATTTATCCATTTTTTTGATTTATGACATTTTATTGTAAGATATTTTGCAAACATTCGTATACAGCATAAAAATTAGACTTTATTTTAAATATCAAAGAAACTATCTATTTGTGACAAATCGTCATTTTCATGAAAACGTCGACAGCCTCCTTAGAAGAAATTTGACATTTTTGAACTCTAATACTCACAGGCGACATGAACCAGCATTCAATTTTTGACCAAATTATGATGGATAGGTAATTTTGGAAATAACACGAGCCATGGAAGCCTAAACTTGCATAAAATGTGTTTATAAAAGACTCGAGGGCCGGCCAAGAAGCAAAAACATTGAGTTATTGACAGGTGTAATTTAAAAATTTTAACCCCCCCTCCCTCCTTCTCCGGCCTTTATTTTACGTCGTAAAATAAAATGTCATAGATAAAAAAGATGGACCAGTGTGGTGGCAATAACGTGAGATTATCCATTTCTAAACTTTTTTTGGAACATGTTCAAGAAAAATGTGTTTTTTTTACGAGCAAATCAATCACGCCCCGTAGCGGTGGATATATGGTTGCTAGAAATATTTCCAGCGATTTTTCTTGGCCGATTTTCTCTAGAGGATTTTTTCCCAAAGTCTCAAGACGAGGGAGGTCAAATCATGGCAAAGATGTGCATTTGATGCCTAACAAAATGCCGGTTAGAAAGTTTTAAGATTGCGAGTATTAACGGAGAAATCCGAAAAAAATCGAAATTTGTCATTTTGCATTTTATTTTTTTCTGACTTTATTTGAAAAGATATTGATAAGCAAAAAAAACTTTCTCATAACAATTTTCTCTTCTCTACAAGATGCCGTCATCAAAATTTCAATCCGACGTTTCGTCATTCGAGGACCATCATCAACTTTGTTTTTTCAAATACGGCCCTGGATTTTTTATTACGGATTTTAAAGCCCTCTTAAGCAGCGATGTATCGGATTTATTCAAAAACTTTATATTAATACATTTTTTCAAGGAACACATGTGTTGGAGAGACAAAAAAAATATATTTTTGATAACAACCCTTTTTATACAGTAACGCATTACATCGTTGATAAGAGGCTTTTAAAATCCGTTATGAAAAAAACCAGGTCCGTATTTGAAAAATCAAATCGGAACGAAACGTCGAATTGAAATTTCGATGACGGCATCTTGTAGAGAAGAGAAAATTGTAAGGAGAAAGTATTTTTTGCTTATCAATATCTTTTCAAATAAAGTCAGAAAAAAATAAAATGCAAAATGACAAATTTCGATTTTGTTCGGATTTCTCCGTTAATACTCGCAATTTAGAAACTTCCTAATCGGCATCAAAATGCTCAACTTTGCCATCATTTCACCTCCCTCGTATCTCTTACTGTTTCCAATATCCCAATGATGCTGCTCGAATTTGGGACATCCTATACAGAGAGTCCCAGAAAGTCTGGAGGTGGTCCCAATTTTTTTATGCGATTTTTATATTCTCCTAAAAACTTTTATCAACCTCAAGAAGTTCTTGGTTACCGTGATTGTTTTAATGTGTGATACATTTTTTTACATTTGAGACGCTTTATTTTCAGAATCTTTGAATAAACAAGATAACATAAAGTTTTAAAAAAAAACTACTTCTCTGTACAGAAATTCAAGAAAATATGCGAGAATTCAAGTGTGTACCGGGCTTAAGAGAACGTCATAGTGTTGCCTAGGATCTATTTTACAATAACGCATAACCATTTTTTTTTTAAATTTTGTTCGTGTCTGTAATTGGCGTTTTCTAGATTTGGACTTCTTGGAGGTGCTTTCCGAAGGATTGGAAAAAGTATTAATGGTGAGAGGCAGCGGACAAGAAGTAATCACCATCTACTCATAATCGACTAAACGTTCACCAGTTATTTTGGTGGAAAATAGCCAAAACTCTAAAGTTAATAAATTATTAATCAAAGTGACGAATATCGAAAAGTTGATATTAAGCGTTCATGGGTTCTCGGCATTAATAATATGCACTTAGTAATTCTGTGATAATTTTCTTACTGCTTTCGCGGCTACGAACATCCCCTCAGTGTGTAAATACATTTATTTTGGCTAGAATTCATATTTTAATTTGTGGGATGTTTTCAACGGTTTATAGAGGCCTACTTGTGTTTTCTCACTATCAAACTGAGAACCCAGTTTACAGTATTTCAAAATAATTTAGGATATTACTCGAGAGGAATAGCGACGTAATGTAAACCAAAGAATCCTTGTAGAGAAATCCGACTAAATTTCGTCTGTCATCAGGTCGGGTTTCAAAACTCTTTTGAATCAAAATATATTCCATGCTCATTTTTCTATTGTCAACCGAACCGCCCAGATTAGTCTCAATTTCATCCGCTTGATTTTTATACCAAAAGCGTCTTTATTTTAATCATTCCATGCGTAAATACGCAACTCTTGTTGACTTAGACCTACGAGACAGGTTGAAAGCGAATTTAATCGTTCTTGTAGACGGAAGCAAATTCCATATTCAGATTCATCTAAATTGCATGCATAAAACGTAGTAGCATTCACACATTATGTAAGGACACGTATGTACTTACTTAAATTTGAGCAATATTAACTTAATTAATAAATATTGTGTATTAATTGTCAAATTACGAGTGATAGAAATATTAACGTTTCATAGGATAATTTTCTTCCGTGTTGTATTCTAAACGACTATATTTTCGTGCAATTTATACAACACAGGGTGTAACATTCCTCTATTAGATCTACTAAGAAATTATTTTTACTCCCGTTGAACTTCAATCAAAATCTCCCAAGGAGACCAAAGAAATTATTTATGTTAGTCATAAATGAATTTATTCTTGTTGAACTTAGAGTAGAGTTTATTATATTATTGTTGTTCAATGTTTCAAACACCCTGTTCATTGATTTTGTTTGCGCCCCTCTAAAGCTGAGATGGCCGAATAGACGTGAAACTAGATTTGTTGATGTTTTCGAGCCTCAGTTGTGGATTCACTTGGATTTTCATAGGATTTTAAGATCTCATTTGAGAGAGTACAAATTTTTCTATAAACACTGTTTGGAGTTTTTGTTCAAATAATTTTATTTCCGCATGCGCGCAATTGCAAAGGACCAAGAACGATTCGTTAGCAGCTGAAAAAGTATGAAAAATTCAAACGCAAATATCTCTGTTAAAAAACATAGGATTTTCAAAATCCACATTTCATTTGACAGATTACAACTGTTTTTATAACAACAATTTACAGTTTTTGTCCAAACAATCCCAAGTCCGCATGCGCGCCTCTCTCAAAGTAATGGTGTCCCAAGCATTTTTTATTAGCACCATGTGGAAGGTTTATCAAAAATTCAAACGTGAATATCTTTGTCAAAAAACATACGATTATGAATTTTCACATTTCATTTGAAAGAGTACACCTTTTTCTATAACAACAATTCACAATTTTTGTCCAAACAACCACAAATTCGCATGCGCGCCTCAGCTCAAATTAATGGTATCCCAAGCGTTTGTTGTTTGCACCTAGGTCGAATAAGTTTATCAAACATTCAAACGTAAATATTTTTGTCAAAAAACATATGATTTTCAAATTTCACATTTCATTTGAAAGAGTACAACTTTTTTTATAACAACAATTTACAATTTTTGTCCAAACAACCTCAAATCCGCATGCGCGCCTCTCTCAAAGTAATGGTGTCCCAAGCATTCACTGTTCACCTGAGTCGAATTAGTATCAAAAATTCAAACGCAAATATTTTTGGTCAAAAACATAGGATTTTCAAAATCGATATCTCATTTGGAAGATTACAAATTTTTCTATAACAATTTACACTTTTTGTCCAAATTACCTGAATTTCGCATGCGCGCCTCTGCTCAAAGTAATGGTTTGTTGCTTGCAGTTGAGTCGAATGAATTTATTAAAAATTCAAATACAAATTATCTTAGTTGAAAAACACAGGATTTTCTAAATTCACATTTCATTTGAAAGAGTACAACTTTTTCTATATAAACAATTTACAATTTTTGTCCAAAAAACCCCAAATCCGCATGCGCTCTCTCTAAGTAATGGTGTCCCAAGCGTTTGTTGTTTGCACCTAGGTCGAATAAGTTTATCAAAAATTCAAACGTAAATATCTTTGTCAAAAAACATACGATTTTCAAATTTCACATTTCATTTGAAAAAGCACAACTTTTTTTATAACAACAATTTAGAGTTTTTGTCCAAACAACCCCAAATCCGCATGCGCGGATCTCTCAAAGTAATGGTGTCCCATGCGTTTATTGTCTGCCCCTGAGTCGAATTAGTATCAAAAATTCAAACGCAAATATCTTTGTTGAAAAACACAGGATTTTCAAAATCCACATTTTATTTGATAGAGTACAACTTTTTTCATAACAACAATTTACAATTTTTGTCCAAACAACCCCAAATCCGCATGCGCGCCTCCTTCAAAGTAATGGTGTCCTAAGCGTTTACTGTTTGCACATGAGTCGAATGAGTTTATCAAAAATTCAAACGTAAATATCTTTGTCAAAAAACATACGATTTTCCAATTTCACATTTCATTTGAAAAAGCACAACTTTTTCTATAACAACAATTTAGAGTTTTTGTCCAAACAACCCCAAATCCGCATGCGCGGATCTCTCAAAGTAATGGTGTCCCATGCATGCGTTTATTGTCTGCACTTAAGTCGAATTAGTATCAAAAATTCAAACGCAAATATCTTTGTTGAAAAACACAGGATTTTCAAAATCCACATTTTATTTGATAGAGTACAACTTTTTTCATAACAACAATTTACAATTTTTGTCCAAACAACCCCAAATCCGCATGCGCGCCTCCTTCAAAGTAATGGTGTCCTAAGCGTTTACTGTTTGCACATGAGTCGAATGAGTTTATCAAAAATTCAAACGTAAATTTTTTGTTAAGAAACATACGATTTACAAATTTCACATTTCATTTGAAAAAGTTCAATTTTTTTTATAACATCAATCTACATTTCTTGTTCAAATATACCCAAATCCGCATGCGCCCTATCCAGTTGCGGTCAAAACAAAGTCATTCCAGGTTGTAAACGTATTCTTGAATTTATTGCCTGAATAAAATATCAAATATTTTATGTTTTTCTTGAGTAGATGCAAACTTTTGATAATACTGGTACTAATGTTAATTAGAAACTGTTTTTTTTTTTACTTTAACGGTAAAGGAAGGAGTTTGAAGTCAATTTTTTAGGGTTTTCATATTTAAATTAATCTAATAATCATAATAATCCAAACGAAAAACCTGAAAGATTCTACCGTTCGCATTTATAGTTCGCGGCTTATATTTTTTTTCCCTGTTTGTTGTTTTCTTATTTATTGATCATAATAACCCAGTGGCACTTACACAAATATTAGATAGTTTTTCAATGAATTTGTCTTTATTTTGTTTTTTTTACAATTTAGTTCTTCCAAGCAACAAAAAATAATCATCAACCCTCTAATTTATTAAGGATAACGTATAACAATCAAATGGTAGCCAAAATTAAGAAAATAAACGCTTGATTTTAAATTAGGGGAGAAAGTGGAACTTTATCTGATTGCCGAGAGTTTGTCCTCAGAATTTATAATAAAAACCTGATGTCCACTTCTTATTTTTTTGTGGAGACTGTGATTATTTTTTTTATCAATATTTAGTATCCTGACGATGATATTAGATAGATCAAAACGTGTTGTGCAGTATTAATTCATTTAAATATACGACGTATTATTTTATTTTATTTTTCAAAAAGGTTATGATGGATTGCATGGTAATGTTACTTTACTCTCGTGACTCCACAACTGAACTTTTAGATTAAATTTATATTGGATCTAGTTTTCGAGCTAAACATGTAAATTGAGGCTCCAAAAAGCATCAGTTATTTTCAGCATAAAATCGAGAAAATAAGCTCAAAATTGAATTTGCCACCTCTGCGGTCAGAGGTGATAAACTATTGGCTGTGGTTGAATAATTGGAAAATTGAATGTTAGCACGTAAGTTTGTCACCCTTCGCCCCTTTCCATAGCCGTCCCCTGCTCGAAACCCAAATTTGTTCAAAATCAAATTTCGGACAATCATTTTCAGGATTCATACATACGGATGATGTGATAATCGAGTGGGGGCGGTGCAAGTGTACGGGTTTATTTTTGAAATTAACCACTTTCAATTGCCTTTGGATGTTACCCCGACAACTTAACTTTGACGTTATGTCAAATAACGTCAAATCCTAAGCGTAAATAGCTTTAAGTAAACGTGATCAATATAATGCTGAAAATAACCGGTTAATTTCGTTTAGTAATTGATATTACATAAAATAGTGATCAAAACTAGCCTTAACTCACTGTAATTCTAATGACTTATATATAATCAATGTGCCAACTTTTGGTTTTTTACCAAAACTTAAATTGGCCCTGAAACATTGTATATATATATCACCTCTAGATCTAGATTGCTCAATGTGAAAATTCTTATGCGTAATGATAGGAATATTTTCGATTTGAGTTTGACCATCCCATCATCCTGATCAAATTCCAGCCTTGGTCATGTAACAAGAGTGGAATTGTGGCTACATAAATGAGTAAATGAATTTATCATTTATCGTATCACCTTTTTGATGTTGACTAGCTATATGTCGAATAGAAATCAATCGCACATTATCTATGTAAGGGAATAAAAATATACTTTGGCGATTTATGTATAAACTAAACTATAACGAGTGATTTTTGGTAAAAAACTAAAAGTAACTATAGTTAGTGGAGAAGTTGCGCCATTTTCACATCAACAAATTATAGCTGTTGATGCCTCTAACTTTAAGTGGTGGCGTGTTAGAATTAACAAATCGATATTTTATAACTTTTGCTCTTGCATAGGGCCTTGGACGTGGATTGTCCAGATGTCCGGAAAATTTATTGCTGCTCATTTTTGATGAGTTGCAGGAAATTTTCCAGCGATAGTGTTATGTACGTTGAACGTACACTTTAGATTATGTTTATAGAGAATTTATTGGGGATATTGGTTGTGGTGTTTTTGCATTATTAATATAGTTTGTCCCGGGTCCTCGTCTCACTGGACTATGTTGAATTTGTAATATTTTAGACATTTGTTTCAACCTAGGCCTTCACGGTTAATATACTTTACTCTTATTACCTATATTAAATATTTATCTTTATTGTCCTTTATTACTATTATCATTGACAATGTGTTCATTGAATAAAAATATAAAACTTATAATAGTAAAGTGTGATTTCATTTTATCAACCCAATTATCCTCATTTGTCACAAACCTTGACCCTTTCAACAAATGATGACACTTAAATGCGACGTTTTGTGGCATTATTATTGGTTCTTTCTCCTTTCTTCAAACGACTTTTGCATTGACTGACATTTCATCTTTTTTGAAAAACAAAACCAACAAATAAAGCATTGGCAAGACTAAATGTATTTTGATGACTTCATTTAATTTTATTTTTCGAAAATGTGAGCGGAGAAGAGAAAATATTTTTTTTAAATGCGATTCAAATCATTGAAATCACCGCAACCCTGTTTCCGGATCATTTTTTATATGAAAAACAAAATCTTTGTTTCTGATGTAGAGTCAGCCTTTAACTTATTCGAACGTTATTTTCGGACACCCTGTAGGTTTTTTTGAGGTGTTGAACAGGAATCTGAAGTTTGCTGCCACAAAAAAAACGACGACATTGTCAAATTTCTTGGCCACTTTTACGTAGTCCCTCCACCACGTCACAGCTCGGGGTTCCTAACCTGAATACATTTGTTAATAAGTCATGAACAAAAATTCCGTCAAATTCAGAATATTCGACTCAACTGAACTGGCATGTGCTCCTCCAACAGCGCCACCCTCTCCAGCCGTTCAACCATCCCTCCATGTTCAGATTCTCCGTGGGAGATCCACATATAATGTCGGCCCCGGTTCGGAACTATGCCATCAAGGTCCGGAACGCCGCATCGCATTTGGGAAGTTGGGGAAGGAGAAGGTCATGGAAGTGAATGGAGAGCGAGCGATAAGGAAGGAGAGGTTTTTTATTTATCAATTCAATACGAAAAAATCACTTACCTCGATGATTTAGTACAGTATCATTGCTTTACTTACGTCACTTGAATACACTGAAAACGATTTGCACTAAACTTCACAAAAAAAAACTCAATTCGTCTTACTCAACGGAGTGAAAAAAGAATTGAGTTGAGCTGGTCCTTCGCTTCCTCACTCCTTCCCCAAAAAAGAGAAGGAGTGACTACTGGGCCCCTCCACCGCGACAAGGTCTTACAGCTCCTTGGAGGGGTAAGTGAGCAAATGTTGTACAAAAATATCAACCATAACGATTCACCCTCAATTTTAGTAGAAAATTCAACAATTCACTTACATCTTCATCCTACAAAAGTCGACGAATGACTGCACTTTTATTTGTCAATCTTTACTGGCTAATTAAAAAACCTGTCAAGTTGCCAGAGCGCTTTCTGTTTTTTGATTTTTTTTGAATGGCCGTTCGTGTTGATACAATCGACACGAGCGTCCATTCAATAAATTGTCCGATTCATAGCATGTAACCAATGTAACCATGTGTTTCATCATTAATTAGATAAATGGGTCATAAAACAATGAAAGACAATGTAAGCGTGATACAAAAACAAGCGCCATCTACCAGTATAATATGTAGTTATGATAGAAGATTAGGCGCCATCTATGTTGCATATAAGGAAATGATGATTTTAATATGTGTATTTAGCTCAAGAAGCTACAAAAAATAACGATATCATATATCTAAATATACAGGGGGTACCCTGATTGCGTACATTAAATTCGAGGGTGTATTCGATTGATTGATTAGGTATTGAAAACAACCACTAGAATTGAAATTGTAGCAGTGAGCAATAAAATTTCAAATTAGGATCAATAATATTCATACTAATAATTTTTCAATTTTTCCCTTGAGATTTAAAAGTTTGTACAGGGTGATATCGTACAGATTTCGAAAAAAAACTTCATAATAAAAGTCGCCAAAAGAAATAATTGCTGGAGATCATTTTCGAGTTTGTCAAACGTCCGCTAGAGGGCGTAACAACCAACACCAAGTAGAAAACAGTATTTTTATAAAATTTTGTTCAATGAAAATATATCGATGATATCATTTTCATATTTACTAGCAAAATAAAGAGGTGGGGGAAGTTCAATTGTTTTTCTAAACAAACTGATATTACTCCCGTTTTGCTTGACCGATTTTAACGGACATGGTCTCATATGAAAAAGAAAAATCTGCGCTATAAAATGCTTATTTGCTTTTTAATTTGTGACATTCGCCGTCGCCGCTAGATGGCGTTAACTGAAATGATAGCATATTTTTGAGTTTTTTTCCAAAAAAATCAAATGTGATGGTGTATTCATTTTTATATACAGAGTGAGTTTTCTTTTATGTCTAGCGCAGAGAGCTCAGAAGCTAAAGCAGATACGCATACCAGAAAGTTTAAATTGGCGAAGATTTGCAGTTTTGAAAGCTCTACTTGAAACCAGTTTGAGTTTTAGATAATTTGACAGCTGTCAAAAGATATTTAAAAAAGGGATTTTCAGCGATTTTTCAAAATTCCCCTAGCTCCGCGATTATTAGTAGGGGAAAATGTTAAATACAAAAGTTTAAGGAAATTATACTATAAATAAAATGAACAGACCCATGGTACTACAACAAACAAGAAGCTCACGGCAATCGTACCCGGTGACCACCCATTTAAAATGCATAGGGTGTTCGGTGCCCATAGCTAGGTTATGTTTTTAACACCTTTCTTCCCATATCTTTTTTATGTATGGTGACCCGAATGGTCACCATGCGCAAGTCGCTTTCAATCTCGTCTAGCTAGTGAGCTTATCTTGTTTGTTTTAGTATCATGGTATGGTGCCGTGGGACTGTAAAGATAAAGAATCGTAATTGCCATTAATTATTGAGCTCTGGTTTCTGTAAATTATTTCACACTAAGAATTCTTCCATCAATGGTGAAGGCCTTGAAATCTACAATTAATTGACATTAAATTATGGTTTTATTTCATAGTCATGGAATTGATCACTGATTGGGGTTCGGGTTCAAATCTCACATACCTCAACCACTATTCGATTATTTCATTTCATAGACTGGAAATAAATAATAGTCAGTATTTTTGATCTCCAATCATTGTTGTGAGTCTGTATATGTTTTGTAGGTATCTAACATGTGCCAAAATTCAAATCAAAAGTTAGAATGTCATAAACTATTAACTTGTCGAATCATTACAGAGTTAGTGAAAATATTTTGAGGGGTTTTGAAATCTCAATTCTCGAGTCGTTTCGTTTCGTTTTCTCTCGGTATATTTCTAACCTCCTCAATGATTTATACCAGGAGGAAACAAACACTCATCGACAAATCCATAGGTTCTGGATGAGGTTAAACTAAATAAAACGAGCAATTAACAAACACTATTTAATAACTAAATATAAAATCATCCTTAAACCTAATTTCTAAAATCACAAAGTTTGAATTGAATTCAAATACACAATTTTATCAAAAATACCAATTTTTTATAAATTAAATTCAATTCAAATTACGAAGTGGAATGCTTGCCATGCTACCATCCACATTAAATTTGGAGTGACCGTGAGTTTGAACACTAATTCAATGTAGATGGTAGCATAATGATTGCTGTTTGCAAGGTGGAAATCTGTCACTTCTACCTCGAAATGAAATTGAATTTAACTCAGGCATAACATTTGGAATGTACAATAATTAAAACAATTTGGCTTGACCCAATAAGTTCAGTCAAATGGCCTTTGCCAAACTAGATCTAACATTTACACAGTAGTCAACTGCATTTTGCGATATGTGCCGGTTTTTTCCGACTTTTCACATAACATCATTTTCAAAATGTAGAAACAATTTTCGCCCCAGAAAAATATTCCTAGGAAAACAATTCCTACGAATACAATGGCGACAGCTCCCCAGCTCGTGGTTGAATAATACATACGGTCTGTGTATTGAGAGCGTGTGGTGTTACCTAGAAGTAAATTAAATAAATATAATAAATAAATTCAAAAAACAATCGACAGCAGCGCATTTAAAACTTGCAAGTGTGAGTGTAAACGTTTTAATGTTTTAGAAAGCTTGACAACGTCGAAAAATTTTTTTTTTCTAATTATTTCCAAAGATAGAAAATTACAGAAATTCATTAAGAAGTTTGAAGAAATTCCCTACGAAATGACGCAAAATTCATCAAAATCGTTTGAGCCATTCAAAAGTTGTGGAATTTTTAATTTTTGTGAGGTTTAAAAATTCATTGAGATTTTGAAAAATTTCACATGTTTTTGCACCTGCACAAAAAAAAATCCGTCTCATAAAAATTAAGCTGCAAATTTAAGCCTATGTGGAACTCAAAAGTTGACAAATTTGAATTTAAAAAAATAATGTCAAAACAAGAAAACAGAAAAATTCATCAAAAAACTGTATAAGATTGTCTTCAAAACGGCACAATTTTTATTCAATTCGTTCAAAAGTTAGCGTTTTAAAGTTTTAGGAAGCTTGAAAATGTGGAAAAATGAAACATTTTGAATTACGTAGAAACCTTTAGATAAAATTTCACAAAAATTCATGAACAAGTTTTAAGAAATTTCCTACAAAAAGAAATCCGCATGCGTGCTTTTTCTCAAAATAACGGTATTCCCGAGAAGCGTTTGTTGTTTGCAGCTGAGACGAATGAGTTTATCAAAAATTCAAACGCCCTTTGTCAAAAAACATAGGATTTTCAAAATCCACATTTCATTTGATGAAGTACACATTTTACTATACCTACAATTTGAACTTTTTGTTCAAATAACCCCAACTCCGCATGCGCGCCTCAGTTCAAAATGACGGCGTCTCAAGCGTTTGTTTGAGTTTATCAAAAATTCAAAAAACATACGATTTTCAAATTTCACATCTCATTTGAAAGAGTACAGTTTTTTCTATATGCCCAATCTAAAGTACTGGTTCAAATGTACCCGAAACCGCATGCGCGCCTCAAAATAAGAGTATCCCAAACTTTTGATAATATTTATTTAGTGCATTCGGTGACTGCGCTCTACTAGATTAATTATTTAAATTTATTGTAGCTTGATATTTTTGGTGGATTTTCAAAACATTTTTCCCATTTTAAGTTTCCTACTCCTTTGAAATTTCATGTACGAATCGTTGGTTATTTATTACTTTTTGATTATATCCTGATATTTATAGCAGATTTTTTCAATTATGAAATTTAGTGGATTTTTACAAATTTCTCTATCGTTTAAGCGGATTTTTGTAGAGCATTTTTTTTCAAAACAAACAAATTATTCCAACATTTATTCCTTATTTAATAAAATTGAATTTTATGGAACATTCATTTGAGTGATAATTTCAATAATAATTTGTTCTTTTATTATTCAACTTGCAGTAAGCGATAAAAATTAACATGCATCATACTCGAAAAAATTCGCTATTCTACTCATAATCCATATTAGTCACATGAATGTGTAAATTTTTGCAACCGATAAAACAACTGCTTACAGTGAAGTTCTATTCAGTTGTTATGTCTTTCGAAACAATAGACCAATAATCCGAATTATCGCCAAGAATTAATCACCTTTTTGCACAAGCTTATAATTTGCTTATCTGCGAAGTATTGCAAGGAAGTTTTAATATAATGCTGACTAGTAGAATTGCATTGAGATAAAAAAAAAATTAATCAGAAATAGGTATTCATATGTATAAGGTTTTTTCAAAACTGGGAGAAAAAAAGAAGAGAAAAAGAAAAAAACCTTACTTCATTTGTTACCAGTAGCCCCGTTACTGTCCACCTGCTGCATATATATATATATATATATATATATATATATATATATATATATATAAAAGAGGAAGGTAGTCTTGACCGACTATATATATATATGCTAACCCAAACTAACCCTTCAATATCTTTTAATCAATTGGGTTTAAATTTTGGTTTTCTGAGTTCGACTTCAATGAATTTCCAATATGCACATATTTTGATGGCAAAAATGTGCAAATAGTAAGAGTTTTATCAAGACTTATTTTTGAAATTTTCATCACCAAAACTCAATCTCAAAAAATATTTCCGTGATATATTTTTCAGAAAACGGATTTTCCTTGAAGTCGTTTGAGTAAGGGAAATCAAAAAGAATTTAAAAAACCTCACTTTGATCGACATCAGTTGGATAAGTTAAACTTATGACCTCAAATTTATAAAACAAAGATGATAATATAAAAATAATATTTAAAAATACACTCACCCCGTCCAACTGTCCCATTAGCCACAACATTAGACTCTTTGCCCTTAGCTCCTTCCAAACCAGCCCTTTTGTACTCCATACTTTCATCTGGCAGTACCATCAAGACGACTTGAAAAAAATCTATCAGAAAACCACTAAAATTAAACAATAAATACTCACACAAAAGCAAGAAATACACTTTGAAACTCATTTCAAATTCGTTTCGAACCTTCTACACCGGATACTTGGAAGCGTGTGTTGATTTAATGTTGTCTTTAAAGCGTGTAAACGTTGCGCTTGCGTGATTCGTCTCGGCTTGTAGGGTTTATAAGGGGCGCAAGCGAAAATGGCCCTAGGAGCTTTGGATGCGTTGAACTTTGTGATGTTGTCAGGTCTACAGGGCTTTGTATTCTCCCGCGCAAGCATGAACGTGAGTGAGTTAATGATTGATTGTTTCACGAAATGCTTTTATTATCGTTTGATTTGAATATATAAGATCTGATGATTGAAAATGTATGTTTTTAAAACATTTTTATTTGCTGTAAGTCGGAAAGTACACTTGGCAACTCTGCTTTGTTTTTTTACATGCCCTTTTTGTACATTCGCTTACCTGCATTGAAGGAATCTGTAAATGCGCTTCGTGTGCTATGTTGCCGTCACTATTGTAAATTCTGCAAAATAATTTAAAGATACAGATTTACAAATTTTACTTAAAAATTTTAATTGATTATGCCATAACACAAATACAGGGTGTTGCATTCTGGATGAGTTTTTTTTTTATTTAGTTTTTTATATCTAATATTTGAGCCAATGCCAATATTTTGATGAAAATTGGTGTTTGGGGGTTTTTTGTCATGCGAAATTCTAATTCGATCTTGGTATGTATCTTAGCTTGTAGAGGGTGCTAGCTACACTTAGGTATCTTTCTTGTACAGTAACATATTTGGATTTGATTGACATTCTGGCGAAGGTAACAACCTTTCTAGTTTTATAACGAAGTATTTCCGGACACATGTTTTTGAGAGCAGGAAAACTCATTCTGAATTTGTTCGCAATATTAATGTACCTAACTACCTGTCCTGTATGTTGAGGTCAGTAAAACTAACATTGGCATCATCTGATGGTAAAGCTGCAGATATAGAAAGAGGAGCGTCATCTCTAGGTCATCATGTTAAACAGAGGGAATGAAGAAATCTGTGGAAGCGCTTGGACCAGTGTACAACGTTGTCGGCGTGTGATGTAGTCTGAAGATTTATTTACAAGAATCAAATTTACCATGGAGTAATATTTGAGTGAATCACCATGAAATAGACTTATACACTTGATACCTATAAAATGACAAAGATGGTATTAGTATTATAGTAGAAGCAATTGCCTTAAATTTTATTAATTTATTCATTCAATAAAAAGTCTAAGATTGGATCAGCATCGGCATCATCGATTTCATTGATGCTGAGTTTCCCGCCAAATTGAACCGTTTTTTTATATATACCCGGCAGATTCACGCTTCAAATAGCTGGATTGTCACAGATAACATTCTTCAAGACGTTTTGTAACAATGATATTTAATAATAATCAAAATAATTAAGATACGGGCAGGCCAAAAAACAGTTTGTTTCGGAAGCAAAGAACCATTTAATCCAGACCTAACTTCTCATCTCAACGTGGACGGGCATCTGTATGACGTCACCGTTACCGTATCGATATACAAGTCGACCGCTTTGTCACATCCTTTCATATAATTTTGACAAGATTCATATGCGATAGTCCGGTCAGATTAGATATAATCCAATGATAGGAATCGGTATTCGAATGGATATTTTTTAGGATTCGAGTTTTCAAAATAATAAACAAATATTTTATTTTGAAGCAAATTGATTTATTTTGTTTTGACATAAGAAGTGTCAAGAAATCACACCTACTTGAAGTTTACTTTAGAGGTCTAAAAAAAATACCAATCTTAGTAAGTTCAATGTAAACATTATGGTTCAAAACCAAGTCATCGAATTAAACATACTACACGTGATCAGACATAATGATGCGATTGACAGGTCACAAGTTATGGATTGATTCACGTTCGCTTTGTCTGATCACGTGTATAGTAGTTTGTCATCAGGTTGTTATTAATTTTCGGTATACACAAAGTGTCAACACAAATAAAGGCACCAAGATATAGTAACTTGGTTACTTTGAATTATCTACAGAATAAGGCATGAAAAACTATCCACGCAATTTTTTTTCGGTAACAATCGCTAGGACAGGTCAACTTTTGTTTTTTGGATGACACATTTTTGTCCTATTTTCACATCGAATGACGTATCACTCGAGCCGCCTTTCCATTTGAAATTTTAGGGGTCACCATCCTCCCCGCTTGTCCCCAACTGTCAACCTTTTGACAGGTAAGGGGTGAAAATACCATTAAAATGTCCCCCGAAAAAAAAAACAAAAATTGACGTGTCCAAAAAATTTTTGATTAATCACCGAACACCTGAAAAAACCTGAGTGGGAAGTTTTTCGTGCCCCTTCCTGTATACATGACTGTATCGTAGTTCCTTATTTTTGGCAGTAATGGAGGTATCTCAGATACTTTCAAGTCATATGCTACCATCTACAATGAATTTGTGTTCAAAGTAACGCTCACGCTCAGATGATTCACGTTTGCCAAGTGGTAATCGGTCACTTCCAAGTGAAACTGAATGTAAACCTTACATTACGACTTTTTCGAAACGGCAATGGAGTCATAGTGATTGAACTGGAGTAACTAGAATGGTGGGTATCTTTTAAAGTTTCTTGAGTCTAGCACCGTTCCTTTTTCTAAAAAGTGACCAACTAGAGATAGTTGTCTTCAGTATATTTGACATCACTCTGGTCCGTTCTAACAGTTACTGCAAAAAAAAAACGTGAAGAACCCTCAATCATCAGCTTATCTAGAATTTTGTATAATTTGATTGTTCTTTCTCTTTCAAATGATACGATGATCGAATTTCCAAAAACTTTTCAAGTTAGATCTATGTGGAATGAAGCGACCGATAGTCGTATCCTTTGAAACAATCAATGTCAAGTTTTAACTAGTTATGACTTATCAGTTGACGTCTAGAGCGAAATGAGTTAGAAGGTATTCGCATTGTCTTATAAATTATCAATGACGCGTTGAGGTATATATGTTTTTCTAGCGAAAGGCTTTTTGCGTATAGCACAACTTATCATGTTGTGCTGAGCGTTCAACGTCCTCAAACTCTTTGTCACTATTGGAGTGTTCCCAGACAAAGTGCATCACCAGCATGAATTTACAGATGTCCCAAAGGGATTAATAATTGTCAGCAGTGAGGTCTTCGCCCTACGATGACGAATTTGTAATTTATTATTATTTATTGTATGAGAAAACTGTCTTCACGAGTCAATCCAAAATACCTTAGAAAATGTTCTTCTTCGTCAGAAAGATGACTTTTGATAAAAATGTTTTCATTTTCCCTATATGTGAGCACATAATAACGCATTTGCTTCCTAAATCTCGGTTATTTCGTTAGTATGACTTCTTCCTCGTCGACCATCAAGTTCTTTTTTTCTGCAGTTTTACGCTGAAGGATGACTGAACCAAGCTGCGTAGGAGAACACTTGACGCCGCATGATCAATTTTGTGCATCTGCTGACGTATTTCAGGCGAATCTGGTTTCTGCTGCGCAAAAAATCCTATCGATAGGAAAACATAACGAGTTCAGTGTTCAATAAAAAATACGGTCAGCTCACCTATGAATTGCAATTGTTTGAAAAAAACGTATGTCTTAGCTAACATCGCGAACATTCATCACATGACAGCATTGAGCTAGACTAATTCTATCTCAAGGCATGACAGACACCAAATTCACTTCCTAACCAGCTTTTGCATTTTTGTCGACGTTTTGAGAAGCTTTGTGTTTTTGACTGGGTTCCTGTGCAGTTACAGCAGAAACATTAAATCGATGGGTTAGGGCTCTGTATCTCCGTTAGTCATTAAGAAAAAAAGTTTGATGACAAACTGGGGTTATTTTGACATCCCCTATACGCTCCCGAAATTATTCTATATACTTACCGGACACCCTGTATAGGGGCCCACTGTAGTAAAAATATCTTCTTTGATCTAATGAGCTGATTCTCTGACTTGATTTTCAAAATAAGATCAGCGAAATGTGAAAATGAAAATTTAACCGTTCGTTTAAACCATGTGTTTTTGACGGTAGTTTGACATGCACTGAGCATAAGCATAAACTGTTTTTCTTAATTCCATACAATGAAAGTTTCACACAGGTTTTTGATAAAATGTGTCACCCCATCTTGCCTCCTGACTTCGTCTCACCCCTATCTGTCCTACTGTATAGGTAATTGTTTAAGAAAGATGGGAATTTTGCGAGTTGTAATTGGTCGGACAGCGTGTCGCAGGACCGAGCTCTAAGAAAAGTATACGCAATTAAAAAAAAAATGCCTTGAATAGGTATGAGCATGAAAACCATGTGTTACACTTGTATTGGGTTCATTTCAACACGCTTGGAAACCATACATTGTACCGTCCGGTTCATGCGCAAAAAGAGAAAAGCGTTCCAACGAACTCGAGACGGTTTAATGGACGATCCTCAATGGCGTTCCAACAGAATCATGGACATTTGGATAATTGGTTGAGTCTTTGTACCGTTTGGACAAACTTGTGCATTAGTCTGTTTGATAATGTAACGCCTGTGCATCAAATCGATCTAAACAGTTCTGTGACCTTTACAAAATGTCAAAGAAAAAGAGGGCTGAATGGTCAGAAGAAAACCTTGAAGAAGCGTACTACATGGCAATATTCGGAATACATATGTTTGAAAAAAAAAATAAAAAAATATATATACAGCTATAAAGAGTGCCTCCCCCATAAGGAAATATACTGTAGCATGTTATCCATAAGATCATATAAGGTACAGTTTGATTCAGTTGAAAATATTGAAAACAAAAATGAGAATTCCTCATGGTGGCAATGGTTGATTGGCTCATGTACCTCATTAGACTTTCCAGATACTCTTACTAAATTCATTAGGATCCTGCCAAGTAGCATTTTGCTGACTACCGGACTAGTTCTGCACCAATCACAACGTTGGGAATTGGTAAGATGACGACTTAAACACTTTTTATACCTGTCAAACGTCGGATTGACTTAATCCAGACGTTTTGAGTGCAACGTCTAATAATTTGCACTTAGGGAATGTACTGCCAACGTTGGCTACCTCACCTATTTACCAACGTTGTTTTAAAAAATTTTAAATAAAAAATTCTAGAAAGTCGGACTGGCTACCCCACCCAACGTTAGATGGAAGTCGGACTTCACAACGTTGTGATTTGGTAGGCATTCGTACACACGCCGTGTTTTGATTTGAAAAATACATATCCTCACTTTTGGTCCATAGCTTTATTGCATAATAAATAGGTACCTTAGTATTATGGCAGACAAATGGAAGCAATTGAAATATTAAACAATATTTTGTAGAAAACTCAAACTGGTTCAGCTTCAGATTTCTCTTCTTGCTTTTTCTTAGGTGCATGGTTATTTGAGGTTGTTAAAATACCCGACAGTGACTGTCCCATCAATGGACTGAAAGTGCAAAAAAAGGAATCTTTTGCAATGTTTTCAGTTATATTCAATTAGTTTCGTAGAATGATCTCTTTTTTGGTTAGTTACAATTATTTTTAACTAGCGTTGGACAGTTCCATTTGTTTGTTGAAGTTTATTCCGCTGGATGTCTAATCGTTGTTCGGAAGTTTCCGAGAGATAATAGAGAAACCTTTATTTCTACGTTGGCTAGAGTGGTTGGGTTGGTGGTAAAAAATTCACCGCTAATCTCGCCATCTTGGAAATTGTCGTTTTAAGGTCATGTCTCTTTTTGGGGTATCAAAGAGCATTTTAAAATATTTTTCAAGTAATATTGAAGGCAATAGGACATTTTTAAGCCATACTGAGCGTGGAAACATTTTTATAGCTGGCTTCAAGTATATTTTGAGTATCTTGATGATTTGGTTTTTTTAATTAAATATGAAGTTTTTCCTGAAATCAGAAAATGAAAGGGGCGCTTGGAAAGATTTGGGAGTAGCATCGACACATTTATCTATAAAACTCACTGGGTTTGAAACTTACAATCCATACTTGCACTTGAAAACAGAATAATAATTTTCAACATGGTAGCCATTTGTGTATGATCATGATCTGTCGATTTCGACTACTAACTGTCAATTTGCTTGTTTGCGCAAAGACCAACAAAATAGGTTCAGTCTTTTTTACCAAATCATATTAGACTCCAACTTATTCTCGACTAAAGAAAATATATGCGCTTGCGCGTACATTCACAAATTGTCACTGATGATGGTTGTGAAATTGATTTATGACAACGACCGTGCTATGGCGGCGTTCAACCCGGTACAACGTCGACACGACCCAAAAATGATTTCCCAAACTGTGCCAGATTAGGGTCGCTACGAGGTCGTGTCAACGTTGTCACCCAACGTCCGAGTTGCATAGGACAACGTTGGGCGGACATTGCCTCGCGAACATCATGCACTACTTTTAGTTCAGTTAGATAAGTTATGGTTATGTATATGTCACAGTAAAACCTGGTAATCAGTAAAAGCTAACTGTTACTAGGGAAAGTAAGCTTTTTCTGATTTGGAAACATTTAGCTAGTGAAAGTTGAATTCGATCGACTTCATCATACTTTTACTAGTAATTGTTAGCATTCACGTAACTATTCTAGTGAAAGCTGCTACACTGAACATTATTATCGAACTCACTGAACGTAATTATAAATATCCTTTTTGGTCCGAGTTGGAATTCGCCAACAGATTAGACGCTCTGGAAAATACAAGAGTTATGAATCGCAGGTGTACAATGTGAACATTGTTCAGATACCGTATTATAGAAAATACTTAAGTATTCTCAGTAGGGGTTAGTCTGGGTCAGTTTGGGTTTGGCAAAACTTTTGATGTCGCGTGAGCGGCATCATTTAGTGCCCCGTGCACCTTGGGTTAGTTAAAAGGCGGAAATAAGTTTTAAAAAGAACTTTTCTTAACTGCTTTTAGTAAAAGTTGATTTGATAAAGTTTCTCCAACATTCACTAGTGAAAGTGTACAATATTCTTCAAAATTTAACATTTCCTAACGGATCAAGTAATTGCTAGCATCAACTAGTAAAAGCTAGCTTTCACTGAATTCCTAACATTTACTGTAACATATACATATTTTGTGATATTCCGAAATAGGCTAATCCTGTAAATGAATAAATACCACTGTGCAAGAAACTGACCGTGTAAACCGAATCCAACTTAGTTCTGTTTGTTTGTAACCATAAACTTACCGGACTATACGTGCTGTTTCCCAAGCAAATACCCTGTTGCCAAACTAACCAATATTTCATAAGTAAATTTGAAAATTCGAATAAAGCGAAACTTATGTAAGGTTTATATCAATTATAACTAGTACATTGATGTATTGTTAATATATTTGCCCATGTGCAATTGATAAGAATGAAGTTTCCATGTACGATATTTTTTGATAAACTTTATCAGTCACAGATGCACATTGTCACGTGTAAACCTGGCAACTCTGTCTTTTTAACCAATCAAAACAAACCACGATAATCAGCGTTGGCGAAATTGACAGGAGGAAGACCGGCTAAATACTACTAAATAGTTCGTCGAAAAAACAGTTAATTCTCGGTTATTAGCCCGGAATTTCACCCACAAAATGTTCCTTATCTTGGGTAAGTAATAATTATTCTCGCAATTAATGATACAGGACACACTTTTAGGTTTGGCCCTTTTGGTGGCCTCCTCTTCAGCTCTCTACCCTTCAAGAGGAAGTGTCGTGGAATTAACTCCGAGTAATTTTGATAACTTGGTGATAAAAGGCGATGAAGTTTGGATTGTGGAGTTTTTCGCCCCTTGGTGTGGACATTGCCAGAGTTTGGTTCCGGAATATACGAAAGCAGCCAATGCTTTGAAGGTGAGAAATTTGAATAAAATACGTGTCATTGGTTTCTAGCGATAATACTAATATAAATAGATAAGCATGTCGAGTGTTTTATGCACATATTTCCAGTTTTATTATTCTTTTGCATAAAATAATATTTTGAGGTTAGGACAAGTTGTCCCGAAATTACATAGAAAGATTTTAACGACTTGGACTTGGAAGCATTTCAAGAGCTGTGAGGATGATTTTTGTGTATATTTTCAAAATCTTTTGTTATGAAATGACAAAACACACACTCACTAAAATTTCCAAAAATTTCATGTTTTCAAAGTTTTGATCAGACAGAAGTGATCATAGACGAATGTAAGGTTTACATTCAATTCGTCTTCGAATTGGAACTGTCAAATTTCCACTTGGCAAACCGGAAAAATATGCTACCACTACAATCAATTTGTTTTTAAAGTCACGCTTACGTCAAATTCATTGTTGATGGACTCATATGATTCCCATTTGGCAATCGTAAATTTGACAGTTACACTTTGAAATGAAATTGAATGTAAACCCGGTATAAGACTAATAATACTAGGTGTGTTTGTTATGTTCCACTAGTGCACACTTTTCTACACTACAACACTCAGTGTGGGTTTGTTTGTGAAATGTTTGTCTGTTTTGTAGGATAGAATATTTTTACTAGCTTAGTCAAGATATTCTATCCTAAAAAACAGATAAACATTTCACAAATAAAGCAACACTGAGTGTTGTAGTGTAGAAAAGTGTGCACTAGTGGAGCATAACAAACACACCTACTATATACCCAGTAGATTGGGAACTCTCGGGCATTTTACGCTCCCTATGCGGTCTGGAGGAAAGTAAAAGGAGTTTTCACGTCAAGGGATTTATCGTTCCCGTTATTTTTATTCACGTTAACGCAATTTTTTTTTTTTGATGATAAGGTATTAATTATTTGCATTTGATCTGACTACATGTACATTTTTTTCCAAATGGAATGTCCCAAGGAATGTTCCGATTATTTTTGTTTAAAACGAAAGATATTTCAAATGGTGAAAAAATAAAACTCAAAACTGGAATAGGTAGCCTCGCGAATAGCGCCAAAACGGCTGCACCAAATCAATATATTTTTGAATGCATAAAAAAATAAAATATCAAACAAAATATTCATTGATGGGGTTGTAAGGCATACGTAGAAATAAAACGTGAACACCAAAATGTATTCCATGCAAAATTAAATTATTTAAAATCTTCGCCTCTTATGAAAATATTTATTGTATTAAAAAAAAAAATGTTTGATCAATAGATAAAGTTTTAATTTCAGATTTTTACCAATCAGTTTTTTTATAACTCTCGAAATAACGGGGATGGGGAGGAAGGAAACATCGAGGGAAAAATATAACGAATGGCCCATAAAATAATGTTTGTTTTTAATAAATTATTAACTTGGCTATTGATATTTGAGAATTTTGCACATAAACAGATCATTTGCAAATGAAGCGAGTGTTCAAGTTCAAAAATACGTGTGCTTGTTCAAAATGTTCAATGAAAGTGTGAAAAATTGAAGGAATCTGAACAAAAAATACAAAGGTCAGTTTCTTAACGTTTATTAAGCTTTTAAAATTTTAAACGCTTTCCAAATGTCCCTGGCATTAAAATTTTTAAAATTGGACGTAAGTTTCTGTATTTTTTTTATACGTATTTATACATACATAATTACAATAATTAAAACAAAACGGTATTTAATTGACATGTCTGTGTGCAATGCGAGATGCAATGTAAAAAAATAATCTGCAATGAATAATGTGAAAATGTGAGCATGCATAACTTTTTAAAAAACTCTCAATTACTCATCTGTGTATTTTTTTCTCGTGCTTTTTCAACTTTTTTTGGTAATTTTTTTATTTTGGCGCATGATTTGACAAGTTTTTGGCCTCAGATTTGATTTTTTTGTGCTTTAATAACTTTTTATGGATTTTTTGCGCTTTATTGAAATTCTGCTTGCATTACTTTTCTATTTTTTAGTTTTTTTTTTACGTGTGTATTTGGAAAACGTTTTCCACTTTCTTCTCTATTTTAAACATTTTCAAAAATATCGTTTCATTCGTTTTCATAATTAGGTATGTATTCACATACAGGGTGACTCAAACTCTAAGTGCCAAACTTCACCACCTCAAAACCAAAAAAAAAAAAGGGCAATAAGAATGACGTGCGTACGGGGCAATTTTTTTTTCAAGATCTTCATGATCTTCACGAAGTATTTTTTGGCCAATGTTGTATGGCCGTACGTACAATACGTTGCTGAAGTTTAAGTTCGGGTCACCCTGTATAATCAATAATATTAATGCAGATTTTATGGTGAATTTTCGGTCAGGTTTCTAAAATGTATTCTAAATTATCACAATGATCCATATTGTGACTGGGGTTAGAGATAGTTTGAACCAGGTTTGAACATAAATTTTTGCTATTTAGCTTTAAAGGTGTTTTGCATTGACTGACAAACATACAAGGTGTTGCAAAATTAATGGATCATAGAGCAGCTGCATATATTTTGAGCCAAAATATTACGATTGAGTTTAACAACTACCGGTCATGGACTTGAGGTTAACATGGAAATGAAAACATCTTGGGAAGGATTGCTTATGAATGATTGGCCTATTAATGAATGTAAAAAAAACAATTAATGACAGATACGAAAGGTGGCGTCACGTTCAAACTAGAATAAAACTGATGGTAGTGATTTGCCTTCTTAGGAAACCACTGTATAGCAATTTTTACATCAACATGTCAAAAAGAATTTGTCGATAGAGGAACTTACCGAAATTTTACACAAGATGTGTGTTCACATTTATCTGTTTTCCAAAAAATATTAATAATGGAATCAATAGTGATAAGTTATTTGGAAATGGCAAATCACTAGCGTTCTATCAACTTGTAAGAGTACCTTATACCCGCGAAGAATCTCAAATCCAAATATGTCAAAATTTCGGAACAATTATTGACAAAAGTTTTCATAAGAGAGTGACAGTTCATTTTTCATTTTCAGGGCGTTGTTAAAGTAGGAGCAGTCAACGCCGACGACCACAAGGAACTTGGAGGACGCTACGGAGTGCGTGGCTTCCCCACTATCAAAATATTCGGCGCCAACAAAAACAAACCAGAAGACTTCCAAGGCGGTCGTACCGCTGACGCCATCGTGAACGCCGCCCTCACTGCCGCCAAATCCAAAGTCAAGGCATCTCTCGGTGGCGGCTCTAGCTCGTCAGACAGCTCCACCGATGACGTCGTTGAACTTACCGACAGCAACTTTGACAAACTTGTACTTAACTCCGACGATATGTGGCTGGTGGAGTTTTTCGCTCCTTGGTGCGGCCACTGCAAGAATCTTGCCCCTCAATGGGCTAAGGCCGCATCTGAGTTGTCAGGTAAAGTGAAGCTTGGTGCCCTTGACGCTACTGTTCACAAGGAAAAGGCTAGTTTGTACGGGATTCAAGGATATCCGACTATTAAGTTCTTCCCCGCTGGAGTTAAGTCAACCAGGGCTGAAGAGTACGATGGAGGAAGAACGTCCAGTGAAATTGTGCAGTGGGCTTTGGATAAGTTGGCTGATAGTATTCCTGCGCCGGAAGTAACACAGGTGGTGTCGCAGGATCAGTTTAACAAGCAGTGCGAGTCAAAACCCTTGTGCGTTGTGGCCGTACTGCCACATATTTTGGACTGTCAATCGGAATGCCGTAGCAACTACATCAAAATGCTCACAAAACTAGGAGAAAAATTCAAGAAGAAGATGTGGGGATGGGTATGGTCCGAAGCAGGAGCCCAAACTGACTTGGAACAGGCAGTCGATATTGGCGGCTTTGGATATCCGGCTATGGCAGTTATCAACTCTAAAAAAATGAAGTATTCCATACTGAGAGGCTCCTTTTCCAATGATGGCATCTACGAGTTCCTCAGAGATTTGTCTTATGGTAAAGGTAACACTGCCCCGGTGAAAGGACAGGAAATTCCCAAAATATCCACCACGGAACCTTGGGATGGCAAGGACGGGGAATTGCCTGTTGAAGAGGATATTGATTTGTCGGACGTGGAGTTGGACAGCAAAGACGAATTGTAAATGAGACTTAAGACTTGATAGAATATTTTTTAGTTCATTCGGTTTTTGGGAGGAGATGAACGTTCAAGAAGTCAGTCAAAGTGATCTAATTTTTGTAAAATTTATTTGTTAATGTGTATTCTTTTACTAAATAAAAGGTACTAAAATATCAATAATGATTCATTGAGCGTGAACACTTAAAAATGGATTGTGTCCTTTGCCATTCGGATACTTTATGAAATTAGGCGTATGTTCTGGTATACATGGACAATGTCATGAAATTTATAAGGTTATGTGATTCGAAACTTCATTTTATTGATATACTTGATAAATAAATATCGTTTATTTAGCACTTCTAGCTTCAACTATTACATAATAATACTCAAGATAAAAAGTTTAGCACCTTAAATAATAATTAATCAAATTCCCTATAAATATTTTCAATGTGTTTGCATTTTTTACCCAGTAGAATCGTAACAGCGAACTCCATCAAAAACCAATGATTTGACCTCAAGTTATGATATACAGGGTGGACCAGAAGTAATAGGTCATACGGTAACAGTGAATTACTCACACAAAAATATGGCAGATTGAGAGACAGGGTCTCAAAGTTGAATTTTGATATTTGATTTTTCCAAATAACTAAAATAATCAAGTTATTTTGATGAAATTTCGTATATAGGGAGCACGGAATTGCTCTTACTTGTAGGGGGCGCCACTTACACATCTTTCCACGCATTCAAATAGTCAGAACTGTTTTGTACGCACTCGTACAGGGTGTACAACTAAGAGAGGTCGCCGGCCATATCCCCGTAAGTATTCATCCCACATTTTTGGAGAAAAAATATTATAAAAGTTGCCAAGAGAAATTGCTGAAAATTATTTCCAAGTTCGTGCGATGTCCGCTAGGGGGGTGATACAATAGTGAAATAGAAAATATAGGTTTTATTAAGAATATTGAACGGTGACCTACCAGATAAATAATTTCTTATCAAAGAAGTAGTAATTTTGAACATTTTTCATAATAAACTTTTTTTTGTAATCTGTCAAATAAAGGGTGGGGGAAGGATCGAATGTTAATTTTTAAACTTTTGATTGGCTTTACCGATTCCAACAAGCTTAGCGTCGTTTTAAAGGTTTATTGTTATGCTTTTTTATGGTGTAATATCACTTTAACCAAAAAAAATAAAAATGAGTTATTAAATTGCCGTTTGCACCATTTTATATATTTTTTTACGCTCTTTCAAACTAACGTAACAAAAGGACACCTTTGTATTTAATATTTTTAAAAAAATCGATGAAATAATTCATTTTAACAGAAAGCTCCCTCTACCGTTCAGCAGTGAAATAATTCGTTAAGTGATATCACAAAAAAAAGTTAATTATGAAAAATGTTCATAATTTCTCTTTCCCTAATATAAAATTATTTTTCTAGTAGGTCACCGTTCAATATTCTTTATAAAACCTATATTTTCTATTTCACTATTGTATTACGCCCCCTAGCGGACATCGCATGAACTTGGAAATGATTCCCAGCAATTTATCTTGGCAACTTTCACAATAATTTTTTTTCCAAAAATGTGGGATGAATACTTACGGAGATATGGCCGGCGACCTTTCTTAGCTGTACACCCTGTACATTTTTTTCACATCGAAAAAAATGATCGCATCAAAAACGTCGTTGTCACGGTAATTTTGAAAAGTGTCTCGATGTTCAATGTTTTTAATAAAAAAAAATATATTTTTTTTAAATGTTTATTTTCAAAAGTTTCCATTCAAAACCACATTGTATGGATTGCTTCAAGTTCAAATATCTTGAAAAAGGTTACTCCTAGCCACTTCTATACCTTTTTCATGTAAACATGATAAAAAAATCATTTTTTCGATGTTAAAAAAATGTACGAGTGCGTACAAAAAAGTTCTGACTATTTGAATGAGTGGAAGGATGTGTAAGTGGCGCCCCCTACAAGTAGGAGCAATTCCGTGCTAGGATTTGGATTAACAATCCTCGTATATCAAATTTCATCGATATAACTCGATTATTTCAAAAGTTATTTGAGAAAATCAAAATTCAAATTTGACACCCTGTATCTCTGTTAATGTCAACTTGAGGTCCATCGCAATATTTCTGTGTGAGGAATCTACTGTTACCGTATGACCCATTACTTCTGGTCCACCCTGTATATGATAGGCCGTAATTCCAAAGACGCATTCCTGAAAAGGTCTAATAAAAATGTGTCCTAAATAGCCTGGTTTTTGAGGTTTTTGGGTGTTGAAGGTCTGTCGATTTTGTTGAATTTTGGCAAAGTTTTTCATTACAACAAGACCCTAAATTGGCACTCACTAGATAGTAATTATGAGTTCCAGTGGCGTCCAGAGGGGTAGATTCACAAATAATATTGACGAAAACCACACTCGTTTTAACCAATTTTTCGATATACAATAGAGTGGTTTTGATTTTTTTTCTCAAAAACGAAGAAAGATACGGAAAAATATCTAGAAACAAAAAAGGAGTATCTGTAACTGCTCTATCCAAAAAAAAAATCTATACATTTTGTTCTATTTTCTTTTGCCCCAACAAATCGTAACGACTTTATTGAACGTTGAAAATTTGTCAAAATATCAATAATTTCTCGAAAACGAAGACAGATTCGAAAAAATATGAAGAGACAGAAAAGTATTTTAAGCTGCTCAATCTGAAAACAATAGAACATTTTCAAAAAAAGTCAGTGGTGCACATTATCAATTTTATTTGTCAAACTGTCCTTCTGGACGCCACTGGAACCCACAATGAAAAACTCTACACAACATAGGCAAAACGAACTTTGAGATATTAAAAATAAATCCGATTTCTGTTTATTTATGTTAAAAACCACTCTATTCCAGACACATTATTTTTTTTTAGATGGAGCAGCTACAAATACAACTTTTTTGTTTCCTGATATGTTTCAGGATCTTTCTTTGTTTTCGAGGAAAAAAATTAAAACCACTTTATTGCATGTAGAAAAATTGTTAAGATAAATTGGTTTCTATTTTCTTCCTGGAAAACGAAGAAAGATACGCAATAATATTAAGAGATTAAAAAGTTGTATTTCTATCTGCTTCATCTAAAAGAAATTTAAAATTTACAGAAAAACTCAGTGACGCGCATTTTTTAAACAATTTTATTCGCGAAACTGTCCCTCTGGGCGTCACTGGAAATCATAATTACCATCTATTTAGTGCTAATTGAGTGTCTTGTAACTATGAAAAACTCTGCCAAAATTCAACAAAATCGGCTAAAGGATCTTTGAAATATTAATAATGAATCCATTTTTTTTCTAAACCCTCAACACCCTGTACTTAGGACACATGTTTATCAGACCTGCTCTATTTGAATTTCGTTAATTTTGATTCTATGATTATTTGGAATCTATGAATAACAACAAAAAAAAAGGTCTCTACTGCCTGTAACTCGAAAAAATCCCATTTCGAAGTTTTGTTAAATATCTCACCATCAACCGTCCTCACCCAACAAAAAGGGTAACAAATATGGAGTTTTTTATGATTTCACAGTTACATCATACCTTTTTGTCCAAATTGAAACATCAAACCTCAAAATCTCGTTCTTCTTCTTCTTTCTTTGATGGCTTTGCTCCTAGGCAATTGCCAGCTCGATTCCTCAGTGATCACGGGTTGTCTGGTTCGGGACCATACCGTGATCTCCGACTTGTCTATTCTGTGAGCGTTATTTTATCGTGAGCAATTTTTTATTTGATTGGAGACATATCGAGTTAGGCTGTTAGCAAGACGAACACAACATAGGACGATTGGTAGATATTGTACAAAACGACATACAAATGGCTGGAAGAAAGGGAAGGTTTAACTGAGCTGAGCATTACAAACTAATCTTGTTATAGCTTAAAAACTGGGTGATGAGGTCAATTGCTTTTTCTTTGGGGTAGGCCAGGATTGAGTTTATTGTGATTGGGAAATCATAATTTAGATTGATCAGTTCTGTATATAGGTTTCGACCAACAATGAAGTTAATTGGACATTCAAATAGAAAGTAGTTCAGGCTTTCCACCTGGCCACAGTCGCATAGGGGGCTATGTCTTAAATTTATCTTAAAGGTGTGTTCTCCAGTTAGGCAGTGTCCTGTCCGCATTCTGATGAAGGTTGTAATATGTCTTTTATCTTTAAATGGGAATCCCGCGAACCATATCTTCCCCGTATATTCTGTTTGGACCTTGGAGTATTGGTGTTTTCTCTGTAGCAGGGTCGTTTTCCATTCTTTTTTGTATTTGTTCAGCAGTTTTTGTCGTATGTCATTGTATACTTCTCTAGTATCTAGGGTCATTTTTTTTGGGACGTTTAGGGTTCTGCCGAAGTTGGCTAAGGTGTCTGCTTCCATGTTGCCAGCGATGCCGGCGTGTCCTGGGATCCAGGCTAGTCTAATGTCGTATCCATTTTGATTTGCATTATATATGAGGTTTTTTGTCCTTATTGTCCAGTAATCCGCCGTCGCATTTAATTGGTTCGAGCTGATTTTTTGCAGAGCGCTCAATGAATCGGATAAGATGATGGTATTTCTTATGCGTTTTTGGGTAATTATCTTTACTGCGTCGTGAATTGCGATGGTTTCCGCCTTGAAGATGCTGATAGTGTCTGGTAGTCTAGAAGCGAATTTGTAGTTGATGTTTGGGATAGTTATTCCATATCCAAAATTGTTTTCTTTCTTAGAGGCATCTGTAAATGCAAAGGTGTATGTATGTTTATATTTTTCCTCGAATGAGCTCCATTTTGCCCTGGTCATAGGGTCGTCCTTCTTGATATTGGATCGTATAATCCTTAGGGGAGACATTAGCAGTTCGAATTCTGCCTCGAAGCATGGAAGATTTTGGCTTTTGTATATTTTCTTCAGGTGTGGGAGGTAGTGCTGGAGTGACGCGACCAAGTAGGTGACTTTCTGGGAGGGCAGAAGGGTGGTCCCGGTGATAAGTTGTCTTCGACATGCTAGTAATATCTTCAGTAGAGGGTGATTCTGGGTGGCCACTATCTTGGATATAAATTTAGTTGCTAGGATCTCTCTTCTTTGCTCTGGACTCAGCATAGCCGCTTCCGATAAGATTGCGAGAGGGGGGGTTGACTTCATAAGTCCCAAACAAATACGTATTCCTTCGTAAAACACCACATCTATCTTATTTATACTCTTTTTGCTAACTGGCTTGATGAAGATTGCTCCGAATTCTAGGTGGGATCTGACAAGGGCTTGGAAGATTATGAGCATAGTACATGGGTCTGCACCCCACCGTACTCTACAGATGGCCTTCAGTATGTTGAGTGCTTTTTTTGCTTTTGTGGTTATTTGGTCTATGTGCGCGTCCCATTTTAAGTGCTGGTTGAGTGTGACTCCTAGGTACTTCACGTGTTGTTGGAACTTGATGGTATGGTTGTGAAGAACGATTGGGGCGGCTATGTCTGCCCTTTTCCCCTTGGTGAACCACATAGCTTCGCACTTCTTCGGAGCCAGGGAGAGGTTCATTTCTCTCAACGTATAGTCCACTGCTTCTACGGCTGAGGTAATTTGTGTCCTCATGGTGGTTGGGTTTTTCCCTTTTATGACTAGGACTAAGTCGTCCGCATATCCTAGTAGGTATTGATATGTTTCCCAAGTTCAGGTTGAAGAGTTCCGCTAGGTATATGTTGAACAGTGTGGTGCTAAGTGGTGAGCCCTGGGGGATTCCTCTGGTGGCTATGATAGGTCCTATGAGGTTGCCGTGGATGTCTTTACTGTAAAGGCGTCTTGACTTAAGGAATTGATGTATTAGATTGACTAGTTCCAGTGGGACATTTAGTTCTACGAGTTTATTGTATAAGATGTGAATGTTGATATTATCATAGGCTGCTTTTATATCCAAGAATACTGCCATGACCGATTCAGATGACAAGAAAGCGTTGTATATGTATGTCGTTAGAAGCGCTACATTATCGTATACTCCTTTTCCTTTTCGGAATCCTAGTTGGTGATTGGTGAAGGTGTTTTTCTTCTCCAGAAGCCATTCTATTCGGTTTTTTATCATCGTTTCAAGGATTTTCCCTCCACAGGGAGATAGCACTATGGGCCTATAGTTTTCCACATCTGACGGGTCTCTATTAGGTTTCAGGAAGCTCACCACGTTCGCCTCTTTCCAAGAGTCGGGGATTTGGTCTCCGTTTAAGAACTTGTTGAACGCATCCAGTAGATATTGCTTGCCTTTAGTTGGGAGATGTTGGTACATGGAGTAGGGGATTCCGTCCAGTCCTGGGGCTTTCTGTTTCTTATTTTTTAGGGCGTGTAGGAGTTCGTGTAACGTGAATGGTTTGATGGTGTTGAGGACGAAGTTAACTGGGCTAAAGTTTGGGTCGATATTTACCGAGGACATGTTGTGGAGGATATTTTCCTTGATATCGTCGTTTGTTGTGAAGTGGTTGTTATTGTTGCAGTTTGAAAATTTTTTAATTTTGCTCCAGACGTAGGTCATGTTGGAATTTCGACTCAGGGTTTCGCAGAATTTCACAAATTTCGCTTTCTTTTTGATTTTTAGTTTTCTTCTTGTTATTGCAATCGTTTTTCTTGTATTTATGTAGTTCTCTATCGAGGGGTTGTTGTTAAAGTCTTCGAGGGCGGCTTTTCTAGTCCGAATCCATTCCGTGCATTCTTCGTCCCACCATGGGTTGCCACTTTTCCAGTGGGACCACCGGTACTTGTAGGGGATGGTTTCTTCGGCTGCTGAGTCCATGATTGAAATGGGCTTATCGTAGTCTATTTCTTCCGTTGTTCCCATGATTTCCACTAGTGTCCTGTCATGATATGCTTCCCAGTCTGCTTTCGCCCAATTTCTCGACTTCTCTGGGGGGATGAATGCTTGTCTAAAACCATTGTTACTCTCCGTATTGATTGTCAAGGATGTGGGGTAGTGGTCGCTGTTTCCGCAGTCGTATACCACGTTCCAGTTTGATTTTATTGCCAAACTGCCACTCACTATACATAGGTCTACTGCGCTGGTATTTTCTCGTGGGTTCTGGACCAATGTCCCCGACCCGTTGTTCATGATTATGAGGTCTTTGTCCAGAATGAAGTCGCTAATGAGTCTGCCTCCTTTGTTGGGTGGAGATTTGTCCCAGAGTGGATGGTGGGAGTTGAAGTCGCCCATTGTGACGCTGTTCGAGAAGTTACCCTGGTCTTGTAGATCTTCTAGGAGTTTGAGATCAATGGCCGAGTCCCTGCTGACGTATATATTTTTGATAAGAGTGTCCCCTACTTTGATGGCGATCCACTGCACTTTTTCTGTGTGTACTTTTTTGATTTCCGTAAATATAATATTTTTCTTAATGCAGGTTGCTACCCCTGCGTAACCGTCCTCTCTGTCCTGTCTTAATATGTGGTATGCCTTCAAGGTAAATTTTCGTTTTTTGTTTAACCATGTTTCGTTAAGGAGGATAATGTCTGGATTTTCGTTGTCGATTAAGTTGTTTAGGTTTTCCCCGTTTGCCCTGACGCTGCGAATATTCCATTGGATGATTTTGAGGTTTGGCTTGTGTTGAGTTGCCGTGTTGAATGTTACGGTTTTTGTGGTAAGCAAGGGCGGCTAGGTTTTTTTGGGGATGCTATCATTCGTCTGACTCCTGGTCCAGATCCATGTAGGGTCTGAAGCTCAGTTCAGACAGAAGTATCCTTCTCAGGATGTCTGCTTGGTGTTCTGATGTATTTTTTAAGAAATTGATGACCATATCCAGGTTGATGTCTGGAGTTGGTTGGTTATAGTAAGATTGAGAATATGCACTGTTTCCAGGCCGTTGGGAGTTGTGGAATAGTATGTTTGTGGGTGACGAGTTTGAATTGCGATTTTGGGTATATATGTTTTCGGTTCTGCCATTGGGGCTGATCAAATTCTGGTCATGTTCATCTTTGTCGTAGCTTTTTTGGATGATCCTTTTCTTTGTTGGGTTGCTTGACGCGACTTGGTTGAACGTTCTTTTAGTGGGGCTGGATCTGAAGTATGAGCTTTTCCTTTCCGTTGGGTCAATGGTCAGATCCGAGGATCGCTGGGAATAAGAGATGTTGTGTGCTTTGTTCTTGGTGAGCTTCGGGAAGTCTTCTTCATTAATTGCCAGGTCCCTATTTGGAAGGTACGTTTTTTTGCAGAGGTCACTGGCCTCAAAGAAGGTTATGTTCTTGAAGGCCATTAGTTCCTTGATGTTTTTTTGTCTGTTGTATTCGGGGCATTTCTTTGATGCCGTTTTGTGCGAATCCTTACAGAAAAAACATTTTGTTGAGCATGTTACTTCCTCCCCATCCCCCAGATGTTTGGTTTCGCCGCAATTGAAGCATAGCTCCTTCCTTTTGCAGTTCGATTTGGTGTGTCCGTAGCGCAAACACTTGTAGCATTGTGTTACCGGAGGGACGTAAACTGTGATTGTATGGGATAAATTGTAAAAGTGAACCGCTCTTGGGAGGTTGACTCCCTTGAATGTAAATAATACTGTTCCTGTGGGTTCATATGTTACTGAGTTGTCTTTAATTGTCCTTCTGTTCAGCCTTTTGACGCTTGAAATCTCGATTTTACCATCCACATCGCAGCATTTTAAAAGTTCTTCTTCTGAGATATCTTGATCTACCTGTCTAGCTATCCCCTTCGATGAGACAAAATTAAATGGTATAAATATATTGTACCCTTTTTTAATAAGATTTTGATTATTCGTAAATTGGTTAGCTGATTCGTAGGAAACAAATTCAATTGATATTCTATTTAATCCTTTGTTGCTTATCTTCTTTATATTCGCTAATTTTAAGTTAAAGATATCCCTTGCGATTTTGATGTTATTTGCTCTGCCGATGCTAAAACCTACTTTTTCTGTAGATTCCAAATATACAATGAAAGGACCTTTATCTGTCGCTGAGTAAAAAATGGCTGGTTTTTCTAGGTTATTTCGGATTGGCGTGCCAACATTATTCGAGTTTGGTAAAAGGGCAGGATTACTGCCATCAGGGGTCCGCCCCCCCCTGGATCAGTCATTTTCTGGTCTTAGCCCCCAGTCAATTAACAATATTAACCCAATTTGAAAAAGAAAGTTTATAACAAAGAAAGGGGAAAAGTTTAGTAAGGAATTGTCAATAAGCTATCACAAGACTATTCTAGCTATTATAATGCTCCACTCACCTATTAGGGGGTAACTCGAGCACAAAAACACGTGTTAGAAAGGTCAAGTTTTGCCAGCTCCCGACGCGATCTGAACGACAGATTCAATATTCAATGAAAACCTCAAAATCTCGTTTTGCAACGGTTTTTCTGATTAAAATATAACCTTCAAAATGAGGTATCACTCGACCCTTCTTTTCATTTGATTTTTTCATTGAAAATGGCACCCAGCTGTCATTTTGACATTTTCAGCTGTCACAATTTTGTCAAAAACTGCAGACCGTCCTAACATATGGTGTGTCCAAATTTCGTTAGCATACAGGGTGTCCCAGCAAGGGTGGCCACCGGCCATATCTCAGAAACTACTGGACCTAAAAGTTCAGGAAAAAAAAAATTATCACTAAAGTGGCCACGAGAAAATGCTGGGAAATATTTATAACTTCGAAATTTTTCCGCTAGGGGGCGCAATCAAAGCTTAAATATTAAAATTCGAAATTTCTCCGGAAATTCTCAGATTGAGGTATATCTTTATCAACATGGTTAGAAAACCTAGACAATTTCACGTCTTTTTGGTACAGGGCTCATTGGCGTACCGATCTTCGTGTGAGTAGGGGAAGGTAGTGAAAGTGTACTTGTTCAAGAGGCTGTAACTTATAAACGACTGGTTCGATTTTGTTGCGTATAGGCTTGTTTGGAAGATAAATGTGAGTACTTTCGTATATCGTATCCAGTGATGCGTGATTGTCTCCAGAAAAGTTGCTAGAAGGCGTAATTCGAATTAAAAACTGTTATTTTCGTTTCACCGCAAAAATTTAAATGGTACGGTATAATTCTGATAACAGAATCGGAATGAAGATTAAATTTACAAGAAAAAACTTAAAAAAAAAAAAAAAAAACTTTAAAACATTAAATAATTTGGACTCGTTATTATTATCAGAATTATACCATACCATTTAAATTTTTGCGGTAAAATGAAAAACACTGTTTTTAATTGAAGTTACTCCTTCTAGCAACTTTTCTGGAGACAATCACGCATCACTGGATACGATATACGAAAGAACTCACATTTATCTTCCAAACAAGCCTATATACGCAACAAAATCGGACCAGTCGTTTATAAGTTACAGCCTCTTGAACAAGTACACTTTCACTACCTTCCCCTACTCACACGAAGATCGGTACGCCAATGAGCCCTGTACCAAAAAGACGTGAAATTGTCTAGGTTTTCTAACCATGTTGATAAAGATATACCTCAATCTGAGAATTTCCGGAGAAATTTCGAATTTTAATATTTAAGCTTTGATTGCGCCCCCTAGCGGAAAAATTTCGAAGTTATAAATTTTTCCCAGCATTTTCTCGTGGCCACTTAAGTGATAATTTTTTTTTTCCTAAACTTTTAAGTCCAGTAGTTTCCGAGATATGGCCGGTGGCCACCCTTGCTGGGACACCCTGTATATGAAACGGTTCAAAAAGGGGTCACCTTTTAAATAAAAATATTAGAATAAGTCAAAAAATAGGTTTATTACCAAAAAATAACAACAAACCTTCTAAGCATGAAACATTTTCGAAAAACATCAGAATTTTATTCATCAAGTCAACAAGTAAAAGTATAGTCAAGTTAATTCAAGAAACAAGAAAATAGCTCGAATCTTATTTGATCGGAGGCACAAATTCTGCACTAGAGTCTGAATGGACTAGGATACAAATTTAAAAAAAGGATAAAAATATGAAAATATTTTATAAACAAATCATGGAACGGATGAGAAACATTTTCAGATTGTCTTATGCGGACATGCGTGATTTTCATTTAAAAAAAGTACATACACGACACAGTAACGGGTGTAGTGTTTCGTTTTGTGCTAATTTCTTTAAAAAAAACACAACTATCTCCAATGAAAAAAAGTCATTCGCCAATGTGTCCTAAAACAATTTTCAAAACATCCGAGTATAAGGAACTTTTATCAGGTATTTTGGATAAACACACATGGTTCAAGTATATTCACAAATATCACGTCCATTGAAAATATTGACTTTTCGGCTTGTTTTCAGTTTTGATCGTGTAGGTGTTCGATAGACATATCTAATCCAAAATAGCTGAACCCAAACACTTATCCAAACCTAATCGAAGCAATTAAGACAAGGTTAAAGGTGAAGAAAGTTAAAGCTCACTCTTTGAGTCATATCCATGGCCTCAATCAGTCAACTTAAACAAAAGCCTATCAGACTCATCTCAATACTAATCTTTCAATTCAATAAAATGTGTAACTTATGATAAACACAGATAAGGAAATTACTTATTATTCTCTCAAAAGTTCACTAAGCAGGACAGTTATCGTGTTAATTTAAAATCATTAAGAGACAAACAATTAAGGCGAAATTCTTTCAGTCTGCTTCGGCGTGTTGCGGTAGTCAAGTAGATGACAAAGTTATTCGGGTAATTTTTGTGGGACCATTGAAGAGTCGAATCATTAAATTCAATCTGCAATAGTTAAGCTGATTAGTGCGGTACGAGCTTGATGTGTCTAGTTGCAATGATCAAGTTTGTGGTTTTTTGAGTGATGTGTCTTTACTTTTTGGATAGGATTTTTCACTTGAATATTATGGTAAGTCATGTTTGGGTTATTTTAAATTTGTTTTAATTTTAAGAAATTAACTATTTGATGTGTTTAGATTTTCTTTTTCTATAAATTTGAGGGTATTTTCAACGTAGAAGGTTTTTGATTTGAAATTTATTTATTATTTATTTTTATTTAAAAGTTAACAGGGGTTGGAGTAACATGGTTTGGTCCCCTAAAAGTCCAGATATAACTCCATTGGATTAGTTCACGATAACACGGTATGCCAATGCGCATCTTACTGTGACGTTATCTGCTGCAAAAAACAAAACAATAATTGATGGTCAATATCAAATTCAAATTCAAGTGCCCATAACTCTGTTATTATAGAAGTTATAAAAATGTTTTGAGCGATAGAAAATTTTATGCTCCTATTCTTTTGAAATTTTCCCGTAAGGTTGCTAATTTTTTTAATATTTTTTTCATTATATTTTATATTTTTTTAACTCCATTATTATGGAATTTTTAAACATGTTTTGATCAGAGTTATAGAGAATTTTTTGCTCTTTAAAAAATTATTCTTGATATTTTCCCGTAAAGTTGCTAGTTTTTTAATAATTTTGAAAAGTCTGTGATACTCAATTTCTCCTTTTTACCAAGTCCAGATTCAACTCTCCATAACTCCGTTATTATAGAAGTTATAAAAATGATTCGAGAAGAAAGTTATAGAGAATTTTGTGCTCTTCAAAAAATTATTCGTGAAATTTTCTCGTAAAGTCGCTAATTTTTTAATTATTTTGAAAAAAGTCTGTGATTCTCAATATCTTATTTTTACTAAGTTAAGATTCAACTGACCATAATTCCGTTATTATGGAAGTTAAAAACATGTTTTGATCAGAGAGTTATAGAGAATTTTGTGCTCTTCAAAAAATTATTCGTGAAATTTTCTCGTAAAGTCGCTTATTTTTTAATTATTTTGAAAAAAGTCTGTGATTCTCAATATTTCATTTTTACCAAGTCCAGATTCAACTCCCCATAACTCCGTTATTATAGAAGTTATAAAAATGTTTCGAGAGAAAATTATAGAGAATTGTGTGCTCTTCAAAAACTAATTCTTGGAATTTTTCCGTAAACCTGCTATTTTTTTAAATATTTTGAAAAAAGTCTGTGATTCTCAATATCTTATTTTTACTAAGTTCAGATTCAACTGCCCATAATTCCGTTATTATGGAAGTTAAAAACATGTTTTGATCAGAGAGTTATAGAGAATTTTTTGCTCTTCAAAAAATTATTCTTGATATTTTCCCTTAAACTTGTTAGTTTTTTGATAATTTTGAAAAAAGTCTGTGATACTCAATATCTTCTTTTTACCAAGTCCAGATTCAACTCCCCATAACTCCGTTATTATAGAAGTTATAAAAATGTTTCGAGGAGAAAGTTATAGAGAATTGTGTGCTCTTCAAAAACTTATTCTTGGAATTTTTCCGTAAACTTGCTATTTTTTTAAATATTTTGAAAAAAGTCCGTGATTCTCAATATCTTATTTTTAATAAGTTCAGATTCAACTGCCCATAATTCCGTTATTATGGAAGTTAAAAACATGTTTTGATCAGAGAGTTATAGAGAATTTTTTGCTCTTCAAAAAATTATTCTTGATATTTTCCCTTAAACTTGTTAGTTTTTTGATAATTTTGAAAAAAGTCTGTGATACTCAATATCTCCTTTTTACCAAGTCCAGATTCAACTCTCCATAACTCCGTTATTATAGAAGTTATAAAAATGATTCGAGAAGAAAGTTATAGAGAATTTTGTGCTCTTCAAAAAATTATTCGTGAAATTTTCTCGTAAAGTCGCTAATTTTTTAATTATTTTGAAAAAAGTCTGTGATTCTCAATATCTTATTTTTACTAAGTTAAGATTCAACTGACCATAATTCCGTTATTATGGAAGTTAAAAACATGTTTTGATCAGAGAGTTATAGAGAATTTTGTGCTCTTCAAAAAATTATTCGTGAAATTTTCTCGTCAAGTCGCTTATTTTTTAATTATTTTGAAAAAAGTCTGTGATTCTCAATATTTCATTTTTACCAAGTCCAGATTCAACTCCCCATAACTCCGTTATTATAGAAGTTATAAAAATGTTTCGAGGAGAAAGTTATAGAGAATTGTGTGCTCTTCAAAAACTTATTCTTGGAATTTTTCCGTAAACTTGCTATTTTTTTAAATATTTTGAAAAAAGTCTGTGATTCTCAATATCTTATTTTTACTAAGTTCAGATTCAACTGCCCATAATTCCGTTATTATGGAAGTTAAAAACATGTTTTGATCAGAGAGTTATAGAGAATTTTTTGCTCTTCAAAAAATTATTCTTGATATTTTCCCTTAAACTTGCTAGTTTTTTGATAATTTTGAAAAAAGTCTGTGATACTCAATATCTCCTTTTTACCAATTCCAGATTCAACTCCCCATAACTCCGTTATTATAGAAGTTATAAAGATGTTTCGGGGAGAAAGTTATAGAGAATTTTGTGCTCTTTAAAAAATTATTGTTGAAATTTTTCCGTAAACTTGCTATTTTTTTAAATATTTTGAAAAAAGTCTGTAATTTTCAATTTCGTATTTTTACTAGGTCCAGATTTAACTGCCCATAACTTCATTATTATGGAAGTTATAAACATGTTTTGATCAGAGAGTTATAGAGAATTTTTTGCTCTTTAAAAAATTATTCTTGATATTTTTCCGTAAAGTTGCCAGTTTTTCAATAATTTTGAAAAAAGTCTGTGATACTCAATATCTCCTTTTTACCAAGTCCAGATTCAACTCCCCATAACTCCGTTATTATAGAAGTTATAAAAATGTTTCGAGGAGAAAGTTATAGAGAATGTTGTGCTCTTTAAAAAATTATTCGAGAAATGTTCCCGTAAAGTTGCTAATTTTTGAATTATTTTGAAAAAAGTCTGTGATTCTCAATAATTCATTTTTACCAAGTCCAGATTCAACTCCCCATAACTCCGTTATTATAGAAGTTATAAAAATGTTTCGAGGAGAAAGTTATAGAGAATTTCGTGCTCTTTAAAAAATTATTCTTGACATTTTTCCGTAAACTTGCAGTTTATTTAAATATTTTGAAAAAAGTCTGTGATTATCAATATCTTATTATTACTAAGTTCAGATTCAACTGACCGTAATTCCGTTATTATGGAAGTTAAAAACATGTTTTGATCAGAGAGTTATAGAGAATTTTGTGCTCTTCAAAAAATTATTCGTGAAATTTTCTCGTAAAGTCGCTAATTTTTTAATTATTTTGAAAAAAGTCTGTGATTCTCAATATCTCCTTTTTACCAAGTCCAGATTCAACTCCCCATAGCTCCGTTATTATAGAAGTTATAAAGATGTTTCGAGGAGAAAGTTATAGAGAATTTTGTGCTCTTTAAAAAATTATTGTTGAAATTTTTCCGTAAACTTGCTATTTTTTTAAATATTTTGAAAAAAGTCTGTGATTCTCAATATCGTATTTTTACTAGGTCCAGATTTAACTGCCCATAACTCCATTATTATGGAAGTTATAAATATGTTTTGATTAGAGAAATATAGAGAATTTTTGGCTCTTTAAAAAATTATTCCTGATATTTTCCCGTAAAGTTGCTAGTTTTTTAATAATTTTGAAAAAGTCTGTGATACTCAATTTCTCCTTTTTACCAAGTCCAGATTCAACTCCCCATAACTCCGTAATTATAGAAGTTATAAAAATGTTTCGAGAAGAAAGTTATAGAGAATTTTGTGATCTTTAAAAACTTATTCGTGAAATTTTCCCGTAAAGTTGCTAATATTTGAACTATTTTGAAAAAAGTCTGTGATTCTCAATATTTCATTTTAATCAAGTCCAGATTCAACTCTCCATAACTCCGTTATTATATAAGTTATAAAAATGTTTTGATCAGAAAGTTATAGAGAATTTTATGCTGTTTAAAAAATTATTCTTGAAATTTTCCCGTAAAGTTGTTAAATTTTGAATTATTTTAATAAAAAACTACGTTACTCAACAAAAATAATACTTGTGAGATTATAACAACCATAAAAAGATACGTTCCGCATACTATTATGGTAACCAATAGTAACCATAGAAACTCTGTCACTGCACAAAAAAATCGAATTTCGTTCGCGGAGTCATGTGGTTTATTTATGTCTAAAGAAGTTAAAATTAAAACACTTTTCCATCTCCCGACTACACCACTGATTTTACAAATATTGTTAATGCCAAAAAAAATTAACAAAAGGAAACGCACTCGAGTTTTATTTCCCCGCTTTTTTTAAATGTAAAATTGCGTTAAATACCATACCCCATTTTCTCCGAACTTCTCAGGTTGACTAATCTGACAATAGCGTCTTAATTTGACGACTTTATGCGCACAATTGAAGCAAATTTCTTTCAGTCTGCCTCATCGAATTGCGGTAGTCAAACCACTTGATTGGTGTTTCTTCAAAGCGATTTTTTCAGTTGTGATTTTTTTCCTGGGGTGAGTGGAAAGTTGCTCTTATATTTTCCGTTAAATTTTGCTTTTTTTTTTGAATAATTATTGTAATTTGAATAAATTATCGATTACCAGGGAATGATTTACATATATTATTTTGATTTTTGTAGTCGACAATATCGTGACAAGTTTGGATACATTTTCTAGTTCAATTTTCAAAAACAAAAAAAATCATGAGAGCTTGACCACCATAAAATGATATAATAATATGAAATTAATCAACAAAAATGTTGTACTTTTTGCAATCTCAACTTAATATTGAGTTGTATAATGTAACATACGATTTTTATCATCTACATTAGGTTTGAAATGTTATAAAAAAAATCATATCCCTAGTATTTTTTTCCCAATTAACTCCTATTCCACTGCTATGAGATTTATTTTTTTTTTGATAAAATAAAATAATGTTTGTGCAATTTCACGTGATCAAGTTTAAATTTTCCCATTTTCTTCATTCAAGAAATATGACCGTATGTGCTATAAATAAGGACATTTTCATTGAAATAAAATCCGTTTACCGTTTTCTGCGAATATTTTGAAAACTATTGTGATTATCGAAAAATATACAAGTAAAATGAAGGTTTACTAAATGATCTACAAAGCTAATAATAGCTTCTAAGATACAGGGCCATGAATAGAGGCATCGATTTTAGTTTAAACAGAACTCGTTTCCTGTTTTTAAAAAAATTCCAAGAATGAGGTGGACAGGTTTTAAATTTTTTTTTCATTTTCTATTGAGATTGACTCATCCCACTCCAAATCTTGCCAATGCAACTGATATGGGGTTTTAAACTTGGGATTTAAATTTTATCTGGGCTTATCTGAATTGGCAAGAGGTTACAAAATTAGAAAAACGTGCTTGAGGGTGTGACATGTTGTAAATAATACGTAGCTTAATCAACGCGAATTAATTTTTTTGCAGAAATAATTCGCAACGAACCCAAACTGAGTATATTTTTTAAAATGAAAAAAAAAAAAATCTCGCTCAAAACTATTTTCAATGTAGAGGCATGTAACTTTGGAAAAGTAAGTTAATGTGGCACGTTCATTAATAAGAAAATCAATTTTCTACAGCTTTATGCACATTAGTAACACCTAAACAATTTCGGATTTTCTGATTGCGTTTTACGATAAGTGCTGATAAAATTCAAAATTCTATTTTAGTCCAATCATTGGATTTAAGGTTGTGATTAGTGGATTGTTACAACAATATGACGTGTTCTCTATTCGTTTTTATCGGTTCAAACACAATAGTGTCCCAACTGATAATACCATACCTCCGAGAAACAATTAATTATTCGTCATTTGATGGGTCGTAATTTTTATCGCTTCTGTTCAATAAACAATATTCACTTATGTTCTAGTTCTTATAAGCGATAAGACGTTCTTGTCAGTGGTTGTTATATTGCTATTTTAAACCAATTTTAGTTTATTTAATGATATTTTTTTTATTAGTTCCACAAAATATAGACGATGGGTGTCAAACACTTGTTGCTTTGGCTCATCATCATTCTAGCCATCTTGGAAGAGTTTCCAGCAAAAAGTTGCAACAATGAAAAGAGATGCAAAACAACCAGGGTCCATAACAAGATTGGCGTCGATTGCAATAACAATGAATTTAAAGAATTTCCGAAATGTATCACCCCTAATGTTGAGGTAAGTTGAATTTAATGACTTGACCAGAGATGCGCTTTTGTGTAGTAAATTATCATTAAATGTTTGGTTTACTATAAAATTACCAAAAAATAATTAGTCAGCCCTTAACTAAAGGGTTACAGGAAAAGATGATTCTTCTTTGACCTTTTGTCGTTAACAGTGTAGGTTATCTTCTTTTGTTTGGCAAATTCCGATGAAATTTGAATAAATTACAAATGAGTAATCTTGAATGTTTTGATACTATAAAGGGGGGAAAAATTATCCATATGACGATAAGGCGTTGAAATATCCAAGAGTGCCAAAATAACAAAGCAAACAAACATTTAAATAAAATTCACTTAACAAAAAAACTTCAAGAAATCCTTCGTTAATTTCATCAGGTTGATTTTGGACTTCCATTATACAGGGTGGACCAACGAAAAGGTCTCACCCTTATTTATGACTTTTCTGGTAGATTTTGGGAAAGACGCTCGGACACGTCAATTTTTATTTTTAGGGGGACGTCTTTTCGTGTATGACTGTATAATACAGGGTGTTCCAAAATAAGATATCGCATTACACTTGACATTTTTAAATGGAAACCCCCGATTTTTTTTCTATTTTTGGATTCTCCATGAAGTTTTTAGTAACTTTTGTATAATACAGTATGTATTTAAAAAATTTAAACAAAAAATAATTACTTAGCTATAATGTGTCAAAAAGTCAATGTGGTAATAAATGTTGAAAGTGGTGTCCGTTTACCTCCATGCAATAATAAAGATTTTGACATGTTGGAAAATACAATAAAGCCACGAATAACCGAAATAATAGAAAATGAGGTTAATTATAATGAAAATTTCCTACCAGTCAATTCTAACCAATCAATTACATTTTATTATGTTGCTATGGCAACGATCTAATTTTATCGGAAATCACCCTGCTCATAATCACGTGATTGAAAGATTAATAAGTGGAAATCACCCTGGCTTTGCATCTGGATGTAGCTCCCATATGATTACAGTGTTGCCGTCCCCACTCTCCCTAACAATCCCAACCCAACCCCACTTTCACAGACAGAGAAAGGCAAACGGCAACACTGTGGTTGGTGCATGGGAGCTACATCCAGCCGCGAGTGCTTCACAGCTGTTAAAAACAATGACAAATATTTTTGATAAATGATTTATTTTCAACTTCCAATACAAAGTTGCAATGTTATCAATTATGGACAAGATTGGTTATAACTTTCAAATGTCTTATAAAATCCTGATTCCCTTCTTTCTTCCTTAATGGCGAGTAGAGTAAGGAGCCGTTGGTTTCTTCCACTAAATGCGAGGTGAGTCCTGGGTTATGTTTTTTCCAATGATCAGTTTTGGCATGAAATTTTCTTGCCGAATCTCCCGCGAGCTCGAATTAAAAATCCGGAAATAATTCGAGCTCCAGGGAGATTATAAGTGAATATCTTTTTCATTTCCAACAAGTTGGTGCACCACCGCACTTTGTAGCTCCAGTACGACAGTTTTTGGACACCCATTTCCCTAATCAGTGGCGCGGCCCCATTGAGTGGCCATCAAGGTCTCCGGACTTGAGTCCTTTAGATTACTTTCTTTGGGGACATTTAAAAAGTTAGGTTTTTAGTACGAAGCCAGACTCCATCCAAGATCTTCGGGAGCGGATCACGGCGGAATGCAGACAAATAACTCCAGAAATGTGTGAAAATGTTAGGAATAGATTTGAGCAAAATCTTTATTATTGCATGGAGGTAAATGGAATTTTTGTTTAAATTTTTTAAATAAACGGTTGAAGATAGGTATAAACTGTATTATACAAAAGTTACTAAAAACTTCATGGAGAATCAAAAATAGAAAAAAAATTAGGGGTTTCCATTTAAAAATGTCAAGTGTAATGCGATATCTTATTTTGGAAAACCCTGTATACAGTCATACACGAAAAGACGTCCCCCTAAAAATGAAAATTGACGTGTAAGAGCGTTTTTCCCAAAATATACCAGGAAAGTCATAAATAAGGGTGGGACCTGTTCGTTGGCCACCCTGTATTTTAAGATACACGAGAATTAATTTCCATCACTTTGCACTGCTTTCTCTATTTAATCCTTTTAATTTTTAATTTTCTTTTCTATCGTCCCATGTTGAATCTGATATTTTTTACAGGGTATTCCAAATATTGTTCCCAAAGCTTCCAATTTTTTGAAGATTTTGTTCTGATTTCTTGAAATTTTTTATTAAATTACATCTTGGGATACTGATGTATTTCATGATTTATCAGTGGTTGTTTTGTATTCAATCTAAAATAACTCATACATCATCATTTCTTGATTAAGTCTTCAATATTCTTAGATATTCCATAGGCCAGTACAATGTGTTTCTTACTTTGGATGAAACTCATGGCCTTTCTTCTGGCCAACCTTCATTGATCACTTGCTGTTATCCATTGAAGTGGCAACTACAAATTTTATCTACGTCACAGAATACATTATCTTTCTTTGTCTGGCGTATTGACTAAGATGACTCTCTCTGTCTCTCTCGGGAGGGTAATATGGCCTCTCCCCGTTTTCGATCATACAGTGAAATTTGCTTTTTCTTTTTTATTTATTTAGTATATTTTCGGGTATTTTGGAAAAAAAATCGCTGATGACTTTCTAGCATTGTCTAGAATACGTATATAAAATTTATTTATTTTCATTGTTAATAGGGAAGTTTTGTTTAGAATTTTACAGGAAGTAATTAGGATTGCAAGGTTGTAATCGACTCATTGGTTTCAAAAGATTTTTTGTTGTACCTTTTTGGACTTGAACTGGGGTTACGCCCTTTTTGGATCTTTGGCCCTTTAATTTTTTTGGGTTCTTTTAGGTTCTTTTGGATTTGTTGGGGTTCTTTCGGGCTTTTTTTAGTGGTTTCGGGTTCCTTCGGATTCTTTGGAGCTCTTTCGAGTTCGTTAGTTTTTTTTCGTGTTCTTCCAGGTTCTTTCGGAAGCTTCCGGGTTATTTGGTTTTTTGGCTCTTTGGCTCTTAAAGGAAATCCGGAACTGGTTGCTGCCCTGTTTCATCTACCTAACGATCCACATTAAGTCAGTTGCTGTTTTCAAATTCAATGTGCTTTTTTTAGACAAAAGTAGTTCTCCTAATTTGACTATCCTGTTTCGGATGAGACCATTTTTTTGATCATCAAAATCACATGTATGTGATGATTTTTCTAGTTCCAGAATATGGTTGTCAAAGGATTCATCATCACGTTGAGACCTAGCTACAAAAAATGTTTTAAAAACGACATTCTTTTTTGCCATAAAATATGAATCCATCACCTTCAATAAGTATTTGTAATTATTTTTATTTGAATTTTCAATTTGGAGAATGTGGAGATTTTCAGCTTGCTTCTCCTCCAACGCTAAGTAGTATACAGGGTGGACCAGAAGTAATGGGTCATACGGCAACAGTAGATTCCTCACACAAAAATATTGCGATAGACCTCAACTTGTTAAATCCGAAAGTTGATATTAACAGAAATACAGGGTGTCAAAGTTGAATTTTAATATTTGATTTTTTCAAATAAATTTTGAAATAATCAATTTAAATCAATGAAATTTGACATATTATGCGGATTGTTTGACATGCAAAATCCAAATCTGAGCACGGAGTTACTCCTACTTGTTCAGGGCGCCACTAACACATCTTCAAATAGTCAGAACTTTTTTGTACGCACTCGTACATTATTTTAACATCGAAAAAATGATCAAAGTTGAATTTTTTAATTTGATTTTTTCAAATAACTTTTGAAATAATCAAGTTATATCGATGAAATTTGATATATGGGGATTGTTTGACATGCAAAATCCAAATCTGAGTTGCTCCTACTTGTAGGGGGCGCCACTTACACATCTTTCCACTCATTCAAATAGTCAGAACTTTTTTCTACGCACTCGTACATTTTTTTAACATCGAAAAAATTATTTTTTGATCATGTTTACATGTAAAAGGTATACTTTGTAGAAGTGCCTAGGAGCAACCTTTATCAAGATATTTGAACTTCAAGTAGTCCATGCAATGCTGTTTCAAATGGAAAATTTTGGAAATTAGCATAGGGGGCATCGAAAACGCTGTTGTCACGGTAATTATGATAAGTGTCTCGATGTTCATTGTTTTTTTATAAAAAAAAAATCAAAAAAAAAGTTAAAATTTTTTTCAAAAAAATGTCATTATTGTAAATGTAAAATTAGATTAATTTTTTCAAATCAAGAAACATTGAGCATTCAAGCTAATGTCAAAATTACCATGATAACGACGTTTTCGATGCCTCCTATGTTCATTTTCAATTTTTTCCATTTAAAACAGCATTGCATGGACTACTTGAAGTTCAAATATCTTGATAAAGGTTGCTCCTAGGCACTTCTACAAAGTATACTTTTTCCATGCAAACATGATCAAAAAATCATTTTTTCGATGGTTAAAAAATGTACAAGTGCGTAGAAAAAAGTTCTGACTATTTGAATGAGTGGAAAGATGTGTAAGTGTTGCCCCCTACAAGTGGGAGCAATTCCGTGCTCAGATTTGGATTTTGCATGTCAAACAATCCCCATATATCAAATTTCATCGATATAACTTGATTATTTCAAAAATTATTTGAAAAAATCAAATAATAAAATACAACTTTGACACCCTGTATCTCTGTTAATATCAACTTTCGGATGTGACAAGTTGAGGTCTATCGCAATATTTTTGTGTGAGGAATCTAGTGTTACCGTATGACCCATTACTTCTGGTCCACCCTGTATATGTCAATTTTGATGCTGTCATCTTTTTCATTTTTCTCTGACGCTATTAAAAGTGATTTAACCTTATTTTTTCCACTTGAACCATATAATATCTGATTGATTGACGAATCCAAAAACTAGCTCATTGGGTGGTTTGAAGTATTTTATAGATATTTCCTATACAAAATTGATCTTCAGTTGATATACAGGGTGAGTTTTTTATGTTTTGTACCCACAGTAGGGATCTCAGAAACTATAGCAGATACGAGAATGTAATAATGGGTAAGGATTTGCAATTTTGTGAGCTCTACTCAAAACCATTTTGAGTTTTGAAAATTTGAAAGCTGTCAAAAGATATTTAAAAAAAAAACTGATTTTTGGCGACTTTCTAAAACGTTAAATACATGCACAAGTATTGGGAAACTCTCCTACAAATAAAATGGCATCAAAACATTTTTCTTTATTTACCAGATTTTTTTGGGTGTTTCGCCACACCCTATCAAACAACAATCAAACTAGTGTTTATACAGGGTGTTTTATTAATATTGCGAAAAAATTCAGGATGAGTTTCCCTACCTAATAATAAAAGGAAAACTTCCTAATAACACGTATCCGGAAATGTTTCATAACAGAGCTACAGGGTGTTAAAGATTTATTTTCATTTTTGTTTTTTCTTGATATTATTTGAAGCATTGTCGATATTTTGATAAAAATTTTGATAAAAATATAATGTCTACTTTGTATTATCAGTTCAAAATCTTCAAGTTAGTGTTCGTGGATCGGATTATTATTAATTAGTGAGAGTAGTATTTTTATCAAGCACAATACAGTGAGTACACGCTAACCCCCCAAGTAACATGTCCAAGATACTTTAGATTTATTCAAGATTTAAAAAGATTTTAATATGTTCAATAAAATAACATGTATTTTAAAGTTATCTTATGATAGACTGATTGTCTACTTATTTGTTAACCATACATTTAATGTACTCCTCAAATCAAAAGAAAAAACTTATTTACTCTTATTGTACCATGGATCTTGAACTGATTTTAAAATACTCTAGTCACTGATTATTTTAAAACTAATTTGCCTTCAAAGAGTATTAAATAGCAAAATGGTTTTGAAACGATCTAGGCTAAAGCAAATAGTTTTGATATTGGTATATGAAGTACTCTTGATGTGTCCATTAAACCTCATCAAAAAGACTATTTCATCTTGAGGCTAAATGTTTAATAAAATTCTATATCAAAGCACAAAATGTAATTGTTGCATTTTTAAGATTACATTAAGAATATTTTTAAACCCAAAGGATTTAAATTTGTTTTGTTAAATGCTCCTGGTATTTCTGAAAATTGTTTTAAGAATAATTCTGTCTACAACTCTTCGTTCGCCATATTTGATATAATTAAGCAGATAGTACCATCAGTATAGTGCGCGGGTAGATTTTTATTTTATACTATTAATAATAATTATTATTATCAACTTGGTCATATGAATCATATAACCCGGCTTGAATGCACTGAGCCAGATATTTCCGGGTATTGTGTGTCTCTCCGCCAACCTCTTTAAAACCTGTTTGAACTTAATAAGTCAAAAAAGTTTTAAAATGAAGTAGATAGATCACTTTAAGAGAAATTGTTCTGAAGTTGGTGAATAAAAAGATATTATGGGTCTAGTTGAGCTTTAAGGATTCTTAAAAATCGGGTAGGGTTTTAATATATGAATAACTTCAAGAACTCTTTAAAATTAAAACTAAACGGTTTTATAATCGTTTTAAAAATTTGTCTTGGAGCTAGAAGCTGCTTTATGAGAGTCCTGAGAAGTTCTTCAAGCTTATTCTTTAAAACCTTATGTTTTATAACATAGTTTTGAAACGATCTTGAAGATCATGATAAAGAAATTGGTGGGTAATAAAATAATTGAATAATACATTCACAATGAAAAAAAGAACTAATTAAATTCACTCGAAATAAAAAAAAGTTTAAAACCATCACAATTGATTTTTCCCCTTTGCACCGTGAATGAAGTTCACCGATTGAATAGGCGTAATTTTATAATTTAATTTAATCACTCAATGAACAATTTGTTGTGTGCTCCATTGTTGCATAGGCAAATCAATACGACAATACCAAAGTATTTATAGGACAAATTTGAGCCCACTTCCGAAACTGATTTTTAGGTGTGTTGTTTATACAATAATGACAAAATTTCAGATCATAGACCTGTCGTACAATCGAATCCGAAAAGTAACCCGCGAAGATCTGGAAATCTATTCAGACATCACCCATTTGTACTTAAACGATAACATGTTGACCAGCATCGATGAAGAAACGTTTGCTGATCTCACCGGCCTGGAAGCACTGGATTTATCCTTGAATGGCTTGACTAAAATCCCAGCTGATATTTTCCATTTGCCATCACTGACTTCACTTTATCTGAGTGAAAATAAAAATATTAACATAGCTGAGTCGATTGAAGAGGCCAAACCGTTGACTGGATCTTGTTTGACTAAGCTGGATTTAAGTTATGTTACTGAGGATGGATCTAAGATTGATTTTCCTGTTTTTGATGAGTTGCCTTTGTTGGCTGTTTTGAATGTTACTGGTAAGGTTTCTACTGTCACCTTATTTGGTTGTCCACATTTTTCACAGGCAACCACATAAGCTACTTGACAACCACCTACTTTGCTGGCCTTTGCAATCTGCAAATATTTGCCAGTGAAAATGTGACCACGGAATATTCGGATGATTGTGACTGCTGGAGGATCAATAGATGGTTGACTGAAAGGAAAGTTAAATTCACTCCGCTTGTTTGTCCTACAAGTGAAGAAGGTAATAGTCTTCAAAACAGTCCTAGACATAAGAGTTGAGATTTCTTTATGCTATTTGGCTCTTTCTTTACTGAGCGGTAAGAGAAACCCACAAAAGAGGGTTTAACAATACTGAACCGTCCATTGTGAAATTAAAACGTAGATTCCAAATATGATAACAAATTTGTTGTAAAAATTTTGTTTAATAAAACACTAATTAAATAAGAAACAATGACCAAAATAGCTTAACTCTTTATAATAATTAATGGAAGGACATCTCTGCAAATCCTCATTAAATCTTTAATATCTCATTTTTGATGTTTGTTTTCTATATTTTTCCTATAAAGAATTAATGATTTCATTTTTAATTTAACTAATGTTTTTAAAGTGTTGATTAAATGACGATTCGACGGGGAGGGAAAAACGTATTCTCCTTATCTCGGGCGCCACTCCACGTTATAACAGAGGGTGGCGCCCGAGATAAAGAAAATGCTAGTGAGTTTAGATAATTATTTGATTGTTTCATAGAGAAGCAAGATAGGCTGTTTCGGACATATTCAACATTCATAATAATACTAATGATTGCCTTTGTTATTCTTGGTGTGTATTTTATTTTTCCACATCTAACATTATTTTGAGGAAAAATATTATATCCCGAAAACCAATAAAGAAAACTACTTGCAATTTTCACCAATCGATTCAGTAAAAAAATTCCACCAGAAAAATATACAGGGCGATTTAAAAATATGCGGGGAAAAATCCACCTTAAGTTTGAGAAATTACAAAAAAAAATCATTTTGAGACTTAGACTTCGTGTTCTTTCTACTTCTGAGATTTTAAGTAAGTAAAGTGAGTCTCTTAAGGATATGGACGATTTTCTGGAATTAAAAAAAACATGGTTGAAATCGGTTAATAACCTGAAATTGTTCAGGGGTGTTTCCATTCTAAATGGGTCACACTGTACATATTATCATGAAACTTTTTCAATTGGAATATTGGAATGGAGCACAAATCAATTGACTTTTACAAAAAATACGAGATTTATGAACGTTTCAAATCCTTGAATGCCATACTTATTTGGGCTTTTTGAGAAATTTTTGATTTTCATCGGTGCATCATGTTGCGAAATTGATCAAACTCATTCCAAAGATACGTGATTCAGAAATATTTCAGATTTTTCCTACTCGGGCTCCAGTTTGCCCTTATTGAGAAAATTTTGATTTTCGTTGATAAGTCATGAGATTTGATCAATCACTCTTTGGCATGAATGAAAATCGTCAAATTTTTCCCAAAAGACCGACATCCATCGACAATTCAAGTTCTTGTTACTTTCTCAATTCTGTGACAAAACCCATCAAATTTTGATAAAACAATAAATAAAACTATACAGGGTAAGTCTTTCACTTGAGATAAATTCAGTACCTACATGAAAGATATTTTTGATGAACAAAAATTGTATACAGGGTGTCCTAAAATTAAGTTATGACGTCATAAACGATTATTTGAAGTAACTGGATTCATCTTTTAAAAGTGGTTATACAAAAATAATGTAGCATTTGAAAAATTATAGTCCCAGCATATATTTATTTTGATTTTTTGGATTATTAAAAACTCACTCTGTATAAAATTATAGAACTAGACAATTTCAAACTCATGAATATTCAAAATTTGGGTAGATTAACATTGTTAGTAGGTATAACATTGAAATTTTGATTTAAAAAAAAATATGAATGTTGGAAAATTCAAAATTTGAATTTGTTTAGATTTCGGTAGGTGATTTGGACCATTTTTTTTTAATTAATTTAAATTTTATAATTATTTGATCATGCTGTACAGGGTGATTCACTATATGTATATTGACTCCCCCTCTAACTCATTCTATACAAGGTGAACAGAAAAAAGTTGTAGACAAAATTTGTTTGGTTTATACTAATTTTTTTAATTAAGCAGTATCATTTATACAGGGTGTCCCAAAAGCTGTCCGCAGCACCCAACTTTGAAATTTCAAATGGAACACCCTGTATTTTATTTCATTTTCAAATTCTACGTTGAAGTCATATGTATATGAGGTTTATCAATCTTTATCTCTGGTCGTTTTCGAGATAAAAGCTGTTGAATATTGTGGAAAATACGATATTTTGACCCCCCTCTAACTCATTTTACACAAGGTGTAGAAAAAAAAGTGTAATACAAAAGTTCTTTGGTTTATACTGAATTGTTTAAATCAGGCCATACTATTTATACAGGGTGTCCCAAAAGCGAGATATATAGTGAGATACAATATATAGTGGATCACACTGTGTTTATCATTCCTACGATTTTAAAATCTTGTGTAGGATTTATCAGAGCAAAAATCACGTTGATATTCTGAACAATTTTTGAGTTATTAATTTTAATATAAAATTGTGTTATTGTAGAAATTTTCAAATTTGACTCAATTGTTTTTAAAATTTCGACCCTGTATATGTTTTTGATGATTTTGAAAATAATTGTTGTAGATGTATTATGAATTAATCGGTTCAGTTGATGACAAAGAAAATACTTTTAGAGTCTAGCTAAAATTTCAAGATGGATTCAAAAAATAAAAATGCGTTAAAAGTCCATTGATTTTCCCATTCATGAATTTTTAATATTATTTACTTGAATATAACATAAAGTTTATGAAAACAGCAGTCTAGTTAATCTCAGATGGTGGAATCTGGTTGGAAAATTTGCGAATTCAAAAATTTGACCGATTTTACGAATCCGTAGCACTTATTTTTCCAGGATTGAAATTTAGCACAAAGTTGGAAAATGCGTCTGGCGGCATCTTCAAAATGAAAAAAATTAAAAAAATGCACCTATTTTCCCAGGAAACTATAATTTCATTTCTATTTACAGACATTTACAATCACGAAGGTCTTGCCAAAAATGAATATAAATACAATTAAAATACTTTTCAATTAGTTTTTCTAAATAAATTTCCAAAATTAAAAGTATTGAATAATAATTTTAGTTAAAAGATTTAATTTTCATATTTATGTTCACTAAGCTTTTTGAGGCATGACTTCTATTATATTTCTTTTTTTTATATTGTTGTCAAATCATAAAGAAAATGTAAACTGTACAAAAAAGTACGTAAATACTTAATTTATAAAATATTCCAAAATGGAAAAACAACCGACAAAAAATTCCCCAGTAATAATTTATAAAAACAAAAACATATTCAAAAACAGGCAACAAAATTTAATTTGGTATGTTTCCTGATAAATGGAAACTTTCAGTGATAACTCCCGTGCAAAAAGTGGTTAATAATGGAAATATTGAAGACTTTCGTCCTATAAACACGGTACCGCCCTATAAGAAACTGTTAGTTTGTGATAAAAATTCGGGGATACATGTTTCCCAATCAGGTTTTAGGAATGAACGTTCGTGTGAAACTTTTATTTTGAAAATCACAAATATAAAGTAATTAATGTGATATCTGTGTTTCTAGACTTCAAGAGAGCTTTTGCATCTTAATTATATATTTGTATTAATGCTATATGCTATATGTATTTGCTATTTATGTCTATATACAGGGTGTTCCATTAATATTGCGAAAAAATTCAGGGTGAGTTTCCCCACTTAAAAATAATAAGAAAACTGCATATAAAGGTGTGTCCGGAAATGCTTCGTTACAGAGCTACAGGGTGTTGAAGTTTTATTTTTGTTTTTTCTAAATAATATTTGAACCAATGTCCTATATTTCCATAAAAATCGGTATTTGAGGGTTTTTTTTATGCGGAATTCGAATTTTATCTCAGTTTGGCTCTAACTTGTAGAGGGCACCACCTACACTCATTTGTCCTGACATGTACAGCCATTACTTTTTTGGACGTAACCATATGACATATTTGAGTGAAAAAACATATTTCTCCTTTATTTTTATGCAAAAAAGGCAAACTTTATAGAAGTCGCTACGTGTCACCATTTTCGAGATATTTAGATTTGAAATAATGAATACATATGATAATGAAATTATGGCCGAGCATTATTGTGTTTCATTGATAGTGCCAAAAATACAGGATAAGTTTCATCACTTGAAAATAAAAAGAAAATTTCATATAAAGATGTGTCCGGAAATGCTTCGTTACAGAGCTACAGGGTGTCAAAGTTATTATTTAATTTATTCTTTTTTTAGTTTTTTTATTTGTTTTTGTTTAAACAATATTTGAATAAGTGTTCTCGATAATATTACACAGAAGTCGACTTTTATCTTTTTCACTGAAAATATGAAGCATTGATGCGTAAAAGGTTATAATTTCAAGCAGGTTACCTTCGCCATAATTTCAAAATCCCATGTATTAATTATTTCAAATCTAAATATCTCGAAAATGGTGGCACGTAGCGACTTCTAACAAGTATGCCTTTTTTGCATAAAAATAAAGGAGAAATATGTTTTTTCACTCAAATATGTCATATGGTTACGTCCAAAAAAGTAATGGCTGTACATGTCAGGACAAATGAGTGTAGGTGGCGCCCTCTACAAGTTAGAGCCAAACTGAGATAAAATTCGAATTCCGCATAAAAAAAACCCTCAAATACCGATTTTTATGGAAATATAGACATTGGTTCAAATATTATTTAGAAAAAACAAAAATAAAAATTCAACACCCCGTAGCTCTGTAACGAAGCATTTCCGGACACACCTTTATATGCAGTTTTCTTATTATTTTTAAGTGGGGAAACTCACCCTGAATTTTTTCGCAATAATAATGAAACACCCTGTATAATTGGATTAGTACATATTTTTATACCTACTTTGGGTTAGTTTATGTCCAATTTTTTTGTATCCTTTTCAAAGAAATGCTTGATAAAGGATTATTTATTTATTTATTTAAAAAATGGAGTGCAAGACAAAAGATGATTTAGAAAATTTCACTATAACGGTTAAAAATTAATAATCCTTATTAGCTTCATTCAAGTCACGGCCACTTATGACGTTCTTATGCAATGCCCCATCCCTTTCCATAAGAAATCACTTATTTTTTCCTTTTCCAGCGTGTCCAGCCGACAACGACCACGAAGTCATGGCCGCAGATCTGGAAATCTACAACAGATGCAGAGGCAAAGTGGACCAAATCATGTTGCTGAGACAATGGAAAAAAATTGGATATTGGTTAGGAATTATCGTACTCTTCCTTATAGCTTTGGCAGCAATTCCAGCCTATCTGGCTTGGGATAGTCGCAGAAGAAGGAGAAATGCCGAAGAGAGGGGCAGATATTCCTCAATGATGGGAAACAACGAGTGTGATATTGCTATTGAAGGTTAGATTTTTAAGAAGCTGCTTCACAGCCAACGTACAAAAATCAACCAACACAGCCATATTTTTCTTAATTTGTTTTTATACTAGTTTTGTAAGTTTATTGTGAATAAACATGTTTGTATTTTATCATGTTGCATAAATTAATTATAATGAAGATAAAGGAGCAAGATATCACATCCACTTTCTTCAAAATACATAATTTTTACTAATTCTGATTTTTCAAATTATTCACGGACATGATCTGGACGTTTATAAATGATCAAAAACCGACAATTTTCACAAAATGCCTCAACTGTGAATACATCAATCGAACAAAACTGATCATTTTTGAAATATGACAACAATATCACCTGAAACGTGTAGCCGGGAAGCGTGAAGACGAAACGTACCATTGTACAACACAGTAACGACAAAACGTACCTCTCTGCAACACGCCCTTTCGATTTCTTTGTAGGCGTGCCAGGTAAAATGTGAAATTATTATTAAAGGATGAATGTATAAGTTTCACTCAATAGTTAATATTGGTTTTACAAAAAAGTTTCGAGGGGCAAAACTGCATCAAATTCTAATCGATTTCGATTCTGATTGGTAGAACTCATTTTACGGTTTTCAATTTTTCATGGCTTTCTACGAATGATAAAAGGCCTTTAAAGACGTCAAAAGTTAATAGACACAATAGCGCTAATTTTGTAGTAAAATTTTACAGGTACAGGATGTTCGAAATCTTAGATTTCCACATTTGAAAAAAATATTTCGTTTTAAAATCCTTTATAAATTCTAGGAAATACTTCGAAACAAATACGAGTACACATCCAAGTAGTGGTGATACTCTAGCCTATACAAGGCCTGTTTAAAAAGAAAGAACATCAAACACATTTTTTTGCTTTATTTTTGGTTAGCCTCTGTATAAGTAGTACAAGAGTGACAAGAAATAGGGGATGTGTGATCCAATGTACTGGTATTTGAAAAAAATACTTCATTATAGTTAATAGCATGCACGTCATTTCTTGGCCTTAATCCTAATAATATAACATAAGTTTTTCATAATGAGCTTTTCGGGTACTTGCGATAAACTAAAAAAAAATCAAATCGGCTCATTTATAGAAAAATATCAAAATGTCGCAAAACCGAATAAGACACACTTTATATTTGAGATCAGACAAATGTCTCATTTAAAAAACAAATTGTTCAATAAGCAAAAAGAAAACACCTTTTTTCAAAAATCATGCATCAGTTATCAAAGTGATGATGTATTCAAAACCTCCAATTCATTTGTCAGTTGTTCGTGGAGATTTTTTTCAAAAAATTGTCACGATAAAAAAAAAAGTGAAATTTTTGACTACATTTTTAAAAAGAACATAATTTTTGACGCTCTTTCGAATGGTGCGAGCAATTCTTATCAAATGTCACACAGAAAACGTTTCTTTAACCATTTTTTTGAACGGGACAAAAGAGTACTAAACAACTTTCGAAAAGTCGTTTGCTAAATGGATTGAAGTTTTTAAATGCATCATCACTTCTTTGATAACCAATTCATGATCAAAGTTTTGTTTAATTTTCCAATGGCACTAACATTCTATGAAAAAAATCAACAACCTGAAAAATGAATCACTTGAGAATAAAATTTCTTTCGCCTTAAACTCACCCATCTGTAAACATTGCAGTGTTCAATATTTTTTAATGAATTAATTCATCATTTAAGTTTAATAATAATTTCAGAAAACACCTCATAACATTATTGAGAAACAATAAAATATCCAGGTCAGTAATATTCATAGTTTTCAAATCCAAAATAAATCCCATAAAATCGGTATACAGGGTATTTGCGGTATAAGAAATTCAAATTTAAAATTACTATGACTCTATCTTGTATGTAGTGCCATCTACAAGTTTTTTCATTGTTTCAAATAGTGATAACTTTTTTTGCCCAACTCTGTATTTTTGTTTCAAATTTTAAAAAATGATTAAAACATTATTTTCTCATAGAAATGATACTCCTGTTCGAAGTTTCTGAAAGCAACCGTTTTCGAAATATTTGCACTTAAATGGCAAATTTTGAAAACGGCGTTATCATGGTAATAATTTTGACAGTGTTTCATTGTTCGATGATTAAAAAAAAATGAAAAATACAAAATTTAAAAAAAATAATAATCTAAAATTGATTTTTTTTTTTTAATAAGAAACATCGAAAAAAATGTCAAAAAAAACATGATAACGCCGTTTTCACCTTTGTTAATTTTCAAAATTTGCCATTTGAAACCAAATTACATGGATTAATTTGAGTATACAGTTTTCCAACAAGAGTATCATTTTCATGTGAAAATAATGTCATAAATATATTTTTTTTTACAATTCAAGGGTGTATTCGATTGATTGATTAGGTATTGAAAACAACCACTAGAATTGAAATTGTAGCAGTGAGCAAAACAATTTCAAATTAGGATCAATAATATACATACTTATAATTTTCCAATTTTTCCCTTGACATTTAAAAGTTTGTACAGGGTGATCAGTTAAGGATATCGAGCAGCCAAATCCCGGAAGATATTTATCGTACAGATTTGGGAAAAACACTTCATAATAAAAGTCGCCAAGAGAAATAATTGCTGGAAATCATTTTCGATTTTGTCAAACGTCCGCTAGAGGGCGTAACAACCAACACCAAGTAGAAAAACTGGATTTTTATAAAATTTTGTCCAATGAAAATATATCGATGATATCATTTTCATATTTACTAGCAAAATAAAGCGGTGGGGGAAGTCCAATTGTTTTTTTAAACAAACTGATATCGCCCCCTTAGACTATAAAGAGAAAATAGACTTATTTATAGTCTAAGATTGCTCCCGTTTCGATACATTGTTGGTTTAGGAACATAAGAGGCCCTCAAAATCCGTAAAAAATCCAGGACCGTATTTGAAAAAACAAAGTTGATGATGGCTGCTCATAGACGAAACGTCGGTTCTTGAATTCAATAACGCTATCTTGTAAAGGGCAAAAAGTGGCAATGAAGAAGTTCCATTCATTTCAAAATATCTCTTCAAATGTGGTCAGAAAAAAATGAAAACAATTTTGAAAAATTTCGTTTTTTTTCGGATAATTTCGGACTTGGTCGGAATTTCTTGGCTTTTAAAACGGCATTTTGTTAAGCATCAAAATACGCAACTTTGCCTCCATTTAACCGACCTTGTATCTCTCACGGTTTTCAAGATCCCCATGATAGACATCCTTAACTTGGACACACTGTATATCTCAAAACTGAGTAGAATAAATGAGTTCGACTGAATAACAAAAAAGTTTATAAATAACATGTACTTTAGCATGCGCGTAATTTCAAAGTCCCTGCAATCGATTAATATTTTCGATGCGTCGCGAAGCTTTACTCTTGGTAGGCGTCGAATTTTTTTAACTGTGAAAAATAACTTCTCGACCCCATACATTGACTACTTTTTACAGAAATCAAATATTCCTATTCGTTTCCGAGATATTGACGTGCGGAGTTTTAAGTGAAAAACCCTGTGGATCGGACAATAACGTCAACATTCAATATTGATAAATTGTAAAATAATTCACGTTTAAACAGTTTTGCTCGGGTGTTTTCGTTAATGCCCACTGACATGTGAAAAAAAATCCAATATTTTCTTAACTTCAATACCCAGTAGAAAATAATGAAGTGGTTCATTCCAGATGTTTGAAGCAACTGTTTTTTTATTATTTTGATCCAAGGAACACTTATATCGAAACTCAACTTCAAATTAATGACAGTACGGTGAAAAGAATGAGAGAAGGGAGGGCTCACCCCCATAAGTTTTATATTTTTACCCCAAAACACAAAACAGTATTCCTACATATTAATGCAAAATCACTTTATTTTTTTCATTAAAACTTTAATCAAAACTAAACCTAGTTTTCATTTCAAAGAGAAGTCTTGATCTAAAATAACAGGGGGTTTCCATTAAAAATATAAAGTGTAACGCAATATCTTATCTTTGGATCACCCTGTATTGTACGGCTATATTTGAAAAGGCTAGAAATCAAAATTGACGTGTTCGAGCGTTTTTTTCCAAATAATATCAGACGGGTCACAGATAGGGATGTGACCTTTTCGCTTGGACACCCTGTATAACATATTCCATAAAAGTTGTTCAAAATTTCATACAGAATTCGAAAACTATATAATATTTCAATTTGAAATAAGAAACTTACCAGGAAAAACTAGTGGATCCGGCAATGCCAAACTTTAAGGGGTTTTACCTAACACAAACCTATTACGATAGAACCCAACTTGCCTATTCCGAAATTTGATATTGATACAGGGCATCAAGTTTAATTTTTGATTTTTTTAAATAACTTTTGAAATAATGAAGTTATTTTGATGAGGATTTTTTGACATGCGAAATTCAAATCTGACCTTGATATGTCTCTTACTTGTAGGGGGCGTTACTTACACACCTTTTCACTCATTCAAATATCCATAACTTTTTTGTATGCACTCGTACTTTTTTTTTAATCGAAAAATTGATTTTTCCGTCATATTTTCACAAGAAAGGTATACTTTGTAAGAGTAGCTGGGAGTAACACTTTTCAAGATATTTGCACTTGAAGTAATAATTACATGCAATGTGGTTTTAAATGGCAGATAATTAAAATAAACGTGGGTGGCTTTGAAAAAGGCGTTATCATGGTGATTTTGACAGTTGTTTCAATGTCCAATATTTCTTATGAAAAAAAAATGGAAAATAAAAAAAAACAGAAAATTAAAAAAAAGCAAAAAAATAATAAAAAATATACACAGCATGGATTACTACAAGTGCAAATATCTTGAAAAAGGTTACTACTAGCCACTCTTACAAATTATACCTTTCTGATGTAAATATGTCGGTAAAATCTAATTTTCGATAAAAAAAAAAGTAATGACTATTTTAATGAATGAAAAGGTGTATAAGTGGTGCCCCCTACAAGTAAGAGCCAAATCAAGGTCAGATTTGGATTTCGCATGTCATATACCAAATTCCATCAAAATGACTCGATTATTTCAAAAGTTATTGAAAAAAATCAAAAATTAATATTTACCTTTGACACCCTGTATCTCTTTTGATATCAACTTTCGGACTGAACGATGGACTGGACGATTTGGGGTCTATCGTAATATTTTTGTGTAAGGTATAACCCTAAAAGTTTGACAACATGTTTCTGAAACACCCTGTATATTCATATTATCTTTTCCGCTTCAACTTTTAAATGTTTCAAAGTGGAAGTTTTTGTTTTGTTTTCTTTTACACTCATTTGTTCATAATGTAAATAGTTTACTTACCTAGCAAATACAGTGTGACCCATTTGTTTTGGGAACACCCTGATAAAAAGTTTATTTCTTAACCGATTTGGTTCGTTTTTTTTTGGATTGTAGAGCTCGAAAAATTGTATATTCTTGGCAAAAAGTGACCTTCGCCATTTTGACTTCAAGGCCTACTATGTTAGTTCTTAAGAGCAAAATTTCAGGAAACCATATTAGCGATTTTTTTAGAAAAAATCTGTGTGCGCCACTGGATTCAGCATCCTTTAAAACGGGTCTATACAAATTTTCAACCGAAAATATCAAGTTGAAAAAAATTAAAAATTCGCACTTTAACAATCTTTGATTCTATCAAGACAAATAAAAATGACATAAAACTAAAAATTTGTAACTTCTACCAAACCACCATCAACTTCAATGCATTTAATGGCATTTATCATTTCTTTTGATAGAATCAAAGATTGGTAAAGTGCGAATTTTTAATTTTTTTCAACTTGATATTTTCGGTTGAAAATTTGTATAGACCCGTTTTAAAAAATGCTGAATCCAGTGGCGCACACAGATTTTTTCTAAAAAAATCGCTAATATGGTTTCCTGAAATTTTGCTCTTAAAAACTAACATAGTAGGCCTTGAAGTCATAATGGCGAAGGTCACTTTTTGCCAAGAATATTTAATTTTTCGAGCTCTACAATCCAAAAAAAAAACGAACCAAATCGGTTAAGAAATAAACATTTTATCAGGGTGTTCTCAAAACAAATGGGTCACACTGTATATCACAAATTTTGTATAAATTTGAAAACAACATAAAAGCATAGCAAAATCACATCACTTATCAACAAAATGAAAACAAAGCAGTGGACTGTACAGTTTATTTACAAAAAGTTTGAGTAGCGGAACAAAAGGTGAAGGCATAGAAGTCCACCTCACCTACTATGCCTTCACCATTTGTTCGATGTGGGTTTGTTTCTTAATAATGATAAATAACTCTTTCCAAATCACTTTTTTGGATGTTTTTTTCTTAGTCCCTGTAACAAAAAAAATCTTCTTACTTATATGTATTGGAATGGTGTTTCTATTGATTTATACAGTTTTTGATGTCACTACTACTTACAGTGATGTCTCTTGCCTTTACGTCGGCTTTTGCTTTTTTGAGTCCTTTTATCAGCTGTAACAGACAAAATGTCCAATTATAGTGAAAACTTATGAGAAAATCACGAATATGGCTACGTAGTTAGGCAATGTACAGGGTGATCAGTTAAGGATAGCGAGCGGCCATATCTCGGAAACTATCCATCGTAGAGGCTTGCAGCAAAAAATCTTATTACTAAAACGGCCAAGAGAAAAACCTGGAAAATATTTTCAAGTTTCTGAAATAGTCGCTAGGGGGCGTAACAACCAACACCAAGTAGAAAAATATGATTTTTATGGAATTTTGTCCAATGAAAATATATCGATGAGCTCATTTTCGGATTTACTGACTATTGACCTACACTTTTTGTCTAAAACGTTTTTTTCTATCTATTATAATAAAGTGGTGGGGGAAGTTCAATTTTTTATTAAACAAACGGAGATTTCTCCCGTTTCGCTTGACCGATTTTTACGAACTTGGGTCATATGAAAGAGAATAGTCTGCGCTATAAAATGCTTATTTGCTTCTTAATTTGTGACATTCGCCGTCGCCGCTAGATGGCGTTAACTGAAATGGTAGCATATTTTTGAGTTTTTTCCAAATAAATCAAATGTAATGGTATATTCATTTTTATATATTTCTAAAGGGGATACATTTTTCTATTTAAAGATTTAAAAAAAAACAAAAAAATTAATGATTTTTTTTTGTTTTTTTTATTTTTTTTTTTGTTTTTTTGATTTTTTTTTATAGGAAAATGTATCCCCTTTAAAAATATATGAAAATGGATATACCAAAACTTTTGATTTTTTTGGAAAAAAATCAAAAATATGCTACCATTTCAGTTAACGCCATCTAGCGGCGTCGGCGAATGTCACAAATTAAAAAGCAAATGGGCATTTTATAGCGCAGACTATTCTCTTTCATATGAGCCCAAGTTCGTTAAAATCGGTCAAGCGAAACGGGAGAAATCTCCGTCTGTTTAAAAAAATAATTAAACTTCCCCCACCCCTTTATTTTCATAGATAGAACAAAACGTTTTAGACAAAAAGCAAAGATAAAAAGTCAGTAAATATGAAAATAATATCAATGATATATTTTCAGTGGTCAAAATTCTATGAAAATCCTATTTTTCTGCTTGGTGTTGGTTGTTACGCCCCTAGCGCCAATTTCAGAAACTTGAAAATATTTTCCAGGTATTTTTCTTAGCCGTTTTAGTCATACAATTTTTTGCCGCAACTCTCTACGATGAATAGTCTCCCAAATACAGTACCTCGCATTCTTAGTTGTCCTCCCTGTACTATACAGGGTGTCTCCTAATTAGTGGACAAAACTTCAGCTCTGTATTTATCGTCAAAAATAACCCAACTTAATTTAATAAACACATTTCGGCAAACGTCTCCTAAGGGAGCTATGCCTCCTTAAAGAGGGACACCTGAGGATGAACTTTTCCAATTATCTTTGAAATGATTTTTTAATCTGTGGAATACCGGGTAATTTGAATATAGGCTTAATTCAAAAATGAATTTAGAAATTTGATTACTTGGTCAGAGGCTTATTTGGGGAAGAGTGAGTAAAATCTACTGAAACTTTTTTATCAATCATCATTCTATTTTTTTTCTACAATTCACGAAAACTTCAGGTCTTTTACACAAAAAAAGGTCTTCGTGGTTTGTATCGCTCCATTTTCGAAAAAATAGAATTTGAAAATTATCCTGCATGGTAGTCACATCAATCATAATACAGAGGTTTTCCTAAAAATTGGTAAAAAACTTTTGGGGTGATTTACAAGGTATTTTCATGAAAAAAAGTTTCTTTAAATATTCTACAAAATGTTATTTTTCTGTTTTTTTGCTTTTTTATGTATCTAGCTTCGTTTTCAAGATAAAAATAAACATTGTTTCCTTGCACAGCAGGAAAACGATTTTAAATTTGTATAATGAAAACGAAGACAAAAAAGCTAAAAAGACAAAAAAGCAACATTTTCAATTTCAATTACTTGAGCTAAAAAATTTATAAATTTCGATTTTTTTCAAACTTTGACACCCTCTGTATCACGAAAACGCATCAAATTAGGACATAGTTTATAAAACTTTACTTTGATCTGGTGAATATGCCTTTAAAATCTTTTTACGCGATTTTGAAACACCATGTATTAAGATATACATATTGTCACGAAAGGTTTGTTATAGATCAGTGAAACTCTACCATGGACTCTAGAAAAGAACTTTATGGAACTTACTCTTTTTGATTGGGACTTTTTCTTCTGCTGGCCCAGGTTCTTTTGTTTCTTCATGTTCATCTTCGTCCTAAAAAGTAAAAGACATCTTCGTTTAAAATTTTTAATTGTACCTTTTGTTCAGTATATCCATCCTTATGCTTTTTCAGTTATTTTGCTATACAGTGATGTCAATATTATTTTTGGGCACTTGCGCCGAAGCTGATTTAGTTTTGTATTTGTATTTTTTTTTATTTCCACGTTGTAGGTTTAACTAAACATTATTTATCATTATTGGATTGTTATTTCGATTTTTGTTTTTGAATATTTGTATTTTCCATAAGAATTACGTATCGAATAAAAATGGATTGATGAATAAGAATTTGTCTTGGAGTTTAGAGAAACAAGTGTTGTTGTTTTTTATGGCTAGGAATGTTACGATACTAAAAATAAAATAAAAAAAATGATCTCTGTTTAAAAAATTAAATAAAGTGTTGATAATAGCCTCTCAAAGACGAAAAGTTAGATTTTTAATTTAATACCGCCATTTTGTAGTGTGATTTATCCTAATTGATTGATTTTTCTCCATTTCATAAAATTATCATAGATGTGTGGCGTAAGTGTATCAAAGAAATGATAGATGAACTTTAAACTCTTATATTATTATCAAGAGAACCAAAAGAGATATCGGAATCAGTTTTTTGTCAAAACACAGCTTGTTATACTCTATAATAAATACAATATTTATTTAATAATTGTCCTGTCTGTCATAAATTTTTTTTGTAAGCAAAAATGAAAAAAAACAAGTTCGCTGATCACACTTGCCCCGGGAAATGGGTCAAACGTAATCACGGCTCGGAATCGCCATGTGCTTATTGATCTGAGAAGATGATATGAACTACTTGACAAAAAAAACGGTACACCCAAAATTTTCGCCTATGTTTGGACACTCGTAATTTTTTAACGAATCGATGAACAAATATGCGGTTTGCACCACTATGTAAAGCATTTCTTTGCGGTTTATGCGGATGGTTCAAAAAATTAATTTCCCCAAAAACTTCTTTTATACAGGGTGGTAAGAAAAGTACTGCAAATTTTCTTTTTCTCTACTGTCCCCCCATTTCCACAGAGATTTTTTGGAGCTTTTTTTCGATATGCCCAAGTGCTTGTTACGTCCATAACTCGGTACATTTTTGGATTTTTGTTGATATCGTCATTCCTTTTTGAAATATCGACTTTTTTCAAAATAATGACAATAGGGCTTTAAATGGCTGTTCTGCTAATTCCAAGTTTACAACTGACTTTGTTATGGCACAGATCTATTGTTTAGCTGTCTTTCTGATGACTTATTGGATACTCAGCAATATTTTGAGTATACAGGGTGTGCCAAAGAATTTTGATCATAAGTGAAGCACTTTTTAGTTATTTTGACAGGTTTTCTTGAAAATTATTATATCGAAGAAGCTGAATTAATTGATTAATTATTAATTAATTGTCAAGAAAACCTGACAAAATAACTAAAAAGTGATCAAAATTCTGTGGCAAAATAATTTGTTTTTATAAATTCTCAAATTGGAACTAAAAGAGGTTGATATAAAGAAGTAATGATATTTTCGAATTCTGGACAATGAAAGTTTGAAAAAGTTATACCAAAAAATATGGGTGGCCTGATTACACTTGCCCATATCGTCTGAAAGTGGAAAAAATAAGATATTTTGCTTACCTCAGAAAAACTATAATAAACGGAGGTGTCAGTAAGGTCAGCCATGTTTCTTCGGGACAAACATGAAAAGAAAAATAAAATGAAAAAAAAAATCATAATTCCCATAATGCTTGCAAACATAGGAAATTACTGATACAAAACTTAAAAACAGAAATAAAAGAAACAAAAATGTTCAACAAATTGTTTTTCATGGAAGAATATTGATACCTATTCTATTAAAATCACCGAAGTGCCCAAAAGAAGACCGAGGAAAATATTTTTAGTTTTCCAAGTCGTCATTATTATCCACCAAATGGGTGGTATTCATAGAGCTTTAGTAAATGCTTATACTCAAAAAGTTCTTGAAATAGACTTTTATACACTTTATACACAACTGACGAATTCAAAGAAGTCCATTTTTCTCCAAGAGATTTTGTGGTTGAATGGTTTAATAAATCAGACACGTGTTTTGACCATCCGGGCATCATCACACCTCAAGGTAAGTTCGAAAAAACATATCATGAAAAAGTATAAAACCCTAAAAAACAGAAGAGTCTGTTTACAGAGGGAATCCGGAAAAATCATACAAGGCCGCCAATTTATTTTTAGTTTGTGAGATACAGGGTGAATTGTGAAATTGACCAATATCAATTTCATTAAATATTTCAGAGATTATTCATTTTCGAGACACAGTTAAAATATGAAAGTCTTATAATTTTCCCATTCTACAAAACGATGTCTTCAAAACGTGTAAACGACGTTTCGTATTCAAGTAACCACCATCGATTTCATTTTTTGATCACAAATAAAAACAAAACAAATAAAATGTACCTATGAGACTATAAACAGCGTTTTTAAAAACAACCTCTTCCACCCAACACCAACTCAAGGCCTCAAGACTCTTCCATCCTCATTATATTGAGAAAACCAAATGAATCAATAAAAATCGATACATATCCCCACCCCTTCACCGGCCGGCTACTCCGGCTAGGCTATAAACTTAAAGAAATAGTGAAGTACGACTCAAAGGATACGTAAAGTATAAAGTATCGGTAGTATACACTCACTTGATGTATCAATAAATCCTGGGTATTTCTTTTGTTTTGTTATAAGTGCAAATTAAGCAGCATGCACAATGCATAAATGTTCGAGAAGAAAGAGAAAGACGACTTGAGAAAGGGACAGAAACAAGAAACAAATGTCAATGTCAAGAGGGGTCTACAGAGGTTAAAATCAGGCCTGCCCATAGATATGTCTTAGTGGATACAGTGTTGCCATGGTTGAGTTAAAATAGACGGATTCAAGAGATTTGGAAAGTAGTTATGAATTTACTACATGAAGTGGGGTTGATATACTGTGTATGTTGAACGTTGCGCGTTGGCGAAAGATTCGTGGGGTGACTCCTGATTAAGTAGAACTAATTAGAAGTGTAGAAGTTTCTTGGATATGAATTAATGACTTTTTCAATAAAAAATTTTATCTGACTGAATTTCAAAAATTATTAAACTCGAAATACAAGATACTTTTTACAGTAGCACTGCGTGAGTTGTAGTTATGGAGTATATTGATACATCAACTCTTACATTGGATATCATGAGTGTTAAGAAAACCATTTTTTCAAATAAAATAAATAGAATAATTTAAAAATCGTTTTAGGCAAATATTCTCAATCTCAACCTTTAGCCTGGGTTCCACTTTTGTATTATTTTTTTTTATCCACTTACATAGGTATTGTGGTACTTGAAAATTATACAGGGTGTTTCATGAAAAAAAAAGTGTCATCAAGAGCAGCTAGATCATTTAGACTTTTTTGCAAGATCTAGCTTTTTTTCTGAAACACCCTGTTTATCGTTATCGTTCTCATACATCAATTTCATACTTTCCTCATTTTACTTTTATACAGGGTGTCCGGAAATTGGGTTGAACTATTTGAACAGCGTATTCTACACTGAAAGAAAAATATTAGTTTGCTATATAAACATGTTTGCGTTAACGCTACAGGGTGTCGAAGTTTAATTTATGTCAAAAACAGTCTGAATACTGATTTTTGTTGAATTTTCAGAATAATTATGAGATTTATTCAGATAAAACAAAAATAGAGACTAAAATTTGACTGACACCCTGTATTTTGAAAATAAAGCGTTTTCAATAAAATTTTTATACAGTGCGGCTCTAAAAGGTCCTCCGCCTTTTTTTTTTAATGTGTGCACCAAAAATTTTGAAACTTGGCATACTTTAATTGCTGTCGAAATACTACTTTTTGATGTAACTGACGTACTTTTAGTATTCAAGATGGCGGCTGGGCGCCATTTTGAAACATTTTTTTAAATGGAAAGGGAGGTCGTGTGACATCTCATTTTGAAGATCCTGATGAGTACTTTATAACCCTACAATATTGAGTCGATATCTTCAAGTACTACAAAATGGCGGTACATTTAATTACTACATTGATTCATTCACTTTTTGAAAAAATTCGTCAAGTTTAATTTAAAAGATGATTTTTTGACATTTTTGTCATTTATTCCTAACCCAAACTTTATGTCAAGAATATTTCCAGCATCTTTTGAATTGAATTCGACGATTTTTTTTTAAATTGTATGTATCAATGTAGTAATTAAATGTACCGCCATTTTGTAGTCTCCCCTTTCCATTTAAAAAAATGTTTCAAAATGGTGCCCAGCTGCCATCTTGAATAATAAAAGTACGTCAGTAACATCAAAAAGTAGTATTTCGACAGTAATTAAAGGTTGCCAAGTTTTAAAAAAATGTGTGCACACATTAAAAAAAAAAGGGGGGGGGGACCTTTTACAGCCGCAATATATAGCGAAATAATTATTTTTTTCAGTATAGAATATACTGTTCGAATATTTCAACTTAATTTCGGGACACCCTGTATACTGTATAGTTAAAAATGTCATAAAAAGGAATTACGAGTTATTTTTCAAGATATGTTATGGTTATGTGATTATGTATTTATAATTATCCATTCATTTTTCATGTAACCACGGTTACCCGCTGGATATTATATGAACAAAATTGCCGCAAATGACGTGATGCCCAATAAAAATGTTATGGTTATGTGATTATGTATTTATAATTATTCATTCATTGCCTATGTAACCACGGTTACCCGCTGGAGATTATATGAACAAGATTGCCGCAGATGACGTGCGCATTCACTACAGGGACTAAGCAATGCACCCGCGGTTGGCAGCTTTATCTTCAAACAAAAGCAATTGGAGGTACGAAGGCCGCGGTGCTAGAATCCATTTTTCAGCGCGTGTGACCTAGTTAAGTAGTTTAATCACCCTTTACGGAAATATTTGGACAAGATTATTGTAGCTCTTGGGAATGACCCAAATTCCATTCTTGTTAACCACACGTGGCCAATTTTGATTTGAGATTCCGATTCTGTTTTAGATGGTGAGGAATTTATGGGTGCACTTAGAGACTTGAAGTTTTTTTGGAGATTTGGTTATTATCTTTTAGGGGTTATTAAATTTAATTCCGGCTCATTCGCGCTCCACTACAACTTATCTGGGAGTTTCAGATCAGAACTTTTTGGTCTCATCTATGGAGCAGAGGGATATAATGATATGTTAGGTAGATATGATATACAGGGCGTGAATTAAGCTCTTGTATAAACTTCAACGGGTTTTCTTTTTGTCTAACCCAAACTATAACCATAAGTCTTCAATAAAACTTTCAAAATTTTGAGCTCAAAAACTCTGAGAAACTTGTCTTCAGGGAGTAGAAAATAGCGATTTTCTCCTGAACTATCAGTAAAGTGAATGTACCTGATCGGCACTGACGGTATTATCGGCACACTGGCTGCACTTCTGGATATAATAAGATTATGGAGGATTTGGAGTCTTATGTTAATACATTATATGGTACTATGTTTCCTTCTCTCTCTTTCATAAAAAATCACTTGGTCAAATTGGCGGGAAACAATAATATTCGCAGAAATTTATTAACAGTTTGCATATGTCCACCCAAGGCTGCAGTTCCGTCGTTTTTTTTGGCTAAGAAAGGGGTGTGAGTTGGAAGGTTTCGATTCGTAGATGATTCAACTCTTGGGTTTTGAAACTTAAAATTAATTCATCTGCAATATTCTATTAGAGGTTATCGTAACTTCAATCATTATTATTATATCGGGTCGCACTAAAATCCAAATCCCGACAAAGTAATATTTAAATGAGCTCTGCCGGGAGATTCTTTCTACATCGTGACTATCTCGTTGGTAAAAAAAAGTCTACTGGTTGAAATTTGACTGAGTGATGTTGTTCCAATCATTCGTGTAATCGTATTTGAAGTCTTTGTCCAAAATGTCAGCTAGAAGAAGGGGCTAAACAATGCACTCGTGTACCAAAAGTTTTTAACGCGTGTGACCTAGTTTGGTAGACACCCATTACGGAAATATTTGGACAAGGTAACTGACACACAAGGGGCTCGACCTGAATTCTTTCGATAATGCGAATCGTGGGGCAATCATAATCTGTCACCGATATGCTTTATGACTCTGCTTGGATGTTTGTTCGATGAGACATTTGTACTGGGGATTTTTCGTCTTTAAGATTGGAATTTGGGTTTTGATTTGTTCTTGAAGGAATTTTTTGGTTTTTTCGTTGACATTTTAGAGTTTGATAGCACGGGATATGTTTGAGTTTTTGAGTAGTTTGAACTTTGATTTTGACGTTTTTGAAAGGTAGTATTATATTGGCTTCACAGTAGCAGTAGAAAGCGATTTGATGATATCCACAAAATTTGTACACTATTTTTCGAATCTTGAAATATAACAAAGTTATAAGAGGTTCCAGTTTTTACGTGACGACACTGTACTTTCATTATTGTACTTTTCTGATTCAAATTCTGATTCAGCATTAAAAGTTTATGTGGTGTACCAAATTTCACGATTTTTGTATAAACGGTTTCAGTAATAACATGGATGAGTGATGTACGCATTTTTCGACAAATATTTTATCTATTTTTTCAAACTGAAATACCTCAGGAATCAACTGGAGAATGTTGTACCAAAGTTTAGAAAACACTCTGTTTCCTTGGAGTTTTCATAGTCCCGAAACACTTCGTTGGCGACAGTAGCCTAGTTTACACCGAAAACTTGGTCCGCAGACTAAGTACTAATTTCGAACTATATCGGAACCAAATATTTGGTTCGAATGGTGAAGCCAGTTGCGAACTTAGCTGGTCCGCTCTTGGTTCGGTACTTGCCAGCAGGTGTACCGAACTAAATTTGGTTCAATCTGCATCAAAATTATGAGGTTATGTTGATTGTTATTATTGTGAATTGTGTTGGTTCTGAGTTTCTCAAGGCAATCTGAGTGTACTCACTTTTTTTTGATTACGAATCGTGTTGATAAATAATTTCGACTTGTTTTTGACGTTTGACGAATTGCGCACCTACTCATTTAGTTCACGCGTTGCAAGACGGTGTAAACGGACGAGAAGCAAGCATTGGTTCAACCGTACTATCCTCAACCACTTGGTCCTATCGGAGCGAAATAAACGAGTTATCGGTGTAAACTAGAGTGAGACCATAGATTAAGACTATATCAACTTGGCAACATCGGACTCCGTCGACACCGTGACATCACTGACAGTACTGACACTGACATCCATCAACGTCAGGATCAAGTCTACATTAAGTCATCCGTGTGTTTTGACTTGTATAATTTTGAGGAGTTTGGCACTTTTGGCAGTGGCAACTGGCAAGTTCAGTTGAAAATTATCATTCAAACTTGCCTATTGATTGATTGATAACCTTATGACAGTGAAAAAATGATACATTACTTAATAAAATCCTGACCAAACACGTGAGTTTCTCAATCGATCGGAATTCAGTGGATGAAATAATGCAAGAGTTATCAAAAGTGCATTACATAACATTTAGCTAGAAAACCCCATCGAAAGCGTTGAACCAGGACAAAACGTTTTGTATGTCTACATTAGTGAAAGTCAAGGAAAATGATGTTCCATTCCATATTGAGTCAAATAGCAATCAACAGCTGAACGGTTCATTGTCCAATTCCACCATGAAGCCACACGGTAATGGAAATAGTTTTTCGCTATTCAGTCATGTGAAGTATCAACATTTATTGGCTGGCATTTCTGGAGGTGCGATTTCCACATTGATTCTACATCCGTTGGATCTTATGAAGATAAGATTTGCAGGTAAATTTGTGTTTATTTACTTTCGTTGTCATGCTGATTAAATTCATTTTTGTGTTGCCTTGCCATTCTATTCTGAATATAGACAGACAAAACTTTTTCGCGCCAAAATGTTTCAATATTATACAAGATAATTTGGGTTGAGTAAATTTAATTTTTGTCTAGGTATAAGAATCATTTGAGATAAAGACATCCCACATTTGATAAAAGTTAACTCATATCTTCGTTATTAGAAAAATAGTTCACATTTTTTAATATACTGAATTGAAATTTGAACTTTAAACTTAAGTCAGATACGATATTCTTTAACGCGAATTATCGAGAAATAATAATAATTAATCAGGGTTAAGGCGATATTGGCACTGTTTATTGACTTCTTATAAGTTTCCTGGGCACATTTTTTAACCGATCTTAACGAATTTTTGACAGAATATTTTTAAAGGATTCTTCAACGATCTATTGAAACCGATTTTTGATAAAGTTTAAAATCGTCTTTCAATTTCATTAAAATAAAGTTTTGCGTTAACCATTCTCTTTACAACTTATTTTGCCAAACATGAAATTTCCAAATTTCTATTCATTATACCGTAAAATTTATATAAACCTTCCGATAATAGCGAAAGAGGGTATTTTTTTTTAGAGTACCGCCTAAAAATCGCCCCACCACTTTCAAGTGAACGAACGCGGACGCCTTCGCAATAATGAAATAAGCAAATTATTTTATTGGTTGGGGGGTTGAAGGTACTTTTTTGAAAATCGTGTTTTTGAAGTTGAGGTTCCTCAGAGATAATGCAGAGTTAATTCTTGTTTGTGCTCATTGTGTGCAGGCACGATGTTCAATGTTTTTGTGGACTTCACATCATTTTTATCAAGAACCAAGTGCCGATATTGTACAGGGTGGAACAGCCAAATGGAATAAATTCGACATATAATGAAAGGGGACGTTTTCGGAAAAACTTTCGGAAACTTTTCTTTGTTCATTTTTTCCAGCAAAAACATTTTATAGAGGGTGTGTGTCATGTTATTTTAAATTCAACACCCAGTATAATATTCAATTTTTGAATTCTTTAGAAAATTCTACACATTTTTCATGTACTTAGGCTATATTATCCTTTACCTATCTTTAACTGTTTGAATAATGAGATTTATTGCAAAAATTAATATTACAAAAATAAAATCATTTCATGACAGAAATTCGTTAGAACACACTAAAAAGTTGCTAAATATCAAGTATGTAATACTGTGTATTTCTTGATAATGTGAAAAAAAAAAAAATCAAGCCTGATCAACTACAAAGTCACTCAAAAGTCAGACAATTTTTTATATTTTCATATCATTAGAAAAACACGCTGAAACGATTTCCACTTACTTTCCCATTAACCTAACTGGGGGATAAGTATTGACTGTGTTGTGTGTTGTAGCGATTTTTTTTTTATTTTTTCAATAAATCTGAAAACACTGAATATTGCCGAAACAGTTGAAGATAGGTAGAAGACATATTGTTGAGTGTCTATTTAAGAATGGCAAGGTGCCAGATCTCAGAAAATAGGCATCCCAGAGACTTGCGGAAAAAAATTACTGGGTAATATGGAGTAGAGAAAATGCAGGGAATATATCAGAAGTTCCTAAGATAGACACAAGATGGCGTAACGGTGCTATCAAAACACAAAATTGCTGTTTTTTCGATTTTCAAATAGAAACAAATATTAATGAGTTCTGCTATGGATTCATTGAGAAATTTCCTTCAAATTTGTTTTTCTGATTTTTTTTCTAGCATGTCAAATAAGACAGGTATCAGCTGTAAAACCTTACAACGCAAGAATGCTCATAACTTTGAAACAACCCAACCGATTGACTCTATGTTGGTCTCATTTTGAAGAGGAAGATCTCCTCTTCCACAATTTTGAGATTTCAAATGATACTGATCAGAAGAAACGATTTTATTGAATATAATATGCGGACGACGAACATTCTTTGAATTACTTAAATTTTTCAAATGCAAACGTATACTGAAAATTGTTCGTCTGAATTCTCGACAAAATTTCGCACAACTTTCATGAATTACACTTGTTTCTAGATTTCGAAATAAAAAAGCTACCTATACGCTTTTCTGTAATTTAGTGTAAAATAGTGATACTATTCAACATGCCCTCGTAAAGAAGATATTAACAAATCTTTGCGTTACCTAGTAACCACCCAGTCACTGTTTTATTCCAAACAAATTATATCTTAAATAGATGGACTTTTTTGCATCAAATAATTACAAAAAAGCATTAAGCTTATTTATTTCGAGAGCTAGAAAAAAGTGTTATGTATGAAAGATGTGCGAAATTCAGTCGACATTCCAGACGAACTACTTTTACTAGGCCTTTGTATTTAAAATTTCGAGTAAATTTGAAAAATGTTCGTCGTCCGCATATTATATTGAATAAAATCGTCTCTTCTGATCACAATCATTTGGAATCCCAAAATTGTGGAACAGAAGAATTTTCTTCAAAATGAGACCAAGATCGCATCAATCGGTTGGGTTGCTTCAAAGATATGAGCATTCTTGCGTTGTAAGGTTTGACAGCTGATACCTGTTTTATTTGACATGCTAGAAAAAAAATCAAACAAACAACTTTGAGAGATTTCTCAAGGAATCCATAGCGGTACTCATTAATATCTGTTTCTATTAAAAACATAAACTTCTAACATTTTCATTTGTATTTATTAATTTTTGTATTTTCTGAAAAAAAAAATCCTATATTGTATATCAATATGCGATAATGATCAAAAATTAATCTAAGCTAATCCCAAGTATCAATGTCGTTCTGAGATAACGACAATAAAATATTGATGTTGTTTAATTATCTAATCCTTTGGACACATTCTTGCATTCCAAACTCAAAGAAGTGATAGAGGAGGGCTTTTTTTTATCAAAAAGTTCGGTAATTTTTTTCAGTTTACAAATTATTGTAATTTTTCAGTTTTTTTTTGTTTCACTTTTATTTAGACCCTTCTAGAAGTTGTTTGCAACGATTGAAACGTTGCGCAAATGTGTGGTTATGTGATAATCTTACGGAATGGGGTGCTGGGTGGGTGAAGAAAGGCGTAAAAGTCGTAAACAAAACGCCAATTTTTGATAAATTTATCATGAAATAGCAAGAAAATTACGCTGAATTAATTAATTAATTGATAATTGATTTTCAACAAAACATGACAAAATAACTCAAAAGTGCTTTACTTATGATCAAAATTGTTTGGCACTCCCTGTATAATCAAAATATTGCTGAGTATCCAATAAGTCATCAGAAAGACAGCTAAACAATAGATCTATGCCATCACATTGTCAGTTGTTAACTTAGAATTAGCAAAACAGCCATCCAAAGCCCTATATGTGTCATAATTTAAAAAAAAAATCGATATTTCAAAAACGAAAGAAGATATCAACAAAATTTCAAAAATGTCCCGGGATATGGACGTAACATGCACTTGGGCATATAAAAAAAAGCTCCAAAGAATCTCTGTGGAAATGAGGAGACAGTAAAGAAAAAAAAAAAAATACAGTACTTTTTTTACCACACTGTATAAAAGAAGTTTTTGAGAAAATTTTTTTAACCAGCCGCATAAACCGCATATTTTTTCATCGATTCGTTAAAAAAATATGATTGTTCAAACATAGGCGAAAATTTCGTGTGTACCGTTTCTTTTGTTGAGTAATTTAGTTAATATTTGAAAATGTTTAAAAATCTGTTTATACTTTGTGCACCATTCGTGAATGTCATGCAAGTTTGTAATAGTGTAGTGGGTTTTGTTTTTTTTCTGTATTTTTCTATTTTTTCATGTGTGTTCTTGTGTTCTTGATTTGAGGTAGGATTATTTGCTATTGATTTCAATTTGTTTTTTCTTGACAATTTTGTTCTTTTACACTTTTGAGGTCTGATGTTGTCCGGATCCGGATAGCCGAAACACGTGACACTAATTAATCAAAACTTGATGACAATATTGAGTTTTTGTTTTTGCGAATTTTTGAGCCATCTAATAAGAGTAAGAAGATCTTTTTTGAGCTGAAATTATGAGAAAATAATTCGATCACCACTTTGAAACTAATTTTTATCAGCATTCCAGAATTACATACTTTTTTTCCGTTGCACTCGAAATGTCAATGAAGGCTATCACGGAAACGATTACCTCTAGAGACTTGAACAAGGTGGAATCTTTTTTTTCAAAATTCACAACGATGCACTAAACTGTAAAATAGTTATCGTCTGTCTGTAGGTAGCGCCCCCTACCACTCCTACCGTGCATGAATTTTGATTTCTAATTTTCTTGTCTTGAAAAAAAACCCTATACGTAATTTCGTATCGTTGTTTGAATGAGGAATATTGACAAAAATCGAAATTAAACGTGTACATCATGTACTTCGAAAATTAAGCACCTGGCGTACTCGGAAGTCTATCATTGTCAAAGGTTGTCGGCGTCGGTATATCTGGATACATCACCCTTTCCCAAAAATTAACCACAAATTTTAGCAAAATATGGCGATCTTGGTAAACCTTCTCAACAGGGTATTTTCAATGTTGAGTCATTTATTTTAACAGCTTGAGGAACTCGTCGAAAGAAGTGTATTTACCAAAAATCACCTACACAGTAATAACCGCTCTCCAAGCAGCCCAAGCAAAACCCAGTTTCAAATCCATCTCAAAATTGAAATCCAACTTGTAAGAAGAGAAGAACCTGACGTGCATCTTGTGCACAAAAAGAAGAAAAAACATTAAATCGAAACATTCTAATCCTATCTGATCGAAACCAAACAAATCTACTTACAAATTAATTATTATTATTAACGCTAAGATTCCAAAATAACACAACACAATCGAAAAATCATCCAACAAATCACCGTAACCCGTCGTCGATCTGCTCCTATCGGAAATCGCCCATCAAGAATGATCAATGTCAATTATTATTGCGAGTACTTCATTTTTTTTTTTTAATTCCTAAAGACGATCTATTATTATTATTATTATTACTATAAATCCAAAAGCGAATGAGATGAGATCAGAAGTGAAACGCTAAAAAAGCAGATAATCTGTTGTTACATCAAATCATTGGGAAGCTCTTTTAAGCATCATTTCATTTTAAAGACTTGACTGTAGAGATTTGTCCAGCCGGTTGATATTGTTGGTGCCACAAGGAGACGAAAACTATCATCATTAAAATATAATGAAGATGTTATCATAAACATAACCAAATTTTAAATGTCAAGCGAGATTCGAAAAAGCGACAATTTTTTACGCTGAGCAAAACACGCTGACGTGACGCTTCACAACAGCATCACGTTCAGGTGGGCTTCTTATCAAGTAGCTTAAGATGCTGGGACCGCCAGAATGTAGCCATTGTTACTTCGGCGATCACCATTTTTGGTATTTTTGTATTTTTGTTACTCTCCGTACAAATGACTTAAATTTTTTCTTTGCTGCTATCTGACTTGATTTTGAAACTTTTTTGGCTTGTGAAATTTTCGCCAGATATAGTTTCTCTGCAAAAAAGCTTTTTTTCATGATTGACTGAGGAAATAATTGCCATATTTCCTTATCCACAGTGAGTAAATAAAAATAAAAATAGAGCAATCAATCATTTTTTGCCAAAAATATAAATACCCTTATCTGTAGTCCTGTGATTTCAAAAGCTAGATAGGTAGAACTATTGAAAAAAAAATACAACCCAGTGGATCAAGCGAAACTTGTTTGAATTGGGAGATAATAAATGATATAATTTAAAAATAATAATGTCACTTTATTAACTACTGGTCTACTAATAAGATATCTTTGAAATAAGCCCAGCAAATTTGGCAAAACATCCGCCGTATATTGTTTTTGTATACAGATTTTACAGACATTTTCAATTATTTTTCCAGTCAGTGATGGAAGAACCGCAGTTCCTCAATACAATAGTCTGTCAAGTGCCTTTTATACAATACTTAGACAGGAAGGCGTTAAAGGTCTATACAGAGGTGTTGCTCCCAATGTGTGGGGATCTGGCAGTGCCTGGGGGTTCTATTTTCTCTTGTAAGTATCTGTGAATTAAATGAATAGTTTGTCATCCTGTGTAAAAATAAATCATTTAGACAGGAAATTGTTACAAAATAGTTTGGCACATGATCAAAACAGTACATCTGTTGCTCATGTGTACATAATATTCCCTCGGATATCTATTATGTTAATTTGGGAGTAAAATATTAAATTATTGTTAAAGAGTGTGTAAAAAGTCCCGGACAGTCAATTATTTTGGAAGTTGTGCACAATACAGAAAAACATCCAATATAAAAATTGTAGGACTTAAAAAGAAATTCATCAAACTAGATTGCAATTAAATAGAGTGTTCCAAAAAGTCGTGGTAAACAAAAATTATTTTTTTCCAATGGAATCACCCTTCTTTAATCGCATTTCCTAATTTTTGAGTTTAGTTTCGTTATTCCAAGTTTACGATCTAGTCAGATACAACTATAATAGTCCCGTTGCAACATGGTAATTTCTACCTAAATTCAAATTTCGATATTTTGGAAACGGAAAGTGATATCGAGTTGCAGTCTTCGGGAGGTCCTTGACGAATTTTTCGAGAACACGTACACAGTCGGAGCGGTGTATTTCTTTTATTTATCCACCCATACAGGGTGCACAAAGAAAGTCATGTTTTTCAAGCAAGGTTTGGTGTATGTCAGATTCCCAATTTTTGATCTGAAAAATTGTTTTATCCATATTTTGAATGTGTGAACCTAAAAAAAGTAATTTCTCAAATTTTTCTTCAAGAAGTGTGTTATTCACACAGCTCATTTGCCAAGCAACAATCCAAAAATGATTATCAAAAAAGACAAAAAAATGTCGTCTGATTGCAGCACGTTTCGGAATAAACTATATCCACTGCGCCAGTTTGTATACTTCGGTGCTATCTTGAAAAAAAAGTAAACAACATCGTCTTCAAGCTCACTATTCACGGATCAGAATAATTACTTGACGATTGTTATGTTTCAATGAAACCTATGACAATAAAGGAATTATTATTATTATTATTATAATTCAACATCATGTAGCGGAATTTGATATACATACAGGGTGGCCCAACGAAAAGGTCCCACCCTTCTTATTTATGACTTTCCTGGTATATTTTGGGAAAAACGGTCGGACACTTCAATTTTTATTTTTAGGGGGACGTCTTTTCGTGTATGACTGTATAATACAGGGTGTTCCAAAAATAGGATATCGCATTACACTTGACATTTTTAAATGGAAACCCCCGATTTTTTTTCTATTTTTGGATTCTCCATGAAGTTTTTAGTAACTTTTGTATAATACAGTTTATACCTATCTTCAACCGTTTATTTAAAAAATTTAAACAAAAATCAATTACTCAGCTATAATGTGTCAAAAAGTCAATGTGGTAATAAATGTTGAAAGTGGTGTCCGTTTACCTCCATGCAATAATAAAGATTTTGCTCAAATCTATTCCTAACATTTTCACACATTTCTGGAGTTATTTGTCTGCATTCCGCCGTGATCCGCTCCCGAAGATCTTGGATGGAGTCTGGCTTCGTACTAAAAACCTTACTTTTTAAATGTCCCCAAAGAAAGTAATCTCAAGGACTCAAGTCCGGAGACCTTGGTGGCCACTCAATGGGGCCGCGCCGTCCGATCCACTGATTAGGGAAATGTGTGTCCAAAAACTGTCGTACTGGAGCTACAAAGTGCGGTGGTGCACCATCTTGTTGGAAATGAAGAAAATTTTCACTTATAATCTCCCTGGAGCTCGAATTATTTCCGGATTTTTAATTCGAGCTCGCGGGAGATTCGGCAAGAAAATTTCATGCCAAAACTGATCATTGGAAAAAACATAACCCAGGACTCACCTCGCATTTAGTAGAAGAAACCAACGGCTCCTTACTCTACTCGCCATTGAGGAAGAAGGAAGGGAATCAGGATTTTATAAAACATTTGGAAGTTATAACCAATCTTGTCCATAATTGATAACATTGCAATTTTGTATTGGAAGTTGAAAATAAATCATTTATCAAAAATATTTGTCAGTGTTTTTAACAGCTGTCAAGCACTCGCGGCTGGATGTAGCTCCCATGCACCAACCACAGTGTTGCCGTTTGCCTTATCTCTGTCTGTGAAAGTTGGGTTGGGTTGGGATTGTTAGGGAGAGTGGGGACGGCAATACTGTAATCATATGGGAGCTACATCCAGATGCAAAGTCAGGGAGATTTCCACTTATTAATCTTTCAGTCACGTGATTATGAGCAGGGTGATTTCCGATAAAATTAGGTCGTTGCCATAGCAACATGTTAAAATGCAAGCCTATGATTGGTTAGAATTGACTGGTAGGAAATTTTCATTATAATTAACCTCATTTTCTATTATTTCGGTTATTCGTGGCTCTATTGTATTTTTCAACATGTCCAAGTACGTCTCCCCCGTTAAGTTTCCAGGAATAAAGAAAATAATAAATAGTAAAAAATGAAAAAAAAAATATAAAAAATTCAAATAACTTTAAAACGGTTGAAGATAGGTTACTAAAAACTTCATGGAGAATCCAAAAATATAAAAAAAATTGGGGGTTTCCATTTGAAAATGTCAAGTGTAATGCGATATCTTATTTTTGGAACACCCTGTATTATACAATCATACACGAAAAGACGTCCCCCTAAAAATAAAAATTGACGTGTTCGAGCGTTTTTCCCAAAATATACCAGAAAAGTCATAAATAAGGGTGGGACCTTTTCGTTGGGCCACCCTGTAAGAAAAATTGTTTGTTTTTGTTTAAATCAGCTTAGATCAAGATCAAACGTACTGGGTATCATTGTCAACAAGATCATACAAAATTCTACTTATGAAACCACAAAATACGACCGTTTTTTGAGGTCCTATTTTTTTATTAACAAAAAACTATAGAAAATTCATATTTTTTTAAATCATGTTTTTTATGTTTTCTCCCTAATCCTATTTACTTGACTTATTGAGCTATCGACATGATTTTTCCTCTTTTGATGCACAAACTAACCAACGGTTTAATTTTCCTCAAATTTCTGGTTAGTGATGTGTACTTTCCATATTTTTTATTCGTTTTGTGTAATTTAGTTCTTTCAACGCTATTCTTTTGTTTGTTGTGTTTTTTTTTCAAATGCTCTTTATTCTTTCTTAACTGCCATTTTAGTTTTTCTATTTCAAGATTTTAATTTTTCTAGATTTTAGTATTTCCTTTAAGTTTCTATAAACGATGACAATTATTGCTGTAAGAAAATGCTAATTCCTTGACAATGAATAGTAAAATACTTGAGATTTATAGCAGTAAAATTATCAAGTTTTGGGAACATTATTACTTATAATTACATATTAATTCCGGAATTAATTCTTGTGAGCGGTAATAATATTTTCAAAATGTTATCAAATGTACTGAACAATTTTTTTGCAATATTTTTGTTGGATCATGTGAAATATTGCTTAAATAGTTTCTAGTTTCTCAAGACATGGAATTACCTTCCTACTGATTTTTGAATATACGAGATACGAGGCCTCCTTGGTGTCATTATTTATTTCTTTTTGGATTGATTTTGCACCAGAGAAAAGATTTGAACGTTATTGACTCCATTGGAGTGCAGTACAAATTCATAAGCACTTTTAAGCCAATAAAAAAAGGCTATGGTTGTTACGCCACTGATGAGGTACATTCTTAGAGTAAATAGTTATAGCTTGGATTTGCCCATTAACCTGATAATTTGTATGTATAATTTTATAATTTGGTTTAAATTACACCATTTAACATATTGGATATTTTTTTAGTAGTTTTGTCCAAATTTTTAAAATGATGGGTAAAAAAAGTCAAATCTCACAATTCCATAAACTGTTTAATAAAGGATCACCAGTTTCGGGGTCTAAACTTCACGCCTCATCTTCAGGTCCGGTCAAAAGGGCTGAATTGAAGAAACAACGTGATAAACCTAACCTCAAATATACACTAAAAAATATAATGACAATACAATCACAAGGCAAAGACGTAGTTTGATCGGTCAAATTTTAACAACAAATATACATCAATACATAAAATTTGTGTCATACATGTGAAAGGGGGGACAAAAGACAGGACAAGAATGAACCTCCATGTGTGAGGTGCCGACCCCAAATGTCACACTTAGTTGGTGGAATATAAAAGCATGAATAGCATATGACAAGACAAACCGACATAACCAAAGTTTTGGGCCTAGTAACCTAACCTAAATTAATAATACATCTCACCAATGAACCTTTAAGAAATTACCAAGAAATATTGATTGTTTAACTTTACATATTATGTTAAGTATTTATAATTCACTTTTTTGGGCTATGTTCAATTTTTTTAATAAAGGTAACCATGTATTACTTAGATTTACAGAGCAAGTTGTTACACATTCATTAGAATTTAACATAATATATGCACTTTCTTTAAGTTTACGTTTTTTAGAACATGGCTCCTTTGCTAAGATTTTTGAATTATCCCAATTTATTTTATGATTATTATCAAATGCATGTTGACAAATTCCCGATCTATGCAATTTCCTTTTTTTCATGTATGATTTATGTTCTTCAATTCTCTTATTTGAATAATTAAATTTGTGATAATGATAATTTTGAATCCGAAAAAGATTTCATTAGAGATGTCTTGTCAAAAAATAATTATCCCATAAATTTTATTGAAAAGTGTTTTGATAGTTTTGAACAAACTAGACAACGAGAACAGATTAACCTATTATAACCATACATTCCTGAGATTTCTCATAAACTGAAACGTTCAGGTCAAACATATAATATATGGACAATTTTCAAAACTAATAACACACTTCGCTCTAGTTTAACAAATACTAGACCCAATAATATTAATGAGTCCACTAAAAATGTAATTTATAAAAATCCTTGTGAATGTAATGAACTCTATATTGGAGGGATCTCACGACCTTTAAAAAAGAGAATTGAAGAACATAAATCATACATAAAAAAAAGTGAATTTCATAGATCGGGAATTTGTAAACATGCATTTGATAATAATCATAAAATAAATTGGGATAATTCAAAAATCTTAGCAAAGGACCCATGTTCTAAAAAACGTAAACTTGAAGAAAGTGCATATATTATGTTAATGAATGTGTACACAAAAAAGCCAATTTTACTGAAAATTTCCTACCAGTCAATTCTAACCAATAGGCTTGCATTTTATTATGTTGCTATGGCAACGACCTAATTTTATCGGAAATCACCCTGCTCATAATCACGTGACTGAAAGATTAAAAAGTGGAAATCTCCCTGGCTTTGCATCTGGATGTATCTCCCATATGATTACAGTGTTGCCGTCCCCACTCTCCCTAACAATCCCAATCCAGCTGGTGCATGGGAGCTACATCCAGCCGCGAGTGCTTGACAGTTGTTAAAAACAATGACAAATATTTTTGATATATGATTTATTCTCAACTTCCAATACAAAGTTGCAATGTCATCAATTATGGACAAGATTGGTTTTAACTTCCAAATGTTTTATAAAATCCTGATTCCCTTCTTTCTTCCTCAATGGCGAGTAGAGTAAGGAGCCGTTGGTTTCTTCCACTAAATGCGAGATGAGTCCTGGGTTATGTTTTTTCCAATGATCAGTTTTGGCATGAAATTTTCTTGCCGAATCTCCCGCGAGCTCGAATTAAAAATCCGGAAATAATTCGAGCTCTAGGGAGATTATGAGTGAAAAAAATCCTCGTTTTAGGATAGTCCAAAGATTCAAATTATGAATAGAAACATTTTCCAGATCAAAAATTGGTAATCTAGAATAGCACCTTGGTAATCTGGTCCAACCTGTATAGGTGGATTAATAAAAGAAATACACCGCTCCAACCATGTACGTGTTCTCGAAGAATTTGGTCTTGAACCTTCCGAAGAACGCAACTCGATATCTATTTTTGTCGTTACACAAAAATATATTGTCAATTTCCCTTAAAACTTGCTGTGTCCAGTGAATGTACGCTTGCACTTAACCTTCCAGCTACAACTCAATCAAAAACTGGATCCAAAAAGGAGATAGCCAGTATCCCCTCGGTCCCACCTGGCACATGTTGGCAGCTGCAGAAGCGGGAGTACTCACACTGGTTGTAACCAACCCCATATGGGTGGTGAAAACCCGTCTATGTTTGCAATATGGAATCAAAGAAGCAGTACCAAAAGACACGTCCATCTGGTACAACGGAATGGGGGATGCCCTAGTTAAAATTTATCAAATGGAAGGGATTAGAGGTTTATACAGGGTCAGTCCGCCAGGCTAGATTTAACAAACATTTATGAATCATCAAAATGCACAAGTGTGGGTAGGGATTTGCAGTTTCCGTATCTGCTCTTTGTAGGGTTTCATTCCTGGAATGTTTGGTGTGGTACATGGAGCAATACAGTTCATGACATATGAGGAGATGAAGGCGTTTTATAACAGATATAGAAAGTTGCCGCACGACAACAAACTGGTAAGCATTTTTTTTTTTATTTTTCTTCGTTCTAAATGCATATCAAATGATTTTTTTTTGGTAACATGAATCCCGTAGAAAGTTTTTTGGCGGAATTATATTTCATTGAAGATATCTTTCTTGTTATTGGTTTTAGACACATGTTGAAATTATCAAAATTGAAGTAAATTCTATAAGGAATCGGAATCTCTAGTCAAAAATAACAAAAACGCATTGGAAATAGAACTTTTTTTGTTCACTTTTTTTTTTAATGAGATAGCTCGTACATTTTTTTCAGTTAGAAGGAGAATTTGCTCAAGATTCCAAATTTATACAGGGTGTACCGGAATAACGTTTGAATAATTTAAAGGGTGATTCTACATGAGAAAATAAGTTTTTTTTCATATACATAAACAATGGAATATGCATAGTTTTAAAATCCACAATAAATCCCATAAAATCAGTATACAGGGTATTTTTTGTATGAGAAATTTAATTCTAATATTTCTATGACTCTATCTTGTATGTGGCGCCATCTACAAGTTTTTTCATTGTTTCAAATAGTCGTAACTTTTTTTGCGTAACTCTGTATTTTTGTTTTAAATTAAAAAAAATAATTATAACATTATTATATAAATGATATTCCTGTTCGAAGTTTCTAAAAGCAACCGTTTTCGAAATATTTGCACAAAAATGGCAAATTTTGAAAACGGCGTTATCATGGTACCTAATAATTTTGACAGTGTTTCATTGTTTGATGATTTAAAAAAAAATGAAAAATACAAAATTTAAAAGAAAGAAAAAAAAAATAAAAATCTAAAATTAAATGTATTTTTTTTATAAGAAACATCGAAAAAAATGTCAAAAAAAAACCATGATAACGCCGTTTTCAAAGCCACTTTTGTTTATTTTCAAAATTTGCCATCAAAAACCACATTACATGGATTAATTTAAGTACAATTTTCCAACAAGAGTATAATTTTCATGTGAAAACAATGTCATAATATTTTTTTTACCTTGAAGACAGATACAGGATTGGGAAAAAAAGTTAGTTGAAACTGTAACAAAACTTGTAGATGGCGCCAAATGCAAGATCATAGTGATATCAAATTTGTCAAAATTACTCTGTATACTGATTTTTATCAGGATTATTATGGAATTTATTTGTATAAAACAAAATTAAAAATTAAACTTTGGCACCCTGTATCATGAAAACTATGCATTTCCGGACATTGCTGCTGATTTTTTTGGTTTTAATCGGTTATTTTTTTATTTAAATCAGATTTTTCTGATAATTTTTTTTTCACAATGTGATGTGTTTTTCGAGGTGTTTTTTTTTAATAATATCATTTTAGATAGATTTATTCTGAATATTATATGTATTTTTTTTCAAGTTTTTACACATAAGACAACGCAACTTAACTTCTTACTGTAACATTTAACTTGGGTCATATTTAACAAACTTTGTGAAATAACTGAATACTAACTCATCTGACATTTCATCTTTTTTGAACAAAACCAACAAATAAAGCATCGGCAAGACTGAATAATTGTATTTTGATGACTTCATTCAATTTTACTTTTCAAAAATGTAAGCGGAAAAGGGAAAATAATTTTTTTAAACATGTGATTAAAATCGCGATTCAAATCATTGAAATCCGGATCATTTTTATATGAAAAACAAAATATTTTTTTCTGATGTAGAATCACCCTTTAACGTTATTTTCGGACACTCTGTAGGTTTTTTTGAGGTGTTGAACAGGAATCTGAAGTTTGCTGCCACAAAAAAAACGACGACATTGTCAAATTTCTTGGCCACTTTTATTTGTCAATCTTTACTGGCTAACTAAAAACCTGTCAAGTTGCCAGAGCGCTTTTTGTTTTTTGTTTTTTTTCTGAATGGCCGTTCGTGTTGACACAATCGATACGAGCGCCCATTCAATAAATTGTCCGATTCATAGCATGTAACCATGTGTGTCATCATTAATCATTAGATAAATGGGTCATAAAACAATGAAAGACAATGTAGGTGTGATACAAAAACAACGCCATCTACCAGTATAATATGTAGTTATGATAGAAGATTAGGCGCCATCTATGTTGCATATAAAGAAATGATGATTTTAATATGTGTATTTAGCTCAAGAAGCTACAAAAAATAACGATATCATATATCTAAATATACAGGGGGTACCCTGATTGCGTACATTAAATTCGAGGGTGAATTCGATTGATTGATTAGGTATTGAAAACAACCACTAGAATTGAAATTGCAGCAGTGAGCAATAAAATTTCAAATTAGGATCAATAATATACATACTTATAATTTTTCAATTTTTCCCTTGACATTTAAAAGTTTATACAGGGTGATCAGTTAAGGATATCGAGCAGCCAAATCTCGGAAGATATATCGTACAGATTTCGAAAAAAAACTTCATAATAAAATAATTGCTGGAGATCATTTTCGATTTTGTTAAATTTCCGCTAGAGGGCGTAGCAACCAACACCAAGTAGAAAAACAGCATTTTTGTCATCATTTTCATATTTTCTATCAAAATAAAGCGGTGGGGGAAGTTCAATTGTTTTTCTAAACAAACTGATATTAAAGCAGATACGGATACGAGATAGTTTAAATTGGCGAAGATTTACAATTTTGTAAGCTCTTTTCAAAACCATTTTGAGTTTTAGATAATTTGACAGCTGTCAAAAGATATTTAAAAAAACGGATTTTCAGCGATTTTTCAAAATTCCCCTAGTTCCGCGATTATTAATTGTAGGGGAAAATGTTAAATTCAAAAGTTTGAGGAAATTATACTATAAATAAAATGACACTCTAACATTTTTCGTCACAACCGTAATTTTTGACATATGACATGAACTTATGTTTTTTTAAATGGAAACTATATCAACTTTTATCCTTATTTAATAGAGAATTTTATCACTTTTCTAACGAAATATCATATCATAGGGTTATTTTTAAAAATAAAGTTTTTGTAGGCATTTTTTTTCTGATTCATGTTTTACGTCAACTTATTTGATCTAGTTATCTATGAAAAAATATCATTAAATGAAATAAAGAATATGATCACCATAGTGACACATAACAATACTGTATTATTTTCAAAAATCCATGTAGTTCAAAAAGTTTTTTGCTAAAATGAAGTTTGACGCGATATTGATCTGAAAATTACTGATGTTCATTTTATTCAGAGTGGGATTTCCTTAAACTTTTGTATTTAACATTTTTTCCTACAATCAATATTCGCGGAGCTACAGGCGTTTCGAAAAATCGCCAAAAAACTTTTTTTTTTAATATCTTTTGACAGCTGTCACTTTTTTTAAAACTCAAAATGGTTTTGACTAGAGCTTAAAAAACTGAAAATCTTTGCTTTAAACTTTCTCGTATCTGCTATGGTTCCGAGATCTCTGTACTAAACTTAAAAAAAAAACCTGTATCTGGTTTCTTCTTATTAAACTTTTTAGATTGAAAACCGTTCATTTAACGAACAAAAGTAGGTTCTTTTTGTTAGCAACTAATAAGAGATTACGAAAATGATTTTTATTTTGATGTCATTTTCATTAATAAAATTATATTTTGGTCAATATCAAGGGTCCAAAAAAAAAAGAAGATGATTATTTTTTTCAATTGAATTATACAGACGTTTACCCCTTTTCACAATATACAGGGTGTTTCCTAACCTCTGTGACAAAATGAAAGGGGTGATTCTTCGCTTAATATTAAGATGAAAATGTGGTTCAACTTTTTTTCGAATTTCGCTTTGTTTCCAAAATACAGGGTGTTTAATTTTTTTTTTATTAGTTTTTTATTTTTAATTAATTTATCTTTTACTCGATTTTGTTCAAGTTTGGTAACGGTATTTATAGTGATAACGGGCTCATTTTGCCATGAACAAATAAAAATTATCGAATACAGTGGCGTCCCGAGCGGCACTTCAACCAATATTATTGGGGAAAAATGTACGTCACTGACTTTTTGTGTAATTTCCATTTTTTTCTCAGGTTATTCAACTAAAAACGCAACTTTTTGATCTCTTGAATTTTTATCGTATCTTGCCTAATTTTTGAGATAAAAAATTAAATCTAGTTGAGCGAGTCTTGACGCAAAAAGTAATTTTATCGCTGATGTTGAATTTTCTAACAAAAACAGCAATCAATTATAATCATTTTAATGGAGAATTCAAAAAGACTAAATAAATAAAAAAAAAATATATAAAAAGAAATAATAATAATAAAAAAAATTAAACACCCTGTATTTTGGAAACAAAGCGAAGAATCACCCCTTTCATTTTGTCACAGAGGTTAGGAAACACCCTCTATAAAAATGAATATGTTACGGATATTAACAACATTCACCAGTCATTGTTGTAAATGGCCTATCTGATTGGACAATAGACACTTTAAGCTAACCCATCCGTAAACGAATCGACATACGTTAATCATATAAAAAACCCGCTTCCGCTTAAGCAGCGATAAGTTCTACGTATACGAAACGGATTGGTGAAACGTCAATGTTGTCAAACTTCGCGTTTGGAACCTATAATATTGATTCTTGATTATATTTTTGGTTTGGTTTGGATGTTTGTGTATTTTTCGTTTATCGGTTTCGAAGAGCTTTTGTTATAATTCTTCGATTAGTTGAGATGCGTTCTCAGATACGGATACGATAAAAGGCCCGCAACGATACGTGCAACGGAACAAATCGGAACCCTCGCATCTATTCTGAGCATGCGCAGATTGATGCCGATACGGATACGGTGTCTATTATCGATATAGATCGGACAATATTGAAAACATCCGTGTTCAATAAATAATGTTGATAGTTTGTAAATGAAATGCCGTCTTTATTTCAGGAAAGTATGGTATGTTTTTGTGTTTTCTGTCATTTTTAAGTGTATGGCAACTACATACAGTGTGTTCACGGATTAAGTGTGGATATGAGGTATAAATGATAAAAAAAAATCCGAGTTAGATTTTGATATTTTGGAAATCGCTGCTGCTTGGTCTCAAACTAAGATTTTGACAAAATGAGCCAATTCGATCGATATACAGGGTGATTTGGAACTGATACAATAAATATTGTTAGGAGTAAAGTACCTTTGTTTTAAAAGATATTGGAAAAGTTGTTTGGATTTTTTTGGCAAAAAACTCAAAAGTTTGTTATCATTTCAGTTAACGCCATCTAGCCACGACGGCAAAAACTCAAAAACTTACCTTTTTGAAGTGGAGATTATGCTCTTTCATTTTCATTGATCAAGCCAAACGGGGGAAATATCAGTTTGTTTAAAAAAACAATTGAACTTTCTCCACCGCCTTATTTTGATAGACAAAAACGTTTAAGACAATAGTCAGTCAATATGAAAATGATATCATCGATTTATTTTCATTGGGCAAAATTCTATAAAATCCTACTTTTCTACTAAGTTTTGGTTGTTACGCCCTCTAGCGGACGTTTAACAAACTCGAAAGTAATTTCCAGTTATTTCTTTTGGCGACCTCATAGACGTATACAGGGTGTTTCAGAATAACATGCTAATAATAAAGGGGGTGATTCTTGGGCTCATTTTAAGAAAAAAAAATCATATGAACGTATGTCCTGAACGCCTTAACTTTTTTCCCAAAAAATATGCAAACCAAAACCCGCATGGACGGCCCTGGTCAGAATGATTAAATTGTTGGTGCATTAAAGAATGAGTATTAATGCCTAAAATACATGACTCAAATTTCATAAAGATATCTACAGTAATGACAAAGTTATTGTAAAAAAAGTATCTATTTTTTAAAACTTTGACACCCTGTATCTCAAAAGTTAAGGCGTTTAGGACATACGTTCATATGAATTTTTTTTCTTAAAATGCGCCCAAGAATCACCCCCTTTATTATTAGCATGTTATTCTGAAACACCCTGTATAGTCCGTAAGACAAATATCTTCCGGGATATGGCCGCTTGCTCATCCTGTACAGGGTGATTCATTTTCAGTGACAAAGTGCCAGTTTTCGTAAATTATTCATCATAGAGACCCAGGAAAAAAAATTCTGTACAGTAATGTGCCTAAGAGAAAATGCTGGAAATATATTTCAAGTTTCTAGGATCGCCGCAAGAGGGCTTATCGGTATTGTGAAAACAGAAAATCGACATATTTTCCGAATTTTCTCTATTGAATTACAAAAAAAATATACGGAAACAGATTTAGGACGATATTCTTTACAAAATTTCCCCTCGACACTTTTCTCTAGTTGTCTAATAAGACGAATTTGATGTTACTAAATTGGTTTTAACTACGGAATCGCTAGACTGATTTGGCTCGTTTTGAAGAGGAAAATCTACTGTTTCTAGTGCATGTGCTTGGGAACTATAAAAAAAACAAAATTCTACACCAAAGGAACTGATAGAGAGTTGTATTTGATTCGACTTCGTGCACAACTGACCTACGCGCTCGCATTTACAATACCCATGGCAGGCACGTGCGGAATCAGCTGCGTTAGTTTGTCAGAAGCCAGACATTTTTGGTTGACTTCCAACTCCACATTTTTAGATCCAAACTGCTGCCAACCAACTAAGCACATGTGAATATTTAAACGCAAGGTATGCTAGTGGGCTGCAGCTTCGAGAGGGGTGGGTGCAATATTGTTGGAGACGTTCAAGGCAGATGTCACGTACATATTTTGCTGACTGATTTTCTCACCGTTGGGATCTCTCATGTATGGCATTCAACACATTAAGATAATACAACAATCTGAGAGTGAAAAAACAGTGCCAAAAGGTTTGCGCGAACTTAGATGTTTGAAATAAAGACGCCATCTTGTACAGGGTGGCCAAATAAGCGACGTGAATGGCTGTATCTCAGAAACCACACATTGTAGAGACTTGCGGTAAAATATCATAAAGTGGCCAAAAGAAATAATTTTCCAGTTCATACCTCCACCACTAGGGTTAGCTTAAAATGTCTATTGTCCAATCAGATGGGCCATTTACAACAATGACTGGTCAACGTTGTTAATATCCGGAGTATCGACCGTAACATATTCATTTTTATATATTGTGAAAAGGGGTAAACGTCTGTATAATTCAATTGAAAAAAATAATCATCTACTTTTTTTTTGGACCCTTGATATTGACCAAAATATAATTTTATTAATGAAAATGACATCAAAATAAAAATCATTTTCGTAATCTCTTATTAGTTGCTAACAAAAAGAACCTCTTTACTTTTGTTCGTTAAATGAACGGTTTTCAATTTAAAAAGTTTAATAAGAAGAAACCAGATACAGGTTTTTTTTATGTTAAGTACAGGGATCTCGGAACTATATCAGATACGAGAAAGTTTAAATGGGCAAAGATTTGCAGTTTTTTAAGCTCTAGTCAAAACCATTTTTAGTTTTAAAAAAAGTAACAGCTGTCAAAAGATATTAAAAAAAAAGTGTTTTTGGCGATTTTTCGAAACTCCTGTAGCCCCGCGAATATTGATTGTAGAAAAAAATGTTAAATACAAAAGTTTTAGGGAATCCCACTCTGAATAAAATGAACATCAGTAATCTTCAGATCAATATCGCGTCAAACTTCATTTTAGTAAAAAACTTTTTGAACTACATGGATTTTTGAAAATAATACAGTATTGTTATGTGTCACTATGGTGATCATATTCTTTATTTCATTTAATGGTATTTTTCCATAGATAACTAGATCAACTAAGTTGACGTAAAACATGAATCAGAAAAAAAAATGCCTATAAAAACTTTATTTTTAAAAATGACCCTATGATATGATATATTGTTAGAATAGTGATAAAATTCTCTATTAAATAAGGATAAAAGTTGATATAGTTTCCATTTAAAAAAACATTACGGTTGTGACGAAAAATGTTTGAGTGTCATTTTATTTATAGTAGAATTTCCTAAAACTTTTGTACTCAACATTTTCTCCTACAATTAATAATCGTGGAACTAGGGGAATTTTGAAAAATTGCTGAAAATCCGTTTTTTAAATATCTTTTTACAGCTGTCAAATTATCTAAAACTCAAAATGGTTTTGAGAAGAGCTTACAAAACTGTAAATCTTCGCCAATTTAAACTTTCTCGTATCCGTATCTGCTTTAGCCTCGGAGCTCTCTGCGCTAGACATAGAAAAAAACTCACCCTGTATATAAAAATGAATATACCATCACATTCGATTTTTTTGGAAAAAACACAAAAATATGCTATAATTTCAGTAAACGCCATCTAGCGCAGATTTTTTTTTTTCATATGAGACCATGTTCGTTAAAATTGGTCAAGCAAAACGAGAGTAATATCAGTTTGTTTAGAAAAACAATTGAACTTCCCCCACCGCTTTATTTTGATAGAAAATATGAAAATGATGACAAAAATGCTGTTTTTCTACTTGGTGTTGGTTGCTACGCCCTCTAGCGGACATTTAACAAAATCGAAAATGATCTCCAGCAATTATTTGTCTTGGCGACTTTTATTATGAAGTTTTTTTCCCAAATCTGTACGATAAATATCTTCCGGGATTTGGCTGCTCGATATCTCCTATGGACGTTCTAATCCTGTTTAATGAAAATTGTTGTGTCCCAGTATTGCCAGTTTTACCTGAGGTTTTTATGACATACGTCATCAATGATAATTGTATAAAATATTCAATTTCATTATTGTAAAAAACTCTGAATATAGTGTTTAATTCCACAAAACTGCAGTTACAACAAAAATAATTTACTTTGTATTTGGTGTTAATGACGTACTCCTAACATTGTTTAGAAAAAAGCCTAAATTATTTAATAATTCAATAGTTTTCTTGGTATATTTGGCATTGTTACCTAGGATAAGGGTGTGATCCAGGTAAATCACTCTTATAATGCCTATAATCCGAAGTCTCTTCACAAAGCGTGTTTGGTAAAAATGAATGGTATTAAATTCAAGTCAAATGGTAAACAACTGAACTGATCTAAACAGTAATCAAGCTCAAATCGTAAATATTTTTTACATTCGCGATTCATTGGAACTTAAAATTATGCATCCTTCAGGACTGTTTTTGAAATATAACAGTCTAATAGTTTCAAAACCGTTCTATGATCATCCAATTCGAAATGGAGCATCTACTAGGACTTTTTTATATTCCCTAAAAGGAGATTTTGGAATATTAACTGTGGGTACAAAAAATTGTCTGGGTTCCCTAACCCAAACTAGGACCGGACGGTCCTGTATGTGTTAAATTTGTTAAATGGTAAAAATTTCAAAAAATCTTTCTGCATAACAGCCTACCTCTTCATTTCATTAACCTCCGGCGCCGGAGGTGATTCTTACTTCTCACTGGTATCCCTTGTCTGTTTCTGGTAATGTTCTCCTCCCCCTCTTTTAACTCAGCCTCCCTTTGTATTTGGCACGCTGGTAGCTTAAATATTGATTGGGACTTGATCTTGTTCCAGATGGTCCTGGCAAATTGGTTGGCTGACAAAATTTTTCCCTTCTTTCGCGATTTTTTATTAAATTGAAGAGTACCTCATTTATGTAGAATACTCTAAATTTTCAAATTTTGTGTGAAAAATTACTCAACCTCAACAACCAAAAAATTTGGGGCCTATTTTTCTCAAACCCGTCCCTGTATATCCCACGCATAAAGGGTATACAATGGTGAGTTTTTGTTCATCAGATAGAGTTTGAAAAGTCTAGTTACTATATCAGATTCAACTCAATTATCTCAGGTTTCGAAAATATCTATAAAAAACCGTCATCCGGTCTTCATCTTTAACACCCTGTATCTTGAAAACAAGTGTTTGTGGATACTAGTTTATATGAAGTTTCATTTCTATCTCAAAATATTGACGTCTAATTTCGGGACACCCTGTATACTATTTCTGATATGACGGGCGAAGATCCTTTTAAAAACCGTCAAATAATAAATAAATGTATTATTCTCAGTAAAGTGAAATATTGTAGAACCTAACGCCATCTATCGGTAGATTTTGTCAGTCTCAAGGATGGATACTGTTCTCTTCAGTCTGACTTAGACCCATAGCCATGCTGATGACGCCTAGTAGGCAGAAACGTACATGGATTGGTCATGGTCAGACTGAGGAAACAGTTTCAAGATTTTCCTTTCCTTCTCAGTAATTATAAATACATACAATTACTAGGTACTTGTTCAATCGTAGGATTTGTTAAACCTGGTCAAATTTCTTTATACATTTCCTGTGGCAGCAGAGCCGTGTAGTTGGATAGGAGTTCATACACTTTTTCTAAATATGTATTCCAACATACAACAATTTATTCATGAATTGGGTTAACAGTCTGGATCCCAGAGTCATCAGTACCCGTTGTACCGAAAATTCCGCCGTTTCCGACTGTTTTCTTAAATTCAAACTTAGTACTCTTCGCCAGTCTTGTTTCCCAAATTCTCTCGAGTTTACCGCGTATTCTTTCAATCAACAGAAGAGAATATAGCTATTTCCCATTTCCTCTTATCCCAGTGAGATTTGTTCTGTTTTAGGTGGCGTAGGTCGTTGGAGAATGACGGCTGTCTCCGGGAAAATTTATTTTGTCCTATTTGCATGGGTTTTCCAAAAATGGTTCTGTTTTTCCAATGGCGTTTATCATTAGGAGGACAGGGATGATTTTTGGTAGATTCTTTATAACCTCACTTGAGTCCAGTCTGAGATCTGTATTGGTGGCGTATGTCGTTGAGAGAGGGTTTTCTCTGATTTTTTTCTTTTTTCGTCTAGGGTTTTTCTTTTCATTGTCGTTAATTCAGGGGTACCGCCCACTTTTAGCAAGGGATAATTTATTATTATTATACAGTGTGTCCTCGGAGATCAAAACTTCTGCAAGGTCTTGATTTTAATTTCGATAAATAAAGTATGACTTGGAAATTAAAGTTATTTTTTCTATGACTATTCAATAATAAATGTGATATACATCCTTTTTCTATTGGTTAATCTGACTGGTTACTTATATCAGTGACTTTTTTTTAATTACTCAATTCTTCTCAACCAATGAAATGATCTAATCTCATTACTCCACTGTTTTGTAGCCAATCAGAACATTTGACAAGTTGGCAACATACGTCAACCTTCGAATCCATCAGTTTGAAACAGCCCATTAGACCATCCATGACTGTTTTGTAGTCATTGTGGTAACCTAACCTCACTTTATCAAATCAAATCAAATTAAATATGCTTTATTGCCACAGAAAAATTCAAATAAATTTTATGGACAAAGCAAATACAAAATGCTAGAGTAAAAACAATACAAAACATGATAATAGTATACATTACGTGAACAATAGGACAAAACCAGTACAAATATATTTTTCCAATATTTTGTCAAATTTAAATTTAATTGGAAATTGCTCATGGACAACAATAAACATTGGCACACTTCCAGTTATGTTATGACGACAAGTCAGTAAAACAATAACATAGCAAAATCAACAATTATTGTAGAACAATAATAATGCGGTGTTAAGAATCGAACAAGGAACCAACGATTTCTCACGTTTTTTTTTCGCTTCCCATTCAAAAAATAAACATCAGGTGGGGTGAGCGAAATCGGTGAACTCGAAATTTAATTTATAAATCTGAAGTCATCTTGTTTTCGCCCTGCCTGCAGCATATAATTATTTTTGATTTAAATATCAAACAAGGAACTTGGGGTTGTTTACATTATTGCAACCAAAACGTGTTGATATTCATTTTCTTTTCAGGAAATAAACAACAGTCGAGTTGCGCGACCTCAGTGTAATTTGAACTCGACCCTACTGTGTTGAATGAATTATTAAACTAGGCGATTGTTGACCCCTGAAAAATATGAATACTCCAATGTTCACTGAATGCCCTAGAACAACTTCCACTTCACCAATGAGTTATTCTGAAACTGCCGCTTATCCGACAGTACAGTTGTCAAAAAGTGCTCTGCAATAGAAATTTACGTTACTAAGGCGGTAAATGATTTTTTAAATTACGAGTCGATATGTTTATATGTATATGTATATGTCTGGAATTTCTAGACGAGTAGTTTAATGACATTTAACGGCTGTGTATCGTTCATTGTTTTGTTTCATACTGTGAGATTTTGTTTAAATCGGTTCAAAGCGTTTTCTTGTCAAACCATAAACTTAGAGTGGCAGTCCGCTTCACATTCTTACCATGAGATGGCGCCAGCCAAACCATGTCACCACTTGAGTAATATAGATAGGTTACTTATGTTACCAACTTTCTATGTCAAGTTATTAATTAGAATCATTGGATGGCGCCAGCCAAACCATACTACCAATGCAATTTCACACCCTTTGATGACGCAAAAGGTCATTTAGCGGTATAGTAATTGGTATTGGTATGTTTGGGGGGGCAAGCCACTGCCCGGCGAGTAGGCCTTAAAGGCACTTTTCGCCAACCCCAGGACCACTGTGGCTCTAACTAAGTTGATGATGGAGATCATCAAGTTATATATTTGTACTAGCAGGACCAATTTATTTAGGCTAATTATTAAAACTTTTTGACTGTCAGTAATTTATAATACTGCAGTCTACTCAGTAACGTTAGCCAATGAGAGTACTAGTAAATGTTGAACAGAAAATGATTACTTCCCACCTCGGGATTTAAACCCGATCATCGCGTACTATCCTCTCCGGTGACTTTTTTCGAATGGTGCCTTAGACTACTCTGCCACCTAGCCGCGGAATAGTAAAGTTATTTTTCTTTACAGTCTGATGATGTAAAGTGTCATTTATCGGACTGGTTTTGGGTTAGTGGTTTATTATCTGATGAAAACAAAGCATTTGAATTCTGTAAATTGATTCGCCTGAAAATGTTCAGTTGTTGGCAACAAAATATGAAATTTGTTCTATTTTGTTATAGACAACCGGAGAATATCTGGGATTCGCAGCAATAAGCAAACTAATAGCAGCAGGTTCAACGTATCCATATCAAGTTCTCCGAACAAGACTTCAAGACCAGCATCACAGTTACAAAGGAACATGGGACTGCGTCCAGAAAACCTGGAGATTTGAAGGAGCCAGAGGTTTTTACAAAGGACTCGCACCATATCTCCTACATGTCACTCCCAATATATGTCTAGTCATGTTAATCTATGAAAAATTCACTAATTAGATTAAATCAATAGGGACGTCGGGAATATTCCGATATTCATTCTAGGAAAAGCTTTCAAAACGGCTGTGGTCTTTTAGGAAATGAAGGTTTTGTGTGTGACTTTATTGAAATGGCTCTTGTTTTTGAACATCACATTTTAATTTTAGTTCTTAGGATTCATTATTTATTTTAAATATGTTTTTCCTGAATATGTCAGCACTTGCCAGTAAGGTGGAATCTCCATGCAGAAGTTCTAAATTGGATTAAGTTGTCTATATTTTTACGATTTTTTGTTCGCAAGTGCTGATGGACATTTTAAATCAATTTTAGGTAGTTCTTATTCAAGGCAATACAATTTTTTGATGGCATTGTTTTGATTATCTGATATCACACCCTCCCAATTTTTTTTTAAGGTACGAAACGAACATAATGTGAAAATCACTTAAAAGAAACTGCTGATATTTATTCTAATTTTTTTTTATTCTGGACGGAAAACGATGAAGAAAAAAGATAAGTATAATAAAGGGATGGTTAAAAAGTACAAAACTGTTATCTTGTGTTAGAGTAAAGTTTTAACTTATTTTGAATTTTCCATAAGAAACTTTATATTCAAAAATGTCTTCATCGTTTTCCGTCCAAAATTGAAAAAATAAAATAAATATCAGCAATTTCTTCTAGGTAATTTTCACATTTTGCTAGTTTTTTTGTCTTCCTGTATATTTGAAGACGTTTTTTTTTCGACAGATGTTATTTTCAGACCAAGCAAAAACTTTCATCAAAAATGATTTTTTGCCGTATCTCAAAATTTTCAGTCCTCTAACACCTATCCGGGAACATACTGTAGATACAGGATGGTCCATTTAACTTAAGACATCTGACAAACGGTAAGTTTTGGAAAAAAGCACTTTCAACAACCACCCTGTATAGAAACGTGTCTACTTTTCATAATTTGGCAATAAGTTACTCAAGTTTGAAAGTTACGGCTTGTCAAAATTATTTCGACATTTTTTTTGTTTGGCAATTCTCAAAAATTTTTTGTTATTTTTCTATTTAACATTTGATGTTGAACTTGACTTTTTTGATAGAAGGATTCTATCTTGTTTTGACTATAATGTCATCCCAACATCTCAAACGGTTTGAAAATTACACATCAAAGTTTTTTATTTGACATTTTTCAAAAAATCGTTGTAATTTTCCTCAGGTGACTCAAATTTCAAGCTACAGCTTATCAACATTTCTTGATAGAGGAAGGTTTGAACTTGTTTTGACCAGAATGACATCCCAAAATTTGTCAGTAAAGAAGGGATTCAACTTCACTTGACTCAAATTCAAAGCCAAAATTTCATGCGGTTTGAAAGTTACAGCTTTGCAAAGTTGGCTGTGGAATTTCGACAATTTTCATGTCGTATCTTTAATTTTTAGTCATCTTGGTACACCTGTCCGGGGACATACTGCCGACAGTAAAGTATTTTGGTGTTCTGGTCTGTTGACTGCAATCGTAGTGACATCTACCGCAAGCTTGTGAAGATTTGAATGAACAAATATTGATTTCTGATTCTTATTCTTGCGACATCTATCGGAGCCAAATTGATAGTTACCTACGTACTAGTAACGAGTGTTCAATAAAAAATACGGTCAGCTCTCCTATGGATTACAATTGTTTCAAAAAATGTATGTCTACTACCAACAAATCCACGTTCTAACCTAACTTTTGTATTGTTGTCGACTTTTTTTGGAGTTTTTGTGCTTTTTAAAAATCAAAATAAGATGCTTCGCAATCAGTCCAATTCTGTAAAAAAGGGGGTTTGAAGGGTGTGTTCAATACCTTTTGTGATAAAATGTATAAATTTCACCTATTTTATCAATTTTGAGTTTAGTGCAGGCACGAGGAGAGGTAAAGGGCAAGTCATATTTGAAAAACCATCCAAAAATTCACAGGTTTCACCGAGATAGAGCTTGTAGAGTAAACTCCTGTTTGTGCTAATTGTGTCCAGGTGCAAAAGCTCTATTTTTAATGTTTTTTGAATTTTTATCAAGAACTAAATTGAATTCCGGAAAATGATGACAATAGATGACATTCAGTAACAGTTGCCATCAAACTATACGAACTTAGCCACGACCTACGTTCATGATAGAAAAAAAAACCACATTCACCTACGACCGTATTTTTCATTGAACTCCCTTTATCTCATTTAATCGTGGGAAACAATAAATTCCATCAGATCAAACTGACAAAAGTTTCTCCTGAAAAGCAAACTGCAATCTGTCAAGAAAACCTTTTTAGCTCCACTTTTTAAAATTTGATTGACTGATGTATTGATTTTTCATTCCTTTGCCGGACATCTGCGGAAACAGATTGGTATGTATCATCTAATTATGTATCTTCAATTTGAGTCCTGAAAAAAGTTTAAATAACAATAAATTTGATTCATTTTTGTGAGCCTTGGCAATGTAAACTGACTAAATCAAAACCAGTTTTATATTCCGATATCTCACTGCAATCTAATAAGTAATCTCGGATTCTTTCAGATCACTAAAATAAACTTGATTTTTAATCTCAATAATAGGTGGAAAAGTAATTTCCAGTAAGTAAAACAGTGTCAAAGGCTTCCCGCCAAATAGGAGCAAAAAATATATTATTATTTATGTGTAACTTAACGCAGAAGTTGAATCCTTAACAGAACGAGGTATCTGTATGACGTCATACTTGGTACCCTCGTTTATTCCAAGAAAAAAAATTTCACAAAGCCACACTGATGGTGGGTCCTCATGTGCGTACTTCATGGACGGCGCTTTCGCGTTTTTTGATATGATTGGCCGGTGATATTCCCGCCGTCATGAATCACTACGCCCATAAGGTGCGTCGCCATGGGCGTAGTGGCCACCATAGACTTGAAATAACAAGACACGAAACCTATACCTTTAGCATTGAATGTTTTCGTCCCAACACAATGATGATAGGCCAGTTTTGTTTTTGTTTACTTACCGGTGAAACGCCCGATTTTCGCCTGTTTTTTTTCTCTGGCCACACACTACACACTTTTTAGGTACTGTTTATCAATTAAACACTAAATCCCGAAATTTAGAACAGACAGAGCAAGACTTTTTCTGAATAATTGAGAAATAAGCAAACTATAAACGCATTAACCTCACTTAAGCGGACGTTTGTAAACATGCGTCAGCCGGTCCGTCCTCAAAGTTGCGACCGGATGTTGCCATATTTCATCATGAAATGTAGAGCTTCTACAAATGTTCACCAACAATGTTTTTAAACGACAGAAAAGTCATTTGTGACGGAAAACTGAGAATACGGAATTATAGGTGTTTAAGATTGATTATTTGGTAGTTGAATTAAATTATTTTTGCCGGTATTTTTCATAAAGCTCTAGAACATTAAGAGCACATGACAACGGCGCTGAAATAAAGTAAATAGCTTCATGAGGGAGATGTTGGATGTTGGGGCTAGCAATATTTGTTTTGTTAGTTGTCTTGTTATTTTAAGTCTATGGTGGCCACGTTCTGAGCGTATTGACATGGTCCTTTCTGATTGGTTGTATATATTAGCCTAGTTTACACCCATAACTCGTTCCGATAGGACCAAGTGGGTGGGGATAGTACGTAGTACGGTAGGACCAATGCTTGCTTCTCGCCCGTTTATACCGTCTTGCAACGCATGAACTAAATAAGTACGCGCGCAATTCGTCAAATATCAAAAACAAGTCCAAATTATTCATCAACACAATTCGTAACCAAAAAAAACATAAGTAAGTACGCTCAGATTGCCTTAGAAACTCAGAACCAACACAATTCACAATAATAACAATCAACATAACCTCATAATTGTGATCCAGATCGAATCAAATTTAGTTCGGTACACCTGCTGGCGAATACCGAACCAGGAGTGGACCAGCTTATTCCGCAACTGTTTACACTATTCGAACCAAATATTTGGTTCTGATATAGTTCGAATTTAGTACTTGGTCCGCGGACCAAGTTGTAGGTGTAAACTAGGCTATTGAATCATGACGGCGGAAATATCGCAGAACGCAAAAACGACGTCCTTGAAATACGCACATGTGGACCCACCTTGAGTGTTGCAGTGTAGAAAAGTGTGAAAAAGAGTGCACTAGTGCAGCATGACAAACACACCTCATTGCACAATTTCCATGCTTGAAATTGCGACATAACCTCAACAACCTATATGTTTTGTTTACAAACAAATTAGATTGGATGTGAAGTAACGAGTTCAAGAAAAAAAGGGATCAAGTCACCTCTGGATTTCTTTTTTTGTCATGAACGTAGGTCGAAACAATCACAATCCATAGGTGACTTGATCCCTTTTTTTATGGAACGCCCTTTACAAATCAGAGAAATATTGAAAAGACTATAAAAAAAAGCGGGTGGAAAATGTTCCAATAACGTGCTTGAATTGTGACTCAACAGGGATACGTGATGGGATGAAGCAACAGTGTGTTGAAGACTAAGAAAATGCTCTTATTCAAGTAGGTTACTCGTACTTAATTTATTTCTGATTTAAATCACTGAAATAGATCTTGTCTTGACTGGCTAGTTAAACTAGTTATAAACAATTCTTGGGGATGTAGTCAAATTGGCCTTAGCTTTAGGTTAGTGAAAAACAAAACCTTTTTTGTTGTCGAGCCTTTGGAAATGTTTATTTCCTTCATCAGGACATCTATAAATTCAAGTTTAACTAAACTGTCATCATCAATTTATCTATAATTTACACATATCAAAACGAGTTTATAACAAAAGAGCATCTTATCATTTTATGATAAGATTATACAAGGTGTCCGGGAAAATGTGGGAGATCTCTCGGATAGATAGAACGTTGAAAAATAAGATTACAAGCTCTCGTAAACTTTTTTCATAGAGGCCCTCTCTATGGAGATACGGGCCCCGAAAGGACGCCACTGGAAATCAATTTTTCTTGAATAACTTTTCAACCACTCAATATAATCTGATGAAAATTTAATATGATAAACAAAACATTATTTTATCGTTAATGAACAAGAGCACCTTCTTTGTAGTCTAAGGTTCAGGTTATCTAAATTTATTTTTTTAAATGTCTTAATCATACAGGGTCTTGAATATGTAAGCATTAAAATGTACAACCTTGTCCGCCCCTGGTAAACTAAACAAGCTAATTATGTTTTAAGGGCAGTATTTTAAGGTAATGTTTACTGTTTATCATATTGAATTTTCATCAAATTATATTAAGTGGTTAAAAAGTTATTCAAGAAAAATTGATTTCCAGTGGCGTCCTTTCAGGGTCCGTATCTCCGTAGAGACGCCCTGTCTAGGAAAATAGTTTACGGGAACTTGGCATCTTATTTTTCAATGCTCTATCTGAATCCGAGAGATCTCCCACATTTTCCCGGGCACCCTGTAGAGGTACTTATGAAAAACATATTTTTTTTCGTATCATACTTTTTAGATCATTGTCATTTATAAATATTCCTGTTATCACAATTTTATACTATCTGGGTCTCGATTGAATAACAACAAATTTTTCATCTTATTTATGTGAAAAAAGTGAACTAAATGATGGTGAAAAAAAACTATTTCTTGTTTATCAATTTTACAAGAAAAAGTAAGTCTAAGATCTAACGTGTTAAAAAGAAACAGAAAACACCTCTGGGACAAGTTGGTCTTTCGCATATACAGGGTGGGCCATCGAAAACGTACCGGCATTGATTTTGGGCATTTAATGTCATATAAACATAAAATACTCAGACGTCAACGTAGGAACACTCATTAGGCGTATAAGCAAACCCCTCATCTGCAACCTCTTGAACTGAAATCTTAAATGGAAAGGAGGGTCGAGTGATACCTTATTTTAAAGGCCATCTTTTATTTTTATATATATGACATTAAATGTGTAAAATCAATGCCGGTACGTTTTCGATGGCCCACCCTGTATAGTTTTGCCAACCTATTTAGAAAAAAAAGTTAATAACCGAATCACAATTTTTTGCTCGATTTTTTTTTTAATCAGTTGACAAGTTGCGGATTAATTTTTTGATTTGAGAATGCAGTAAAAAACACACCTGTACTATTTGATTTTTGCCAACCAATACCAAAAAAAAAAAAAAATACCCATATAACTGACATAACTTAGAACAATAAATTGATAAATCTCCAACTTATCAGGTCGAAATAAATTTTATTAATGAGTTCACAAGTTGCGGGTTGTTTTTTCAGTTTGAAAATACTGTAACAAACACACCAGTACCATTATTGACAACCGATTCAGAATTAAAAAAAATTCTCATATAATTGACATAACTTTAAAAAATGGATAATTTGCCAACTTGGGTCAAAAAAAAAATTATCTTTGAAAAATTGTCATGTGCATGATAGAATAAAACTCAGTTTTGGATTAAGGCGGTCAAAATCACTCAAAAAGAGACGTTGGTTCAGAAACTTCAATTTTGCTGTAAAACTTTGTTATTGGTGATTTTTTTTTGGAAAAGATTAAATCACATCAGCGATGATTGTTAGATTCATTATTTTAATAAAATTATGCTCTCGTGAGCATTACCCTTTCTCAACTTTTTCTCAAGAATACGGTTTCTCATCTCTCGTTTGTTCTACTCCCTACCCGACAAGAATAAATACAAATATTTTTGTGGTTTGGAGACCAAAATAAAAGTATGTACTATATGTTTTATTGGCAAAATGATATATTCGAATAATAAAACTGTAGGAAAGTCGGAACCATAGATAAAAAATATATATTGGTCGGAACCAAGCGGAACCACATGTGCGTATCATCTAGGCTTCAAGCAGACCTTCTGCTTTTAAAGAAAAACGCATTTATTCATCCTTGAATTTTTTGGCTATTAACCTTGTGTAGCAGCTATTTGGGCAAAATAATAATGAAGAATTTATTTTGGCCTGTGCCATAGGAATCCAGAAGAAACTAACTAAAAACTGACTTGCCGGAATGATGTAGAAAATGAAGATTTCGAAACTGAGGACAAAGTCGTAGATGATGAGGAGGACTAGAGGACTTATTTATTTCATTATACAGTGCGGCTCTAAAAGGTCCCCCCCCCTTTTTTTTAATGTGTGCACCAAAAATGTTGAAACTTGGCATTTAATTGCTGTCGAAATACTACTTTTTGATGTTACTGACGTACTTTTAATATTCAACCTGGGCAACCCCAGCGGCTGGGACACATCATTCGAAAGGTCTTATCGAGTAGATTATTGTGTGAAAATTTCATAGGATTAAACGCATGGGTGCGGATATGACAGACTGTCAAACTAACAAGATAAAGAAATTCGTGAAATAAGAACAAAGAAAGCATACTTCAAATTTTTTTGTAAAAAATGTTGAAAATGTCGCCCGTTGACCCCCAAACAATGAAATAATCTGTCTGAGAACACCTGACGGACTTTTTCGAAAGTATCGACATTAATATTTTGAAAAAAGCAGTAATTCTTTGCTGTAAATCTGAAAGAGAGTCTGGCTGTGTTGCATATACTTTCTGTTTTAAATATCCCCATAAAAAAAAGTCCAATGGTGTTAAATCGGGCGACCTGGCAGGCCCTTCGGTAGGACCCGATTGGGGTAAGTTATGTCCAAATACTGCCTTACATTTCTACTGAAATGAGGAGGCGCACCATCCTGTTGAAAAATTGGTGCCATGCCAAATTCGTTGGGATTATTCTGACGTATTTGTACAATCAAAGCTCTATTGTAGTTTCTAACAAGTTCAAATACAGGTCCCCTGTCAAATTTTCATGAATGAAAGAGGACCAACAATATGGCCCAATATGCCAGCCCATACGTTAACCGTTTCGGGATATTGCGTGTGGGTTTCCCTAAAAACATGCGGATTTACGTCACTCCAATAACGAACATTTTGTCTGTGTACACGGCCATTTAAAAAGAAAGTACACTCGTCACTAAAACAAATATTTTGAACGTATCTCGGTTCTCGGCCTATTCTATCGGTCATAATTTCGCAAAATTCCACACGTCTGTCAGGATCATCTTCAGTGCACCATTTGAAATTAATAAGGATAAATTTCTGTTTTTTCAGCAATCGTTTTACAGAAGCAGACGAAGTATCACAGATGTCTGCAACCTGAAAAGTCGACTGTTCAGGATTTACCACCATCTCACCAATGATTGCAATTTGTTTATCTTCCGAAATAGATGGTCGCCCTTGATTCTTCAAGCTCTGAACACTACCAGTCTCGATGAATCCCCGCACTAATTCGCGAAGATATTTCCTGCATATCGGACGGTCCGGGAAGCGCTCATTGAAGATTCTTTCCGTCTCATGAATTTTCAATTTCCGCCATAAATTCTTCAATTTTTTCTGCGAGGGGACGCGAATTAGGCATTTTTGCAACACTTCCTAATTAACACAAAAATCAAACAACTGGCTCATATCGTTTCAAGATTTCCACATTTGGTTAAACTTTAGTGCTGTGGCGAGGTAGTGTGTAAACTGTATCTCCATCTTAATTCAGATTTTAGTATTATAATGCTAATAGATGCTTTTCAATTTTTTTTTATCATCTTGAAATTCTTTATCCGCTTTGTATCAGCATTAACCTGTACTGTTTTGCGCAGATTCACCATCATTTTTCCGGAATCTGATGTGTCAGCTCGTTAAAAAATTTAAACTTAATGTAAACGACATTTTTAAAAACTAAAAGTTTGGCAGGCTGTCATATCCGCACGGATGCGTTTAATCCTATGAAATTTTCACACAATAATCTACTCGATAAGACCTTTCGAATGATGTGTCATACGACCCCCCTTTCCATTTAAAAAAATGTTTCAATACTAAAAGTATGTCAGTAACATCAAAAAGTAGTATTTCGACAGCAATTAAAGTATGCCAAGTTTCAAAATTTTTGGTGCATAAATTAAAAAAAGGGGAGGGCCTTTCAGAGCCGCACTGTATATCATTAATCTGCAAAAAAAAATGCAATCTATAGACATTTATTCATTTTCCTTAAGAAAAAAAATGCGACGGATGAAAAATTACTCTGTCACAAGCTGCCGTTATGTTGCCTCCGATCTCCTCTTTTCATCCATATCAAATGTGGCTTCAAATATTTGCACTTTTTGGTTTAATTCCCCTTTACGTTAGTTCTTGTAACCCCGATAATTAACATGATCATTTATTATTGTCTCTCATTCCGCAATTGACCCTCTTATTTGGCTAAGATGACTGGCGTAAAACGACAATATCCCGTACACACACTTTTATTAGTTTTTCTAGAAAATGTTAAATTTAATTATTATTCGAAAAATAATATTTGTATGATTTTTTTTGTCTGTATATTTTGATTATTTGAGGTGTCCATGTTGTCATATTATTTATTATTTATTTAAATGTAGCTAAATCATTTTTCCATTATATTGCATTTGATTTTGTATTAATTTAAAAAAACAAAAGTTATATCATGATAAAATGAAATGTTTTTTTTTTTTTTTTTTATGTTCCTGCATAATGATGTGTATCAGAATTATTGTTACGCCCCTTTTCATTATTTTTAAATTTTCAAGATGGCATCAAAGTTGAAATACCTCGAATTTTAATTATCATTATCAATATCTGTTAAAAAAAAAACGACGTTGAGACATTCACACAATACGCTGTTTAAAATAGTATTAGGTTGAAAATAAAAACGGTGATTTTTATGCGAAAATTTCCTACCAGTCAATTCTAACCAATCATAGGCTTGCATTTTATTATGTTGCTATGGCAACGACCTAATTTTATCGGAAATCACCCTGCTCATAATCACGTGACTGAAAGATTAATAAGTGGAAATCTCCCTGGCTTTGCATCTGGATGTAGCTCCCATATGATTACAGTGTTGCCGTCCCCACTCTCCCTAACAATCCCAACCCAACCCAACTTTCACAGACAGTGATAAGGCAAACGGCAACACTGTGGTTGGTGCATGGGAGCTACATCCAGCCGCGAGTGCTTGACAGCTGTTAAAAACAATGACAAATATTTTTGATAAATGATTTATTTTCAACTTCCAATACAAAGTTGAAATGTTATCAATTATGGACAAGATTGGTTATAACTTCCAAATGTTTTATAAAATCCTGATTCCCTTCTTTCTTCCTCAATGGCGAGTAGAGTAAGGAGCCGTTGGTTTCTTCCACTAAATGCGAGGTGAGTCCTGGGTTATGTTTTTTCCAATGATCAGTTTTGGCATGAAATTTTCTTGCCGAATCTCCCTAGAGCTCGAATTAAAAATCCGGAAATTTGCAACTCGACAAAATTTACGGAAATAATTCGAGCTCTAGTGAGATTATGAGTGAAAATCTAATCGTGAAACAATTTTCCCGCTCTCTGAAAGAATAATTTGTCCGTTGTATAGTAAAAATATGATCAAAATGTTGTCATTTGCGCGTTATTAGAGTTAATTTTCAACTTAAATTATGTGAAGTTGAAGCAATTATTATTAAAAAATAGATTACGATTTCTAACGGTCGATAGAGTATGTAAATAAGAGCTGTCACAAAGCCAGAACACGGTTGAGGATGGAGAAAAATTTCTCCATACATGTCTCGAGTTCTACTTGCCTTCCAAAGAAATTAATATAGGTCACATTTAATATTGATATCAAAATATTATTTCTCGGACTGATAATTCACAGAAAGATGCTCAGCAAAACTCTTTGAAAAATAATACCGAGCTACCACCACTACCACCTAAAATTTGATACAACTTTGATCCTACATCAGTGATGGTGCATTTTAAAACTTCAATTTATTTGTTAGTTTGTGTATCCTGACAATTTTTTACAGGTTTGATAAAAATGGCTTGCACCATTCGAAAGAGGTACACAAATAATTTACTTCCTGAAATTTTCACAATTATTGAACAAAGGATCACTGATTGATTACTGATTACTGAAGTACAGGCGCTACGAGTTTCGGGCTGTTGGCCCCGACACCGCAGCCTCTAGTTGGGCTTATTGTATCTTCTCTGTGCCTGTCTCTCAGTCGAAGAGCTCCATTGCCCGAATAAGGTTTATGACTCGTTCTACTGTTTCCCTGTCCGTCCTTCGAGGAGTGGTTGTGAATTCCCCATTATCTCTTCTCCAGTACGCCAGCGCTTCACATTCGAATACAATGTGGGAGGCTGTTTCCTCCTCCTCGTTGCACAGCCTACATATGGGTTCCTCGTTGAAAAGACCCATGATGTGCATGTGTTTCCTTAGAGTGCAGTGTCCAGTTAATATATCTGTTACTTTCCTAAGCTGATTCCTGCTGAGTTTTAGTAGGCTTCCAGAAAATGATGATTCGATCTCATTAATTTACTGTGTTTCAGACCTGGTGATTGGCACCATCTAGCTTTCTGTTGTTTTTTGGACCAACAGTTCAGCCAACCTCTCACAGAGGATTTTGTAATACCAATAGCAGGTTCTGGACCCAGAAGTGGTGTGTTTGCAGCTTTGCGTGCTAGTAGATCCGCCCGCTCGTTCCCAGCTATCCCTGTGTGTCCTGGTATCCATCCAGGAGTAACATCGTTAGATACTCCCAGTGTGACAAGGTTTTGCTGACAGTCCATGACTTGTTTGGATTTGGTTTCCCGACAGGAGATGGTTTTGATTGCGGCTTGGCTGTCACTAAGGATAAGGATTTTCCTTCCTCTGTAGCCTCTCCTGAGATTTTCTTGCACGCATACGTTTATTGCATGTACTTCTGCCTGGAAAACTGTAGCGTACATCCCGAGTGGTTCACATGTTTCCCACTTTGGATTTTCACCTACGATTCCGGCACCAGTTTTGGAGCCGTCTGTGTACCATATTGCCCCATTAGCCATCCGGAGTTGTTTCACCGTTTCCTCTTCCCATATTAGCTTGGTCTTGGGAGACGTGCTAAAGTTGATATTTTTCAGCATGATATCACTCCTCATTGTTACTAAGTGGTTCGTGACTGTGCTGGTTATCTTAGTGTGTCCTTGGGAGTTTGAGTGGCTCCAGTTCCCGGTGTTGCTAAGTCTATATGCTCCCATTCTTGCTTCCATTTTGATATAGATATCTAAAGGAGGTAGGTTAAGCATGGCCTCCATGGCAAGTGTTGGAGGATAGTCAAGCTATAAAATTTTGAACTTGGCTAAAATGACCCAGATTTGAAAAAATCATAAGGGATGAGTAGTAGTAGTGAATAGTACATAACATCCAAATTTAAATATCATAAATACACTGCGCCAAAAAATTATAACGCATAAGCAAAAGGATACGTGATTGGATGAAGCAGTAGTCAGTCAACGACTGAGAAAATCATTGACTTTAAATACTATAGACTGGGCATCCCATTCATAAAATGGTATTAGTCTTGACGCCAACATCACAATAAGTGCGAAAGAGACAACACTATGAGTGGAAAGAGATAAAACGAGGAATCCGAACCCATCGGGCAACACCGCATGAGAACATGTGATTCTTATAATACGTACGTCCGAACTCGATTTTCATCTGGAACAGCGGCGGCACATTTCGAGTTTCGAAAAATATAAATGAATATTAATTTGGGTAGGTACCTATGTCGTTATTGTTATATGACAGTATATCACATTTTTGACTTTCTGAATCAATAAAAATTGAAATTTTCATAACATTAAAAATTAAATCTCCTGCTGTTCTTCCGACAATAATGAATTTCGGTTCCGAATAAAATGACAACCAAAATACAAAATATATTTCGCCTTTCTTACATATCTCTAAGGCCATTTTACTCAATTTGCCATATGAACACAAAAAGGGAGGTTTGATTCGAAGTCGGTCCTCGTCAATCCTCACCAAAGAACATGAAATATTTCGCAGCTCTTCATTTTTTGGAAATCTAAAATTGGATAACAAGAAAAAATTATAAAAAATAGGAAACAGCAACGTTTTACTTTTCTTGTTTCTAATACATAAGTATATGTACAGGCGAAAAGTATTATAAATAAATGGCCGAAAAACTATTTTTAACTATACCAAAATCTCGACCAAAATGATTATCAGTGCTGGAAAGTGAGTGGAGATAAATTCAAAGAAATATGGTGCAGGAGTCATACTAAACAAAGACCCCAAATATTGGTATACCTGCAAATTGAAGCAGGTAAGCAATATTGTTTATTGGTCTATTCTTCTTCAAATTAATGTCTAGACATAAATTTAATTTTGTGTGTTTAGACATAGATTTGGCCCAAAAACATTTATGTCTAGATATACATTCAAAGAAGTATGGGCAAATAAACAATACATAATGCGTAGGTACCCTGCTTCAATTTGCAAGTACCAATATTTGCAGTTTCTATTCACTTTTCGCATTCTCCAGATAATTAAACATTTTTTATATATCCTATACCTACCTTAAAAATAAAATTGCCATTTTTTCTGGCACGTTTTAAAATGTAAAGGTTTATTCGGAAGCCTTGGGAACAGGGTAAATATCTATTTTCAACCATTGAACTTTAATTTAAAACTTTTTTCCAAACGTCAAATTAAAAAGTGAATTTAGCTGTGCCCTGTACAAGGTTTTTTTATATATCAATTTAGACCCCCTTTATCTTTTTTATTTGACGTTTCTGACAAAAATGTCCCTTCATAAAAGTCTATTGATTGGTTTCGAGCAAATTGTTGGAAAAACTCTCAGTTTAATAATTAATCTGAGGAAAAACTATATTTCGCTTTAACAGGAAGAAAGACTGGGCGTCGTCAAAATTTTTAATTCCAATTGAAAGTTACAGGCAAAGAGGGCGATATGTCAAAAAGTTAATTTCGAGATAAACGCGAGGTTTTAAGAGCTCTGAAAAGTGATTATAATAATAATAATTGTAAAAGTAAGCATTCTTACAGTACACTTCAACCTTATTGTAATAAAAAAAACGAAAATAAGTCAGTTGAGGAAGTATCCAATAAATAATTCATCTTGACTGTGTATGAAATAATCGAGGAAATGATGGAATAGGTATTCAAGTAATATGAATATCCTTTCTTATTTGAGAACAATCGGTTCTTGTTGCATAAAACACTACCATTCAGGCTTTTTTTCCAAATCAGTTTCATTTTTTCGTTGTTACCTATTCACGAATAAAAACAAACATTTAAACTTCCTGAAGATTAAAAAATCCTCATTTTCATGAATGAAATATGATGATGCCTACACTCTACACCACTGGATCCCTCTCCAGTCAATGCTCAATGCAAATTTGACACTTACCTGTGAATGGTGATTTCTGGATCCGAATGGTCCAGTTTTTGATACAGCAAGCACAATCTTACCATTTTTCACAAATAAAGTCACAATACAACACTTCACAAGCACGAAAGTAGAAGTTTTCAAGTTGAAACCCCATGGCATCACCGCACTACCTTCAAAATCGAAACCAGCTGTTTAAAGGCAGCGTTGCCGTTTACTAGGACTAATATTTACTATGTATCGCCTGTATCCAATGCACAAAAAATCATTATTTAATGAATGTTAGTAATTAAGCTTTGAGTAGCACAAAAATGTTTCACATTATTTATGATATGAAATAATATCATCATTAGACACTATCACCGTTGTTCAACATTGAGTTGATTCACACGAAATCATGGTTGTAAATGTGTCAGATTATGCGATAATCTAGAATAGTGAACCTTGATGCACCTTCTTGAAAAATGAACAATACTCAATCCTCCTTAATTTTCATTGTATCATGTCTTATCAATCAATTTCGTACACAGAGGAATTTTAATTGATGAAGATTTGCCCAAATCGGCAACCGCGTCCAAAGCAGGTCAGTTTTCGGCGACGCAGATAGATATAACTCGACAAGGATAGCGATACAGTGAATTTCTCAAGACATACGTCCAAAATTGGATGATGGTGCCATTATTTTTGAAGGTTTCCTTCTCTAAAGCCTTTTAAAACTCAATGGAGAAAATGCTCTTATTCAAGAGAGTGACTCGTACTTTATTTATTTTTGATTTAAGTCGATTCATTGGCGATTTTCAAACCGTTCCAAACTATATGAAGTTTCAAGTTTTCACTGAAATGAGGAAAAGGATGCAATAAACATAACAACAATGTCAAATCAAAAACTTTATTTAAACAATAATGATAAAGAGTCTGAATAAACTATGTCTATAAACACAAAATAAACAATAATTTTTCTTTGACATTACGTGAACAACATTTGGCAAATTTTTTCATTTTTAGTTACAAAAATCTAATAAAAAACTACTACGGGGTAATGGGGCATCACTTCGGTAACACTATTTTTGCCACCCGTTACATGCTAAAAAGTTAACAACAATATCACTTATGAATATCATAATTTGTTTAACAATATCCATTTTTTAAAAGTAGTTTGCACGTAATATATAGTGTCATATCGACTTTGTAGGGGGGCGTGATGAATCGGTCATGCGCCCTATTTTAACTTAATGCAAACTGAACGCTACAGGGGTATATTCGTGAGCTGGCTAACGCCTGTTGATGAATTAATATAAAATAATCTTATACACTATTCAGTTGATCATAATACTTCATTCATCCGAATTTAAATGATGATTTGATCACAAAATTTGGTTTGTTCTAGCACCAGTATTAGTACCAGATAACTGAGATCTACACGTTAATGATCCAGCTCGAAATCTACGCTTGGTTTACACTGAATACAAAACTAAAACGTTAAGTGTCAGATTAAGAGTGACAACTTGAATCGGCCAGTTCTAGAACATTCCCTATTATCATTTAAACTAGTCGCTACAATCCCTGCCTTCAATAATCACTCTTAGCTAACTTAACTAATGTTACAACTAAATTTATGTCTTCATTGAACCATCAATACTTGACGCAACTGGAGGAATGTTGTAGAGCAGGCCTAATTTTTCACTCTAAAACGACTCATGCTATCATATCGATGTCCAGAGTATCCCCACTGTCATCGATATGGCTGGTTGGAGTGGGGGTGGGGATGCGTTCTTCTGATAGCAGAGGATCGCCAGATCTAGAATGCACTGGAGATACGTTTCGGACTAGGAAAGTATCTCCAGTTAGAGCGTTGGGGGACGAAAGCATAGGATCACCATTCACACTGTATACGAGATCATCGTCATCCATGTTCTCTTCCATTGCTGCTGATAGGCTCAAAGTTGCATCGGATATTACGTCAGGCATCTGCAAGAAAACATTCATTAGTGGATGTAGAGATGGCGCTGTTTGTGTTACTTCGTTATTTAAAACGCTACCTTATTTTTATTCTGAATTCTAAACTAAAGATTTATTTGTGTTTTGAGATATACAGGGTGTCAATTTAAAATGGTGTCCAAACCAGTTATAGTATGAAGATTTGGCGAGACACGTCGCAATTTAGATATAGAGCAGGACAACTTTTGAGGTATGTAATAATGTTCTGGATTCAACTCCCAGGGTAACTACCCCTGAAATTTCAAATAGCCACTCCACTGTTCCTAAATTGAAGTTCCTAACCTCACAAAAAATTTTCAAACGAACAGAATTAATTATTCCTCGAACTGATGAAAGTATGGAATTTTGACGAAATTTGCCAATGTAGATATGAAGGGGGACAACTAGTGTCTCGCCAAATTTTCATACTATCATTGATTCGGACAAAATCAAATGCTGGTCCTTTTCAAATTGACACCCTGTATACATAATTACATTGATGATGGGTGGGAAATCTCGGATGAAAAATCTGACTGGGCCATCTATTAGAGTACGATTCAACTAAGAACATCGCCGAGTCATAATTAGCACTAACTTGATAGTAATTATGAGTTCCAGTGGCGTCCTAAGGCTCAGATTCACGAATATTGTTGTCAAAAAATGTGCACCACTGACTTTTTCTGTAAATTTTATTTTTTTTAGATGATGCAGAAGGAAATACAACTTTTTTATCTCCTGATAATTTTTCGTATCTTTCTTTGTTCCCCATTTTATTTTACCAATTTTTCTACATGGAATTAAGTGGTTTTAATTTTTTGCCTCGAAAACGAAAAAGGATCCGAAAAAATATGAAGAAACAAAAAAAAAATGTATTTGTAGCTGCTCTATCTTAAAAACTGAATGTGTCCGAAATAGCGTGGTTTTCAACATACAAGGTGTTTAAGAAATCGGATTTATTTTTAATATCTCAAAGTTCTTTTTGCCGATTTTGTTGTAATTATGGGTTCCAGTGGCGTCCACAGGGACAGTTTCACGAATAAAATTGACATAAAATGTGCACCACTGACTTTTTCTGAAAATGTTTTCAGATTGAGCAGCTAAAAATACAAATTTTCTGTCTCTTCATATTTTTTCGAATCTACAGTGTGTTTCATTTTGATTGGCGACAATTCGCGATTTAACTAAAAATAGACCGATTTGAAAAAACTTTTTTTTAGCTTATAGTATTCAAAAAGCTATATCTTTTCATACAAAAAATGACAAGATATTGGAAAAGTGATGTATTATGAAATATTTACTGATAATAAGTAATAACAAAATTATGTTTTACCCATACTCATTACCCATTATACAGGGTGTCCCAGCAAGGGTGGCCACCGGCCATATCTCGGAAACTACTGGACCTAAAAGTTTAGCAAAAAAAATATGATCACTAAAGTGGCCACGAAAAAATGCTGGAAAATATTTTTAACTTCGAAATTTTGCCGCTAGGGGGCGCAATCAAAGCTTAAATATTAAAATTCGAAATTTCTCCGGAAATTCTCAGATTGAGGTATATCTTTATCAACATGGTTAGAAAACCTAGACAATTTCACGTCTTTTTGGTACAGGGCTCATTGGCGTACCGATCTTCGTGTGAGTAGGGGAAGGTAGTGAAAGTGTAATTGTTCAAGTGGCTGTAACTTATAAACGACTTGTCCGATTTTGTTGCGTATAGGCTTGTTTGGAAGATAAATGTGAGTACTTTCGTATATCGTATCCAGTGATGCGTGATTGTCTCCAGAAAAGTTGCTAGAAGGCGTAATTTGAATTAAAAACAGTGTTTTTCATTTTACCGCAAAAATTTAAATGGTATGGTATAATTCTGATAATAATAACTAGTCCAAATTATGTAAAATTTAATGTTTTAAAGTTTTTAAGGTTTTATTATTTTTTTAATTTTTTTTTTTTAAGGTTTTTTATTGTAAATTTGATCTTCATTTCGATTCTGTTATCAGAATTATACCGTACCATTTAAATTTTTGCGGTGAAACGAAAATAACAGTTTTCAATTCAAATTACGCCTTCTAGCAACTTTTCTGGAGACAATCACGCATCACTGGATACGATATACAAAAGTACTCACATTTATCTTCCAAACAAGCCTATACGCAACAAAATCGGACAAGTCGTTTATAAGTTACAGCCACTTGAACAATTACACTTTCACTACCTTCCCCTACTCACACGAAGATCGGTACGCCAATGAGCCCTGTACCAAAAAGACGTGAAATTGTCTAGGTTTTCTAACCATGTTGATAAAGATATACCTCAATCTGAGAATTTCCGGAGAAATTTCGAATTTTAATATTTAAGCTTTGATTGCGCCCCCTAGCGGCAAAATTTCGAAGTTAAAAATATTTTCCAGCATTTTCTCGTGGCCACTTTAGTGATCATATTTTTTTTCCTGAACTTTTAGGTCTAGTAGTTTCTGAGATATGGCCGGTGGCCACCCTTGCTGGGAAACCCTGTATAAATATGACGATTTAAAATAACATTATTTTTTCATACATTTTGACCTTTATTTCTGAACGCTCGGTATAAGATAGAGAAGCAACACTTATCGAGTGAACAGTTCGCGTCATACCTACAAAAATAACAAAAAGTTTTTGCAAAATTTTTGCTGGAATTTATACAGCGTGGTTAGAAAAAAATATTTTTTTATTTGACCTTACTTTTTGAACATCCTGTATAACATTTTATTTCAAAAATATCGTTAAAGGGGTTTTTGGGTATGCCAAATTCAGAAACACTATTCGTTTTCAATTTATAAAAATGCCTAATAACTTTTCGCGTTTTTGGGGCCCTTTTATCAATCATAGCAGTCGATGGAAATTATCTGCCCTAATTGTTTTTTTGGAAAGAGAGCTTTTTGAGTACTATGAGCTAAAAAAAAGTTTTTTCAAATCGGTCAATTTTTAGTTAAATAGCGAATTGTCGCCAATCAAAATGAAACATACTGTATATAGATTCCAAAATCTATCTCTACTAGCCAATATTTTCATCAAAAATAGCAATGGTTTCCGTGAAGATTAAGTTTTTTAACCGTGAAGAGAAGAAAAGATTAAAGTTTGACTTGCTGTTTCATCGGCACTAAAAAATGAAGAACTAGTGAAATCGACCCAAAATAATTCTTTTTGAAAATAAACCCCTTTATCTTTCTTTAAACGGATTTTGGACTGCAATCTGATTAACTGTCCATTTTTGGCATCTGGAACATCACTGTATCCAGTGAGATCGACTCTAATTAACCTTTTTCTTGAATCGACCTTTCGACATCTAAAACCGCAGTGGATCCAATGCGATCGACCCAAATTAATTATTTTCTAAAAATTAACCTGTTTCTTGATTTACTGACCATTTTGGAGCAATAATGGATACCTTTATCTTAATTTATTGTGAAGAAAAAGTTTTCTTTCTCTCGAACTTTGGATTGGAATTGGATTATTTTTGGTATCAGAAAAATATTAATAGTTTGCATCCAATTCATTCTTTTTTTGACGTATTTGAAACTACATCTTGGCCCACCAGCCAATATTGGCATGCGAAATAGCAATGGATCCAATGAGATCGACCCAATTTTTTCCGAAATCAACCTTCAAAATAATTTTTGTTTTCTTTAGATGAAAATCTGACATTCTAACCATTCTTAACATTTGAAACATCAGTGGATCCAGTGTGATCGACTCAAATTAATCATTGAAATATTTTTTCTACTGTTTTTAGAATACAATTTTGACATCTAAACATCAGTGGATTCAGTGAGATCGACTCAAATTGATTGTTTTATGAAAATTATCTCTTTTTAAACTAAAACCTGATCAATTGGTGAATTTTGGCATCCAGTGAGGTTGACTCAAATTCACTCTTTTTCGAAACAACTCACTTGATTTTCATGGCATCTGAAAGTTACCCTGTATATTTGTTTAAGGATTTGACTACACAGATTATTATGCAAGGAGGCATTGAGGAGTAATCCTCCTAATTTAAACCATCTACCTTTTTAAAAATCTGTAGGAATTTTTGAATTTTCTTTATAACATTTGGACAAAGAGATACTTTGTCCGGTTCAGTCTAAGAAATTGAGTTCACTTTGATAACCTTGAATATTACTGGGATTTTATTCTGAAAATTTCCTTCCAGTCAATTCTAACCAATCATAGGCTTGCATTTTGTTATGTTGCTATGGCAACGATCTAATTTTATCGGAAATCACCTTGCTCATAATCACGTGACTGAAAGATTAATAAGTGGAAATCTCCCTGGCTTTGCATCTGGATGTAGCTTCCATATGATTACAGTGTTGCCGTCCCCACTCTCCCTAACAATCCCAACCCAACCCAACTTTCACAGACAGAGATAAGGCAAACGGCAACACTGTGGTTGGTGCATGGGAGCTACATCCAGCCGCGAGTGCTTGACAGCTGTTAAAGACAAATATTTTTGATAAATGATTTATTTTCAACTTCCAATACAAAGTTGCAATGTTATCAATTATGGACAAGATTGGTTATAACTTCCAAATGTTTTATAAAATCCTGATTCCCTTCTTTCTTCCTCAATGGCGATTAGAGTAAGGAGCCGTTGGTTTCTTCCACTAAATGCGAGGTGAGTCCAGCCGCTACTATTAAATCTTCTCAAATAGTTTTGGCATGAAATTTTCTTGCCGAATCTCCCTAGAGCTCGAATTATTAATCCGGAAATTTGTTCTCGTTGCGAATTTTTCTCGACAAAATTTCCGGAAATAATTCGAGCTCCGGGGAGATTATAAGTGAAAATTACCTTCCAGTCAATTGTAACCAATCATAGGCTTGCATTTTAACATGTTGCTATGGCAACGACCTAATTTTATCGGAAATCACCCTACTCATAATCACGTGACTGAAAGATTAATAAGTGGAAATCTCCCTGGCTTTGCATCTGGATGTAGCTCCCATATGATTACAGTGTTGCCGTCCCCACTCTCCCTAACAATCCCAACCCAACTGGTGCATGGGAGCTACATCCAGCCGCTACTATTAAATCTTCTCAAAAAGTTTTGGCAAGATAATTTTCTTGCCGAATCTCCCGCGAGCTCGAATTAAAAATCCGGAAATAATTCGAGCTCTAGGGAGATTATAAGTGAAAATCACCCACCAACAACGATGCTTTTTCAGAAAGTAATCTGTATCATTTTGTTAATGATCAAATAAA